>JAQPZY010001316.1:0-662500 GCA_029931535.1 Margaritifera margaritifera | reverse complement strand
GAGGCAAGGGTTAAGGCAAATTTCTCCCTAAACAACGCTGGTAAACAACGTCGTTGACCTCAGACAGTTTGACCCCAGAGTCAGCCTCGTTTTAAATTGTCGTTAAGGGTCTTTTTTTGCAGTGAATTTTGACGAAGAAAATTTATAAAGTAGCCAAACAACAGTGTTTGATTTGCTGGTTAAAGCTTTACAATGTCTATACTTTCCGTTAGAGAATTCTTCAGAAAGAAAACAAAACTAAAAGCACGTGTTTCTGCAGGATTCTTGTAGAAGTATACAACTTTCGATTCAGATTTTAGTTACTTACTAACCCATAAATAAAACGAAACGAATTGTAAACAAAAAAAATGGGAATCGGATAAACTTTCACGATTGGTCATCAGTTGCTGTTAACTGATCGAAGCTCGATTAACAATCAGTTAATTTGTCTACATGGCGTGTTTTCAACGTGATTATTTCAAAACGCTCTGAGTCAGAAATTTTGGTAAAATTGGCGCAGAACTAAATTTTGACTAAAATGGATTTTAGAAAAATCGCAATCGATTACTCAAAGTAATTTTACGATCAGTGATAAATGCTCGTAAAACCGAATAATCGGAACAGCACTAACACTATGCAGTTTTGTTTATAATCATGTAACTCTTGCATCGACTCGAGGGCAAACGCAACCAATGTTGAATGAATATGGTGGAATCATCAAATAAAACCTCCATCGTTTTGTCCTCGTATTATACACTGATTTACTCGTTCCTAAACAAAACTAACCGACATCATGTTCCGATACATACCAAATTATATGTTTGTCGATTGGTTAAAAAAAGTCACATCTTTCTGAGATGGTTAAACTAAATTTAGTCTGGCAGAATTATCATCATCAGTGTAGTGATTGGTTGACGACCTTTGCCTTAACGGAACGTGGTGTGTAACAGCGGACAGCAATTCCTGTCCTAGCGAAAGATGGAGAGAGAGAGAGAGAGAGAGAGACAGAGACAGAGAAAGAGAGAGAGAGAGGAAATATGGTATTGTTGATATCTGTGGTTTCACGGTCTTCAGAAGTGCGATATGCTGTAGTCTGTAAAAGTACCTGGATGGGAAAGTCCCGTGGTTCGGTTAGGAGTTGATCCCAGTGTCCAAACACAGTTTGGGTCACCCAATTCGTGACCGTTGGTCAAACCATCCCCGTCAGAATCCGCCTGGCACAGTTCGCGTGTCCACGTCTTGATAAAAAAGAATAATTTCGATTACATCGGTATTCATAAATGCATCAAACTTTTAACATACAATAAGTTTTATCTGTAAAATCTAACCGCTCAAGTATCGGGAGGAATACTCGCGGCTGTTCCTTAAGGTTGTTTTTAACCGTTTACACGTAAATCCACCAACACTGTTATGAAGGAAATTGCGTATTGAGAGTACATACTTTATTGTACATATATTTATAATCTCACTTGTTTGAGAGTTGGACAATTTAAAGATGTAAGAGGTAGGTATGTAAAACTATTCTAAGGTAAGAATGCTGGCTACTTTGATAACAATTTTCGATTTTTCCATAAAATGTGTCTTGCATTTGTTCTTCAATTTTGCGAAATTTTTGGCTTGAAAAGATAAACAGTTTTGGACTAATAGGGTTAGAAAGGTAAAACTTTGAAGATTGAGTCATTTCCCCCATAGGGGTTGCTGGAGAGCTTTCCGTCACGTGACAGAGCGTTATTGCGTAGCTTGAAAAGTCCCGTTGTTCCGGTGAGGCATTCATATGGGGATATCAGTCAGGGCGGCCAACGGCCACAGATCTGGCCTTTTCAGTCAACACTGTAGCCTTGTAATAAATGTGAGTATTATTTCTTCTTTAAAGTATTTATATTATTTTGCAATAGTACCATGAAAGGCAATAAAAGTAAACTGCAGAAAAAGACGATAGAGTTGTGTCTGAACGCTCAGAATACTGTCACTCGTTACCCAAACGATGCAAAGTCAGTGAGAGAACGAATCACGCAGGTAAATGAGATCCTGTCCATGTACAGAAAAGAAATTAAGATAAAACCGAAAGGTGCAGCCGCACTTTGAGAGAGGTCTTTGAGAACGTTTGCCTACAATGAATGCATGAAATTGTTGGCGGGAGCTAATCTGGCATCTTCCCTGGATTGGTGTTGTCCGTTTTGAGAACTTTGACTTTCAGGTACAAGTTACTGTTATTCAGATCTCTGTAATTTGATTTCAAATTCCACAGGTGCTGAGGTGGTCAAAGACGACATAGGATGAAATTCTACCAATTGGGATTCTTGTATCGTCATCAATATCGATGGCATGGCAAACAGATCGAGTACTGACTTGGAACATTCTCAAGAATCTCTATGCATCATTTTTCTTTTATTTAGTTAGTAATAAAAAACGTCCAATTCTCTGACAGCTGTTTTTCTTTCTTTTCTTATTCTTTTTGTGATTATATCTATGTATCTATGAGGTCGGAAGGGTTTTCAACGTCTCTTTCTGCCTTGTCCTTGCTTTGGCGTAGAGGAGCAAGTAATGCCTTCGCCAGAAGCGTGAAGCAAATTTAATCGGAGCGTCTCGGAGGACTAGGAGTTTTTTTTCCAGTCTGAATCAACACATTGTTTCCTGCTTTCATGAAGGATTGTTTGGGACCTTTTGGGTCGATAAGTACATTTTGAAGAAAGTTTTTTCCTTGCGTCAAAGCTGCATCTTTTAAAGCATGCAATCCTCGAGTCACCATCGGTTTTAAGATGGGTGCTACCGTACGAACAGCTGATTTTAACATATCTCATAACCATATCCTCGTTGTCGAGCGACTCCTCTGTACACATGATACATGTGTTACAATTCGCTAGACTTTTCCTCTCGAGAATATAATATTTTGTCCAAGATCTTTTATATTATTATTGATAAGGTCAAACTAAGATTTACTGGCAGAAAGATAATGAGGATGTACAAGGAACCCATGCCAGTGAGGAAATGCAAAAGAGGATGACAGTGAAAGACAGTGAAAGAAAGAAAGAAAGAAGAAAATGGACTTTTGTGCTGTGCTATGAAATTTCATTGTGATTCTATTCAAGAGAATATACAACAAAAATACGTAAGTGAAGCTTTGTCTTGTTTTTTTTTTCATTAGTATGGATAAGATCTTCCCACATTCATGCACGCACACATTTTATAATGGAGGGATTGAAATTTATTTGATTTGACAATCATTGAGTAGTATTCCTTTTAGGTGACTCTGAAAAGGGATGTTTTAGTTTTTTGAATAAAAAAAAAATAATTATGGACTTGACATCATCAGTTGTAACTGCTTAAACCTTTTCCACGGCCAAGTCCTACTACTGCTGATGCTGTGGTGGTGGAAATAATAAATGTTGCTGATGAAGTCTCACTGGTGGTGAACGTCGATGTAGTGATATAAAGCTGAGAAGCCATGGATCATGAAGTCTCTTTCTCTTCGGTTTGGCTAAAGAAGTTTGATACATTTTTCTCAGATATTTTAACTTCACCAAAATGTCTTGTTACAAACAAACCGTTATGTTTTCACTATCTTCTGTCTTCTTACTGTTACAAATTTTTCTCTTCTCTTCTTCTTGCTTTCTTTATCCTCTTGTTGTTGAACATATACTTCTTCTTCTTCTTTCTGGCGCTGCACAAATCTCTCCAACTCTTCCTTCTGTTTCTTTCTGAAATCTTCATAGACTGATAACGATAGAGGATCAGGTGAAGGTGGTACAATAGCCGGCAAAAATTCTTGTGTAGACGATAGGAAAATGCACAAAGTCAAATTGAAGTCATTCTTTTCTGGTAGAATACTTGCTACAGCAACATCAGTAGTTGTCGTACTATCACTCCGGATATAAGAAGTATCCTCCGCATGCGCACTCCAATACATCGTCTTCATTTCAGACATGGGTATTGTTCTTGAACTCTTCAGCAATAGCACATCGAAGGAACGTTCGTGCGTGTATGTATTGAAAGTGACGTCACGCGACCGCTGTCTTTTGATTGGAAGAGAGACAACAAGCCCTGACTGAATTATGTTACACACATTTTTATTGTGGAACATTTCAATCCGTTTCGATCCGGTCCTAGACTATATATTGAGGCGCATTGGCCCATTGTGTCACCTGTTCTCAAGACAACCCCACAAGATGTGCACAAGTGTTGAATCATCTACCATAATTTCAAGCATACTGTTTGATTCCGAGTACCCCATGTATGTCAAGGCATCGTGGGACATTACCAGGATCACAGATACAGCTATATTGAAGAGACAAATCAATGTGGAGAGGCAAGGGTGCCTACGGACTAGCTGTGAGAAGAAGTTTGCAGAGAAGAACTGTAAAGAGGTGTGGTTTGTTAACAACCCCAACAGCCCTTTTCAGAGCCACCCAAATCTCTTTGAAAAGAGAGATACTACCCAAAATTATTGCCACTCTATATGTTTGTGTTTGTATGTCTATGTATGTTCACAACCAAACTAAAACTTAAAAGAGCCCTCTTGATAGTATGTGGGTATGGTGCGTCTATAAACACTCCAACTATTGATTTTGTGTGTGTATGTGTGATAGTCTGTGTATATTTCATCCCCTTTCTTTTACATCCTACCCCCTTCGTTTGCTTCAGTATTTGTGTTTGTAAGTATAAACATTTAAGTATTAGTCACTACACACGGCGTTAAAAATGAACATTACATTTCCCATTTGTCTCCAGAGTGTCATTTTTTGTGCCATTTTTGTGAAACATTTATTGGGCCAAACGGGAAATCTCATGTTAGAAATTAACATTACATTTACTGTTTGTCCCCAGAGTGTCATTTGATGTAAACCTACTGCGTAATGTTAAATCCCGTTTGTCCCCAGGGTGCCACATATTAATCTCATCTCTAGTGGTAAATTTCCTCATCCATAGTGGTGAAATCCCTCATCCCTAGTGGTAAAATCTCTTCTGAGATTTTTCATGAAAAATAATAAAAGCACCGCTACTGCTAGACTTTGTGGGTTTTCCATAAACTCTCTACCATAATTACATAGCCCATACTAAGAAAAGTATGTACCTTGTTAGCTGCATAAAACGCTCGCCCGAAAGGGTTTCTATCTCCTCCTCCATTGGGGTTCAAGTGACCGACTCCTTTCCAAACATAGTTGGATTTACAAGGATTTGGAACTATTTCCCCGTTTGGGATTTCTGATTGGAACCGTGGATATGCAAAACAATATTCCGTGCATACAGCCAACAAGTACAATGTAAAAGTTAGATATTTTCTGAAAAGAAAAGAAAATTTAAAAAATGAAGAGAAAAAAAAAATGTGAACACTAGCACCCATAAAAAACATCGATATCCTTGTCATGTTCTTTGTCTGGTGATCAATGTTGCTAGATGTTGCAATCTTAATTTACGCACATAAATCTCAAAGAGACAACCGTGACACACACACACACACACACTATATATATATATATATATATATATATATATATATATATATATATATAGAGAGAGAGAGAGAGAGAGAGAGAGAGAGAGAGAGAGAGAGAGAGAGAGAGAGAGAGAGAAATGAATTTATACGTGTATCTTGTTTTACACTCTGTCTTTCTCTCTCGGACGAGAAACCTTATCGCAATTCACACACTGGGTACCTTTTTAAGAATTGTATTTTCTTACCCAGAAGGAAGCTTTTTTGCGGATAAAATAACTTGTTTTCATTAGTTCCACGTTTAGTACATGATTCAAGGACAAATGCACCGAAATTCAGAGACGGTCAACCGGAACAAATGCTGAGTCATTAAAGAAGAACAGCTACAGGAGACCAGTGTACAGTTACCTATTGTGTAAGAGAAGATGTACCTTTCTGTGCTTCTTGTTGCTTTATCACATAATAGTACTAACCACTATGTATTGTGAGTATGCCTACATAATTATACAGTTACTGAAGAAACAATTCGGCAATTCAGCTCCGTTCAAATAAGTCTAAGTCTTGCTTCCGGTGATTCTTTGTTTTTTCAACATCTGACAAAAAATGTATATAGCAACACCGTCTGAGATATAGCCTTATCTCCTATTCTAGATTCACATGTAAATGACAATCCGTTTCTATGGGTGTAAAAAAAATTTGTTTCTCTCTCTCTGTCTCTGTTTGTCTGTCTCTCATACACACACACACACACGCGCGCGCATAGGTATAGCGGCTGTGACAGTTATGGTGAGTTAATTTTTTTTGTGTATCACCATCTTAATACGGAAACACTAAAAACCAAAATAAAAAATTGCAGTATTAACAGTTCTAAAACAGTGGCAAGTTTTACACCAACTTATTAGCGTAGGGATGAGAAAACACTAAACACTAAAATAAAAAAATCCAAAGTTTGTAGCATGCACTCGTATAGGGATATGACAAAGCTACAAATAAGAAATCCAGCTGAGCGGTTCTAGCGAGTAGTCATTGCTTTTATACACCGACTCCTCGTGTATGGGTTACGACAGCACAAAAATAAAAAGGTAAAAAAGATCTGGCGCAGTAAGACTCATATATATATATATATATATATATATATATATATATATATATATATATATATATATATATATATATATATATTGTGTTGCTGTCAGATTAGCAAACTTTTGCAGCATTAGTCAAAGAAGATGGGGTGATCTATGTAATTACGTGTTAATCGTTTCGGTGAACCAACTTGTTTGACCTATTTCCAGGCTGAGGAAAGAGGAAGGAAACCATGCGTGGTGAAAATCAACATCATCTAAGACATATACATATACTATAACATGTACTAAGTATATTACATCCCAGTAACGTTATGCGTAGATAAAGTAGTAACGGTAATATGTCATGAGATTGATGTACCGGGATCCAGGATACTAAACAATAATAATAATAATAATAATAATAATAATAATAATAATAATAATAATTATAGTTCATATAAAGAGTTGAGGAATATTTACTTTTGGTAAATATTGTCTAAAGAATTTCATACATTTGATAAACTGATGTCTGACTAAAAGTGGATAAGATTACATTGGTCTCTATTTTATACCCCTTTTTTAACATCCTGACCTGCTCTTGTTATAGACAGCAACTAAAAATAAAGAACCCTACACATAATAAACCTGAGACTTTGGCGTTTATGTCATCAATACAGACAACCGTCATCGTTCAGGACCTATGTTAAGATACACAGCTTTAATCCACTGTTTAAAAAACCCATACCTTTCAATATGGCCGCTTCAAGTTAATTTCCCGTTTGTCCCCATAAACTTTCGACAATTAATTTTCCCGTGTTAATTCCCCGTTTGTCTCTATAAACGTTCGACCCTATTTAACACAGGACTCCTCTACGACATTTCATTTAGAGGACAGACAAACTCACATTTCTCTTCCAAACACACGCAACACTGTTACAAAAGAGATTCTTCCTGTTGAAACCCACGACGTAATAAGTTTTTCCGTTTTCGAGTGCAGACCGTCATCTCATGCTACATTGTTCCAAACCATATGAACCAAAATGGCACCTATGTTCAATTTCCATGTGGTTCTCAAATATTTCGACCCTATTTAACACAGAGCTCCTCTCGAGTGTCGTTCTCTACTACTCACGTGACAAGATGATGTAAACATAAATCGATTGTCATGTATGACTCTCTCTCTCTCTCTCTCTGAGTCAACAAGCATAAGACGACTTGATTCAAGACGGTGATATCCCAGCCATGATTTTAGCTAGCATGATAAGCAAAAACCTTTGATGCAGAAAAGAAAAAGAAATAGATATACAAAAATGAAATATAAGGAACGCCAAACGAATCTTTCTGTATTTGATGAGGGACTGTCCTGGTGTCATGGGTAACGTTTTGACGCTTATCTCCATGTGTGCTTACTGAATTTCCGAAAATCGATAAAATAAAAACATTTGTATCTGAAGGAAGGAGTCAAAACTTTCCCCATGTAATATTGTATTTTTGTTGTTTCTGGGTGAAATTGATTACAAAAGACATTATGTTACAATTGAGGTAACACCGATGTTTTGTCTCGTTTGTTTTGGTTTTTTTTTTGGGTTTTTTTTTAATTTGAATTGGCGACAAACTCTTCAAAATGAAGTTTTTACTTTTCACGGGCACATTGAAACAAATAAGGCACTGTAGCTTACAGGATGAGACTGTAACAAGAGAAAACGATATAAAGGAGTCCAAAATAAAATGTACAATGCTCAATATCAAAATCATTTAAAAATTGGAGAAGTGGTTCCATTGAAAAATTCCTTAATTTTATTACATATGCTAGACTTTGTAAAATAATATTATAAAAACCCAAAGTGTTTCAATATATGTCTAATCAACGGTGTACAATTTATCACCTAGAGACAGAGAGAGAGAGATCAGTTGTGGCTAAAGTATGTTAAAGACTGTGCCTAACCTATTCTTCTAAGTAAAAAATGCATACATTTGAAACTTAAAGCAACAGAACTCCCCAAAATCCTCTTATGGAATGCAAAAACTGTGTCAATTTGACGAAACAAATACATTTGACAGAACTTTTATAAAAGGATAAAATAGGGAGCATTTATATCAAGTTTGCCCGTCAGATCGCGACGAAAGAACGATTATCTTAATTATGAATAGGGAACTTAAAAGTTTTAGAATATGTATATGATAAAGAAGGAGAGAGAAATATATGGCTATACGATGTGCGATTTTAGTGAATGCAATAACCTCAAAAGACATGCAAGAGGATGCAATACTCATAACTACATTAATTTTGGAGTACGAGGAAGTTATATAGAGCATCTCATATTGCAAAATAGATAATGGAGACAATGCTTACAGTTTTATAAGGAAAATGCTCATTCGTAATATCTTTATAAGGCGATTTAAAACGATGATAGGAAGCAAAAGAAAAGATATACAAATTTTCGCTCAATAAAAGCCGGCAATTGTTTAGCAAAACGCCGGGTGCCTACACCAGCATACAAGAGGCATGGCCGTACATTGACGTGCCTAGAGAAGTGTATGCTTAAGAAAGCTTCAGAATCAGACGAATACCTGAATGTATTTAATTTTCCTTTCGTGAGTTTCCAGGAGAATATTTGACCAACCTATAGATGAACATTGTATGACATGGTTTGACTTTGAAATTTGTTTCTGACAAAGGTAGTCGGTAAATTTGCTTGTTTCGTATGTCCTTCGCCAGGAAAATGCATCTTAAGGCAAACAAACATCAATGACATTTCAGAAAAAATTTACGTGATTACTTTCACAGGTGTTGATGTGTTTCTGCTGTGTTCAATATTTGACTGCCATTAAAAACACAACTTTGGACAGAAAATGACGAGATTTAACCACCTTTTACCTGATTTACGCTTTTGTCTAAAACCACTTGGCCGTGCACACTCTCCCATGCAGTGTTTGCACAAAAGTTATTTTTTCCGGAAGGACAAAATTATCTTCCGTTTATCCGGTGCGAGACTGTTGATGAAGGGAGTTAGTACGAGTACCCCACTTTATGTACATTTATCTCGAGAAAATGTTGCAAAACACCCCATTTTGATTATACAGACATGTGTTTTATAGTGGGTTATCTAAAGCACAAAATAGTTTCTTTTCTCATACGTTAACATTGATGTCTACGGAAGAGTGATCTGAGACTCGGTCCATAACATTTGTCACCTTAATTCACGTAAAAAATCACTGTAGATTACCCAACATTCCGATCGATGAGTCATAGTTTTCTTGTACCTTAAATGTATGTAAGTATGGATGTGTGTATGTTTGTATGTATGCAAGCTTGTATGTATATATGTAAGTATGTTTGTTTATTTATTTATGTTTATATGTATTCATTATTTTTATTTATAATTTTAATAATCAACCTTTCCGAGTTGTAATTATTTACAATCCGTACACACTTACAAATACATACAAACGTGTACTTAAAATTTGTACAACAGGGCAATTTTACCGACAGACGACAATCTTACCGTCTACAGCCCATAAGAAGTTACCATGATGAGAATTATAGTGGAAACTTCAATGAAGACAAGTGCTGATTTTCAAAAATATAGTAATAGATATAAAGCTAACTGTAACCGAAACTGGATTAGACGATGTTCATGGAAGCCTTAGTCCTAACCTGACACCTTGCTGTGGTCCAGTCGTATGAGATTAACAGTGTCCTTTTCACATGTATTTTACTCGCATAATGTTCATTTTGTTTTTAACTAAATGGAAATATCTCTAAGAAAGAACTCCCCTCTTATGCCTGTATGGCTCTCACCCTAACTGAAACCGAAAGTTAATCAGAGGATATTCACGAAGGCCTAGTCCTAATCAGCGACTCGCCGTAACTAAACACATAGTTTAGTGGGCCCCGGGTGGCCGAGTGGTCTAAGGCGCTCGCCTTTACCGATCACTGCCATGTCACCTCTGTCCGCGTGGGTTTGAATTTCGGGCTCAATATGTGAGAAAACTTGCCAGTAGCTTCCCGTGGGTCGGTGGTTCTTCTCTGGGTTTGCCCGGGTTCTTCCTCCACCAGATAAAACTGGCCCCCATATATAGCCTATCATGTGCTGAAATATGGCGTTACACTCACAACAACAACATAGTTTAGTCCAGTTTAGGAGGTTAACAGTCTTATTCAAAACCTTTTATCTTCACATAAAGTTAATTTTTCAAAGAAAATGGACACATCGCCAAGAAAAAACCTTTCCTAGTATACCTCTCTCTCTCTCTCTCTCTCTGACACACACACACACATAAACATACCCACACACTTACCCACACATTCTTCCTCACATAAAGTCACACAAATAGAAGCAAACCTACCTGGCCGTCATAGCGTAAATAAATTTCATTTAGAGATTACACCAAACTCAAACGGATGACATTCCGTAACATCAGTTTCAGGCGGTTGAACACAAGATTGGTGTAATTTGTTCTGTAAATGGCCATTGGGTCTTTCTAGACATTTTATTTTTAGCTGTAATTCTGCAAATGTCTGTTTATAGGTCTATTAGTATCATAAAAAATCTCAGAAATAATTTAGGAACTGAAAAGTGGTAATGTTTGTTATAATGTTATTCTCTAAAGATAAAAAACGAGGGCGACTAACGATCTATTTTGTTGAATAAGGTGTGTGCAGATTTAACTGGTATCAGATCATGTTTCGTGTAACTAGGTCATGTAGAATGAATAGGCTTGTATACTTCCTAATGCGGGCTAACATTTAACGCAGAAATGATTGCTTAGTTTATTTTAGACGTAGTAGAGCCACAGAGAGAGAGAGAGAGAGAGAGAGAGGGGGGGGGTATTTATAATTGGACTTTCAACACATTATTCTCTCGGTCATGCCGTGGAGATGGAAGCTAAGTGCCTTTTCCAAGGACACACTGAGGTAGCCGAACCAGGATGGCCAGCTTAGGTATCGAACCCGCGACGCTTGGATTACGAGTTCAGCGCTCTACAAACTGTATTACTGCAGATCCGCTGAGAAAGAGAGAGAGAGAGAGAGAGAGAGAGAGAGAGAGAGAGAGAGAGAGAGAGAGAGAGAGAGAGAGAGCAGGCAAGAACGAGAGTGTGCCACACCGTCACATTTGAGTATAACGGCTGCTCATGGGACAAGATTAAAAAGGTTTTTATGGTTCTACTGTCTTTACAGCAGGTACGAGTCATGTAAGTAGATTAAGAGAGGGATACATAGATAGATGGGGAAGCAGAAAGTTAGACGACAGATAGAAAAAGCGATAGGGAAAGAAAGTACCGTAACTGAACTGAGAAGCTTTATCATTCAATTGGTCGGAAAGGACTGAAGTGTTGCCAACAACAAAGTGAACAGTTAGGCCCCCATGTGTGGGTGAGGGACTCAATAGTTAATCGGAAAGCTCTCAACGTAATCAACTGCAATTGTTCAAAGCTAAAATAAGTCCAGGAGAACATATGCAGTTTCAAATGCAGATGATTACTTCTGATAAGGAATATGTAAAGTAAATGTTCACCCCTAGTATTCAGCGCTCTCTGTGCTATGTACGAGAGGGTCCATGGGACTGATAGCCTATATGTTGCCGATTTCACTGCAAACTGCAGTCGTTATAACTCACTGATGATTTGCAAAGGAAGGAAAGATCTGTATTTATTGACAATTCTTTCATTTTTGTTGTTCCTGTTAAGCTGACCAACTTGTTCCTCTCATGATAATAATATTGACGATGTTTCACTCCGTCGCTGCAGATTCTGTCATTTTGATATTAAAAAAATAAATGAAGTACGTTTCTACATATATTTTGTATATTAATAACTGATCAGCTGTTATAGAATTTGCTTTTAAGTTTTAAAGTTTTATCCATGGTTTTTGAAGAACAGAAGCATGTCTTAGCAATGTAGATTTTGCGGATGTTTTCGAAATCAATGTGTTTAACTTTATGACCGAAGTTGTTTTTGTTTTTTTACGGCACATCAACACATGACGGTTACATCTTGCGCGAGGCAAGTAAAGTGCCTTGCCCAGGGACACACAAAAGCAGGGATGACACGATGGTAGGATTCGACCCCACATACATAGGCTCACAAGTCCGACAAGCTTACTACTAAGTGACCGCTAAAAAGGAATACATGAAGATAAAATAAGATGGTATTGAACGAAACTCGCGATTTCTCTGACCCTCTCTTTTCCAGAGAGAGAGAGAGAGAGAGAGAGAGAGAGAGAGAGAGAGAGAGGTGAGGGGGAAGAAAAACTGAGTAAAACTTATCTCGGTCAAATGCAACACTAATCTCGTAAGAGGAACAAAGATTCCTTTTGCCACGGTAGGTGAAAAAATGATGCACAACTCTTAAGATGGTATAAGGGTCCTTTAAAATAAGACTCCAAAGGAGTAGACGTGGGGTGGGGAGTATTGGGCCTACTCATGATATATGGTCAATTTCTTGAGCTATTGGAATTATTTTCCAATTAAAAGAAACTGTCTGGGTATCATCCATTATTGCACAACTTTAACTATTTGAAGTACTGTATGTAA
Source organism: Margaritifera margaritifera (assembly GCA_029931535.1). Classification (NCBI taxonomy): domain Eukaryota; kingdom Metazoa; phylum Mollusca; class Bivalvia; order Unionida; family Margaritiferidae; genus Margaritifera; species Margaritifera margaritifera. The sequence goes on along the minus strand of JAQPZY010001316.1, from coordinate 649,487 downwards.
ATCATAGTTTGCAAATAAATCGAAAAGTGTGCCAGCTGCAAAATATATAAAATCCAGCAAACGAGATGGAAAATCGCAACACCGCCTATCGCAGATATAAGCAATATGCATATTTACATGAGAGACTGAGAGTAATAGTGAATATTCGAATGCTTGCTTTTTACATATCGGCAATCATTGGCGATGAACGTTTAAATGTAACTGTGTTACAACGATAATTCGTGTTCATTCTCCATACATTACAAAACAAAAATACACCAAAGCTATGTGGAAGGAGATTCAAAGAACTGGGAGAACATTGGAAATGAATTTGAGGGTCGCAAAAAATAAATATATGAAACAGAGAGATAAAGAAGCTTTAGAAGAATTACGAAAATAATTATAACAGGAAACTAAACAAGCAAACAAACAAGCAATCGAAAGAAAAGAGAGTAAATATCATGTAGATAATGATTTTGTTGATATATGAAAGTTGCGACAATTAAATAATGCATACCAAATTTAATGAAAAACATTTTTTTTACAAAATTACCAAGCAGTGGACCGTAGCCTTGACTCTCTGAGTCCACAACCATAGAATCACTTGATTCAATACATTGATATTCACAGCCACGACTGTAGCATACATAACAAAATTACCTATCTCTAGCAGCTTTTAGTGTAGTGGATGTAGTTTTGTAGATTGCCACTCTATGTGCTTATAGAGGCTTTGAAGATCAGTGAACTACACACATTTTTATTTGGAGGAATAAATCTGAAATTTACCATGTAAATATTGCATTTTTGTTGTTTCTGGATATAGATGATTGTTTTTACGAAATATATTATGTTACATATGAAGTAACACCGTAGTGTAGTCTTTGTTTTTTTTTTTTTTGATAATTTGAGACAAACTCTTGAAAGGGAAGTTTTTGCCACTGATTTGCACATAAATAAAAATAAGGCCTTGTAGTTTTCATGGATGAGACTGTAGCACGTGAAAATAATGTTAACGATTCTTGAAAAAATGTTCAATTCCTGATATCAGAATCATTCAGAAACTGGTAAAGAGGTTCTCTTGTGAATTTTAAAAATATTTTAGATGCTAGACTTTGTAAAGGAATATAAAAAGCCAAGGATTTGAATATATACCTAATGGAATTTAGGATCACGAGAGAGAGAGAGAGAGAGAGAGAGAGAGAGAGAGAGAGAGAGAGAGAGAGAGACAGAGAGAGAGACAGACAGACAGACAGACAGACTGACATATACAGGTCATTTGTGATTAAAGTTAAAGACCGTGCCTAAACTATTATTCCAGGTAATGAATACATAAATTTGAAACTTAAAGCAACAGAAATTGCAAAATGCTCGTATGGAATGCAAAAACGCTGTCCATTTGATGAACAACTTACATTCGACAAAACTTTTGTATGCAGTTAAATTAGGGAGAATTGTGCGGCCTAAATATTCAGGCAGACAGCTATGAAAGAAAAAGAACACTCCTATTACGAAGTGAAGAATGTACTTACAACGTTTAGAATTGACATCGGATAGCGGGAGAGAGATGGCTGCCCCGTGTACGATTTTATAGAATGCAATAACCTCACAAGAAATGCAAGAGAAAGCAATAATCATAATTACAATATCTTCGGAGTAAGGGAAAGGTATAAATTTATATCGTTCAACGACAAATACAGATAAGGCCTACTATTTAATAAGGTTAATATTTAGTAAGACCCACTATTTAATAAGGTTAATGCTAAATAATGCCTACTATTTAATAAGGTTAATACTCAATAAGGCCTACTATTTAATAAGGTTAATACACAATAAGGCCTACTATTTAATAAGGTTAATACTCAGTAAGACCCACTATTTAATAAGGTTAATACTCAATAAGGCCTACTATTTAATAAGATTTATACTCAATAAGGCCTACTATTTAATAAGGTTAATACTCAATAAGGTCTACTATTTAATAAGGTTAATACTCAATAAGGTCTACTATTTAATAAGGTTAATACTCAATAAGGCCTACTATTTAATAAGGTTAATAGTAATTTTCCTCTCGTAATATCATTATAAGGTGATTTTAAAAAATGATAGGAATCGGATTCCGAAATATAAAATATTTCGTTCATCAACAACCTGCACATTTTAGCAAAACTCAGAGTGTCAGTCATCCACCTTAATACAACAAGCATGGCTAATATCCGTACTCTTTTTAATTTTCCTTTTGTTGGTTTCCAGGAGAATATTTGTCAAACCTATAAATGAAAACTGTATGATATGGTGCGACTTGTTATCTTTGAAATCTGTTCCTGAAAAGGATCAGGGTGAGGAAAAATGGGTAACTACTCCTCTCTGGTATATCCCTGACTGGTTAAATATGCACCTTTAGTCGAAGAAACCTCAACGAAATTTCAGATATATAAAAATATATGTTCAGTTTCACAGGTGTAAATGTTTTTTCTTGCTGTGTTCCGTATTTAATGGCCATTAGAAAAATAAACGAATTTTTGACAGACAATGGGGGTGGGGTGTTGGAGGGCTTGGAGGTTGGCAAAAAATATTAAAACTTTCTCTGTGCCAAAGGAGGGGCGCCACTATATAACATTACCTCCTAGCGCCTCGGTAGGGGCGCCACTAAAGAACATTGCCCCCGGGCCCCTCGAACCATCGCGCCGTTACTGACAACAAAGTTCTTTATTAGTGAACAGTACATCAGTGCATCCTCTTAAAGTACTCCCTATGCACCTCTACACGCGTTCTCAGTCCGATTATCCGATCGTTACATGCCAGTTTGTATTCACGTTGTGGTATGCTGTTCATATATTCGAAAACTGCACTTCCAACAACATGGACGTTTTCAAATTGTCTGCCCCTCAACGAATCTTCGAAAACGGGATTCAGCAAAATATCACTTGGAGCAAATCAGTACCGTATGGAGGACCTGGTCAAGTTTGCATGCTGTGCTACTTCAGGAAGTCTGTCTCGACGGCGGATTAATGCAACAGCGTTGTCATAGAGTAGATGGATACCTCGAGAACCGGTGCGCGGACGGGTGGTTCAGTAGTGTTCCATACTTTTTCGCAACACATTGGAAGCATAAAAGTCGGAGTCAGGCACAGGTACCCGGTCCTATTGCATCGGTAACTATTGCGTATAAGACAGGTACCTGGACGACCGGTCCTATTGCATCGGTAACTATTGCGTATAAGACTCCCTTGACAGTCTGACAACATCCAGCGATTTGTGGTTTCTGCTTGTTTTCTCCGATCCAAGCTTTACTATTTTCTTATTTTCTCCTTCTCCAATATGTTTACACCACTGCCATTTACGATGGGGACGTAAAAAGTTCTGAATGTTGTGCCATAACTTTTTTGTTTCTTTGAACATGTCAGTATATTTAACGCTGATCGATAGACAAAGTAATGTTCTATAAAATGGTATGCAGCTGTATGTGCAGCACGCCGGACACTTGCAGACATGTACAAGTGACGTAACATAGATAAGTGACAGTGACCTAAAAACTTCGGAGAAGGAGAACAATTCTGCTACTAAACAAAGAGCACGCTGTAAAATCCTGGCGTTCTTAGGGTTTTTGTCTGACTGATACCAAGGCTGATTCGAATATAGTATTCGGATGCAATTCTCTACAATATCCTACAATTCTGAGATGGTTTTATCGTTTTAAAGGTGGTAGCGAATCCATGGAAGATGACCCACGTTTTGCAAGATAGTTATCTGCTATTGTTGAGCAGGAATTGATAAAGATGCTCGATACAAAGTGTAATACATTTCTATTATCACGAGCAGTAGTTTGTCAGCTGCTTTTAATATATTGAAGAATCATTTGAAGCTGAAAAACGTTTGTGCAAGATGGGTCCCGCATTTGTTGATGGCTGATTAAAAACAGACTCGGGTTGAAATCGCCAAACAGCCACTAACCATATGAAAAGAGTGAGCGAGACGTTTGAATGAGATTATCACAGGTAATGAAACACAGATTTACTATTTTGAATCTTATCCAAGAGAAAATGATATCTAAGAAAGTTTTGATAGAACAAAACGAGCAGAGACCCCAAATCGCTCGACGTAATCGAACTGTCCAGTGAGTTTTATGCGCAATATTTTTCGATGCAAAAGGCGTGGTCGTCCAAGAACCTCTGCCTGACGCTGCTTGTGTCTCTGGACATTTGTATGCCTCCAAAGTGTTGCCAAAGGTTATGGAACACTAATGAAATACCCGTCTGCGCACGGGTACCTGAGGTATCCATCTACTCCATGACAACGCACCGGTGCATTAATCCGCCGTTGTGACAGACTTCCTGAAGTAGCACAACATCCAAACTTTGCCAGATCCTACATACAGTCCTGATGTATCTCCAATTGATTTTCGACTGAATCCCATTATCAGAGATTTTTTGTTGAGGGGGAGATAATTTAAAAACCGGCATGCGGTTGGAAGTACAGTTTTCTAGTGTATGCACTACGTACTTAAAAGTGAATACAAAATGGCTTTTAATAATTGGATCATCAGACTGAGAAAGTGTGTAGAGGTATATCAGAGTTACTTTGAGAGGATGCACTGACTTACTGTACATTAATAAAGCACTTTGTTATACAGTGCACTAATATTCAGAACTTTTTAAATACCCCTCATACCTATGTTACGTCAAAAGCATAAATCTGCAGGTGTCCGGCGTTCTGCTCGTGCAGCACAAGAATATTTTTTCGAACGTTATTTTGTCTATCGATCGACATTAGATTTTTTTGGCAGGTTCAAAGAACCAAAATAGTTATAACAAAATATTCAGAGCTTTTCAAATACCACTCGTACACCGAACCAGTTATGTATTTAGTCTATATGCGGATGAGGACATTATGGTTTAAGTGTTCATCACTGTAGGATACCCAACATTCTGATAGATGACTCGTTGTCTTCTTGTGCCTTGTATGTATGTATGTATGTATGTATGTATGTATGTATGTATGTATGTATGTATGTATGTATGTATGTATGTATGTATGTATGTATGTATGTATGTATGTATGTATGTATGCATGTATGTTAATTTATTTATAATTTTAATCATCCACCTTTCCAAGTTAGAATTATTTACAATCCTCACGCAGTTAAAAATAGCTACAAATTTACACATACAATTTGTACAATGGGGAATTTCTTTTCTTCAGAATGACGACAAGCTTAGCGTCTATAACCCCTGAGTAGTTAAAATGATACAAATGATAGCGGAAACCTTAATGGAGTTCAGTGCTAATTTTCAAAGTTATATGAAAGCTAACTGTAACCGAAATTTAATCACATTATATTCATTAAAGGCATGGCCCTAATCAGGGATTCTGAGTTAAACACGTATAGATGTGATCCAGTCTTATACGTTAACACGTATAGATGTGATCCAGTCTTATACGTTAACACGTACAGATGTGATCCAGTCTTTATACGTTAACACGTACAGATGTGATCCAGTCTTATACGTTAACACGTACAGATGTGATCCAGTCTTTTACGTTAACACGTACAGATGTGATCCAGTCTTATACGTTAACACGTACAGATGTGATCCAGTCTGTATACGTTAACACGTACAGATGTGATCCAGTCTTATACGTTAACACGTACAGATGTGATCCAGTCTTTATACGTTAACACGTACAGATGTGATCCAGTCTTATACGTTAACACGTAGAGATGGGATCCAGTCTTTATACGTTAACACGTACAGATGTGATCCAGTCTTATACGTTAACACGTACAGATGTGATCCAGTCTTATACGTTAACACGTACAGATGTGATCCAGTCTTATACGTTAACACGTACAGATGTGATCCAGTCTTATACGTTAACACGTACAGATCTGATCCAGTCTTATACGTTAACACGTATAGATGTGATCCAGTCTAATACACTAAGACGTATAGATGTTATCCAGTCTTATATATTAACACGTATAGATGTGATCCAGTCTTATACGTTAACATGTATAACTGTGGTACAGTCTTATGAGGTTAACAGAGTACTATTCAAACTTTTTTCCTCCACACAATGTTCAACTGATAATAAAATGGAAATATCGCCCAAAAAGAAGTCCCCTCTTATCCCCCGTATGCATACACACTCATAAACACATAAGCAGACAGAAGTACCTAAGTATGTAAAGAACACAATGCCTTACTTCAACATACTTACAAAAAGTTCTCTTCTATACCAGTGTTGTCACTCTCTCTCTCTCTCTCTGACCCGCGCCCCTGCACACACACACACACACACACACACACACACACACACACACACACACACACACACACACACACACACACACACACACACATACACACAGAATCATTAATTATTAGCACATAAATAGTCAAACGAACAAAAAGAAGTAAACCTTCCTGTGTGTCATTTTACAAAGCCGTTTCATTTAGAGACTCCAACAGGACCAAACCGGTGACATAACAGGACACAGTTTCAGACAGTTGAACACAATATAGTTGTAATTTGGTCTGTATATTGTCACCGGGTCGTTATAGGTATTTTAAATTGTGCTTTAGATCTTTTCATCTGCAGTTCTGCAAATATTTGCTTTGGAGTTTTGTAGTATCATACATGCAAGAAAATAATTTCGTAAATGAAAAGTTTTAATGTTTGATCTAACATTCATCTCTAAAGAAATAAAAGAAACAAAGAGAAAGCGAGGAAAGTTATATTTTCTTGAATAAGGAATGCACAGATTTAACCGGGTATCGGATTTTTTTTTTTTTTTTTTTTTTGAACATCAGGGTTATACATTTCAGAATGTGGTCGAACATTTAGCACAAAAATGATTGGTAAGTTTATGTTAGATGTAATAGTGGCATAGAGAATGGGTTGATTGGTTGGTTGGTTGATTGGTTGTTTTTGTAATGGCACTTTCAACACATCATTAGCCATATCATGCCAAGGGAGATAAATACCTTTCCGAAGAATACACCGAGGCAGCCGCCCCATTCTTACCTGGGTGGGTATCGAACCCGTGACCATTGCATTGCGAGTCAGACGCTCTACCAAACGAGCTTCTACGGCCCTGAGAGAGAGAGAGAGAGAGAGAGAGAGAGAGAGAGAGAGAGAGAGAGAGAAAGAGAGAAAGAGAAAAAAAACTATAGATCGATTGAATGCAGTAGAGAAAAAAAAAACTATTAATTGAATTTAGCAATTTTATCGTTCAATTGGTGAGAAAGGATTGAAGCATTGCCCCCAATAAGTCAATAGCTAGGCCATCAAAAGGGAGTTGTGGACGCATTGGTCAAACAGTAAGCTATCAAAGTAATTAGCTGCAATTGTTGGAGTCAATCAACCAGAGAAGTATATGTGGTTTAAAAAGTGCAGGTGATTATTTGAGATTGGTATATTTAAAGTAGACAGTCACCCACAATATTCAGTGGTCGCTATATGTGAGGCTCCACGGTAATGGAATATAACCCATGATGATTTGTAAATGAAAGAGCTCTGTTTATTGATAATTCTGTTATTTGTTTACGCTTTTTATGACTGACCAAATCATCCTTTTCATGATAATAATATTGAAGTCGTTTCACTCCGTCGCTGTCAATTCCGTAATTTTGGCATTAAATAAATAAATAAATAAATACATTCAGTAGTTGTCTGCAGCTGTTGCATATATTAATAATTGATCAGTTGGTTGAGAATTTGATTTTAAGTTTTACAATTTTGTCTACGAGTTTTTGAAGAACTGATGAAAGTCTTAACACTGTAGATCTTGCGAATGTTTTGTAAATTAATGTGTTTAACTTGATGCTATTAGGATTTTTTTCTTTACGGTACATCAACACGTGAAAATGATATCGTTCCAAAGCATGTTAAGTACCTTGACCAGGGATACACCACGGCTTCCCACGTGGTATAAATCAGATGGTAGGATTCGAACCTTCATCCATCTGGACGCGAGTCCGATAGGTTTATAATTTGAAACAGCCAATAAGAGGCATAAATGGAATTAGAAACAAAAAATATGGGATTAAACTATTCTGAGTTAAAGAAATTGTCTGGGTATCATTAATAATCCCATTATTCTATTTTTTTTAACTACTGTATGTAAATAGTAATCACTATTACTATTTTAACTACTGTGTGTAAATAATGATTACTATTACTATTTTAACTACTGTGTGTAAATAATAATTACTATTACAATTTTAACTACTGTGTGTAAATAATAATTACTATTACAATTGTAACTACTGTCTGTAAATAATAATTACTATTACAATTTTAACTACTGTGTGTAAATAATAATTATGGTAACTATTTTAACTATTGTATCTAAATAATGATCACTATTACTATTTTAACTACTGTATGTAAATAATGATCACTATTACTATTTTAACTACTGTGTGTAAATAATGATCACTATTACTATTTTAACTACTGTGTGTCAATAATGATCACTATTACTATTTTAACTACTGTATGTAAATAATGATCACTATTACTATTTTAACTACTGTATGTAAATAATGATCACTATTATAATGATCACTATTACTATTTTAACTACTGTATGTAAATAATGATCACTATTATAATGATCACTATTACAATTTTAACTACTGTATGTAAATAATGATCACTATTACAATTTTAACTACTGTATGTAAATAATGATCACTATTACTATTTTAACTACTGTATGTAAATAATGATCACTATTATAATGATCACTATTACTATTTTAACTACTGTGTGTAAATAATGATCACTATTACTATTTTAACTACTGTGTGTAAATAATGATCACTATTACTATTTTAACTACTGTATGTAAATAATGATCACTATTACTATTTTAACTACTGTATGTAAATAATGATCACTATTACTATTTTAACTACTGTGTGTAAATAATGATCACTATTACTATTTTAACTACTGTATGTAAATAATGATCACTATTACTATTTTAACTACTGTGTGTAAATAATGATCACTATTACTATTTTAACTACTGTGTGTAAATAATGATCACTATTACTATTTTAACTACTGTATGTAAATAATGATCACTATTACTATTTTAACTACTGTGTGTAAATAATGATCACTATTACTATTTTAACTACTGTATGTAAATAATGATCACTATTACTATTTTAACTACTGTATGTAAATAATGATCACTATTACAATTTTAACTACTGTATGTAAATAATGATCACTATTACTATTTTAACTACTGTATGTAAATAATGATCACTATTACAATTTTAACTACTGTATGTAAATAATGATCACTATTACTATTTTAACTACTGTGTGTAAATAATGATCACTATTACTATTTTAACTACTGTATGTAAATAATGATCACTATTACTATTTTAACTACTGTATGTAAATAATGATCACTATTACTATTTTAACTACTGTGTGTCAATAATGATCACTATTACTATTTTAACTACTGTATGTAAATAATGATCACTATTACTATTTTAACTACTGTATGTAAATAATGATCACTATTACTATTTTAACTACTGTGTGTCAATAATGATCACTATTACTATTTTAACTACTGTATGTAAATAATGATCACTATTATAATGATCACTATTACAATTTTAACTACTGTATGTAAATAATGATCACTATTACAATTTTAACTACTGTATGTAAATAATGATCACTATTATAATGATCACTATTACAATTTTAACTACTGTATGTAAATAATGATCACTATTACTATTTTAACTACTGTATGTAAATAATGATCACTATTACTATTTTAACTACTGTGTGTAAATAATGATCACTATTACTATTTTAACTACTGTATGTAAATAATGATCACTATACTTTTTAACTACTGTATGTCAATAATGATCACTATTACTATTTTAACTACTGTATGTAAATAATGATCACTATTACTATTTAACTACTGTGTGTAAATATGATCACTATTACTATTTTAACTACGTATTAAATAATGATCACTATTACTATTTTAACATACTGTATGTAAATAATGAACACTATTACTATTTTAACTACTGTGTGTAAATAATGATCACTATTACTATTTTAACTACTGTGTGTAAATAATGATCACTATTACTATTTTAACTACTGTGTGTAAATAATGATCACTATTACTATTTTAACTACTGTGTGTAAATAATGATCACTATTACTATTTTAACTACTGTATGTCAATAATGATCACTATTACTATTTTAACTACTGTATGTAAATAATGATCACTATTACTATTTTAACTACTGTGTGTAAATAATGATCACTATTACTATTTTAACTACTGTATGTAAATAATGATCACTATTACTATTTTAACTACTGTGTGTAAATAATGATCACTATTACTATTTTAACTACTGTATGTAAATAATGATCACTATTATAATGATCACTATTACAATTTTAACTACTGTATGTAAATAATGATCACTATTACTATTTTAACTACTGTATGTAAATAATGATCACTATTACTATTTTAACTACTGTATGTAAATAATGATCACTATTACAATGATCACTATTACAATTTTAACTACTGTATGTAAATAATGATCACTATTATAATGATCACTATTACAATTACTACTGTATGTGTAAATAAAGATATTATATGATCACTATTACAATTTTAACTACTGTATGTAAATAATGATCACTATTACTATTTTTTAACTACTGTATAATGATCTATTATTTTAACACTGTATGATATTATAATGATCACTATTACAATTTTAACTACTGTATGTAAATAATGATCACTATTAATTTTAACTATGTAAATAATGATCACTATTACAATTTTAACTACTTATGTAAATAATGATCACTATTAAATTTTAACTATTTTAAAATTTTTTTACTGTATGCTATATGATCACTATTTAATTGTATGTATGTAAATGATCACTATTACTATTTTAACTACTGTATGTAAATAATGATCACTATTACAATGATCACTATTACAATGATCACTATTACTATTTTAACTACTGTATGTAAATAATGATCACTATTATAATGATCACTATTACAATGATCACTATTACTATTTTAACTACTGTATGTAAATAATGATCACTATTACAATGATCACTATTACAATTTTAACTACTGTATGTAAATAATGATCACTATTACTATTTTAACTACTGTATGTAAATAATGATCACTATTACTATTTTAACTACTGTGTGTAAATAATGATCACTATTACTATTATAACTACTGTATGTAAATAATGATCACTATTACTATTTTAACTACTGTATGTAAATAATGATCACTATTACTATTTTAACTACTGTATGTAAATAATGATCACTATTACTATTTTAACTACTGTATGTAAATAATGATCACTATTACTATTTTAACTACTGTATGTAAATAATGATCACTATTACTATTTTAACTACTGTATGTAAATAATGATCACTATTATAATGATCACTATTACAATTTTAACTACTGTATGTAAATAATGATCACTATTACTATTTTAACTACTGTGTGTCAATAATGATCACTATTACTATTTTAACTACTGTGTGTAAATAATGATCACTATTATAATGATCACTATTACAATTTTAACTACTGTATGTAAATAATGATCACTATTACTATTTTAACTACTGTGTGTCAATAATGATCACTATTACTATTTTAACTACTGTATGTAAATAATGATCACTATTATAATGATCACTATTACAATTTTAACTACTGTATGTAAATAATGATCACTATTACTATTTTAACTACTGTATGTAAATAATGATCACTATTACTATTTTAACTACTGTATGTAAATAATGATCACTATTACTATTTTAACTACTGTATGTAAATAATGATCACTATTACTATTTTAACTACTGTGTGTCAATAATGATCACTATTACTATTTTAACTACTGTATGTAAATAATGATCACTATTACTATTTTAACTACTGTATGTAAATAATGATCACTATTACTATTTTAACTACTGTATGTCAATAATGATCACTATTACTATTATAACTACTGTATGTAAATAATGATCACTATTACTATTTTAACTACTGTATGTAAATAATGATCACTATTACTATTATAACTACTGTATGTAAATAATGATCACTATTACTATTTTAACTACTGTATGTAAATAATGATCACTATTACTATTTTAACTACTGTATGTAAATAATGATCACTATTACTATTTTAACTACTGTATGTAAATAATGATCACTATTACTATTTTAACTACTGTATGTAAATAATGATCACTATTACTATTTTAACTACTGTGTGTCAATAATGATCACTATTACTATTTTAACTACTGTATGTAAATAATGATCACTATTACTATTTTAACTACTGTATGTAAATAATGATCACTATTACTATTTTAACTACTGTGTGTAAATAATGATCACTATTACTATTTTAACTACTGTGTGTAAATAATGATCACTATTATAATGATCACTATTACAATTTTAACTACTGTATGTAAATAATGATCACTATTACTATTTTAACTACTGTGTGTCAATAATGATCACTATTACTATTTTAACTACTGTATGTAAATAATGATCAGTATTATAATGATCACTATTACAATTTTAACTACTGTATGTAAATAATGATCACTATTACTATTTTAACTACTGTGTGTAAATAATGATCACTATTATAATGATCACTATTACAATTTTAACTACTGTATGTAAATAATGATCACTATTATAATGATCACTATTACTATTTTAACTACTGTGTGTCAATAATGATCACTATTACTATTTTAACTACTGTGTGTAAATAATGATTACCGTAACTATTGTAACTACTATGTGTAAATAATGATTACTATAACTATTTTAACTATTGTGTGTAAATAATGATCCCTATTACTATTTTAACTACTGTGTGTAAATAATGATTATTATAACTATTGTAACTACTGTATGTAAATAATGGTTTGCAAATATATGAAAAAGTGAGAAAACTGCAAAAATATAAAACCAGCAAACAAGAGGGAAAAGTGCAACACTGTTTTATTGCAGATGTAAAAAATCAAATATAAACTTAAGTGTGCTAGGTAATATGATATTTTTTTTTTTACATATTGAAAATCATTGGTGATGAAATATTTAAATGTAAGTGTGATAGAATGATATTGCTTTTCATTCTACATTCATTGTAAAACAAAATTACATCAAAGATATGGGGAAGCGAACTGAGAGAACATAGAAAAAGAAATTAAGGATCACAAAAAGAACTATATGAAACAGATATATAAAGAAGTTGGAGAGGATTTACGAAAAGAAACAGCAACAGGCAAAGAAGCAAACGACGGGGAAAAAAATAAATATGCTTTAGTTTATGATTTATTTGCTGTTTTAAACGTTAATAGTCCAGGCGATCAAGACATTGGATAAATAGTAATAAAATAAAAACCTGCTACACTGAAACAACTATTTCACATGCAAGCCCCTAAACTTATTTTCTTAATATTTTCACAGCGTAATATTAAATTCTGGCAGAATCAATTAATCTGGGAAGTATGGACGGCAACAGCTGAATGCGGAATATCTTATTATTTTTTCATGGATACAAGTATATTAGAGTTGGTGAAATCAGTTTATAACTTTCATGCACAGTTGATGAAATCAGCTTATAGAGTTCAAATACGAAAATCAATGTCTGAATGGTAACATCCTTATCTATTGAACAAGGATTTTTCTTTCGAATAATAATAATAACATAGCTCAAAAACAATTTAACATAATCTTTTTTAATTTTATTATCTCAAAAGGCCATAATTGGAAATACATATTGGGTATAAATAAATCAGTATTATATGAAAATCAAACTTACGGGGTTCAAATAACGCCTGAATTAGCTAATGGTAAGAGACATCAATTTGGGAGCAAGAGATTGTGTAGAGTTACAAAGGACTTTTGAGATGAGAAAGTCGAATGATTTTTACAATATAGTTACTGAGGATGAAGACATAGACTGGATATACAGTCTTTGACAAAACAGTAATGGTTTGACAGGAGAAGGAATAGCGAGATTATTTCGTCATATCAGGTGTTATGTGATATGCATTTGAAGTGCTCATGTTTAAAGGAGAACAGCTATTACACATTCCATTTCAGCTGCTAAAGATACTGTGAAAAATTTATTTTAAACAATAATTTTAGATGAACAATTTGTATGATGCAAATGAAAACTTTACGATAACATTTCAGTAGTATATTTTAGATTCAAAAGCTGGACTAGAATATGCTATTGTTAGTGATGGTACTTTTTTTAGCGAATGATATGGTAATGAAAACGGGTAGCATTGTTGGCTACAACAATTTGAATAAGTCATCAGACATGTTTAAAAATAGGACTGAACGCTGCAGTAAATACAAATGTGGTAAAACTATATAATTCCAGCAGCTGACAAGCAGCCTGAACAAATTCGTTGAAAGATAGACAACGGAATAAAGGAAGAGATCATGCGTAAGAACTGTGTGAAAAAATAGGGCAAAAAATGGTGATACTCTTGCAATCGCAACTTCGCATTATTATAAAAACAAAGATGCAGAACTAAGCAAACAATCATTTATAAGCATGATGATAGTTACAGGAGCTGGATTCATTTACTTTTTAAACAGGTTATTAAATTTGTATCTTTTTGTTGCGGTGCCTACACCAGTGATCAAAATTGCAAACAACAGGACAACTAATGCTAGAGTAAGACAAATTACATAATCAACCAAAACAAAGAAACAAAGCCAGATTATTACACTGCCAACGATATCGGGAAATGCTATTACTGCCTTGTTACACTGCCAATGATAACAGCAATGTTCATACTGCCTTATTTCACCGCCATGGATACCAGGCAATGCTGCTAATGACTTTTTTGACATTAGGAACAAATAGTTGTCAATAATTGTTATACCTTGTATGAGTTTGTCCACAAATGACTCTGTAATACCCTTTCCTCTACCACTACCACAAGTGTTACAGAAACTTCCAGAAAACATTAGAAACTATAAGATATTCTTGTTGTTTCTGTTATTTACTTGCAATGGAAACTGCGAGAAAGCCTTGGAAACTGAAGAAATGTGTCAGGCAGTTACCTTCCTACGAAAACTGCCTGAAACGCAAAGGAATCTGGAACGGACTTTTTGTTTCCGTTTGTTTCTTGATCAAAAAGCATAAGAAATATGTTTATTTCATATTGAAAACTGCACAAAGTTTCGCTTGAGCTACAGGATATCTCAACTGAAACCAAAAGAATCTGTATTTAAACAATTTGATTCTAGCAGTAAATTGAAAACGATAGTTTTCCGTCATGTTTTCGTTGTCTGAAAACATTTATTTTTCGTGCAGTGTACCAACTTCTTTTTTAATAAATGAAATAAGTTTTCCTTTGTAAAATATCGTTCGCATGTGTCTTAAACATTTTCAAAAATAGATTACACGAGTGAGGTGCATATTTTAAGGCTATTAAATGAATTTAAGCAACATGCAATTGATTTAAAAATATGGTTTTGATGGTTACCGAGCTAGATTTTCCAACTGATACCTTCATATAGATTTTCCAACTGGTACCTTCATATATATTTTCCAACTGGTACCTTCATATATATTTGGAGCTATAGGAATATCACAGGACCAGATGATGGAAAACAAAAATCGATTGTCATGGGTGACTCTTTATCCGAGTCCACAACCGTAAGTCCACTTAATTCAATATACTAATATTCCCATACTTTTTCTATATCGATACCCATATCGATATAAGAGGATAAGAATGGATACAAAACCATACTTACTCTATGCAAGTTACTTTCATCTTCAGCAGTCGTGAATAATTATTAGTCATTTACCTTTTCATTCTTTAAATTGAGAATTCATCTGAGACAGCCGTAGCAAGTACATAAACTCGTTTCTGTCAGTAACAAATTAAAGCAATTGACAACACCCACTCGCCTTCTACAGATTAACACAAGGTGACTAACTCACGTGGTTCGAAATCTGCCCCATTCTCACGCCCCAATTCCATGCTAATTAGTTTATCTCGTCTGCATCTTCAGCCACTGATAACATATATCAACGGAAAGAAGACATTGCAGATTTCTTCCCTACGTATGATTTAAGCACTTTACTGATCATTTAATAACCACTTTTACGCGCAATTTATCTATTGCATCGCATCTTGTCTACTTGGATCGAATTGAAGGCTACACATCCGGTGTGTCACGCGGTGTTACCAGCAGTTCTGATTAGTGGTTATTGTTTGTTGACGTCCAGGGTAAAACAATAACCACCAATCATAACTAACTGTAGCGTGTTCACTGCGTGACATACCGGAAATATTGGCATCCAAAATTCTATCCAAATAGATACAAAACAACATAGAAACTTCACACAAAAGTGATTATTAAATGATATGTGTTAAGTACTTAAATCGTACATGGGGAATAAGTTTGGAATATCTCCTTTTATGTTGATATATGTAATCAGCGACCGAACCTGCAAAAAAAAAAAAATCAGCACGGAGGCAGATTCCAAACCGCACGAGTTATAGCCACCTCGTCAATTTGTAGAAAGGGAGTGGGTGTTGTCAATAATTTCCTTTTTCACTGACAAACAAATGTCTGTGGCCGCGGCAGTTGATTTGCATCTGCAGGAAGTACAATGTGAAGGATCTGGCTATTAGTCATCTCTGCGCCCACACTCGGACTTGTTCTAGATAAGAATTTCCTTGCACAAGGAAATTGCACTGTTTCTTCTGTATGGAAGATAACACCGTAATCTCTTCAAAATGTAAGTGAAGACATGAAACTGGCAATAAGATGTTTTAAAAACATTCATTCAATGTAAAACAAAGGGTGTGGTGACCAGGATGAGTCATGCATATGATCGAATGGAGCAGCCTGAAATGGCCTAAAAGGGTGAATAAAAATCGCTAACAGCTAGTCTGTTTTTGGAAGTATTTTTAAAAAAAATCTTGTCAAGGATGAGAATGGCATATGACCAGATGATAAGTCTATGTTTGTTTGTAATCTGCATACTGGAAATATATCCAATATGTCAACACATAAAAAATGGCACCACCCTACCATTGACAGACATTCTAAAGATGAAAAGACCATCAAGTTGATATGTCGATAATGTATCGTATCGTAGGCTGTGTATCGAAAATCGTATCGATGCGTGGCAGAGGTGTATCGTGTCACCCCTAGTCGCTATATACACGCTAACCATAATGGACACAGAGCTGAAAAGTTCAACCGAAAATTCGAACAGAAATTGCCATTGAAATATGCAATATATAACTGACTTAGTCATAAGACTTCCCATTCCAACACGTTATTTTTGAAGTTAATTTTCTGAGAGGTTCTTTTTTATTAATAGGAAAATGTGGAAAATGTCACACAACAGTAGTAAATGTCAGAGCTTATGTAAATGTCGACGTGTGACGTCCCTAAGGACTGAAACAGCCATGTGCATAGGACAGTCCGTTGAAGCACAGTATGACATCATTTTCTAAAGATGAATGTGATATCATCAAATATGTACGCGTCATTAATAGATCTGGATCTGTAAACCAAAACAAAAAAAAAGGTATTGATCGATGTTAGTTCGTAATTATATCGGTTCAATATGAAAAAAAAAAAAAAAATATGTACGGAATATATAAAATAAATGCTGCTTTCTAAATGAATCAGTCGACCACACACGATACGACGTAAACAAAATATCGACCAAGAAGAGCTGCATGTCCTAATCTTAGTTTCGCATCAGTCTACCAACGAATGGTGCAGCTATAGAAAAAAGACGTTCTCATTCTTTTTTTTCTTACAAATCCTATGTTTCGGATCCTGAACAAATTGCCGGAAAGATACATTTATCTCAGTCGCAACCACAGGCTGCAATCTTGTGTCTGATGCTAATTAAATTGCCAGAACGTCTACCAAAAAATAAAAAATTTCGTTGCACTTCCACAGACAGGTTGGAAGATGGTAAAGTGCAACTTATGTAAAACTGATGTAGCCATATCTCGAAGAACAACTAACATGAACAAACATTTACGAATACAACATGACATGGACGTTGTCAACCCTCCCACACCATTACCATTATTTCACTGTAATATGGCTTAAGTTAGTCAAACACAACAACAATTTACAGGTAAACATGCTTGAATAGCATTAAATGTGTACCGTGAATACATATCGCGAACTCATCAAAAATTGCACATCATGATACATTTCGTATTGAAAATGAGCTGCCGATATCCAGCCTTATTTCTTAAAATAATTAAGATAGCAACAAAAATAAAAAATCCATAAAATCTGACAGATTTAAAGTGTATAAATATTAGTGTGCGTAGTAATTGTAATATGGACAACTCAGAATCATTATGCCGTCATAATCTCATTATTTTATATCATTGCCATGCGTGTGTTTTTGAAAACCGCCAGTATCCCAGACACATGAATGAAATTGGAAAGGGATCTATATTGACAAGCAATAGTCCTTCGGAAATGTTACTAAGTCATGTACTTTATTGATAAGGGGTTTCTCAGGTTGAACGCAAAGATGTTTCGATCTCTTTATATGCTTCGTCTTTATTAATGGTTTGTACTTCATTCGGATTATACTAATAGATACAGGTGTTTTTTAAACATTTAATTTTACTTCCTGATAAACTGCTTTGAGAACTTACCTCAATCTCGTTTCAACCAGGAGATCGAGAAAGCTGCTTTTCTTGTTCATGTATTCAACCCAAATCTATCCCATAATAAAGGGCATGTCTATTCTGAAGATAGTGCTGTTTGTTCAGCATGCATATCTTCTGATGACGAGCATGATATGTACTAAGTTTCAAAGCAATCAACGAAAATCTGCAAGAGTTGTTGCATTCACAAAAGTGTGTCAAACATTACATCCAGCTGTATATTAAAAAGGGCAATAACTCTTACAATAATCACGGCTGAACAATAAATGCATTTTTTATGACATCCATAATATGTGCCAAGTTTCACAAGGATCCATTAAAATACACAAAATGCAAGACAAATTGCGCTTAAAAGACTGTATTCTACTGCATTGAGCTGCAGTAGAAAAAGGGCAATAACTTTAGAAACATTGCAAGATCACAGTCATATCTCTAAATGAGCATCTTCAGATGGTGGCTATAACATGTACAAAGTTTCCATTGAAAAGTGTGAGACTCATCGCGTTCACAATATTCTGCCGTACACTACAGCCAGCTCCAAGTCAAAAAGAGCAATGACTCTATTTAAACAAATCACAGGAGCACTGTAATATGTCAATATGCAGATCATCAGATGATGACCATAACTTGTACAAAGTTTCACAGTGATCCAACACAAACTGTGGGATTAGTTGCGTCCACAAGATTCTGTCAAACATTGCACCAGCTGCAAGACACAAAAAGGCAATAATTCTAGCGAATTGCTAATTACAGTAATCTGTCGATATGAGTATTTTCAAATGATGGTCATAACATGCACGAAGTTTCAAGATAATCCACTGAAAACTGCGAGACTAGTTGTTTTCACAAGATTATATCACTACTTCAAACTCCAAGCCAAATAGGTCAATACATCTACCAAAAATTGCTGCAGCACAGTGATTTGTTGATATATTCATCTTTAGATGATGAAAATTTTAAAAAAATCTTAAAGTTTCTTGGCGATCCATTGAAATATGTAAGACCAGTTGCTTTCAAAGTTTGTCATACATTACATTCAGCTGCAATTCAAAAAAGGCAATGACTGATAAAAACTGGCTCACCACAGTAATTTGTCGAGATGCACATCCTCAAGTGATGTCCATACCATTTACCAAGTTTCATGGCGATCCATTAAGTCTTGCTGGACTGGTTACGCTAGCGAGATTGTGTCATACCCTGCATTAAGAAAATAAAAGAGCAAAAATTCTGTCAGGAAAAAAGTGATTTGCCGACATGCGAAGCTTGAAATGATGACAACAATATTTCCCAAGTTTCATAGCGTTCCTTTGAAAAATGCAAAACTAATTGCTTTCGCACGATTTTGTCAGGTGATAACCATAATATTTACAGAGTTTTATGGCAACCAATCAAAAACAGCTGGACTAGTTGCGCTAACGAGAATGTGTCATACACAGCTTAAGGCTACAAAATAAAAAGGGCAATAACTCTAACATCAATTACGAAGAAAATTGATATGTCGATACGCGCATATGCAGGTAATGCCCATATTAATTATTTAGTTTCATGGCAATCAATCATCAACTACTAGTCTATTTGCACTAACTATCTTGTATACCTGATGGAAGGTCGTACGGTCAGATGGACGGACACGAGGAGTAATATATACCGCAACGTCTGGAGGGGTTTACAATTTGAGTAATGTTTTTCATACCATAGTGTTATTTTTTTCTTTCTTTTTTTTTCTTGTGTGTGTGTGGGGGGGGGGGCGCTTAGGCAACAACGACAATGAATTCTTTCAATGGTAATTGAGGGGATGTGGTCTGATCTGGAGGCAGAAAGAGAACGATGAATTAATCACATTTTGTTGACATAGTAGAATATCCAAACTGCATCCAAATTTGGTCAATGAACATTTGAAATCTGGTACTCTACTCAGCTCTACGGAAATGCTGAGATGATCCTTATTCACAGCTGGTCTCGGTTCGACCAATGTGGCCATGTAGCTTCCTGTGGGTCTGTGGTTCTTCCCGGGGATTTCTCGGGTTCTTCCTCCACCAAATATACGGGGGGCCATGCATAGTCTATGATGTGCTGAAAAATGGCGTTAAATCACACAAAACCGAAAAACCACACACACACACACACGCGCGCGCGCACACACACACAATAAATGATCACTCATTAGAAGATTCGCTCTAAGTTTTAAAATATTATCCATGACTTTTCAAGGAAAGACGCAGGTCTTAGTAATGCGGAGTTTGCAAGTACTTGTGAAATCAATGTGTCTAAATTTATGCTTATTGTTTTTTAAGACCCTTAAACATATAAAATTTATATCGTGTTGAACTAAATAACGTGCCTTGCCTAGGTACAGACCATGGCAGCCTACCCGCATCGAACCGAGGATAGGATTCGAATATTTATTGATCGATCTGGGTACGAGTTCAACAGTCATACCACTGTGTCACAGCTTAAGATGGATACGTGAAGATAAAGAAAATTGAACGGAGATTGAACGATACTTGCGATTTCTCTGCCCATTTTCCATTTATTAAAAAAAGAACTGAAAATCGACTACACTGAAAACAACTACATGTATTTCACACACAAGCCAATAAACATTTTTGACATCTTCACTTTAAGATTTGACAGTGATGACTATGTTAATAGATATAGAGCACAGTGTAAAATGAAATTCACGACAGAGTCATTTTAGTCAGTTAATAGATTCAGAGCACAGTGTAACATGAAATTCACGACAGAGTCAGTTAATAGATACAGAGCACAGTGTAATATGAAATTCATGACAGAGTCAGCTAATAGATACAGAGCACAGTGTAACATGAAATTCATGACAGAGTCAGTTCATAGATACAGAGCACAGTGTAATATGAAATTCATGACAGTGTCAGTTAATAAATACAGAGCACAGTGTAACATGAAATTCACGACAAAGTCAGTTAATAGATACAGAGTACAGTGTAACATGAAATTCATGACAGTGTGAGTTAATAGATACAGAGCACAGTGTAACATGAAATTCAGGACAAAGTCAGTTAATAGATACAGAGTACAGTGTAATATGAAAGTCATGACAGAGTCAGTTAATAGATACAGAGTACAGTGTAACATGAAATTCATGACAGAGTCAGTTAATAGATACAGAGCACAGTGTAATATGAAATTCATGACAGAGTCAGTTAATAGACACAGAGTACAGTGTAACATGAAATTCATGACAGAGTCAGTTAATAGATACAGAGTACAGTGTAACATGAAATTCATGACAGAGTCAGTTAATAGATACAGAGCACAGTGTAATATGAAATTCATGACAGTGTCAGTTAATATATACAGAGCACAGTGTAACATGAAATTCACGACGAAGTCAGTTAATAGATACAGAGCACAGTGTAACATGAAATTCACGACAGAATCAATTGACAGATACAGAGCAAAGTGTAATATGAAATTCATGACAGAGTCAGCAAATCTGAGCATCATGGATGGCAACAACTTAAAGCGGAATCTTATTCGAATTAAGCAAAGAAAAGTATATTATAGTTGGTGAAATCAGTTATAAATTTAATGTCTACTTTCAAATACGTGAACGAAACTTACTGTCGGAATGTATACTGCCTTTACCGATGAACAAGTATTTTATTTCAGTTATTATAACATAGGTTCTAAACAATTTAACATAATCTGTAATAACTTTACTATTCCAAAAAAGACATGATTGGAGATATATAATGAGTAAAAACAGATTACTACTAAAAGATAACAAAACTTGCATGGTTCCTTAAATGCCTGAATTAGCTAGTGATGAGAGACACCAATTTGGGGGCAAGAGATTGTTTGGATTTTCTTGGGAATTTGAGATTGGAAAGTTTAATTAGTTTTACTATTAAAACAAATTTGAATCAAGAAAAAGACTAGATGTACTGCTTTTTAAAGAATAGATGTGGTTTGACAGAAGAAGGAATAGGGCGTTTGAATCAACGTAACATGTGTTATGTTATATATATATATATATATATATATATATATATATATATATATATATATATATATATATATATATATATATATATATATATATTAGGTACTCAAGTACTAAACAAGTCCAATTCCACTGCTTAAATAACTGTTAAATAACTGTTTAAAAGTTAGTTTAACAAATTAATTTTGGATGAATAAGGGTATGAAGCAAATGAAAATATGACGATAAGATTTTAGGAATATAAATAATTCGGATTTAAAAGTTACTTTAGAATATGATGGTATATTTTTTATTACCGAGTGGTTTGGTGTTGAGAATGAGTAGAATTGTTGGCTACAACAACAACCTGAAACAATTATGATATAGCTTGAAACAAAGACTGAAAACTACCATAACCACCACAAATACCGACGTGGTAAAACACAGGATTCCAGAAACTGATAAGCAGTATGAAACGATTCGTTAAAAGATATAAAACAGAATAGAAGAGATCGTGAGTAAGAACTATGAACAAGAAGGACAAAAATGGCGGCAGTCTTGTAATCACAACTTCATCTGATGTAACAAGCAAAGATCATGAAAAAATTAAATATTTATACACATGATATTAGTTTCAGGAGCTGGATTATCTTTTTGTAAAATGAAAAGAGCTTATCAGTTTTGTAAGTTTTTTATCTTGCCATTTCTACGCCACTTAACAAACTGCAAACAACAGGCCAACTAATCCGAGAATAAACGACATGTCAGATCATCCAGGAAGGAAACAACCTGTTCAGCTGTTTTCAAAAGCCAGCTTATTACATTGCAAATGGTTCCAATCAATTCTGCTGCTGACTTGTTTGATAGCTCTAAAGAATAATTGGTAATATTTGTATATACCTTGTTTGATTTTGTCTACAAATGACTATCCGTTACCTTTCCGCTATCACTACCATCAGGACCTATTCCTCCGCCACCTGCTCTTACACTTTTTAACAAATTTGCTATAGATAGAGCAAGAGTTGCTACTATCTTGCATCGTGGCAATTATCACACCTTTCTCTTTGAACAATCTTTTTCTCTGACTTTGAATTTATATTTTCAATGTTGTCTTTAAAGTTACGCCCTCTGTTTGTTAAATGTCCAACTACTTGTGTCCTTCGCTAGGAAATATAACTTTTATTTGCACGGTAAAAACATTTTTGTCTTCTCTGTCCAACATTTTATTTTACCTTTTTTGAGATGAGTGCTAAAAACTTCTTTCTTCCTTTCTGAGCAATACGTAAGTTTTCTGGTAAAGAACATCCTTTCAACAGAATATAAGTTTCACCGCTTCTACTGTTAAAAGTGGTTGTTGAACAAATATTTCACTCACATTGTAATTTATATCAGTGCTAAAATCTTGCATTGTTTGATAAATTGTAAAGCCTTCTGTTTATAAGTTAGAGTCATTTTAATATTGTTCAATATCTTATATTGATTGAATATATTTTGGATATTTTAAAAAGTTTTGTAAGGATCGCCACCTTTTGCCATTTTGACCTATTTAAAATAGATCAAATATAGCCTGAACTGAATTGGGTTTCACAGAAGATAAAAATAGCAGTAGCATTATTTGCCCTGAAATTGAAGAATAAAAAGAAAGGTTGAAATAAGATTAGCAAATGGGGTATACAAGAAGATAACTAGTAAAAACATTCAGCTGACAATGAATTGAAAAAAATGGACGAAAAGCAAATCACGAAAAACATGAAAACGTTTTCAATGCAAGATCAGTTAAAATATCAAAATTATTGTCAGATATTATCATCCTAGAAGTAATATTTCTGATGAGTAAATTTCTACACATTGATGATAGGAATGAATTACAGATAGGCTTGAAAGAAGATTGCATGATATAAACATGGTATTAGATGCTTTACTCGGACTTTGTCATTCGAATTGAGTTTATCGCTATGTGCATTGAGCTTGCTAACATTTAAACACATAAATTAATCCTTTTACCAACTATTGCTACATCAAGTAGTTGAGTCATTAATGGAAATAAAATAAGAGATAAAACAAACTAAACATGTGATTCAAATTATCATAAATGACAAAATGGTTTTCAAAGTTTCGATTTTGCTATTGTGCTCTTCTGTCTCCTCTACAGTTGCGTTTAACAATGTTTTGACCTGTTTTTACTTGCTATCATATATACTGTGTTTGATTAGTGAACATATTTTGTATGTTATTCATGATCAGATAAATCAAATGAAGAACATGTAATATCATGATCTGTGTCTAAATTATCATTAGGAACGCCTTTTGGTTAAAAAGCAGCCATCTACGGTAGAAGTTAATAGATGTAACATCGAGTATTTTTCAACCTCGGATCTGACTTTATGTTATGTTTTAATGTATCAAAAATTCTATCTACTGTCATGTTAATTAATCTGAAATTTTCATCATCGTGGTATCATTATTTTATGTATTCGTTCCTGTATGCTGTCACGGAATTGTGTATACAAAAATGCCGATGTATTATATATGAATGAAAATCTAAATGGGTTTACTGGAAGCGTACATAGTTCTCGGGGGTGTATTATTTTTAACCTTGGCGGTTTGGAAATACTGATTTCTGTTCACTCACTGTTGCATGCACAAAGTACCGGCAGTGGGAAACCCATTTTACCCGGAGTTCTTTGGCCGTGGATGTGTCTACGACCATTGTACTTATAGTCCAAATTATCTCTGTATCGTTACATGTTGATAGGTTTCATACATTGATCATATCCGTTGGCATACGAAATTATTTTTGATTATATGTTGAAAATTCATGCTTTGATTGTATCGAATGGTTAAAGTGGCTCTTGTTTTATTATCATAACTTTTTCGTCTTCACCTTAATGCAGGTTCAGAAATAATTATTATCTTTATTAAACTCATTTATGACTTTATATTTTGCATTTTGAGCATATCATAGTATTTATATTTTGCTGTTTTATTTTCAATCAACTTTCAACTGCTGACATTTTACTACTGTTACTTTCAACATAACTCTAAGACAAATTTAAGTCGACGGAAAGATTACTTAAAACATAGTGTAGACTCATTTGCAAGTAAGGTTAAGACATTTTTGTATTCACCTGATAACTGCGTTGTAAAATAAATGGAAACAAGAGGAAAATAATTGAAGAAACATCTAAAACGTTTTCAAAATCAGCAGAGAAGATAACTTCACAAAAGAAGAAGGATCCAGGTAAAGTTGAAACTTGGTTGGCATCTTGGGAAACATTCACAAGAATTTAAGAGAGTCAGGGCAGTGAGGCTAACACGGGAGTATGAAGAACCGGGTACAAAAGATGCTAATTGGGAACTAACTAGTAATGTTGTCGTCTTACAGAAGACAAAAGGACAAATCGTACGAAAACAAAATATTAAATGATCTGGAACAAAGGTTAAAAATGTAAACAGATGCAGATAAAGCTGACATAGGTGTAAGACTCTTGCATTAATAGGCAACATTGATGAATTTGGAACCGTACATTTCAAAATCTGACCATAATGTTTATTTGTTTTCTACTTCTGAGGGTGTAAAAGTATAGTCTAGCATAGTTGTTTTAAAACTAGCATAGAAGAGGATAGAAACATTAATCTACCTTTATCTAGCATCAAAGAGGATATTCTTCAAAGTTTTAAAAAGACTGGGAAACTACAGATAACTTTTATCTGTAGCTCTTCTATTCTCACCAGTGGACCAAGCAAACCATAAAAGTTGTAAAGTATTACAAAAGTATTACAGGTATTACATTCATAATTGATACAAATATTTTTCTATATTTTTTCAGTTGTATATATTTTTTTTATGTATTTTACAACTTGAAGATATTATAACATTTTCGAATTCCCTCTTCAACGACTTCCGTAAAACAGAAACTGAATTTATCGAAAGTAAAGTTAGATTTAACATTTTTTCAGAAACTTCAATCTATACATGACTTCTGATATATTCAAAGATAGCAAAACCCAAATTATCATTCCCATAAAATCGTTTATTAATCTAACGGGATGAAACCTATTACATGATTAAGTTTAGTTGTACGTGTTTATCCTGTTTGTCTGTTATTTTCACCATAATATGATCTGACAATTGCGAAATATTAATTTAATACATTTATTCCATTTAGGTAAATCTAAGTTTTACACATCCGTTTTATAGTTCCTGCCATTTGTATGGCCTCTGTCATTTTAACATTTGACCTTTATTTCAGATTTTAGCAAAAGGGCACCCGCTTTCTCTAGTTGGTTAATCACCGGGGACGGTCAACCCGGGGCACCTGGTGGTCCCAGGTACAGGATTCGTCGTTTTCTTAGAGAAGATTAGAAGGGTTGTTGTTTCAATACATACTCAAAGTTAACTCCCCTATGAGCCACGAGGTTCAAGTCTATGAGCTCTGGAAATAATTCAAGCTTTAGTCACAGCGCCATTACCCCTAGGAAGAATATGGTGTCCCTGTATTTGCGCAATGCCCTTGACACTGATCTGATGTCATACTAGGCAACAACTCGTAGACGAAGCAACCCAGTTGCAAGGTTCTACGAAGGACGAATCGATAAGAGCGAGCATAAAGACATGCTTGCGTGTGTATGATTGGAGTCGAACCTACACTGTTGGAGTTGTTGAAATCTAAAGTCAAACTTTTTATCCCTAGACGATCAAATCCGTTACAAATCAGACCCAAAAGATAAATTAAGAGCTTCCCATTCGAAACCTATAAACTGAGTTATTTAATTTAGTTCCATGTCATATACGTTCTAATTAATAATTATTTAGTTTGTTTATTTCAGTTTAAAATATAAATGTCTCAGTCGAGAAAGTGAAAACATAAAGTAGAATGTATTGATTCATTGTAACGTGTTTAAGCATAATAAATGTGTGGATACTAAAATCAACCACCATTCAAATCATCAATTTCTGGATATTTGTATAAATTATTCAACAATCAAATTATGATCACAGTAGTAATGAAGGATACTTGGGGGACTATATGGCGAAAATGAGAATTGACATTACAGCCTCCATTTTGACTGGGACTGTCTGGGGACAAGGGAATTTAATATTAGTCTATAGAAGGGAAAATATAATGTTAAAAAAATATATATGATTATTATGGGATTTTACTATAGGTCCAAAGGGAAAATTTATAGGGACAAGGGAAAATGTAATGTTAAAACTACACTTACTAACCAACACGCCGTACGAGTGACTAGTACCTACTTATCTACTGACCAAGACCTACACTTACTAATCAACGAAAAGAGTAGGAGTGATTAAACATATGCACAAACATAGTATCAGCCATGAAACGGGTAGTAATATGAACACACACACACACACACACACACACACTTATATAATATCATACATAGAGTGTAAGGAGAAAAAAGGGTATGAGTGCTTACACATACACATAAACATACTTGTATGCTATTCCACACAAGGGTAGGAGTTCTTACACACATACACAAAAACATACCATCATACTTCCACACAAGACAGAAGAGTGAAGAAGGGGTTTAAGTTTTAGTTTTGAAAGACCCACAAGGACATACAAATATACACACAATAAAACATCTAATTTGGCAATAAATGAGTAGTATATCCGTTTCTGAAAGAACTGGATGGGCCTAAAAAGGGTGGGTGGTGGGTGGAGGTCGGGTAACTAAATATGGTTAACGCTGTGTGCACCGCTTCATTGTTCTTCGTCGCAAGCTTCTGCGCACTGCAGGCCAATAGAGTCATACTCATTTGAGGCACCCTTGCCTTCATTGTACACTCTACTCTTCCATATAGAAGTGTATGTGATGTGTCTGGATCAAACAGGGAAACGCGCCTCACTCTTTCTCTTTCTCTCTCTCTCTCTCCACACACACACACACACACACACACACACACACACACATATATATATATATATATATATATATATATATATATATATATATATATATATATATATATATATATATCCTCGCCAGAATATTTGCCGGTACCACCTTCATCTCTTTATCCATCATTGCTACTCTATTACTATATGGTGATTTTAAAAAGAAACAGAAGAAAGAGTTAGAGATCTTTTTACAACGCAACTAAAGGAAGAATATACATTTGTTCAAAAACAAGAAAAAGAGGAAATGAAAAAGCAACAAGTCGAGATGAAAACCTTGAACAGTGAACAGAAGGAAGAGAATGAAAACAAAACTGTAAATTTGTTTTGTTAACGGACATTTTAGCGCAGTTAACAAATCTGAGAGAAATGTATAAAGTTACTTTAGCCAAGAACAAGAGAAAGAGACGTTCACAATCCAAGAATTCTAAACCTCACACCGACGGCCACAACTGAGACGCTAGCAGTGGCAGCAGTCACCATCATACAGCAGCAGTATGACTTGGACGTGGAAAAGGTTTAAGGCAGTTACATCTAATGTTGTCAAGTCCATGATTCTTTTCAAAACCCAATGATCCTTTTCTGGGCCAACCAGATCGCTCAGAAAAGAGATACCACTAACAATTGCCAAATCAAACAAGACAAATCCGTTCATTATAATGGTATATT
This sequence comes from Margaritifera margaritifera, assembly GCA_029931535.1. Lineage (NCBI taxonomy): Eukaryota > Metazoa > Mollusca > Bivalvia > Unionida > Margaritiferidae > Margaritifera > Margaritifera margaritifera. The sequence goes on along the minus strand of JAQPZY010001316.1, from coordinate 620,109 downwards.
CTCATAAATAATAGTCACAATGAAACACATTACAAAAGTCCTTTTTTTGTATGTGTTTTTAAAGCCTTGCTTTTCTTTTTTGAAATTCTTACCTGCAATGGGTTCTTCTGCTCTTTCTTTTGTTTGTTTTGTTTTGAATTTCTTCGCTAGAATGGATTTTTGTTCCTCCTTTTTCCTTGTTTCACTTTCGTGGAACACTTTTGAAGACCGATGTTTTTTTTCTTGACATTGATAACAAGTATCTTTACTTTTGTGTCTGGGTCTGATTTCTCCTTTCTTAGGGTTCCTTTTCTTTGACGTTGTGGACATTTTGCAGACCAATGTCCGTTCTCCCTGCAGACATAACGAGTAGCTTCACTTGTATCTCGAAAGAAGTAGTTTGGAGTTTCTCTATTAGTCTTGTTGCAAGTGTAATTCGAATGACTGTCTGTAAATATCTGACTAGAAGTTTGATCTATAGTGGCTCCTCCATTTTCATTGATTAAAACTGAATGAGTGTATTCTCTAAGGTAGAGGGGGCTCTGTATATATCGAGAAAGGGTGTACCCTTGTTAAATCACACTTGAGTCACATCATTCCAATTAGAAATTAAAAAAATTTAAAAAAGCGACAACGACGTTCTGTGTCACATCATACCCTGAGACCCTTAGTCAGAAGTTCGCCCTAGCGATTTTGAACAGGATATGATGGATCCATATCTAACACCCTCCACCTTCTCCTCAACCCCATGACCGAGAGAGTCTTGATCGGCCAAGAAAGACAATCGTTCGGTAGTCCCTGAAGATTATTTTCACATCTGAGCTATTCGCAAAGTGACTTCCAGAAAATTCTGAACGACTGCTAACACTTACACATGCAAATTCAAAGAGTTCAAGTCTTAATTCCCCAACAATCCAATGATGAGTTTGACATGACCGATGGAAAAGCCACCCTTCATATGATACACGTTTCAATTCCTTCAATCAGCGGAAACGCAACATTTTATCGGTGGATCAGCTCCTGACTACCAAACTAAGTATCAAAAATAATAACGACCAAGATCAGGTGTGCTTATCCAGTGCCATCGAGGTGGCTTGAACTTACAGAGAGAAAACAGATACACCGGAATGGGAACGATTATGGGAGAGTGCCCTTTTGGAACAAGCAGGAATTTTAAAAGAGACCGAAAATGCAGAAAATTCAAGACGTACTAGCCCCTTGCTATACATTGAAAGTTTGCCCTCAAGTAGTTCGTGGAAATCTCCTGTTTTGAGGATCCCATCTTCGAGACGGAAAATACATTCACATTTATCATCACGAAAATCAGTTTGATGTCATTATCAGTGTAACAGGATTTCTTGGATACGAATACTATTGTGACAAATGTGATCAATGATTTAACAATCGGGAGCAAGATATTTATTGTGGCGAGAGATGTCGTGGCTGTGTAGCGTAAAGATCTTGTGTTCCCAAAGGACAAAATTTATTTGTTTCTCCACCTGCAGAAAAAACATTCGTGAGTCCATCGTGTTACGATCAACATCGCATGGAACAATTCCAACAAACAGAAAAGTGATTGCGAATTATTGACAGTATGTTTGACCTGAAGGCAGCATATTCGCATCAATTTCAAACATTTTGTGGTCAAGTCAAGTCGGATCATCATTGTTACATTCAGAGATATGACAACGAACCCGAGGAATTACTGAATGACCAGAACAAGAAAAAGAAACAGGAATATTGTGTCGATTTTATCTTTCTTGACAGTGAATGTTCTCAAGAGGCAGGGATTCACATTCCTAACTTGTATGTGGCTCATCGCGCTTGACACGACTGTATTCAAGAACCTTTATTTCATCACTGTCGGAATTGTAATGTGATTCCAGGAGGACGTGGAAACATATTTTGCGGCTCCCGTACTCTTTCTGGTTTCGTTGAGTGGGTTTTAGACCCCACTGACGACAAGTGGTCGAAGATGAGGTGTATTAATACGCTACAGTCATTGCTCACAATTTCTAGGGATGCAATGGAAAATTTCTTTTGAAATATTTTTCAGAACAAGGGATTGAATTTCCACAAGTCACCATAAACGGAGCCAAATGTTCATGAAAGTGGGAAACGTACAGTTTAAAGATTCCATGAGTTATTTAACTATGGCTTTGAGCAGAATGCCCAAAACGTTTGGAATGACAGAAATTCCTAGAGGCTATTTTCCACACTTTTTGAATACCGACGACAACCAGCACGTCGTTCTCCTGTGTTTGCCTGAAGTTCATTGCTATGATCCAGACGGTGTGCGAACAGAACAAAGAGAAACGTTCTATGCCTGGTACCAAGCCCACTCTTCAGACGCTTTTGATTTTAAGAAGAGATGTTGAAGTATTGTCGGTCTGATGTGTACATTTTACGACGTTGTTGTGGAAAATTTCGACAGTTATTTCTTAAGCATTGAAATATCAATCCGGTGAAGGAAGTTTTTACAATTGCCAAAAGCGTGTGGATTCGTGCACCGAAAGAAATGTATGCCCGAGGAAAAAATAGCCATCATACTACCTCAGTCCTATCAATCTATCAGCCGTCGATATTCAGCGCAAGCCTTGCGTTGGTTACATTACTAGTGCCAAACTCAAGACAAGTGGATATAGCATGGTAGAAACAGCGGTGGAGAAAAGAAGATTGGATCTTATTCTGTGGATGGTTGGGATTTAGAAAACCCACAGATCGTGTGCGAAGTTCAGGAATGTTCATTTCATGGATGTTCCACGTGTCATCCGCACCACGAACTTAACATTCTTTGAGGCTGTGACCATTGAAAATTTTAACTACAGAACTTACCAACGACACCAGTTTGGAAAGTCAAGGATACTAAATCAAGTAGTAGGAATGTATGAATGCGACTACGATCGATGTTTGAAATTAGATCCAGATTTTCTAAGCATTGTCTAAAAATTCTATATAGTGGACAACTAACTTTTTTATCCTCGCGACAGTTTGTTTGGAGGACGGACCAATGCTCCGCATTTGTTGTACGAAGTCGACAAATCTCAAGGAGAACAAATCAAATATATTAATGTGTGTTCGTTATATCCTTGGGTGTGCAAATATGCCGGTCACCCTGAAACTTTGACAGAACGCATCGACGTCGAACACATTCGACGAAGGCTTGATCAGATATAAAATTCTTCCAACGACAATTTTGTGTATTGCCTCATCATTGCCACGGAAAACGGATTTTTCTTTTATGTCCTACATGTGCTAAAACGCGTAATCAACAGCAACTTTGTCGTTACGATAATCAAGAACGTGCCTTGACAGGAACGTGTTGAGTGTCGAATGGTTTCATGCTCTTGATCGTGCATACCAATTGTTACAAGTGTACGAAATTTGTAACTTTCATACCACAGAACAATACCAACAGGACGACGATTCGAGTCCAGTGATTTTTTTTTTCAGGCTATGTCAACAAGTTGATTGTTTTAAAGCAAGAAGCCAGCGGCTATCCTTCCTGGTGTCACACTCCAGAATAAAAAGATCACAGATCAATTCAAACAATGGTACCCTTCCATAGAAGGAATCGACTTGGAACACGTGGAATATAACGAAGAAGACGATCTTTTGCTTCGTCATGCTGAATTGTTTGTGATGAAAACTGGCTCAACGTCCAATATTTCCCAAAGCCAAATACTTGGTCGATCTGATCCAATACTTTCAGTTCGTTGCCGATAAAGGTAAACTCATCAAATTACAAAGAAGTCATGGAGTTTGTTCCCCCTGACAAGTTTGTCATCATTGCTCCTTACGTGAAAGGCAATGCCAGTTTAAAAATTGTATTCGGTGTTGGAAACTTTTGCTCACCGCGTTATTTACTTTGACACAGGTAATCACATTTACATAAATCGACCTAGAGGCTATCACCCTCACATTCAAGACGAACGTTTAGACGCTTGGAGCGACAAACATATCGAGGAGATTATTCTGAGTTTTGCCGGTGGTGGATCTAAATATTACGGCTCCTAGTACATATATAATAAAGGACAACTTTGTACCAAATGTAAAGTAAATGTACTAGCCCTGAACTATTGTTCGAGTCAAGCGGTAAACTTTGATGTATTGAAAAGAAGCCTTCAAGTCTGTCAAGATCAAGACCTTCGTATCACCACGGTTGACCCCAACAAGACTGTACATTTGTCAGATCATCAAATGGTCAGTCGATCCTGGGATAAAGTGTAGCAGCTCGTCTAAGAGAAACGAGTGTGACTTCCCGATCAGAACACGTTACCGTACGGGTACCAACTTGTAGTATAAAGAAAGGTTCCAAGAAGAAAAAAAGATCATTTGGAGTAAATACAATCAAGAAGAAAGACGAATTCCACACAGAAACGAACAGAAACGATTGGATTTGCCCACTTATTCCAACTTAAATGAAGCTGAGTACGATGCTATGCCCTACGACCAGATTGATGCTGTACCCAGCGACAAAAGTATTCCACTATTGAAAATACGTTAATGTTTCACATTTGCTTGGTATTTGTCAATTGTACAAAAAAGAGGGAGGGACTGACCCTGATGATCCTCACTCTTCATTTCTTGTTCATTCCTGATTTAGCACGGCTTATTTAAAAATTAAAATTTTGATTTTGAAAAATGGTGTTGCTTGATTTTCTTGAAGCAAAACAAATCTTTAGACATACTTTTTCCTCTCTCTCTTGATCTTTTATTTTTTTCTAAGATGGTGCTTGCTTTCACGTCCGCGTTTCAGCTCTGAGGAATGTTTTCCTTTACGTCGGCGCCTAATGTATAAAGAGGTGCGTTCATCAGTCTTACCATCCGAATATCAAATTACTAGAATAAATAACGGCAATAAGCCACTCATTATAGTAAAAATGTACGACCCAGGCGGGACGCTGATCATCAAACCCGAAGGTTACCACACTATTGTTGGTAAGCTCAGTGATAATACACTTATCTGTGGGGATTTGAACGCCCGAAATGAACAATGGGGAGGAAACCATTTGGATAGGAGGGGTGGAAATATTGAAAGGCGGATCACTATATCAAACCTAGTAATACTGAATAACGGTGCACAAACCACAGTTAACCCTGAAAACGGGTCCATGTCAGCAATTCATTTAACAATATGCTCACCCAAAATTGCGGAAATAGTCGATTGGGAAGTTGACCAAACCAGCACCCTATGTAGCGACCATTTTCAGTATTAACATGTATTAACCTGAAGGTACAGAGAAACAACATCTCCCCTCCATCAAAATGGAGAATTGATAAGACGGACTGGGCGATGTTTCGCTCTTTATGTAAAGGGATAGACGACGCTCAGCTGTACGACAACGACGTTGAAATATTTAGCGAAAACATCGTTAAGGCGCTGTCGACAGCAGCGGAGCGAAGCATACCCAAAACGGGATGGCGGGGCAACAAACAGTCAGTCGCCTGGAGGAATGAAGAATGTAAACAAGCCGTAAAAGAGAAAACAAAGGCCTTAAATTGATTTACGCATTTTAAAAAACTCTCAAGAATCCCTTGTTTACAAAGATAAAGAACGCCTCGTGAAAAGCATCATATTCACAGCAAAACAAAACTCATGGAAGGAATTCTGCTCGTACCTAAACAATAAGACAAATTCAAAACAGGTATGGACAAAAATTAAGAAAATTAGGGAAAAACGTCTTTCTCGTCCCCAAAACTCCCCGGGATTACAACAGACGGTGGGAAAATGCCGAAGAGTTAGCCTCAAACTTTACCGGTATGAGTAGCAATACCAACCATTCAGTTCAATTCCAAATCCACCGAAATAAAATAGAAAGAGAACACCCCGAATGGTTCACAGACAGGGGTAGCCACTCAAGCCCCTTGAATGTAGATTTCACCATCTTGAGTGGCGAAAGGCGCTCAGCAGGAAAAACCCCACCTCACCTGGTGAGGACACGCTGGGCTACGAAATTTACAAAAATCTTCCGGAAAAAAACAGAACTGACACTTTTGGATGTTCTGAATGCGATCTGGAGATCGGGAGAAATTCCAAAACGACGGAAACAAACCATTGTTATCGCAACAAGCGATCTACTCTAGATCAACTACTACTCTTCGAGTCAAGCATAAAATTGGCATTCAATGCAAAATAGAAATGCGACCGCAACCTAATCGCCGTTTTTCTTGAACTCGAAAAAGCCTGCGATCTAATTTGGACTAAAGGATTAATTGCGAAGTTAAACCACTACGGAATAACTGGCCGCATACACAAATGGATATAAAACTTCTTAACAGGCCGAAATATCCAAACTAGAGTGGGTAATCAGTACTCAGAAGTACACGAGCTAGAAAATGGTACTCCACATGGATGCGTACGGAGCCCCACTCTCTATAATATCATGATAAATGACTTGGAGAAGTCAGTTGATCAAACTATTCTGGACCTATCCCAGCTCGCTGACGATAGCGGAATCTGGAAATCGGGAAACCCTTCCAGTGAAGCTGTGGTGAGCCGAATTCAAACGGGATTAGATAGGATTGGTAGATGGACCGATTGGTGAGGTTTCAAGATATCCCCAGGAAAAACAGTCGGAGTAATATTTTCACCAAAACACAAAACACATAGGGACTCCTCAAAACTTTTCTTTAACGGGACAGAGATAACAGAGATAACATTTGAAAAAGTAGCGCGATTCCTAGGAATGTTATTTGACGAGCACCTATCATGGAGCAATCACATAACTGAGCTAGTAGGAAGATGCGGTCAAGATCTAAATCTCTTAAGGAACGGGGTGGATCAAACCACTCTCCTTATGTTATATAGGACACTTATTCGGTCAAAAATCGATTATGGGTGCCAAACGTACACTCAGGCCCACCCTAATCTTCTAAAAACATTAGACCGAATACAACGCCAGGCTCTAGTTATCTGTGCCGGCGCTCTCGGTAACACCTCTGGAGAAGAGCTCAGAATCCTTGCTGGAAAACCCCCGCTCAATCTGAGATGGGAAGAGTTACTCCCCAGATGTGCGACCAGGATTTCAATCCACACAAAATCGCACCCTACTCAAATCATCATTGAGAAATGCAACAAGCCCTTTAGACATAAACTTCTAACGACTTTACCAGGAGGCAAAGAAATTCAAGACCTTAAAAGAGACTTGAATCTTACGAATATCCAAGCGGAAGTCATGAAATATCCGCACACCGCCCCATGGACCTGCAAGTCCCCCCCCCAATGAAAATGCATTAAAATACGGGGATAAATTACAACAACCTCTAGAAATTCTATCTGAAATTGAGAGTAGGTATGAGGGATTCACCCAAATCTACACTGATGGGTCGAAATCCCCAGGCCCCGGGCGCACTGCGGCAGCAGTCGTGGTTCCGGGGGAAAGCATTACACTGAGGGTGAGGTTACCCGATCACTGCTCCATATACACAGTCGAATTTTGGGCTATTAATGAAGCAATCAAAGAGGATTCAAAACATGCAAATAGCAAAAGCAGTGATAATTAGCGACTCCTTTTGTGTGCTGCGAACCCTGGAAACAGGTAACTCTTCCAGCAGAGACAATTTGTTAAGGGAAGTCTACTTAAGTTTAAAAACCCTGGAACAAAATAATCGTAGAGAAGAATTTATGTGGGTGCTCTCCCACACTAACATTCCCAGAAACGAAAGGGCCGACAAAGAAGCCAAAAATAAGCTTAACGAATCCGAGATACACCAAATAGATTACAGCGTCCAGGAAAGGATCAAACTCTACAATCTGCCGAAGCAAGTTACCAGAAGTGTTATCGCCCCTTAACCTGGTAAACCCACATGACTCCAAAGTTATAACCAGAATCCGAACTGGAAGGACTCTACTAGCCAACAGTTTTGGGAGGTTTTTACCAGGCATAATAGAAGCAGAAATTAACTGCCCGCACTGTCCCACCCCAGAAACGTTAGGCCATATATTCAACGACTGCCCCAACTATAGTCAACAAAGAAAGCAATTCCAGGGTAACCAAAAAAAAAAACTAAAAGCCCAACCCAATACCCGAATTTTCCTAAATCAAGGAAATAAAATCATCAATCCGGTGTACATAAATATTCTGGGGTATATCTCTGCCATCGGAAAGAGAGGAAAAATCTAGCCCATGCTAGGAACGTAAATTCCAACATTAGGGACAAACAAAACAAGCATAGCAACTAAAGAAATCACAATTAGTAGCGATACAAAATAAAGTATGAAGTTCGCCATTTCAAAGAGACGTCCGAGTGTCAGCGAACCAAGCAACAATAATATTAACAACAATAACAACAACAATAGCAACGCCGACGAAAGCAATCAAAATTAATAGTTTCACAATTAACCATAGCAAGTTCGCCATGTCTACGAGACGACCTTGGTCAGCGAACCAACATCAATATTAATAACAACAATTAAAACAACAAAAACAACGTCGACTGAAGCAAGCAACAATAACAGTGTAATAGCCAAACATAGGACGTTCGCCATGTCAAAGAGACGAACTTGGTCAGCGAACCAATATCACTAAAAATAACACCAATAACAACAACAACGTCGACTAAAATCATCAAAAATAATGGTGTAACAATTAAACATATGAAGTTCGCCATGTCTAAGAGACGACCTTGGTCAGCGAACCAACATCAATAATTACAACAATAAAAACAACAACAACAACAATAATAACGTCGACTAAAGTCATAAAAAATAATAGTATGACAAAGAAACATAGGAAGTTCGCCATGTCTAAGAGACGACCTTGGTCAGCGAACCAACATCAATAATTACAACAATAAAAACAACAACAACAACAATAATAATAATAACAACAATAAAATAACTAAGACTATACACATCCCTTTCCATCCAGAACAAAATATCAAAAAATATATAACATATAACGAAGGAATGTCAGCAAGCTCCACGAGGGTTCTCTGGATGCAAGCTCTACCCCGATATAAACACTAACCATGTCCGTCATAGAAATAAAAAAATTATAGAACCAATAACAGTAGCAACCGCCACAGAAACTATAGTACAATAAGCAAAGTGAGCCCCTCCATGCATGCATGTATCACACCTCTTTTCAGCCTTCTTTCACCCTAATCCTCTCTAACCCTTCCCTTCCGATGCATGACGTCACAAACATGAATGAATGAGTCTCTATATCCTACTACAGGAATAATACCAAAAAAAAAAACAAACAAAAAAACAACATGTCCTTCTCTTCCATATCTCTCAACTCGGTGACGGCATTTGGTGGTCCCAAATCCAGACCACCAGGCCCCAGTCACATACCAGGGCGCGGTCTGGATCTCAACATAGCACGGTCCTTACATCTGGCACCAAACGAAATTAAGACTATGAGGTGATCCTAAGTCCAGACCATCAGGGCCCAACCGCACAATGCGGTAACTAAGTATTAGAAATCCCCGAAAATCAAACCCAAGTTATCACATGCACCGAGGGATTGAAACAAAATACTCCTCCCAAACAACAGTAGAAAGTATAAGGTGGTTAATAACCCAAACTATCTGGCCCAGTCGCACAATGTGGCAACGATTGGGCAAACGTAAAACTAAAACAAAAAAGGCGCATATGACTACCCAATAGCACATTCCTTGGACTGAACCAAATCGATACCTGCTACAGCTAACCAACCTAACATCCAAATCAGTCATCATTACAGAGTTGTTCATTCAAAATCAAAATAAAAGATATTTTAGACAACGTGCAAGACGACCATAAAAATGTTTGGCAAATAAAATCAAAATTTCCACCCTGGATCAACTGGAACCCTCCAGCGACACCAAGCATACTCCTCCTACGCCCTTTCTGACTCCGCCTTTGCCTCTTCCAGACATGAATAATTAAGAAGTGTGCCGTGCACACATTAAAGCGTCAAATGGGTGCTTCGCACCCATCTGTCGAGTAATTAAGTAGAACGCCGTGCGTACATTAACAGCACGTACATGGCCAAAAGGCCGAACACGTGTATAATTTAAAGTCAGTCAGTCGTGCCATCATTCGCAAAAGTTTTGGTAAGGAACGGAAAGGACGTCTCGAAGCTGTGGAGATGTAAGAGCATGCTTACTCTCCACCCAAAATCCGCTAGACAACACGGCAGAGAGACCTTTTAAACCGCCACCACCACCACTACCACCACCTTCGCCGCCATCCATCCAGCCAACAACGCCGCCAACCACACAATCATCACCTCAACTTAGTAAATATTTGGAGAGGAAATTTTCAAATTAATAGGTTATGGTAGGAAAAATGTACACGTAAACCTTTGGGCAAAGCTCTGTACCATTTGGCAAAATTAGAAATCGTTTTCCACTTTCGTCTCTCTATCCTACAGTAGCTAACATTTTCTAAGCGTTAGTGTGTAATTACTCTTAACAAACCATCTATGTCCCTTAAACAACAAAGTAACAGTACTAAAACATTTCCCTGAACAAGTTTTTCAAAATCCTTAAATTTACAGCCGCAAAAGCAAAATATTTCAAATTTCCATTGTCTCAGTTTTGGCGCAAATTTAATTGTCTGTTAATTTGGATCAAAGTGCTTTGTGAGACTTTCTGCCAGGCTTAGAAAAAAGCGCTAGGTTCCACACTAGCATAAACCTGGACAGAATCCTTGCATATACTCTAGCTCTTTGAGATCACTGCAAGATTTTCTGTCACATTGAGCACTGGAGCCTGGATAATACAGGTAGAACAGAGCAGAATCCTCACACTCGCTTAAAAATCCAATTATCGGGCAGGTTAGTGTCTGCTATAGACCTACCTATAAAAATTATCTTGCTTAATTTCAGTAAATCACGGCTACAAAAAAACTGATGGTCAGTACTGTATAACATCCTAACAAAGTTTTAAAACACTAGACATAACCTTTTTTCTATATTTTATTTAATTACTCTTCAATTGTTTCATTCCCTCAATTCAATTTACTGACCGCAGAAAAGCAACACCGAACATGAAAAAGTCAAAATGCAACAATACAAAAAAAAAAACAAAAAAAAAAAAACATAACTAAAACCCTTATAAATAGGAGTATAAATCAAACCACCCCACCAACTTACATAGAAAGAATAATCACAGGGAAAAACGGAAATGCTAGGGAATTATAATTAAAATTTGATGACACCATGACGACCCCAGACAGAACTGTACCGGGGGTTTCATTGCATATGAAGCAGTCACAATTTGATCTAAGCCAAGACAATAATAAAACCATCCCCATGCCGTCCACTCCAGACTCTTTCATTAGGAACTACAATTCGGATTCTGAAGTGAAGATCAGAGATAAAAAAAAATTTAAAAAATCCCCCCACGCATTTATTGCGATTTCAGCGCAACTTTGCCGATGTTAGTGCTCTCCCTAGAACAGGAAAAACCAGTTAGTATGGCAGTAAAGCCAATAAACAGAGCGTAGGGGGGCCAGGAAATAAACCTAATCCCGGAAACTCAAACCTCACCGCAAATAGATAGGATACACGAAGCGGGGAACAAGGGTAACTCTAAAACCAAAACGTACGCGGAGAGTGTCTAACAAAAAGGGAAGGTAAAACTAACTGATAGCACAACAAAGACAACACAACTCAACCATATAGTGGCAACATTAAAACCAAACGCGACACAAACCAGCTGCACAAAGGTGCACAGCAGACAAAATGCAGGCCCCTCCAAAAACTAGGCAAATAACACTGGAAAAAATAATTAGATCCCCATCAAATTTACCAAACCACAGAAAAAACATAATTGAACAAGACAAGGGGAAAAGGCCAATGAAAGGAATACCCGAATTTAAAAACTCAAATAAAACTACGACAAACGAAACCAGTCAAAACCAGAATTTTGGAGCTAAGGCCCCTATAAAGTACCAGACAGACAACAACACCCCCAGGATGCAAACCAAACACCAGGGAACCCCACCCCAAGGAAAACCAAACTCAAAATAAATAAAACAGCCCCAAAGGAAACTCGTATAATCACTCCGCTCAAAAACATGTGTACGCGTATCACCCACTGGGGACTTAACAATCTTCATCAAAAGTTCCGAAGTAAACATTAACAACATAAGTGATAGACGTTCGTTCGTTAGTTGGATTAACGACGTGTGCGGCCAAAAATAATGGTGGAGATACCGGTGGTCGAACCCGGGGCCTTTGACTTGCGATGCGAACGCTCTACCACTGAGCTATATCCCCTATTACATAAGTGATAGACGTATTGCAACCGAGCTTCTCAAAATACGGTGGGGGGGGGGGGGGGTCAAAATTATCCACACAAGGAAGGATTACATAGTAGTCAGATGCGCTGCTACAAAACAGGTAGCAAAATATATGGAAATACAGAAAACTGTCCCGTACAGAGTAACCATTACTCCACATATGACAGTCATCCCCCAAACACAAGAAAAACCAACAAACACCCCAAAACCTCTACACAATAAAATTTTAAGAGTCAATCTGAACCAGGATACAGAAACTATCAAACAAGACATTAGGAGACACGGGCAGGAAATAAAAAATGTAGTTCGTCTAAAAAAAAAAACGGGGCGAAAACTCGACTGCTCGTACAATTTGAGCAAGCCCCCCCCCCCCCCCCCCCCCCCCCCCCAACATATTCTGCTAAGGGTAATATGGCAGTTACTACAAGGTATACGAGTACCAAATTAAACCAAGATTCTGTGATAAGTGCAAAGGGTGGGTGCACTACTCAACCAAATGCAGATTTCACAAAAGATGCAACAAATGTGGAGGGATCCATGAGGGAGATTGCAGATTTAAGGCGCAGAAGTGCACAAATTGTAGAAATCCCCACCTACCGAGATCACGTGACTGCCCTTTTGCGATCATAGAGGAAAAAAAATATTGTACCATACACAGTCGACAAGATTCAAATCAATAGCAGTAAAGGCCCCCAAAGCAGAAATAGTAACCCACAAACCCAGGAAACAATTGAAAACCCCAACATGATAAGGGCCCCACAAAAGCCCAAAATCAACAAATAAAACAGGCCTGCCAAAATTCCGAGCATCCTCAAACAAAACCTAAAGACACAGCAGGAACAACACCAACACCTAAAACAGCAGAGGAAAACCGACAAGCGCAAACACTGAAACGGTGCAAAACAAAACATTTCCTTGAAACAACCAAATAAATGATAACAACATCCCAGTCACACAAGTACTAGAACTTATCCGGGATATAATCGACGGGGTACTTAAACTCACTAAGGACAACCTTGACCCCGCCGACATCGTATACACCCAAATAGCAACCCTCGCCAAACTGCGGATTAAGCCTAGGGCTCCTATAGGAACCAAGGATTATACAAAAGAAAATAGGGAGAACCCACAATGGAAGGAAAATAAATGATATTACAATGGAATAGTATCCCCGAATTAGTACTCCGAATACAAAACAACCTCAACAAACCAGACGTTGTATGTTTTCAGGAAACTCATCTCAGCGGACAACTGCAAAGCCCTCCAAAACTACCAGGCTTTTCTATTTGCTATTACAAAAATAGACCCAATGGAAAGAATGGTGGTGGACTGGCAACATTTGTCAGTGACACCCACTCAAGTGAGTCTGTAGAAGGCACACAAATACCTCAAGACACCGAACCTAAACCCGAATATCAAATTATTATAATAAATAACGGCAATAAGCCACTAATTATGGTAAAGATGTATGACCCATATTGAACAATGGGGAGGAAACCATTTGGATAGGAGGGGTGGAAATACTAAAAGGTTGATCGGCTTATCAAAGCTAGTAATACTGAATAACGGTGCACGCACCACAGTTAACCCTGAAAACGCGTCCATGTCAGCAATTGATTCGACTATATGGTCTCCAAAAATTGCTGAAAATGCCGATTGGGAAGTTGATCAAACCAGCACACTGTGTAGCGACCACTTTTAAGTACTAACATGTATTAATCTGAAAGTACGTAGAGATTTGATACGACGGACTGGGCGATGTTTCCCTCTTTATGTGAAGGGATAGACGACGCTCAGCTGTACGACGACGACGTTGAAATATTTAACGAAAACATCGTTAAGGCGCTGTCATCAGCAGCGGAGCGGAGCATAACCAAAACGGTATGGCGGGGCAACAAAAACAGTCCGTCCCCTGGTGGAATGAAGAATGTAAACAAGCCGTAAAAGAGAAAAATAAAGGCCCTAAATAGATTTAGGCACATCAAAAACTCTCAAGAATTCCTTGTTTACAAAGATAAAAAACGCCTCGTGAAAACTATCATATTCACAGCAAAATCAAACTCACGGAAGGAATTCTGTTCGTCACTAAACAACACGACAAATACAAAACAAGTATGGACAAAAATTAAGAAAATTAGGGAAAAACGTCTTTCTCGACCCCAAAACTCCCCGGACTTACAACAGACGGGGAGAAGGCCGAAAAGTTTGCCTCGCACTTTGCTGGTATGAGCAGCAATACCAACCATTCAGTACAATTCCAAACCCACCGAAATAAAATAGAAAGAGAACACCCCGAATTGTGCACAGACAGGGATAGCACTCAAGCCCCTTAAATATAGATTTCACCATTCGTGAGTGGGGAAAGGCGCTCAGCAGGAAGGAAAAAAAAAAAACCCACATCACCTGGTGAGGACACGCTGGGCTACGAAATTTACAAAAATCTTCCAGAAAAAAACCGAACTGACAATTTTGGATGTTCTGAATGCAATCTGGAGATCGGGAGAAATTCCAAAACGATGGAAACAAGCTATCGTTATCGCAATCCCGAAACCCGGAAAAGATCCAGCGGATGTAAACTCGTACAGACCAATCTCGCTAACTAACAATATCAGTAAAATTATGGAAACCATGATCAATAATAGATTGAAGTACCACCTAGAGAGCAATAAACTGATATCAAACAATCAAAGCGGATTCCGCAACAAGCGATCTTCTCTAGATCAACTACTACGCTTCGAGTCAAGCATAAAATTGGCATTCAATGCAAAAAGGAAATGCGACCGCAACCTAATCGCCGTTTTTGTTGAACTCGAAAAAGCGTGCGATCTAATTTGGACTAAAGGATTAATTGCGAAGTTAAACAACTATGGAATAACTGGCCGCTTACACAAATGGATATAAAACTTCTTAACAGGCCGAAATATCCAAACTAGAGTGGGTAATCAGTACTCAGAAGTACACGAGCTAGAAAATGGTACCCCACATGGATGCGTATTGAGCCCCACACTTTTTAACATCATAATAAACAACTTGGAGAAGTCAATTTATCAAACCTATCTGGACCTATCCCAGCTCGCTGACGATAGCAGGGTCTGGAAATCGGGAAACCCTTCCAGTGAAGCTGTGGTGAGCCGAATTCAAATGGGATTAGATAGAACTGGTCGATGGGCCGATAGGTGGTGCTTTAAAATATCCCCAGGAAAAACAGTCGGAGTAATATTTTCACCAAAAAAACAAAACACGTAGGGCCCCCCAAAAACTGTTTCTAAGCGGGACAGAGATAACATTTGAAAAAGTAGCGCGATGCCTAGGAATGTTATTTGACGAGCACCTATCATGGAGCAATCACATAACTGAGCCAGTAAGATATGGCCAAGATCTAAACCTCTTAAGGAACCTTAAAAGTACCGATTGGGGGACGGATCAAACCAGTCTCCTTACTTTATATAGGACACTTATTCGGTCAAAAATAGATTATGGGTGCCAAGCATACGCTTCGGCCCACCTAACCTTGAACCTTGTAAAACAATTAGACCGAATACAACGCAAGGCTCTAGTTATCTGTACCGGCGCTCTCGGTAACACCTCTGGAGAAGAGCTCAGAATCCAAGCTGGGGAACCAACCCCCGCTCAATCTGAGATGGGAAGAGTTACTCCCGAGATGTGCGACCAGGATTTCAATCCACACAAAATCGCACCCTACTCAAATCATCATTGAGAAATGCAACAAGCCCTTTAGACATAAACTTCTAACGACTTTACCAGGAGGCAAAAAATTCAAGACCTTAAAAGAGACTTGAACCTTACAAATATCCAAGCGGAAGTCATGAAATATGCGCACACAGCCCCGTGGACCTGCAAGTCCCCCAAAATAAATGTAAATGCATTAAAATACGGGGATAAATTACAACAACCCCTAGAAATAAGGGCAAAAATTCTATCTGAAATTGAGAATAGGCTTAAGGGATTCACCCAAATCTACACTGATGGGTCGAAATTCCCAGATCCCGGGCGCACTGCGGCAGCAGTCGTGGCTCCAGGGGAAAGCATCACACTGGGGGCAAGGCTACCCGATCACTGCTCCATATACACAGTCGAATTTTGGGCTATTAATGAAGCAATCGAATGGATTTAAAACACCCGAACAGCAAAAGCAGTGATAATTAGCGACTCCCTTAGTGTGCTGTGAACCCTGGAAACAGGTAACTCTTCCAGCAGAGACAATTTGTTAAGGGAAGTCTACTTAAGACTAAAAACCCTACAACAAAATAATCGTACTGTAGAATTTATGTGGGTGTTCTCCCACATTAACATTCCCGGAAACGAAAGGGCCGACAAAGAAGCAAAAAACAAGATCAACGAATCCGAGATACACCAAATGGATTACAGCGTCCAGGAAATCTACTGTGTGATTAGGCAGAAAATAGATATTAAATGGCAGAAGGAATGGGATAACACGAAGAAAGGGATCAAACTCTACAATCTGCAGAAGTAAGTTAACAGAAGTGTTATCGCCCCTACCCTGGTAAACCCACATGACTCCAAAGTTATAACCAAAATCCGAACTGGAAGGACTCTACTAGCCAGAGGTTTGGGGAGGTTTTTACCAAGCATAAAAGAAGCAGTAATTAACTGCCCGCACTGTCCCACCCCAGAAACGTTAGACCATATATTCAATTTCTGCCCCAATTATAGCCAACAAATAAAGAAATTTCTTGACAACCAGAAAAATCTAAAGGCCCAATACCCGAATTTCATTCAGTATACGTAAATATTCTAGGCTATATCTCTGCCATCGGAAAGAGGTGAAAAATCTAATACCAGGCTTGCAACGCAAATTCCAACATCAGGGAGAAACAAAGCAAACATAGCAACTAAAGAAATTAGAATTAACAGTGATACAAAATGCAAAATAAAGTATAAAATTCGCCATGTCAAAGAGACGACCTCGTGTCAGCGAACCAACAACCATAATAATATCACCAGTAACTACAACAATAGCAACGCCGACTAAAACAATCAAAATTAACAGTTTAACAATTAAAATATAGGGAGTTCGCCATGTCAAAGAGACGACCTTGTGTCAGCGAACCAACAACAATAATAATAACAACAAGAACATCAATAACAACATCGACTGCCACTATCAAAATTAATACTTTAAAAAAATTATATATAGAAAGTTCGCCATGTCTAAGAGACGACATTGTATCAGCGAACCAACAACAATACTAATAACAACAATAGTAACGTCAACTAAAACAATCCAAATTAATAGAGTAATGATTAAACAAGAAGTTCGCCATGTCAAAGGGACGACCTCTGTCAGCGAACAATCAACTTTGACAATAACAACAATAACAACGTCGACTCAAGCAATCCAAAATTAATAGTGTAATAATTAAACATTGGAAGTTCGCCATGTCTAAGAGACGACCTTGTGTCAGTGACTAACAACAATAATAACAACGATAACAACAACAACACCAATAACATCGTCGATTGCCGCAATAAAAATTAATACTTTTTAAAAAAAATTAAATTTATGAAGTTCGCCATGTTTATGAGACGACCTCGTGTCAGCGAACCAACAACAATAATAATAACAACGATATCAACAACGATAGCAACGTCAATTAAAGCAATCCAAATTAATAGTGTAACGATTAAACATAGGAATTTCGCCATGTGAAAGGGAAGACCTCGGTCAGTGAATAATCAACTTTAATAATAACAAAAATAACAACAACAATAACAAAGTGGACTAAAACAATCAAAAAGGTCAATTTGGTAAATCCTACCTGCCTAGATCTGGGGAGGAAGGGCCCGGCCAGGAGGGAGGGGATCGGTATACCAGTCCCACTCGGGGACTGGTTCTCAGGGTGAGGACCAATCCCCGACACCAGAACAGGAGAAACTCCACCCCCATAAAGAGACAGCAAGGAAATAACACAATTAAAAACTAGGAAAATTGAAATAGGAATTAGGAAAATAAAACAAAGGATGATACCGCTTTAAATAGACCCTTTCCCACACAAAAAAGAACAATAATAGTAGCAACCGTTACAGCAATTATAATACAATAAACCAAGTGATGCCGTCCATGCATGCATGTATCACATTTATTTTCCTCATTCTTTCCCCATAATCCTCTCTAACCCTTCCGATGCAGGACGTCACGGAGGGATGAGTCTCTGTATCCTACTACAGGAAATATCTTTTTTTATATAAAATACAATTGTGTCCTCTTCTATCTTCTATATCTCTCAACTCGGTGATAGCACTTGGTTAATAATCCAAGGAATATCAAAGCAACTCTACCCGATCTGAAAAATAAACAAAGAAAATGACTTAATAAGGTGGTCCCAAACCCAGACCATCAGGCCCAGCCACATACAATGGCACTGTATGAATCTCAATACAACTCGGCCAATACATCTGGGCCCAAACGAAATTAATATTATAAGGTTGTCCAAAGTCTAGACCATCGGGGCCCCACCGCACAATGCGGTAACTAAGTATTAGAAATCCCCGAAAATCAAAACCCAATAACAAGTTAGCATATGTTCCAACGGATTGAAACAAGACACTCCTTCCAACAACATTAGAAAATATAAGGTGGTTAATAATCCCAAAACCATCAGGCCCAGCCGCATAAGACGGCAATGATTGGACAAAAACAAAACACAAACAAAAATAAAAGGTGCATATGACTAACCAGTCTATACATCCACCGTTAACAAAGCTAACATACAAATCAACCATAAGTACTGAGTTTTTCATTTAAAATAAAAAGTAAAAGATTTTTTAGACAACGTGCAAGACGACCGCAATCATTTTTGGTAAATAAAATCAAAATTTCAACCCAGGACCAACTGGAGCCCTCCAGCGACTCCGAAGTACACTCCTCCTACCCCGTTTCTGACTCCGCTTTTGCCTCTCCCAGACATGGATAATTAAGAAGTTTGTTGTGCACACATTAAAGCGTAATTAAGTAGTACGCCGTGCGTACATTAACAACACGTACATGGCCAAAAGGCCGAACACGTATATAATTTAAAGTCAGTCAGTCAGTCAGTCTTTCCATCAGCTTCCGTGGAGATGAGAGGATCGGGTAGCAGAGCAGTGCCTTCAAACCAGTCCAGTTAGTTTGCCGTGCATTCAACCTGATTGTAGCCGGTCGACCTACTCCCCCATCGACGCAACCTGAAAATTTGGAGCAGCAAATAGCGAGCTACCAGCAGGGCCACTGTGACAGGAAGGAGAATTAGCAGGAGGGATGGAGGGAAGAGCACTAAACCTGGAGACGAAAGGTCAAAAATACGTGTCATTTTCAAATTTGGCCTCGACCGACATTACGAGTTTCAACCTTGTAAACAATTAAAATAGTGCGCCGTGCTCACAATTAACTCGTCACATAGCCGAAGGGCCGAACGCGACGTAAATTTAAAATCAGTCAGTCAGTCAGTCCTGCCATTTACCGTCGTCTCATCAAGAAGAAAGTGTGTTTAAGTATTAATGGAAGACTCTTTGAAGCCACCATGCACTTAGACCACAGGGGCTCGTATTGTTGCTTACAATTTACCTCTCAGTCATACTTGTACTATATACAACTACTTAGTTTTATAACGTAAATGTATGACTGTGTGGTAAACTACTTAGTTTTATATAGTACATGTATGACTGAGGGGTAAATTGTAAGCAACAATACGAGCCCCTGTGACTTAGACAAGGTCAATCACTTCACGGACCGCTTTAATGAAATGGATATGTTTCCAAATAGGACTCTGGTACCCAGATCTACTAAAAAATGCACTAAGAGCCTATGAACGATATGACGAAAGAAGAAGAGAGAAGAGGGAATGGGAGGAAGGCAAAAGGCCGAAGGAACAGTATCAAGTGTTTCTGCAATGGTAACAACACGAGCAACAACAGAATCAACAATCACAACAGGAGCCGGAGTCCCTCGTCCCACAAGTGGAGGATTGGAAAGGTGAGGCTATCCAACCTCTTTTCCCTGTCCATTTCTTTTTACCGACCTGGACAGAATAAATGGAAAAAGAGATGTGCTGCCTGAAGAGCCCGTACGGGAGGTGTCGCCACTTATGGAGAGTGTGGCCGAAAAGAAAGAAAGAAAGAAAGAAAGAAAGAAAGAAAGAAGGAAAGAAACAAACAAACAAAACAAAACAAAACAAATGGCCCTTTTACATTCGGTGCTGTTGAGTAGTCCTAAGTAGTTGCTACGGTTTTAAGGATAACGCTTCTACCTATCCCAGGTGAAATCGGGGCTAAAATTTAGGGTTAATTTAGGTTAAAAAAATAAACTGGGTTGGATCTCAAGTGGGAAGGGTAGCAGTGCAGACTAAACAAACCAGTTGGTACGGATCCTTAATTTCGTGCTTTGGGGAGAAAAGGATTTGTGCCTTTCCTAATAAAGAAATTGGTGTGTGTGATTGACTGCGAAGCAGAAGTATCGAGTACGATCCTCGACAACGGCTATGTTTCGTCTTTCGCCTGCATACAGTTTATCTTTGCTTGCCTGCCACTGTCTCGTTTACAAGTTCCCAGTGTCATTTACATGGTTACATCGTACGGTTTAATTAAATGTTTAAAAATCGAGATAATAGCTCAAGTATGATTTATATTTAGGCTTAACACAATGAAATCAAAGTAAATAATTGTTTCAAAAATTATCTGCATACATCCAGGTTGGGAAGAGAAGCTAAAGATAATCCTTTTCTATATCTTACCATAGTTTCTTTAGGAATGTTTCGCGCTAAATTGTCTAAATTGTTGTATTATAAATTGTCAATGAATATGTATCGCAAGGGAGGAAAAGCGTGACATAACCGGGTCTTCAATCTAGCGAGACCTATTCAACTCAATGTAGGTGCTCTACCACTATATAGACCCGTAAATCTCTGTGTCCCATCAAACAAGACCACACAAACATATTCAGAATGATTATCAAACTCTTGGCGCGTACCACAGGGGTATATATGTATGATTCCATCGCTGCCAGCAAATGCAGCAGGAGAGAGAAAAGCGTGGCTTGATTGGGGCTCCAACCCAACGCTCTACATGTTGACCTATCCAGACCAACCATACTTGAGCAGGCCCGCCGAGAAGGGGTGGGAGGGTGGGGGCAATTGCCCAGGGGCCCGGCGATTTATATGGGCCCGCCGTCAACTCAGTTATGAAAATAAATTAATCTTTGCAGCAAATAGTACAATTTGTTCCTTGCAAGAGTTTAAGTTATGATAGATTACTACAGGTTTTATATGCAAAACTCTACACAGGTTTTTATATACAAAAAATTAAACTAGTTTTGGGGCCCATGACTGCTCTGCCCAGGGGCCCGGAATTTCTTTCGGCGGGCCTGTCCTTGAGACAAATGTAAACATTTTATAATTAATTACTAATTACTTAAAAATTATTTGAGGATAACATAGAAGACTGTCCAATAGGTTCTTATATTTGTATTGTAATCACTTAAACAGACCTCGGTAAATATTAACTATGTCGACACGGGCAGGTACTCTCTCTCTCTCTCTCTCTCACTCACACACACACACACACACACACACACACACACACACACACACACACACACACACACCTTCTCTCGTACTTCCAAGGTCTACAAGTCTGCATTATGTCTTCTGTTCTTATATAAGAGTAGGAAAAAAAAATATAGATTTTGTATGAGAAGTTTTGACTTACTAAACAAATTGTATGTAAAGTTCGTACAATACAATAAAACTGAGTAAAATGAAATAAGGTAATAAAATAAAATAAAATTATATGACATAATGCGCAATGACAGAAAATCAAAGATGAAAGCACAGTATGCACCCATTCATTGAAAATAACACCCCGGATGAAAATAAGAAAGAAAGAAAAAAAGAAGGAAAAAAAACCAGAACTCTTTAAGCTTTTATTAGGAAAAAAACAATTAAAAAAATCATCTGATGTTTATATTTGCTCGCCAAATGCATACAGTAACTTCCCGGATTTTGATTTGAATGGTTGGAATTTTTTTTTTTTTTTTTCGTTTGAGCTACTGGTAATTTTAGTATTTCCTTTTTCTTTTGAATGATTACAAACGGAAGAATAATTCTTTTATATCTGACTTTTGCCATTGTAGACGATGGTCCGTGCTTACATTTCAGTATATGGTGCGAGAAGTATATATCACTTGACCCAAATTTCAGACGGCTGTACAAACATTTGCCACAGGTAATTATGGCAATTACTAAGAATCGAAAATCTAACTAGCGCTCTGTTGAGGAGGGGTAAAGCACGTCGTGATCAGATCTTCCTATTTTCATGCTTCAAACAACCAAGGCTTCAAAGAACATCATAAGGGCTTTTGAGAGAAAACTCGACTATGTGCATTTTTTTGAATGAATTTATATGTCGTTTGTCAAACAAGTCCTTGAAATGTTGACTAGAAGCATACGCTAATTTTGTCACCACCCACTTGTCCGTCATACTTGACAAGTTTTCTGTACCTACAGTCCTACACCAAATGTTGTGTAAGAACTGCCGATGTGGAGTTAACGTATGTGTGAGATTAACACACACAGCATTATGCATCGCTGTACCAGCAACTTTACTCTGGAAAAACTCCGGTTAGTATGTTCGGTCAGTCCATCCAAGTCCGATAAGTCGGTCCACAAACCCGTACTGATACTGATGAACGGTTTTCAAACGGACCATCACTATCAGTACAGGTTTGAGGCTGAATTATCGGACTAACTCTATCCTATCAAAGTTATGACTTGTTACAGTTTTTCTCAGAAGTGGTCATATAGTTACGATTGATGTTTTGTTTCGATGTTTATTTTTGTCAATTAAGAAGCCGCATTACCTATGAGACAACAAATAGTAGAGTCGTTACCTTTTTTAAATTTATAGATTGCTTTCCTTTGTATTATCACCAACATGGCAGTTGGCTACTGGTGTTTGTGCCTCTGGAGTATGAGCTGAGGTGTAAATGTCAATCTTTACATCATGGTGACTGAGCTTGTGTTACATAGCACATCATTGCAAGAGCTGATCACTGAAGGGATTTTGACACAGGATTACTTTTTACTGAACTTGTATTGCTCACCATCGTTGAAATTCCTCATCAGTTACCAAAGAGGGTGTTTGGGAAAATTGTGTACACTTGGCCGCAGGTTAAGCATTTTAATTAGCATCAATGCTGGCATGAAAGTCTACGTCAGAAAACAAAGTAATTGTTAGATATGACATATCTCTCCCAGATTCTTTCAATTTTAAAATTATTATCACTTTCTTAGCAGCTAAATCCCATCTTGAAATAGCACCCTAATGAAAATTGCTCAGAGTGCTGACATTTTAAACACATGCAAGATTGGTCATGTGATCATGTACAAATTGGGTATAGCATCTGTCACATCGTTAATATAAAGAGTGCTGTTGTGCAAACTGCTGCAGATTGACATCTTTTACTTTCAGTACATTTTATTTAGCTTTCAATATAAAAAAGTATTTTAAGTGCAGTCTTTTATGTAATGATGCAAATCAGTAGAATTTTTTTTATGGATTGTATTCAGTTATGACCTGATCATGTGACCATTCTTGCATGTGTTCATAATGCTGGTGGTCTTTAAGTTCATGATTAGTGGCTACCACAAAAGTTGAAACCCCACAATAATTAATAAATTCACTTTCAACATAGACATAATGAGTGATTATTGAGCAATAGCTTACAATATGTGCTGTCATCAAACAGTATATGTCATTGCTAAGACACATGTTATGCAGTTATGATGCCATTCAACTCTTAGCATCATGAAGTCATTAGACTTTTTAAAACTTATTTGAATTGCACTTCAAAATAAAAATATTTGTGTCTTGAATAAAACCATGAATGAATTTGTGTAAAGAATATGATAAAAAAGCATATTTATTTAAATGTTTGTATTTCTTTCCTTGTAGAAATGTATCTCCTGGTAATTGATGATTCTTGTAAGTTACAGTATGCCATATATACTCGCGTATAAGCTAATACCAACTACAAACTGCATAGACCCAGATCTGTCATTGCATAATGCGCCGGCAGATCTGGGTATATGCAGTTTGTAAGGACTAATCACTAGAACAAAAAACATAGACCGTGATCTGCGGGCGCATTATGCAATGGCAGATCAGGGTCGATGTTGGTTGCATTTGGGCCCGGATTATACGCGAGTATATATGGTATGTTAAAAAAAAAAGGTAAATGTAATGTCGGATATTTTAAGCGGGCTCACTGTTTTGACATAGTCAGCTAGCAAGCTCATAATTTACAGGCAAAAATGCATCAAGTACTCTAAAATATACACACAATAATATAATCACAATATTTTTCTTTTACTCCTCTCCCTTGATAACTTGCATGCAAACGGAGGGGTCCATAAACATTAACTTTTGTTACATGAGAACTGTAAAATCTTTGTCCTACACAAAGATTATTCAGTGGATTTTAATATTAATGGATATTCAGTTTAAGAAGTCAATTAAAGTTAATAAATTGATAAATGTTTTAAAAATATAAATGAAGTTGACACATGCATTACTCACAAGTTCATGCATCATTAAGTTGCCTGCATCTCTGTATCAAAGCACATGTATCCATTATAAGCAAACACAATTGAACTAAATCCTCATAATTAGAATTACACTCCTAAACTGCTGAAGTCAAACACTTCAATATGTTTGCACTGATTAATTCTTCAAGAGAGCAATCTTTTTGTCACCATACACTTATTTGTCAATAGCACATGGCATTGACTTACTCTTTGTCATTTGTACAAATAAACACGGCACATAACAGTTGCATTGTCCATGAATTCTCCAGCTGTTTAGAAAACAATTGACTGAAAAGATAGAGGAAAGACAAAAATATGTGCATTTTATTAGAACTTGCAAGTTAGTCACTGCAAATTTTGAAAAAAAATCCACCGATTAACCAAAGGCAAAAACTTAGGCATAATCTACAGGCATGGATCTGCTAGACGTTGAAATCCACGTAAAATTTTCAATTTTGGATGCGTGAAAATTCCAACAGCTCCGTCCTCGGTATGCAAGTTTTTTGCTTGGCAAAATTCTCTTGAACTGTTTCTACAAAGCAAATATCAATCGTAGAGTGCAGGCTATTGAACAAAGTTCAAGTGATTGTAGTGGATTAGGTGAAGCTGCGTAGGTTGGATCTTAGCAGACAAGGAGATTAAGACACCTCTTAATCGATTGTTGGTTTCTAATTATTATTTTCAAGCACAGTTGAAGTCCATCATATTGTAAATCCTTGCACGATGTTTGGAACACCTGCATTTTGTTGTATACCATATTTAGAAAAATAGTGCCAAGATTTTGGGACTTGTTTTGTTTGTTGCAGGAAAAAAACTCTCATGTTAATCGTCGATAAAGCAGCTGCTTTTCATTGTCAATTATAGATATACTTTCATTTTCGAGTGATTATCATGTGTGTACTATTCCAATGGCAACTTTACATAGTTTCTTCGATGCCAAGTGCAAGGCTGCAGATGAGCATGATTCTCGCAAGACTGGCCAACAGAAATTAGTAGATGCATCTAGTTATGATTGTTATGTACAGGTATATTGAATTTATAATATGTGTTCATGAGTTAAGTTGTACTTTAGTGGTCATTAATTTGTAAATAACATATTTACTGCATTTGAGTTCAAGACTTGTTTACATTGTATTTAGTACTTAAATTTGAATTTTCCATGTCTTGTGTGAGAAAAGTCACGTACGCACTGGAAATTTCCATTAGAGTTACTCATGTTCTAGAATATTCTGTCATGTGACATCCTTTTATTTATACAGGTTTGGTGAACAAAATATCATTCCTGTACTACGGTAAACTTCATATTATTAAGATCAGTCTGTTAAGGAATTTATTTTAGTAATCAGATGTTACAGTTGTGAAAATCGAAGCAAATTCAGAGAGAGGAATTATTTATTTGAAATATTCATTGGAATTACTAGAAGTGGTCATTCTCATATTGGATTAATAGTTAACTTTGGGATTAATGTGAAATCATTCAAAGATATTCTAGATTACATGATTCAGGCATATCAGGACATTCAATACTACTGACACATCAGAACATTACTACTAGCACATTAGGACAATCAAGGTTACTGGAATTAATTTGGAACATTCTATATTTAGGACTTGTGAGTAGGACACTCAGGATTATTGGATTATTTGGACTTGAATTCATATTATTGTAAGTGTCTTTTTGAATTTTCATTTTAATTGTTTAGAAATAAATTGCTTGTTGTTTACTGACATTGTTGGTTTAACTTTCTTTCTGTTACATTATTTTAAGATCTAGAGTCATAACATGATAAAGAAAACAGAACACCAAAAAGACTGAGTGTGTCGTGGAATGAATCATTGAATAGAATATTCCCATTGGCCAAAAAACAAGAAAATGATGGAATATTATTAGTTTTATGCAAAGGGTGTCGTGACTTTGGAAGGAAAAATGCAATGGTAACCCAAGGAACACCAGGTCCAGAACTTTAATATTTTAATTCTAAATCTGCTGTGGAGAAATTTGTTAAAATTTGTGCTGTGTTGCTTAAAGATGAAATGAAAAAAAGTGAGTGGTCATTTGTTTCTTCTTCTAGTGGCTTGGAAAATTCATTGATTTCAAATGCACCAGCAGATCAGGATCTATGTTTGTTTTACAGACTACGGTACTCTTAGCAGACTTCATGGACCCAGATCTGTTGGCGCATTATGCAATAGCAGATCTGCATCTGTGCAGTTTGCAGTTGGACTTATAAGCGAGTATATACAGTACCCATAAAAATGTCTTTTAATAAACCACAAATGTGATACCCTATAAAACAAATGAAACCACATTAATTAAAAGTGTAGAGGCTATGTAATCATTTATTTTTTCCAGGCCTAAAGCGAGCTGTTGTTGATGGTGAAGATCTTCTGTATGGAATCCTGTACTTTTTGGTGCTATTCTTGTCTTTGGTGATGTATTACACTGCATGCCTGACTGATCCTGGATATATTCCTCTGACACACGAGAAGGTATGACCAATGGCTATGTTCTGGACCATACTGGTATTTTGACTATGTATACATCGGCCAGACCATATGAGTATACAAAGGTATACCATATAGGTATATCCATAAGGTTTGTTATGATGTTCGCAAATACACACAAGATATGCAACAACCCTCTCATGTTTCGGGTCTGATTTTTGAAATTGTTGATAAGGATTGTTGTGTAGTGTGTAATTGCATTGTTTAGTTGCAAAGTATGCTGTGTCTAAATATATGCAGTGATGCATAATGAATATTAATAAGTATTTGAGGCTAATTACCTTGATTGCTAAGGCAGTGGAAACAGCTGAAGGCATGGGCATGTCAGGATAAAGGTACAGCAGAATATTCTGCTGTGCATCATTGTTGCACCTAGGATATCCAGGACAGGGGACATTGTGTTCCCTGTGCTCCAAATTTGGGGGACACAAAATATCAATGGACAAAAAGAAATATCCAAAAATACTTAATGCAAGTGGTAAAAAATGAGATAATATTATTTGTAAGGCAGTTTTTCCGCATCAACATAACTTGTATAAAATGCTGAAATATTTCATTGAATTTTCCTTTCCAGATCTTGCTCTCATTTTATCTTAGTCTTCACTTGTTATCTACCTGTATTATATATAATAATTAGCATTTTCCTTCAATCATTTTCTTTTTCGTTGATTAGATGCAAAATTATGTATTTCTACAAGTATTTTTGTTCAGAAATCAATCCCTTTTGTCATTAATTAAGTCTGGAAAATATGTTACGCTCATGACTGTCAGTGACTTTGCACTGCAAATTGGCAAATAACTGAACATTTTGATCTTGAATGTTTCAATTGCCAAAATAACTTGTTTTATTGGAAATTAATCACCATCTGAAATTATCACCTTTAGTGATTTGGCGATTGCTAGCACCAACATGGACTGGGAATGGACATGGCAAAAAAGAAGAATAGTAGTCACCCTACAGTACTGTATATCAACACATATGATGATCATGAAAATGTACACCCAGGCAGTGCAGAGGAGTAAAGATTTAGGGGGACGTGAGACTAAAAATTGCACACAACCTGCAATCCCATGCACAAGTGCAACACTGCTGCATGTATGTGCAAAAAATTAAAGCATGGAATGGGATAACTAATCAATTTATGTAGAAGTTTTAACATATGAGTTTGATTATATTTTGGAGATAATGCATGTCATATAAAAAGCATGAGTAGAGTTTATTGATCTTACTGCGTGGGTATAGTTGGACCATGTAGTTATGAAAGAATATAGTCTGATCCATATACACGCCTGGTATCTGGACACATTGAAAACAAACTGCTATAAAGACCATGGTGTAAGATAATACATATAATGGTGGCAAACATGTTGTGCAAGTGTTTCTTCAGATTTTAGGCATATAAAAAACAGATTATGATCAACAAAAGTACTTATATTTCCAAAACATTAAATTTTATATCCAGATTCTGTCAAAAACTGTATTTAAAGCTTTGTCGAGGATTGTAAGTGGACATTTTTGGGTTTTTGTTCTTAACTTTTGATGTACATAAATATAAATTAGATTTGAGGTCAGTCAGTGTAAATTATTTTCTATATTGCATGACAACTCTTGGAGAAAACATGAAAAGAAATGTCCCACATCTGTTAGGTTTTTGCAAACGTTCATTTTTTAAGGACAGGAATCCAAGTCAGTAGCTGCCAAAAAAATCACAGAAGCAGGGTTCTCCATAAGATTTTTTAAAGTTGCAGTCCAGGACTTCTTCCTTGGAAAAAGTTGCAGTCTCATTCCTAAATGTATAAGTCCTAATAATGAAATATTTTATTCTATGCAGTAATTCAGACTTTAACAGATTTCTTCACAACAGGTTTAGGATAAAAATCCTTAAGTTCTGGACCTGGTGTACCATGGGTTGCCATTGCATTTTTCTTTCCAGTCACGATACCATGTGCATGAAGATAATAATGTTCCATTGTTTTCTCGTTTTTATGCACATGGTAATGTAATATTCCATGATTCGTTTCATGAATCTCTCAGTTTCTTTGACATTTTGTTTTCCTTATCAAAACTAGAAGCATCTACTAATTTCTGTCAGCCAGTCTTGGGAAAATCATGCTCATCTGCAGCCTTGCTCTTTGCACCAAAGAAATTATGTAAAGTTGCCATCCGAAAAGTTCACATATAATAATCACTGAAAAACGAACGTATATCTGTACATGACACTGAAAAAAGCTGATTTTATGATGATTTATGATGATTAATATGGGAGTTCATATTCCTCCGACAGACAAAACAAGTCCCAAAATCTTGGCACTATTTTTCTAAATATGTTATATGATAAAATGCAGGTGTTTCAAACATCACATAAGGATTTTGTAGAATACGATGGATTAAAACTGCTGAGTAATGACTATCAAAGAGAGGTGTCAAATCACATGCACGTGTAGTCATTTGATCAAAACAATTTTTAGGAACCATCGAATACCAGATTTTCTTGTCTGCTAAGATCTAACCTATGCTGTTCACCTAATCCCATTAAAATCACTTGAACCTTGTTTGATAGCTTGCACACTACATGATTGATACTCGGTTCGGAGAAATGGATCAAATAAAAGAGAATTTCCCTGACAAAAAAACTTGTCTACTTTCAGATATAATGCATACACTGCAGTCAGAAGGCCTTTATAAACATCTGCTATTTGCTATTTTTGCATCTTGTAAGGTGTTTTTAATATTTTGTGGCCATTGACTGATATGTAGATTGATTGGCATTGAATAAACTAAAGTCTTGCCTATGATATTAAAAGTCAAAATCAAATTAAAAAATGTCAGTCTGTAATGTTTGATGTAGCCATCAATACATTTTGCTTGTGAGTTGAGACATGAAATGAAACTGGTAAAGAAATATGCTGAAAAAAAATGTCCTTTAACAGAAATTACTTTTATGGTCACATTAAGATTGTTATGTACTTAAAAATCTAAGAAACATTCACATACATGAGCCGTTCTTGTAGCTGTTATTAGTTAGCTCCATGGTCTTTGTGGTACACCATTTTCAGTATGTTGAAGTACCTGGTGTGTATATGCAGGGCTGAGCAATTTTTTTTTTCATCCACTTGTCCAGGACAAGTGGTTTCAGAAAATTCACTTGTCCCACCTTACTTTTCACTTGTCCCAAAATCATAATCACTTGCGAAGATTTGATGAGATGTATGCACTTAATCCTTAGAAAGAACAAATGAAATAATATACAACATAATTATTTCTTAAAAGAATTTAATTTTTCCAAAACATTGGTTGATATACATTGGCTACTTTAGCTATATATGTTTTAGCTGCTGGATTTGAAAAAACGTCCATGTGCATGTCTGCTACCTGCACCTTCACCAGGGGTCACGCTACCAGGCGAAGTGGGTGACTAAGTCGCTGAAATTTTTTTAACTTCGCATTGTTGTACTAGGAAAGCGAAAACGACTTCGCCCTGTCATTTTTTTTAATATATTTTTTTTAGATCTACACTGAGTGCTTGTATTTTATGGCTTTTGAGATGCTCCCTCTACCCAGCCAAGTAGTGTTCAGCCCCAGACGAAATGGATGGCAAGTTGCCTGAGCATTTGTTCATATCAATTTAGCCGACTAAGCAAACTCTTGCACATTCACAGGCATATGTTTTAATAGCTGATTGACCAATTAACTCTCCCCACCCCCCCCCCTGCAAGATATCACTGCCTGATTTCCGCAAGTTATCATTTGATGATGAAAACTTTAATAACTTGTGTTTTTTAACTAAATCATCTATATGTAAAAAACAATTTGTGTTTTAAGAATAGAATCGGTGAAAGCGCTTTCTGAATATGTCGTTTGAAGATTTTAACTGGTGTGCTTGCATTATTTTCTTCATATAATCAGTTTGAAACCATGAGTGAACCTGCTAAGGGGTAATAATGGCGGACATCACTGTGTCTTGGAAGTATGTCTTCATTTGACTGTCTGTTTTCGTAATTTATTGGGCACATACGGTAAGGAAATTATACAATTCGTAGAAAGGAAAGTGTAACTATTATGTAATAAAAGATTTAGCCTAAAAATAAAATTTGTTAGTCAGAAATGTATGCGCCAATTCTGTGTTGTGGAATATTGATAAGCGCTGTAACTTAAGGTCAAGGTTGTTAGCTTACATCGTACATTTTTGTGCAAATACGAGAAAGAGTAGCAAAGAAAAAAAAATCCAACCAATACACGGCGTTATTACGAGTACGTAGACAAATATTAAAGTCATAAATTTTCAAACCTATATAGGGATTGTTGCAACAAAGCTAGAAAGTGAGTGGTCATATGAAGAAAATCCATTTCTAAAAATAGATACATCTACTTTTAAAAACAGTACCAACAAACAAATGACAGTCAAAAGATTTACGTTTAATGTAGAATCAACTCCCTCAAAATGCAGTTGTGCAGTTGAGATTACTCATCAGTGACCACTGTGGTTTGAATGGATGAAAACGATGATGTTGAAGACACGTGTACATGTGCTCTCATGAGCGTTTTATAGCCTAATATAGGGGTTGTTTCAAACTAATTCGGAAATGGTTTCGACCGACATTTTCTAGTGAAGAAACTAACAAAAAATTAAATTTGTTCTTTAAGTGGCAGTTGTATTTTTACCTATTTGTAATTACAACACTGTAATCTAAGTAGTCCAGTCAGTTAAAATTAATTACAATGTATAGTTTCTGCTATACTTTTTGAAGTCATTTGGCCAAAATACATTGCATATTTCTCTATATTCCAAACATACACACTTTTAAGTATGAATACACTACATACGAGTATAATACATTCATACACTTACAAAATGTGTTTATAATATACATATAAAATAGAGAATTTCATACTTGAAGATGAAATATTGCTTAAAACTTATGTTAAATGCAAATATGCATAATGAGAAATACAGGACACAATTAAAATAAGAGAACCATAGCACACAAACACACACACACACACATATATATATATATTGCATTTTTTTAATCGCTGCCACTTCTCCCTGTTCTGTTCTCACTTCTCCCTATTCTGTTCAAAAGCAGAAGTCACTTCTCCCTAAAATTAAAGTCCTCAAGTTCTGGTCCATTTGCTGAAATGTTCATTAGAATTTGTAAACTCTCTTGTTTTAAGGAGTTCCTTAATGAAGTCTTGATTAAGTTCATTGAAGTAAATCCTTGCTCCCACACAGTAGTGGATGGGCTTATAACAAACATGATTTCTAATAGTTTGCATAACAGACTGAGACAAGGTGGAGTATTCACTAATAATGTTCCAATAATTTCAACAGTTGGATCCGGTTACTGCTTGTATGCCCTCATCTTCGCTTTGAACTCTAAATACTGCTCATGAATGGCATGATGGTCTTCCTGTTTGAAAATCACTTCAAAATGATTAAGAATGGTTTTCCATAATGGGCTAGGGTGTAGGCTGTGTTAAAGAGAGCTCTCGTTTTTTTAATTTCAGTCGCATTTAGTTTTGAAAGGGCCTTTCCTAGTGGAGTGTCAGCAGCTCTGACTTCACTGATTTTCTGCACATGCTGGCTAGCGTCATGCATATATTGTCCTTGTGGAGTCCAGAAATGTCATGAGACTTGATTGGTTCAATCTTGAATTTGTCAGTTCCACTGACCAAAAAATTTGGATGAATTTCCAACCTGTGCCAGTTTGGGATATTGTTTGCAATAACTGCAAAACATCTTTCCTTCCGAGTCAATAAATTCAAGCCAGGGATAGCAATCAACCGAATGTGGCTGAAAATTTCTCTGTCTCTTAGTAGTGTTATATTTGACATTTTTTGCTACCACAGATTTTGGCTTATGTCTCTTTGGAGAAATAGCTACCTCACACTCAGTAGCAGTCTTATGTTTTATCCCTCCACTTTAAAAAAATTTTCCTTCTCTGAATCGTCCTTATTACCTTCCTTACGAAAGTAATTGAGCAAACTCATTTTATCCACAGAGTAAGTATCAGCTTGCTTGACAACTACTTTTAAAGTGATCATAAGATACATTTTCTATTTTAAATACGAACAGAGACAGCTCATTAATTAGCATAATTGTTTCCCTTCAAATGCAATATCGCACATGGAAGTTAATCCTCTGTATAATCAATTAAAACTTAAAGAATAGTTACTGTCATTTAATCAGTTCATAAAGGAAACCGACACTGATGTCGGTAAGGTACCTTTCATTTAATTACACTGACTAGCTGGATTAAAATCAGAGTGAGCCGCTCGTAAGGATCGGGTTTGAGTAAACACAATGCAACAAAGTCGCTTAAAACACTGCTAATTAATCATACTGGCTTTAATTTGTTTTACGTGTTTTGATTCGCCGATAATTTGGTCACTTAGCTCAATATGCAGTCAAGCGGTAACAGAACGTGCATGTATTCGACAGTCATCACTGACCACCTGTAAGTGTTATACAGGATGTAAATGTATACATGGAGAGGGGTAGAATCAAGTATTTAGTGCGCCCAGAGGACATGAATGGCCAAATTAAGGTAGATATAGTGATTAAAGCACGAAAATAAGGACTTGCTCAACTTTTTTTAAAATAGGAAAAAAAGCACTTGTCCCAGACTAGCGACTTGGAAAATTGCACTTGTCTGACTTTGAAAATGAATAGTCTGGTATGCATATTGTCAGATTAACAACATGGTAGGGAACAGCCATAGATTTCTACACCCTGCTTCACTAAATAGGGTGAGGTGGGGAAGGGTATTTGGATTTACTTTCTTCATCTGTCCATCTGACCTTCCAGTCTAAGTTGTACCAGTTAACTTGTTTCAGTGCATCTGCCAAGACCGAACTCTCAATGTGGGTAAATTTTGGGGCAAAGATATTTTAAATGTAAAAGTGGGCCACTTGGACTTTGTTTTGTTCAGAATTTATTCAAGATTACTTGAAAATTGTATCTGAGCACAAGTTCCTATATCTTTTTATCTCTTGTCATCAAAGTCACAATGTATCTAATTTCCAGGACTTGTGCCGCTTTTTCTCATGAACTTTGCTCTATTTATTTTCAGTCTTTGGAAAACTTTTTCTCACATGTACATTAGCTTCAGGAATTAACTGTCCCATCCAAATTTCACTTGCCTTCATAAGGAAGAAAATAGTTAAAAACGCAAATCCTCAAGTCTGTGGCATTTATTAAAGCTGAAATAAAAATGGTGCTAACAAACAAATTCTGATGCAGTCATAACATGGAAATGCTAGCAGGCAATTGACATCAATTAACCAAGTGTTCAACTGCAGCAGTCGGTATCAAATTGTTACCATGACTACCATCAGATGTATGCAGAGAAGATATTCGGCTCTCATTTCTGTTGATTTTGGAAAGCCAATTAATAATCAGGTTTTTTTAAAAAAATCTTTAAGAGCTGTAGATTTTATATATTTGCTAAATGACCTGTTTGAAAGATTAGAGTGAAACTTGTTTGATCAGACACTGACGTATTAATGGATGCCTGTTCATAAACGCCCCTATAAACAGGACACCTTTCTATATAGGACAAATGTTTTTGTTCCTTGAGTGTCCTTTTATACTGGTTTCACTATATATATCACGGATGCCTAAATTCTAATGGCATTTGTTGCAAATTTTTTCCCGAAAATTAATGTGGCAGTCTGATATATGTAAAATTTTATATAAAAACATTAAAAGAGGAGACACAATGTTGTAACAATAAAAGGAAAACATTGATATATTTAATTAATAAATGTACCGGATTTTTGGTTTCAGATTTGCTGTTGCTTTAGTTTTAGTATTATTCTTCCATGCTTCATTAGTTTTCTCACAAACTATTTATTTCTAAAAGTGATTTTTCCTTTTATACATATATTACTTTGGAATTTCACCCAACAGCAGTATTTTATTCCACTCTAGCGTTTAAAAATTAATTATTAATTGACAATATGAAGACTACCTACCTCTGAAAAAAATAACACTTATTTGACAGGCATTTCTGGTCAAGTCCGAAATTACAGTTTTATTTGATCTGATCCTCAAACAAGGCTTGGAGGATGATAATAAAAGTTACATTGAGCTAGGCTTTTTTGAGCATGTACTAAACAAAAAGGCTATAAATACAGCACATCTATTGGTGACTATACGGGGTAATAGAGTAAAGCATGCAATGATTGGTCTGACTGTCCTTGTGTTCCTGTTAGAGGAATTAATGATTTTATTTTAGCTCTACTGTTCACAGACCAGAAGAGCTTATAGGCTGGCCTGTTGTCCATCATCCATCTGTCTGTTAGCAAAAGTATGTTATTGCTACTCATCCGAAACTACTTGGAGAGTTGCCATGAAACTTTACACACACATTTATCCCAAGGTCTAGTGTTCTAAATGAAAATGGTGCTGCTCAGGCATCCAGTATGGCAGCAGCCACAGCAGCCATTTTGAAAGTATTGCTATCGCAACTTCTCCTGAATGGATGGTCATATCAGCATGGGGTTTCCACTTAAAGATTTCTTATGATGTCTAGTTGGTCCTAAATGAATGCAGATTGTGAGGAACCATGGCAGTAATGTTGAAAATCTTGTTATTGTTCCCTCAGAACGGATGGTCATATTGACATGGGATTTTCACCAGAAGACTTCTTATGATGTCTAATTGATCCTAAATGAAAATGGTTCCACTCAGACATCTAATATGGCTGCCCCAGTGGCCATCTTGAAAATCTTGCAATCACTACCTCTCCTGAATGGATGGTCATATAAGCATGGGGTTTTTACTAAAAGACTTCTAATTTTGTCTAGTTGGTCTTAACTGAAAATGGTGCTGATCTGATGACCAATATGGCTGCCATGGCAGCCATCTTGAAAATCTTGTTATTGCTTCTCCATTGAACAGAAAGTTATATTGATATGGGGTTTTCACTGAAAGACTTATTATGTCTATTTTTTCCTTAATGGATAGTCATATCAACATGGGGTTTTCACTGGAAGACTTCTTATGATGTATAATGAAAATGGTTCTGCATCAACATCCAGTATGGCTGCCACAGAGGCCATCTTGAAAATAGTTATTCTACTCCTGTTGAGTGGATGGTTATATGAACACAGGGTTTCACTAAAATACTTCTTATGATATTTTGTTGATCCTCAATGAAAATGCTTCAAAACTGATGTCCAGTAAGGCCCCTACAGCAGCCATCACAGTGGCCATCTTGAAAATCTTGTTGTCATGACCCCACCTGAATGGATGGTCATATCTGCATGAGGTTTTCACAAAAAGACTTTTTATGATGTTTGGTTGGTCCTAATTGAAAATGGTGCCAATCTGACATCCAAGATATCCACCATGGCAGTCATGTTGAAAATCTTGATATTGCTACTCTTCCTGAACAGAAAGTCATATCAGCATGGGATTTTCACCCGAAAACTTTTTATGATGTCTTTTTGGTCTGAATAAAATTTCTTCTGATCTGATATCAAATATGGCCACCATAGTGGTCATCTTCAAAATCTAATCGCTACTCCTCCTAGATGGAAAGCATATCAACATTGGGTTTTCACCAGAAGACTTCTTATGATGTCTTGTTGGTACTTAATGAAAACAGTGTTGATCTGACATCCAGTATGGTGACCATAACAGGCATCTTGAAAATCTTTATATTCCTACTCCTCCAAAATGGAAAGTCATATCAACATGGGGTTTTCACCAGGAGAATAATTTTGACATCTAGTTGGTCTTGAATAAAAATGGTGCTGATTTGACATCAATTATCGCTGCCACAATGAACTTATTGAAAATCTTGTCACTAATTCTTTTGAATGGATGGTCATATCAACATGGGGGTTTCCACCAAAAGTTTTCTAACAGTGCCCAGTTTGTCCGAAATGAAAATGGTGCCAATCTTACATCCAATATGGCTGATTTGAAAATCTGGTTTCAGCACTCAACAGTTAAAAAGAACAAATGGTTTCATCTTGAATTCCTGGAAATTCTTTTGGCCAGTAGAGCATCAGTCCATTCGAGGGTCTCTTGTCCTCTGAGCTCTGAACCTTCTCTCCCTATAGGGTACAATAGACCTAATTCAAAACTAAAATATAAACATGAACATTGTGCATGTACTGGTATATTATCAATGTAGTGTATGTATTTTTGACAGAGAAGGACTGGAGTCCACCCTGTATCTAATGAAAATGAGGATACATCTGAAGATGAGGTTGAGGATACATTACTGAATGCAGATTGTGAGGAACCATTGGACAAAGGAAGTAAATACAGATCATGTGATTTCTGTGTAATTCAGGTAATGGTATGATAAAAAAAGTGCACATCCTTCTGTCTCATATGTGGTCCTCTGCCCTTAGTGTGCAACATTTAGCAGCCCAGGTTATCCTCTCTGCATCCGTCACCTGTACAGTATTGTCATTATTATCTTGAGGTCCAAACAATACAGGTAGGGAACTCTGGGCCTGTGCATCCAGTTGCCAAAGTTGTTTTTTTTCTCTCCAGATTTTGGTGAAAAAAATGAGAGTTTGGTGACCATCCTTCATCAGATTTTAGGATGGACTTCATTAATTTTGGAATCAGAGGGGTAGCACAAGGAGCTGTTTGGGTGAAATAGTTGTCTTTGTCCATGAAATTTTGCACCAGGAAAATGAAGTCAACTTTGCCTTGCCACCGACCCCCCCAACATACACTTTATCTCATTAAACCCATTAATATTCAGCCCATAATTAGTAAATCTTGAATGTGTTTTTTTTAAAGCCTATGTTTGAGGCATAAAAGTGTGTAAACATGCACTAAAATCAATTTTGTGCTAATTTAGTAGTTTCTGGTTGCTTCAAATATTCACAAAGTTATGATTTTACTGCCAACCATACAAATCTGAGACTGTCGGAAGTGAGTAAAGTCCTATAGTTTGTATACACCAGAACCTTTGCTAAATCTTTAAATTGGTTTTAAGACTAACAATTATGAAGGGTCAGTGAATTTATCCAATATTTCATCCGAATATGTAGTTGGATGAGCTTATTTGCCTTTGACAAGTAATAATCACCTATTTTTATGAACAGTTACATATTTTAAAGGTTATAGTCTGTTTATTTTAATATTTTTTAACTTGAAGACCAGAAAACAATAGTTATTGAGGAACTTATTTTGCCACTACAGTATTTGACCTATGATTCACTTCTCCCAGTTTGTCTAACACTTTGCCCTATTTAGGCAGAAGAAAGACTTGAAAACATTTAAAATGCACTTTAATACATGCACACACAAATTTAAAATAGAATGAAATGGGTGCCTAAATTAGAATAAATGTGATATATTTCAGGCATTATTGACAGGTTAAATTTGTATTTATTTCTCAGGAATTGTTTATGGTAGAATCAGGAAATTTAATAAAACTTAAACTACAAATTGGTGCTTGTAATCTATATTTTACAATTATTTGACACTGGTTAATTTCTATTTAGTTAATTTTTCATGAACTTTTCATGCTGTGTATTGCAGGTTTCAGTAGGGTAATGATCAAGAACTTTCATGCCTTGATAAATCTTTGTAGATGGCTTGCATTTTGAGACCAGGAAGATACCTGTTGATTTTGGGGTCAAAAGATGAAAGGTCATGGATAGAGGGAGTCCAAGAAAGAAAACAATTTCCACAAACCATGACCAAACCTTGTGGATGGCTTGCATTTCAGACACAAAAGGCACCTATTGATTTTGGAGTCAATGGGTCAGAGGCACAGGTCACCTAGACTAAATGAAGAAAAATAGTTTCTGCAAAATAACCTAAATTCTGTGTCTGTTACCTTTACCACAGTTTGTGGATGCCTGCATTTAAAACAAGAAAGACATCTATTGATTTTGGATTCAAAAGATCAAATATCTGACCAAATAAATAGGATTTTAAAAAGAAGTATAGTAATACTATTTACAAACCGTTTATGGTACTCTTGGTTAGCACACAGTTGAAATAGGTTTTAGCAAGTTGCATGACTTAATAATATGAACAGTTGGGTGGCATCATAATACACAGTTAGACTAAAATAATACTTACTTGCCAGATAATTGGGATTATCCAAGTCCTCTTTGTAGATGAACAGCTAAATTATGCAGTACTGGTATCAAGTGCATGCACAGATAGCACCACTTCAAAGTAAACAGAGAGACCCCATTCTCATTCATAGTTGTTTCACTGTAGGCAAAGGCCAGAGAAGAGATTGGGATGGGAGTGTGGAATTTAGCTGTTTTAATAACTGATCTGTTTAAAGTAGTACATATTTGATCCATCTAACTACAGTGGAAGCCGTCACCACCTGGTGTGGTTTCAAGTATGAAAAAAAAAATGAGCAAGTCTTTGGAAGTGGCTTTGTACATTTTATATAGTTCAGCGATCTCCCCAGAAATTTTTGGTAACATTGGGGTAAGCACGCATTAGCATCATAAAATATTTAAAAAAATGCTCATTATCATCATAAAAGTGAAAAAAACTATATCAGTGATATATAAGAGAAGTATATATATTTATATAGTATTCTTTATTTCCCCAAGTTATAACATGATTTAATGTAAAACTCATTTGTCTTTGAATTTAAATAAATGATATCCTTTGTTTCTTCACTTCCCCGTATATTTTGATTGCCACATTAAAATTTAAGTCTTTTAGGCAAAGTCATTCTGTAGTAATTGTCATAAGGTAATTCAGCACCCTCTGTGACAGCCTGATCCTTAACACACTCCTGATTCTGTTCATCACAAAGAATGACCTTTCCGTCAGGAAAAAATGGAATATAAACTTTATTAATGGATGTACAAAAGATACAAAA
The DNA here is from genome assembly GCA_029931535.1 of Margaritifera margaritifera. Taxonomy (NCBI): domain Eukaryota; kingdom Metazoa; phylum Mollusca; class Bivalvia; order Unionida; family Margaritiferidae; genus Margaritifera; species Margaritifera margaritifera. The sequence continues at coordinate 579,951 of JAQPZY010001316.1, read as the reverse complement.
CTACCTGAATCCTAAATAAATTACCAGGGACATATTTTTCAAGAGTCAAGACAGTGATGTGTTTTCAAATAATCATGACAATATATCTATGATAATACATATTCCTCTCCATTAAGAAGAGTATATCAGTGTGTTTGTCATTGTTTAATTTATTCATTGAATCAATGTCTGAGAGTTAAAATATTATTAAAAAAAGGAAATTTGTTTCCAATGCCTGTATAAAGGACATGGGGTCCTTGATATACACCAAGAGCTGCCTTAAATTGTGCCACTCCACCTTCACATCTTCAAATTTTGCACTCTTCTGAAGGTTGCCAGTCAAGATGTGAACCCTGCTAAAAGAAAAAAATATCACCACTTAATTAATCGTGTAAAACATTCCAATTGCAAACTAGTTGTTTATTGTTGGGAAAATATTTCAAATATAAATGAAGCAATAATCCAACGCTTTTTATTTACACCTTTTCTACACAGGTAAAATTGGAAGATACAAATTGTTCCTTTTCTTAATTGGATAGAGAGAAAAAAGAAATAAGAAAATAATGGTGCAGCACCCAATTAGGTTAAGGTCTACAGATCAAACTTTGTTACTATGTAATTATAATTGCAACTCGTGAATAAATTGCAACTTTCATTCCTTGTCAGATTTTCCAGATAATAAATAGAATGACAACAATCACAACTACAACTATTACTACTACTACAAAAACAAAAATATTATATTCTAATAGTGCCCAAGGAATTGCTCCCCTCCCCCCCCCATCTCACCTGTTGATAATTAAGTAGATTTGAACCAAAATTCAGCAATATGGAAAACTTACCTTATGATCCAGCAAATTCCACCCAAGGATATGAAGTCTTCCATTCAGTATTGAACCCCATCCATCATTTCTTAAGCTCTTTCTTTAGTGGAAATCACGCTATCTGAATCAGAATCACCATTGGTGACACTAATCTCTGATCTTCGTAGCCAGGCCAACATGGGACTAGCCGGGCGCTGGGTAATTTTATGTATTTTTGACAGTTTTGTCCGTTGTTCACAAGAATTTGCTTTAACTTAAAACATAACATGTGTAACATTTTTAGTTGGTTGTGGAAATGACTGAAATATATATAACACACAGATGAAGCCAGGTACAAAAGATATGGCAAAGTGAGTGAGTAATTATCCTGTATTATCTTAATTAAACACCCAAGAAGAAGTAAAAACAGGTGTCATTTGAATAATAGAGCTTTGAATTAGGTGACAGGATGTTTATGTAGCATTATTTTTTAAGGATAGCGGGAAAAGCGGCACAAGCAGATAGTGTAGAGTCAGGTTCTGAAGCGTAGCTGGCTGAAAGGATAGCATTGTGGGACTGCTACGGTAAAACGCCCAGGGGAGAACACTGTTGTTCTCCAATGTAGATGTGAGACATCAATTTGGTCATTCTTTGAATGAGGGTAAAATCACTTTCCTCAATGTCTTCCTTGGACATGTTGTCTCGGTATGTTTAGTAAATGAGAAACACATTCCGAAAATAGATCCAGCATTCTTCTACCATACGAGACCATCCACAGTTTTATGCTGACTGATACTGATTGATGGCTTTTTAATGTCAGGCTTTACAAAGCAAGTCCAGCTGTTTCCAAGTTCATTTATTAGAATAGTGTCTAAGCACACTGTTCAAGCAACAGGCTGCATTGAGTCCTCTTATTGATGTGTCATTTCTGGATCAAGAAGGAGAGAGTAATTTTCTTTGCTTGTGAATCAGAATTGGAGCCAGACATAATAATTCTAGTGCCAGTGGATACCATGGCTGAGTTGTCAGATGTTGGTCTTATCAGAATTGGAGAAGACATAATAATTCTAGTGCCAGTGGATACCATGGCTGAGTTGTCAAATGTTGGTCTTATCAGAATTGGAGCCAGACATAATAATTCTAGTGCCAGTGGATACCATGGCCGAGTTGTCAGATGTTGGTCTTATCATTGGAGCCAGACATAATAATTCTAGTGACAGCAGATACCATGGCTGAGTTGTCAAATATGGTCTTATTAGTAACATCAAAAGGTTGTCTTTCCTCACTTTATGAAGGACCCAAGAAATCATATTGAAGGAGGTAATGTATAAGCTTCATTTGAGATCCATTTAAGAGATTATGAGAACATTGTTCTTTCATGCCATAGGGTCTAGTTGCCATGATACAAACTTGACAACCTGGCAATTCAGTCTACTGGCAGAGATTGATCTTAGGTGCAAACATTATGTGATTAGCTGAAGGAAGATTTTCTTGTTCAATTGCCACTCTCAATGATTGAGCCAAGAAATGTTTGCTGAGGAAATATGCATGGCAGTTGTTTACTCCTGGAATATGAACTGCAGAAAGATGATTGTTCTACAGAAGAGCTCAATACCATATCTCCTGAATGACAGAGTTCAATACTTGTGTGTGGGTTCCCTCCACATGTATGATTCATGTATGCCTCTGCTGTGTTCTTGTTGATCTGGTGCATTGGTGGGAATTCAAAATGTAAATGTATGACGAGGTGGCATATGAGTCAGAGCTATATCGCTACCTCCAGTGCAGATTTTTGTTTTTAGCCTCTTCTGCTGGTTGCCATTTCCATATATTCATTTTCATTTTTCATTTCTCCCGTAACCTTGCTGGTCATAGGGGCGCCACTGATGACTTTGCAACAATCTCTCTCCATTTCACCCTATTCTCCACTGCTCTTTGGGACTTTGCAAAGTCCATGCCTGTCCACTCTTTGATATTGTTTTCCCATCTCTTCTTCTGTCTGCCTCGTTTTCTCTTTCCTCTTACTGTGCCCTGTAGGATTGTCTTTAACAGGCCAGTTGAGTGTGAGACGTGACCATACCATCTTAGTTTGCATTTCTTTACAGTGGTGAGCAGATCTTCATAAGGTCCAATTGCGCCTTGGATTTTAGTGCGCACCTCCGCATTATAGACGTGGTCTAAGTATGAGATTTTCAGGATCCTTCAATAACATCTGATCTCTAAGGCATGGATTCTTCTCTCTATTTCTGTTGTTAGAGTCCATGTCTCACATGTATATAGGAATATGGACATGACGAGGGAGCGCATAAGCTTGATCTTGGACCCAAGCGTGATGTTGCTGTCTTTCCAAACTGGCTTCAGCCTAGCCAGAGCAGCTGTTGTCTGCGCAATCCTGGAAAGAACCTCAGGTTTTGAACCTTCATCAGAGGCGATAGCATCTAGGTACTTGAAGCTTGTAACTGTGCCCAGCTTCTGTCCATTCATTCTTATTTCCTTTTGGATGCCACTCGGGTTGTTTGTCATTAGGTTTGTCTTTTCAGCATTGATCTCCATCCCATATCTTAGTGATGCTTGATTGAGATGGTTCACTAAGGTTTCCATTTCTTCATCTCCTGCTAAGCCATCGATATCATCAGCGAAGCGCAGGTTGGTGATTGTTCTGCCTCCAACACTGACACTGCCCTCGTGGTCTTCCAAGGCGTTGGACACGATCCTTTCCAGGTAGATGTTGAAGAGAGTGGGTGAGAGAAGGCACCCCTGTCTGACTCAGACTGTGGTTCTTAACCAGTCTCCTATGTTGCCATTGACAAGAACTGTACTAGTCGCCTTGTCATACAGGGTTTTGATAGTGCGGATTAGTTTTGTGTTTATGTTGTATATCCGCATGGTGGCCACAAGGCTGCATGCCATACCTTGTCGAAAGCCTTCTTGAAGTCAGTGAAGATAGAGGTTCTGTTGATGTTGGAGATATTTTTCACAGAGGATTCTGAGATTGAAGATCTGTTCTGTAGTGCTATGTCCTGCTTTGAAACCTGCCTGTTCTTCTGCAATGATGTGCTCTGCTTGGGGTTTCAGCCTATTGAGGATGATCTTAAGCACAACCTTGCTTGGGTGACTGATGAGACTGATTGTTCGGTAGTTCTGGCACAGTTGTAGATTCCCTTTTTTAGGAAGAGTCACAATCAGAGACTGGGTCCATGGTGTGGGCCATTCTCCTGTTTGCCAGATTTGGTTGCAGATTGTTGTGAGGACATCTATCATGGATGTTCCTCCTACTTTAACAAGTTCTGTTGGTGTATTGTCTACCCCAGCTGACTTCCCCTTTAGCGCCTTTACTGCAGCCTCTACTTTGTCCCTGAGGATCGGGTGGTCAACCTCTGTTGTGGTCAGTGGTACGTTTAGTGGAGCTTGGTCTCCAGAAGTCTCCTGGTTGTAAAGCTCCGACCAGTATTCCGTCCATCTGTTAAGAATGTCTTTGTTTTCTGTCAGACTCTTACCAGCCTTGTCCTGAATCGTATTAGATCTCCCCTGTTTCTCTGTTGTCAGGTCTTTCACCAACTGGTATGCCCTTTTACTGTCATTCTGGTTCAGGCTTTTCTCGACTTCCTTGCATTGGTCCTCTAACCAGCTTTCTTTTGCTTTCTTTATGCTCTTCTTAATCCTGTTGTTAATCTCATTGTATTTTTTTGCTCGTTCATGGTCTCCTCACTTACTTTTCAGTAGTCTCCTCACATCGCAGAGGTCGAGGATATCTGCTATGATCCAAGGCTTCTTTATTCTACGATGCCTGCCAAGGATCTCTCCGGCTGTATCTATTACTGCCTTGTTGAAGGTGATGATCAAGGAGTCTAGGTTTATTTCTTCATGTCCCAGAATTGTGAGTGGTGCAAATTTGCCGCCTATTGATGCTTCAAATGCTTGTGCCACGCTTGGATCTTTAAGTTTTTCTAGGTTGAATCTGATCCTAACTTGTCTTGGCTTATTGGTCTTCCTCAGACGAAGTTTGATAGTCATTATCAGCAAGTCCTGGTCGCTTCCAACATCAGCTCATGGGAAGCTACATGTTCTGGCAATGTTTACGCTAGACCGGAAGCGCTTTCTCACCAAGATGCAGTCAATCTGGTTGTGATGTTTTCCATCTGGGCTGTGCCAAGTCCATCTTCTGGATAGTTTGTGGGGGCCAAGGGTGTTCATTAGCACTAGGTTATTGTATGTGGCAAAGTCCAGGAGCTTGAGTCCTCTCTCATTGGTCTGCTTATTACAGTATGGACCACAGGCTTCTCGCAGTCTGCTTGTGCGTCTTCTCCTACCTTAGCATTCCAGTCTCCTTGAATAACCAGAATCCTTCTTGGGTGTCTGGTCTATGAGAGTTTGAAGCTGGTCATAGAACTCATCCAGTTCCTCGTCATCATGGTCAGATGTTGGGGCATAGACCTGTATGATAGTGATGTTAAAGGGAGATGCCCTTACGCGGATTGTAATCATCCTGTTCGACACTGGTTGACAACCCATGACTGCACTCACAATGTCCTTGTGTACCATAAACCCGACTCCATGTTCATGTTTGTTCTCATGCCCACTGAAGTAGATCACGTGTCAGTCATCTGTTGATCTCTCTCCGAAATTTTTGCAGCGCATCTCGCAGAGTCCAAGGATGTGCCATTGATATCTTCCCATCTCATGGGTTAGCTCATCGAGTTTCCCTGCTGGTCCTAATGTCCTGACATTCCATGTTCCAGTGGTGATGTTACCTCTTGCCCGTACTTTGATGGTAGTTACACCAGTAGCATACTTGTCACCGTTCTGGTGTCCAGTGGATGGCACGGTCATTGGTAACCCAGGGTGTGACCGATCCAGTATGTGAAATCTATTTATTGTCATTTCATCATCATTGGCGTATCATGGGCCGTTTCAACCTGGCGGAATCCATCCCTCTCCAGGCTGTAGACCACAGCCGATATCCATGTTACTATATGGTTTGCCCTGGTCTCGAACATGTGGCTGTTAAGTTCGTCTATATATATTACCATATATACTCGCGTATAAACCGATGCCAACTGCAAGCTGCATAGACCCAGATCTGCCATTGCATAATGTGTGGGCAGATTTGGTATGTGCAGTTTGTAAGGACTAGTCAGTAAAACAAACATTATAGACCCTGATCTTCAGGTGCATTATGCAACGTCAGATCAGGGTCTATGTTGCTTGTCATACAGAATGTCAGCAGGATAAGTAATCAGTTCAACTAATAGAGGGAATTGCCAGCAATGTCTTCATTCCAGCTGTTTTGTCTTTCATCTTGGAGATCAAATAAATGCAAAAAGTAGACACCTGCGGGGAAAAGGCATGTAAATACTGTCTATACTCGCTTAAAAGTCAGGTCCAACTGCAGATGACATAGACCCTGACCTTCCATCATATAATGAACTGGCAGGTCGGATTCTGTGTTGTTTGTTCTACTGATTACTCCTAACAAACTGCATGGACCCAGATCTGCAAGCACATTATGCAATGGCAGATCTGGGTCTGTGTAGTTTGCAGTTAGATCCGACTTATAATCAAGAATGTATGGTATATGCCGATACTACTGATATGATCCTGATCTAGAAAACACTGAGATAACTATGAATGGGATGGGAGTCTCTCTTTCTTTACTTTGAGGAGTGGTCCTGTCAGCACACTCACTGGATACTGCATGTGTAGCTGTTAATCTATAGAAGAGGAGGATATATAATTACATAAAGTGTGTTCTTATCAGTAACATAAACTGTTTGATGACAGCATATATGTGTTGATATTGCTCAGTTGTTGCTGTCTCATGAGAGTGAATTCATTATTTTTGTGGTAGCCACAAACTACGAATGTAACCATTAGACAAACCATGATTCTTCTGTGGAACACTAGGATTTGACAAACAATGAGTCTCTTGTGGAAACACTAGGATTTGACAAATAATGATTCTGCTGTGGAAACACTAGGACTTGATATACAATGAGTCACCTGTGGAAACACTAGGACTTGTCAAACAATGATTCTGCTATGGAAACACTAGGACTTGACATACAATGATTCTGCTATGGAAACACTAGGACTTGACATACAATGAGTCTCCTATGGAAACACTTGGACTTGTCAAACAATGATTCTGATATGGAAACACTAGGACTTGACATACAATGAGTTTCCTATGGAAACACTAGGACTTGACATACAATGAGTTTCCTATGGAAACACTAGGACTTGACATACAATGAGTTTCCTATGGAAACACTAGGACTTGACATACAATGAGTTTCCTATGGAAACACTTGGACTTGACAAATAATGATTCTCTTAATAAAACACTAGTGCTTAACAACGATTCTCTTATGAAACAGTAGGACTCCGCATACAATGCTTCTCTTATGGAAACACTAGGACTCCCAAATTCACAAATTTAAGTACTGTTAAAAGTGTTTTATTTTGCAAAGCCACAAAAATTGATTTCCTTAAAAATAAATGACTTTATAACTCTTATGATGGACAGTTTTGTTGAAACTTTTTTTCAGCAACCTATGAGAAGCAAACACTGTGAGGATTGCAAAAGATGTGTCCGCAAATATGACCATCATTGTCCTTGGCTGGAGACGTGTGTTGGAGAACGCAATCACAAATTTTTCTGGATGTTTCTGTTTACTGTGTCTGTAGTTGTCATCTGGACTTTTTGTATAACTTTGTAAGTATCATGTACAGTCATGTCTCTCTTTAATATGATAAAAACTGTTCTCATAAAAAAAACGAATCTTGAATAATCCTCGTTGTTGGATAAACAGGTTAAATTTTCATTGTGAAATCAGTAATAAGCAGAAAAATGAATTAGTGAGATTCAGTCATATTTCAGGTTATACCTATGTTTGTGTTAATCTTAGCATGATATTTGAAATTGTACAGATCTTTTTTTTTGTCCATGAAAGGAAATAAGTAAAAAAAAGTTGTAAAAAATATTAACTTTGAATTAATTGAATATGAAAATGCAGTCTGTTATAATTATATTCTACATAATTCTGCTGCAAAACCAATATATATGGTACAGAATAAAAAAGTGTTACATTTTAGACAATGTTTCCCAACAATTCATACTTATTTTACCTTGCCTGTCAGTAATTAATTTTGAAACACTAGATAGGGGCAATTTATTTCCATATGAATGAAGATAGTTCCTCAGAGGTATATGTACTGTGTTAAAAAATAAATTGTGTGTGCTTCAGAAAAGATGTAACGTAAAAAGATATAACGTAAGACACTGATGGGATCTTTGTCCTACAATATTCTCAGCGTCATTGAAAATATCCAACTGATGCTGTGATTGTGTAATAACAGAGACATCAGAGAACCAATCTTACTTGCTATATTGAACATAAAGATCAGTGTATGAAAACCAATCATTAATTGGTTGAAGATGTAACTGGACACCTTTTTTGCTTTTTCACCAAAGATTATGAAACACATTAGAGGACTGTCAGAATGATTTTTTTTACATCCTTGCTTTGAAAGTTTCATGGAGTTAATATTCTTAATTTCGGTATTTTAAATTTTTGTGGCATTTGTTACATCTTTGAAAGGATTGTTCTTTCCCATTTGATGTTTTTGAAATCATCCATGATTTCATTGCATCATCTAATACAAATAATGTATGATGGGTCTTTTTTTTCTTTCTGTTTTCTGTTATTCTTACAGATAAGTCATCACCATTCACTTGTTTTTTTTTGGAAGAAATGTGATGTCAAACACACTTGCACTTTATCACTCCATAGCCTGGGGGACAGTGGGGTACATGTTACATTGCGGTTATCCATTATGCCCTTAACAGGATGTTTTTATTCATATTGATTGCATGAGACAACTTTTTTTTTTTTTTTATGAAAACATCCTTGATCCAATATCAAAAAGAGTTATTTAAACTTGGAATCTAATGAGTATGTAACAAAATGACACAACAAAACTGGTTATCCATGAGGAACAGAGGCTGGAAAAACTAAAGTTCTCAAAAAGTTCCAACACTCTAACTGTTTCTGAATTAATTTAAAGCAAAATACCTTGCAAATTGAACTTGTTCACCAATTTATAACTATTTATACTATTTTCCATCTTTGCACAGCAAAAGTTGCATACACAAATGGTTGTTTACATAGACGTAACTGTGGCAAAAAAATATGCATACTTCCCATTCATCTGATAAACATCGAAAAAAGCATGTCATATTTATAAATGGGTAGCATATAAATGTATTAAACACATCTTGATGTAGACAATGTCATCTTTTTTTCCAGTTGCTGCCAATATTTTTAGTAAAAATCCAAGATGTAACATTCTTACACCAAGCTGATTTATAAAGTTCTGAGAACTATGTCTGAAATTGTATTGGTGCAGTGTTTTTATGAATTAGATCATGAATTAGGTCAACACATGTACTTTCCTTCCAAGGTCAAACACGGTCGTAAAACTTAATACATTGACATAAAATTTGTCTGATTTTGGAACATAACGCTTGGACAAGAATGTTACGTCTAAACAAGTCAAAGAATAATATGATAATTTATTAATTTTTTTCATTCTTTCTTACTGAACAGCTTTGCATTATCATGGCATTTAATCATGACACCCTCATTGCAGACACTATAAAACCTGGGAATGTCCTTAACATTTTGCTTGAAAATGTTAGTTTTAAGATTTATTTTACTAATAGTCAATTAAGTCAATTATATATATATATATATATATATATATATATATATATATATATATATATATATATATATATATATATGTGTGTGTATGTGTGTGTGTGTGTTATATCTCTGTTGGTGACTCCGAATGATATAAGCACCAGCTTAAGTTTTGTTGACTATATCCGGAAATACTGCCAATTTTTTACAGATGTAAGACATATTTAAAGACATCAAATTCTGTACCATATGCAAGTTCTTAGTTTTCTTTTCCCTCATGAAACAGTTATAAAAATAGCTACATTATTTTCATGTCAACAAATTGAATAATATAGGAATAATAAGAACTTATCATGCAGATTAAGTTTTTGTACCCTCAGTGCAGTAGCAGCATGGGGCATATTGTCTTCCTGCCGTCCATTTATATGTATATCCCCAATCCATTTTAGCATGATAGCCCAAAAAATTATTAGACCTGGAGCCATTACATGTGTTCACACTTTGCTATGGTTATAATTCGGTGTTCAGGCCATTACAGCAATTTATTTACTTTGTAAATATTTCTTAACTTTTTGGATATTTTGAAAAAAATTCTTTAGGATGACAAAGCAAACACCACTTGACAGTAGACAAATGAAATTTGGTATGCATTATTGTATTCATATGTGGATGACCTAATTCGATTTTCAAGCCAGTACTGCATTTTTTCTCATTATTTTTTTATACACATCTTTTACAGGCCTAGAATTTTCTTTGTAGCCAGAAGGACCAGTAGCTTGATAAATTTTACTTGTCCTGCTGAATCCTCACTAATCCTTTTTCATTAGCTAATTGGCAACAACTGAAACTTAACTAACCATCAGACTATTGAAAATATGAAAACTACTAGTCCCACAGAAAATTTACTAGTCTTGGGATAGTGTGCTATTGCTAATTTCAAGCCCCATTTTATTTTTTACAACTTTAACTTTTCTTTTTGGAAAAACCATGTTATCACAGTTTAGTGAAAACTACTTGAGGTAGACAATGAAAATTAGTATGCATGTATACAGATGTAGATGAAATGATTAGATTTTCATGCCAATATAGCAATTCTTCAGATTTTTCTATCTTTGTTGGACTTTTGCTCATTTTGGTCTGCAGTGGGGGCATACATATTTTACAATCACAGATCTTGCTTTTCTTTATGGAAATGGAATAACAGTTCATTTTAAATGTATATATATAAGAAGAGTAAGCTGAAATTGACAAATAATTATCTTAATGACATATTTTGAGGAACTGAATGACAATTTCAACCCATGCAATTTTCAGATTTCCCTTAAGTATTGATTATTTTTCATCTAATTTCAGGAAAGCTTTTGAATCCCAAGTCCAGTGGAATGAATGGGTTAAAGTCAACATACTTTTGTTTTTGGATATTCTTGTGTTGATTTTTGGTGGATTTTCTGTTTTGGGGCTCTGTGGATTCCACTCGTACCTGATGTTAAATGGACTCACAACATGGGAGAGTGTTTCAAGGGAGAAAATCACCTACCTAAAATACCTGGATGATGATTACAATCCTTTTGATGAGGGATACATCAGAAATGTTTACTACTTCTTGTGTTTTTTGAAAGTTCGGAGGTGGGAGACCATTTATTCCCAAAAAGCCAAAACTAGAAACTCCAATGGAGTAGTGTAGGAGGGAATGAACATTATTTCTTACTGTTGTCACAAATGGAAGTTGGTACATGTGCCTCTTTTGCACAGACTTGTGGTAGGATTTTCAACTTTTATAGGTCTCTCAAGCTGCCCTTGCTGTATAATTCCCTGATTTTCTTTCTTCTGACTTTTGTTGTCTGTTGTAAATTTTGATACACTGCAATTTTATTACAGTACTCCCTAATTATAATGCTGTCCATGAGAGCCATAGAGTATAGTGCATTATTTAGTGAGATTACCTCATAATGTAGTACATGATACAGTACTCCCTTATTATAAAACTGTTCATGGGAGTCATAGAGTATACTGCCTTATAGTGATACAACCTTATAATGAAGTACATGATACAGTACTCCCTCATTATAATGCTGTCCTTGTGAGCCATAGAGTATACAATCTTATAATGAGACCACTTCATAATGAAGTACATAATTCAGTATATCATCATCATAATGCTGTCCATGACAGTCATAGAATATACAACCTTATAGTGAGAATGCCTTATAATGAAGTACATAACACAGTACTCCCTCATTGTAATATTGAGAGCCATAGAGTATACCACTTTATAGTGAGACCACCTTGTCATAAAGTAAATTATACAGTACTTCCTCATTATAATGCTGTCAATGGGAGCCATGAAGTATACTGTCTTATAGTGAGACCACCTTATAATGAAGTACATAATATATATAATTTTACTTCCACATAGTGAAATGGAATCCATGATACTCATCTTATAAAAGGAATTGTGTTATAATGATTAGCCTTATCGTGGAGGAATGCTGTATCATTCAGTTTTCACAAAAAATTCGGAACCCATGATATTTTTAATATTTTCTGATTTGTACTTTGAAAATATGTATTTGGTATAATTATGTTGAAAATTATTATATTCAGTAACTTCTCAAAAATATTATCCATATTTCATTTTTCTTTTATTTACAGGCATTCCCTGTATTGTTTTGAAAAAAGATATCAACCAGTTATTTACGGTAGATATTTGTCTCCCATTTTAATTGCAAGACATAGGTATTGCTTTTCTGGTGGCAATGTCATTGTCTTTATCAACAATGACATTTATGTTAAGGTCCTATGTTAGATTTGTGACATATATTTACATAAGTTGCAGTATTTAACTGAAACTTTGGAATATTATTGCCATAAATCTAAAGTTGGTACCCCGATATGCTAGGATTTAAGGCCTCATATTCTCAAAACTTTTTGAGTAAGAAATTCAAGCCAAAGCCCAAAGTACCAAAAACTTTGACAGTCTGTAACTTTAGATAGATTAAAGCTAGAATCACAGAAATTTCAGATCTTTTTTATAACTTTAGTCTGTCTATTAGACGGTCAAAATTTGATGACATAGGTGCAGCCTAAGTTGTGTAACTGGTTTTTTGGGTCTTGAACTGGAGCTTAAGTTTCTTGCTTAGAATGTTTCAATAATACTGGGCCTGGTGTCTTGTATGTGTCATTATCACACCATAACACAGGTGTCTTGTATGTGTCATTATCACACTATACACAGGTGTTTTGTATGTGTCATTATCACACCATTTACATGTGTAACACTGTGTTTGGTAGAACACTTTAATATTGAAATTATCAGTTTCATTTCATGTTGAACTTAGACATTTCTGGGTTAATGAATGCCAGCACATACTAGAAAGAGTTACATTATAGTATACATTTAAATACATGTACAGTAGGACCCTGCTATAACACGATGGTCGGGGTCCACAAAACGAGATCGTGCTATGTCCCGAACCGTGCTATAACCAATCTAAACAAAACCAAGTCATTTAGCTGAAGAAAATGATGCATGCACCAAAAAATTGGGCGGGGGGGGGGGGGAATTGTGGGCTCAAAACAACGTGCTTCATTGGCACAGTTACCATCTTAAATCAATGCACATTAAACAAGAAATACACATACAGTGAAAACAGAGATTGCACATATAATATTTTACTTAATTCAGAGAACCATGCATTGGTACATTTATATGTTTATATGTATATGTCTATTGTATAGCATGAATAGTTAAAGGATCAACACGTGTACTCACCAACCGATCTCATGGCATGCGTAGGAGTGAGTCCATAATAATTCCATCGAAAATATACACACAAAAGTATAATATCATTGTCTGATAAAGTTCTGAAATCCTACATCGTCGTCTAGTCATTGTAAATCGTCGTCGTCTAAGTCATCGTAAATCACGTCCGACTCCGATTCCTCAGCTTTACTGTTGTATGCGTGTGCTTATGCAGAGACTGAGCTTGGGCTCTGCAAGTAAGACTTTGATCATAAAGTCAGAAGTCTATTAAAGGTTGCAACTGGACACGTGTCAATTGTGCGGCAAGATCACAGGGAGTTCAAATAACCACCCTCTGTTACTTGGCACTGAACAAGTATCAAACGCGGCTTGATCAAAGGGTTGTCACGTGGGAAAACAACTTGAAAACAAAGTGAGTGCTTTTACAAGCCAAAGGCTTATCGGCCTACGTGCACTGGCAGATAACTTGGGAAATATCACTTGGGAATTAAATCTGACTTGTGGAAACACCGGACTTAATCCTGTCCATGGCTTCAAGCTTCTCTTTAACAGTAAAAGCTTTACGTTTCCGTGTACTGTTATCCATTGTAAATAACTACTAATTAAAACTCTGACACCTATTTGTTTGAACGACTACAGCAAGAATAATTGTTAATCAACAATGGGGTCATTTTTATAGGGAATGTACAATATTATTCACTGGTCAACTGATTGCGTGGAGATTGTCTAACACCGCCAAGCCACGTGTGTGTGTTGGCGGCTTTCGTTTTTTTGATGTTTTATAAATCATTGCCGCATATTTTGAACAACCTTTAGCTTTGAGATTGACTTTGATGATTGCCAGTGACTTAAATTAATTGATTTATAAATTCAGGTGCAAATCTTTTATCAACCACTGCATTGTTTGGTGCTTGGCTGTGTATGCAGTTGAATGAGCAAACATATGTCGTCTATTGTTTGAGCAACGATTGTACACAGAATGTATTGAAGACAAACACAAAGAAGACTTAATGACTTTATTGTTCATGTATCAGTAAAAATAAGATTAAACTTACCAGCTTTAAAATGAGCTGATATCTTTCACAAATAAACTAAGATCAAAGTGCAGTGATTGACTACTGACACATTTGAAATGAACATTCACAAATAGAAATGTTCAGCATCTTTATTCATATAAAGAAAGATGCAATCATAAGACGCTTTTTCTTCAAGAATAAAATACAGCTTGCCAAATTAATAAATCAAACTCTTTTGTATTTTGGCACAAAACTTTGCAGTAGTTCAAGAAATTGGCGAAATTATTGTAAAAGTTCGGTAGCCATGCCACGATCGTATTACATGTATATCCGAATTCATACACGATCTCTTCCTCAAAGTGATAATTAATTTTTTACACATTATTTTTCGTACTTTGAAAAAAAAAAAAAAAATTTCATGTACGAAAAAATAGATGAAATTTCGGGAGCCATGCCACGATCGTGTTATATCCGAATTTGTGCTATAACGAAGCGTGCTATAGCGGGGTCCTACTGTATATTGAAGCTTTCCTAAACTAGACTCTCAGTAACCTGGTCCTGTTAAGTCCATTCTAATACTAATCAGACCTCTGTATACTGACCACTTTCTTTAAAATGGCTATAATTTTTGTTCCCAGTACTGTCCAGTTTGGGAGAGTTGCACTGTAGCAACTTTTAAAAAAGTTTTTATCACTGAAACACTTTGAATTATATTGAAGCTCAACTACAGATATAAAGTGAGTCCTCAGTATGTACAGTGTACTGATTGACATCAAAGTATAAAGTGAGTCATCAGTATGTACAGTGTACTGATTGACATCAAAGTATGAAGTGAGTCATCAGTATGTACACTGTACTGATTGACATCAAAGTATAAAGTGAGTCATCAGTATGTACACTACTAATTGACATCAAAGTATAAAGTGAGTCATCAGTATGTACACTACTAATTGACATCAAAGTATAAAGTGAGTCATCAGTATGTACAGTGTACTGATTGACATCAAAGTATAAAGTCATCACTATGTACACTGTACTGATTGACATCAAAGTATGCAGTGAGTCATCAGTATGTACACTGTACTGATTTACATCAAAGTATAAAGTGAGTCATCAGTATGTACACTACTAATTGACATCAAAGTATAAAGTGAGTCATCAGTATGTACACTACTAATTGACATCAAAGTATAAAGTGAGTCATCAGTATGTACACTGTACTAATTGACATCAAAGTATAAAGTGAGTCATCAGTATGTACACTGTACTGATTGACATCAAAGTATAAAGTGAGTCATCAGTATGTACACTGTACTAATTGACATCAAAGTATGAAGTGAGTCATCAGTATGTGCACTGTACAAATTGACATCAAAGATTTTAGTATGCGTAGTGCATCATGCAGTAAAAAATGTCCCCCTTTTACTTCCAAGGTTGCATTAGCTTTATGCTGATTTCATCAATTTTCTTCCTGATATCCACCTGTGCACAAATATGTGCGCAGTTGTTTACATTTAGCTTTAGACAAGACAAAATCAAGTTTCATGCTTTATCCAAACCAGATAACTTTTTTACCATACTTGAACTTTGTTATGCTATGCTTTTCAGAATTTTAATTTTTTTATATCTTTTTTATTTGTAGCAAAAGTTATTTTACTATAGCTTTAATCAAATGTCCACTGATTTTTATCTTTCAGAATTAATCAAAAGATGTTGAAAATCTCTTTGCAAATGGATACCAAATCAGAATGTCATTTCCAGGGTTTGAAAATCTTTCTGCTTTTAATACATTGCTTTGATATTCAATATGTACCATATATACTTGCATACAAGTTGAGTCTGAGTGCAAACAAGATAGACCCTGATCTGTCATCACATAATGTGCCAGCAGATCAGGGTCTGTATTGTTTGTTCTACTGATAACTCCTAACAAACTGTATAGACCCAGATCTGCTGGTGCATTATGCGATGGCAGGTCAGGGTCTATGTAGTTTGCAGTTGGACTCAACATATAAAGGAGTATATACAGTACATTATATTTAGGAATAGATTGCTTCATGTAGACATCAAGCTCTTTATGGTGATACTGGGAACAATTTGTTGATTGTGCATTATCAATGCAATGAAGCATGACAAAAAGCTTCAATTTTTATTATCTTGGATGTATTTTGATGGTTATTATATCTATGGTAGAATAATTATATAATTAAATAAAAAACTATTTGGTTCAATTATTGTTTTTATCGTTTTCTTTTTCACCTTATTCCCCTTGACAAAAGTGTGTACAAAATCTTTTGATACACATTGATCTCATAATCATTGTCACCTGCCATTGTTTAATGCCTTCACTACTTGTGGGGCATCTTGATTTGATCCTGTCCAACATATGTGCGTTAGTACTTTTGTTTGTCTAAATCTGTTCTACCAACTGTCTATCCTGGGAAGTAAGTAATCATGGTTACACAAAAACCACTTGACAATAGCAAATGAAATTTTGTAAGAATGCATGTATAGATGATGTAAGTAGATATTCATGCAATTATTTGTATTCCATTTTAAAATACATGTACATTTTTATCTCACCTAGTTGTAAGGCTAAGTATATTTATTGTATGACCCTATTTGAGGCGTGCATCATATGTTGTGTGTTGTCCATCAAAATTTACTATTTTCAGCAACGCAAAAATGGACTAATTTTATCCAAATTTGGCAGGGAGCATCCTGACATGAAGGCCTTTAAAAAATTTGCAAATGATGGCAATATGACTACTGTTACAAAAAATTTTAAAAAAGCTTTACACAGTGTCATTTCAGAAACCACTCAACAGAATTAGACTACACAGATAGGCCTTTGAGTATTGTACAAATGCCAATCTGCCATCCATAATGGATGTCATTACTAAAAATAAAAAGTCCTTAAAACCATTTTATCATAAAATGCTCCACAGAATTTGACCAAATTTTAGCAAATCCTTCTTGCATGCAGGCTTTTAACTTTCTACAAATGATGTTGATTCACCAACCAGTATGTTTCATTATTGAAAATAGACAACCATCAAACAGTTTCTCAAAACCAACTCAACAGAATTAGACCAAATTTGACAGAAAGCATCCTGGCACATATATAAGCCTTCCAGATTTATACAAATAATACTGCTCCACCATCCAATATGGCTGCTGTTACTAAAAATAGAACAATATGTTAACAGCTTCTCAAAAGCAGCCGAGTAGAATTTGACAAAATTTGGCAGAGAGCATACTAGGTGTGGCATGAAGGCCTTTCAAGCTAGTATAAACAATATCAATCTGCCATCCATGCTTTAAAAAAATAAATTTCTAAAACTCCTAACAGACTGTGACTACATTTGATAAAATCTTCCTTGCATTAAGGTTTTTGAAGTTATCATAAAATGATGCAAATTGGCCATCGAATATGACCACCAGTACTAAAATTTAAAATTACTTCTACTCAAAAACCACTGAATTTGATGACATTTGACAGAAAGCATCATTGCATTAAGTCCTATCAATTGTATACAAATGATGCTTATCTGTCATCAGATATTGGCAGAAGATACTAAAAGACAAAAGAAGAAAAGACTTTGAAAAACTTTAGTTTTCTTTATATCCAGTAAACAGAATGAAGAAATTTTGGCATAAAGCACCCTACTAACCAAGATTTCTTGGTGAAATGTTCTTGTATTTCGCTGTTAGGCAGATGTCGGGTATGTGAGTAATGTCAGGCTCACTTGGGCCTCGTGTTATTTTTTTGGATTGGGACTTTTTGGTAAAAACCTTGACACTTATTGTGCAAAAACCACATGACCTATGCAGATTCAATTCATAGGTTGGGATCTGTTCTACTAGTTTTGTTCATAGATTGTTGGACTCTTAATGAGAGGATTGCAAGTTTGATACCCACCTAGGCCAGCCTGGGTTGCCTCTGTGTATCCTTGCGAAAGGCGCTTAGCTACCATTTCCTTGGTATGATAGAGCCAAATAGAGTGCAAAAAGTGCCATAAAAAAACAACTAACCAACATTGATTTCTATGTATATGTAGGTGACCTGATTATATTTTTATGGTATTGGAGTGATTTTTGCCTTTTTTTGTCTGCACTTTCTGTCTCACAAGCAACAAATGTTGCAAAAGAGGAGACAAAAGTGGTCACAATGTCTGTCTATCCATCCATCCAGTGTAAACCTTTAATTAAAATCAGTATCTCATCAGGCACTTCTCATAAATGCAAGAGTTTTAAGGAATATCCCAATAGATTGATAGACAATTAGCTTGAAAGTCAAGGTCACTGGGAGAAATACAATTTTAGGTACTTGATCAGTGGTTAAAATGTTTGGATCAGGCAGCACTTTCTATTATTTCCAGGGATGAATTGACATTACACAAAGTAAACATGTTTAGCATGGGATATAAATGTTGTTACTGGTATGGAGGTCAAAAGTCAGGCTAAATGTGGCCAATTTTTTTAGCTTACTGGTCATGGACCAGAAGAGCTTATGGGATGGTCTGTTGTCCATTGTCCATCCGTCTGTTAGCACAAGTTCGTTATCTCTACTTCTCCTAAACTACTTGGAGAATTGCCATGAAACAATATACACACATTCATCCCATGGTCTAGTTGGTCCTAGATGAAAATGGTGCCACTTGTACATCCAATATGGTCACCCCAGTGATCATCTTGAAAATCTTGTTATTGCTACAGCTGAATGAATGGCCATATCAGCATAGGGTTTTAACTAAAAGGCTTCTTATGGTCCTAAATGAAAATGGTGTAGATCTGATGTCAAATATGGCCACCACAACTATCTTGAAAATCTTGTTGTCAATACTCCTTCTGAACAGAAAATCATGTTGACATGAGGTTTTCACTATGATGTCTAGTTTGTTTTAAAAGAAATGGTTCTTATCTGATGTCCAATATGGCCACCACAGTGGCCATCTTGAAATTGTTTTATTGCTACTCCTAAATGGATGGTCATATGAACATGGGGCTTTTACTAAACAAGTTTATTATCATGTCTAGTTGGTCCTAAATGAAAATGGTGCTGCTCAGACAGCCAATATGGCCACCACAGTGGCCATCTTCGAAATCTTGTTATCACTTCTTCTTACTGAATGGTCATATCAGCATGGGGTTTTCACCAAAAGACTTTTATGATGTCTAGTTGGTTGTAAATGAAAATGGTGCTGATTTACCTTCCAATATGACTGCCATAGTGGCCATCTTGAAAATATTGTCATCACTACTTCTCTTAGATGATTGGTTATATTTATATTGTGCTTTCACCAGATGACTTCTTATGTAGTCTAGCTGGTCCTGAATGGACAGGATGCCAATATCATAATAATATAGCAACAGTAGCAGCCATCTAGAAAATCTTGCTATTGTTACTCCTCCAAAACAGAAAGTCATATCAACATGGAGTTTCCACCAGAAGACTTATAGTGATGTCTACCTGGCTCTAAATGAAAATGGTGCCAACCTGACACCCAATATGTTCACCACTGCAGCTAATTTGAAAATGTTTTTATTTGTTATTGTTGAAGAATATCAGAGATGGTTTCTACACTCATCAGTTAAAAGGAAGAAATGGTCTTATCTTGAATTCCCGGGAATTCGTTTTGGCAGTAGAGCATCAGTCTCTTCCAGGGACTCTTGATTAACTTTTAACCAGAAGCATCAGTGTACATGATGCATACCAGAGGGTCAAAGTTCAAGGTCACAGGGTGAATTGTTCTTTAGTTTTTGGCAGTAAATTGTTAAGAGCTGAAGAATTGAGAGGTTTAAGGGTCAGAGGTCAATGTCATGGTTAGCTTTAGTTGCATGTAACAAGGGCTTCAATAACACCACAGGTGAGATGGTAAATATACAAAATTTTTGTTTACTTGGCTTTTTGATTGAAAATCTTGTGTGCATGATTACACAGAAACCATTTGACTTTGGAAAATGATGTTTGGTATGCTGTTTATGTGTACATGTATGTGACTTGATTACATTTTTGTGACATTTAAATGATTTTTGCAGGCTTTATCAGGTTTTTCAACTTAATGGACAGAGAGTTTTAATTTCACAAACACAAATCTTGTTTGCTTTTTGAAAAGTTTATATTTTATGTTCAGGTTGTTATGTGACTTTAACATTGCTGTCTACACAGTTACAAGCATTTGTAAACATAGATTTAGATATTTTCACATTGGCATCTTTTTATCCATGAAATTTATTAAACGAAGAGTTCATGCATAAGGCAAAAAAGTTATAAAGTGTTTTCAAAGCTTGTTACTATAATCTGTCTTTGTCTCTAAGTAACCATAATGGTATTCAGCCAGTGTCAGTTCACACATAAAAGCATTCTTGAAAATATGTTTACAGATGCAGTTAATAGTTGTGATGCACCTTGATCAACAGTGTAACATAACTCTGGTTAAATTTTCTGGCACTTCTTGAAAAATCCACAAAGTTGCAATTCCACTTCAAATATGCAAAATCTATGAAAATATTGGTAATGTGTGGAACAATTCCTACAAGTTTCCCTGTCTTCAGGTCTTTCTACTGGAGTTCAATTTTAGCACTGCTGGTCAAAGCCCAGAAGAACTTGTGTGATGGTGTGTTGTCTGGCATCTGGCATCAGTCTAGCACCTATCCAGCATCCATCCAACAGCACAAGTTATCACTGCTCTTCCTCAACTACCAAGATGATTACCATGACATTCTTCAAACACATTGATTCCAAGGTTGTGTTTGTCCCAAATGAACATAGTAAAATTGGTAGCCATCTTGAAAATCTTGTTATTGCTATTCCTCATTAACAGGTGGTTTTATTGACATTGTTGTATTGTGTATGGTTGTATATGATATTGTGTATGGTTGTATTGTGTCCACTAATACATATTTTGTGAAATGTAGCTTGTCCAAATTGAAAATGGTGCTCATCTGACCTAACAAAATATCTGCCATGGCAACCAATGTTAAAAATTTTTGATAGCTTCACCTGTTATGTTGTTCCTAAAACACTTCTTACAATATATATTTGGTCTTAAATGAAAATGGTGCTGACCTGATCTTCCAATATGGCCACCACAGCAGCCATTGTGAGAATCTTTTCATGGTTACACCTTCTGTGCAGATTGTCTTATCGACATGGGATTTTCAGAAGAACACTTTTTGTTGCAATATGTCATTGGTCCTGTATGAAAACAATGCCAATCATACCTTGGAAAATGAATGTCTAGATGCCCATATTGAAAATTATTTTACTTCTTCTGAAAAGATGGCCATAAGGAAATGGGGTTTTCACAAAAGCACTGTAACAGTATGTAGCTGGTCCTGTATGAAAATGGTGCTGATCCGACTTTCAACATTGCAGACATAGTGGCCATCTAAAACTTATTGTTATTGCTAATCCTCTTGAAGGAATGGTGCCACTGAAATAGGGTTTTCACTCAAAAACTTTTTCCAATATGTAATTGGCCCTAAATGAAAATGGTGCAGATCAGATGACCACCATGTCCTCGCTATTGTGAACGAGGTTGAAAACCATACCTTCGTCATGACATTGGGGTAACATCAAATGCCACTGCTTGGAGCTTTGAGCATCAATGAGCTTGTGAATACATTAACTTCTTCAAATACAAATAAATTTTAACCAGATTTTGCATTTGATTGTTTTTCAATAAACAAGCTGATAGGCAGCACCATGACATTGATTTCAAGGTCAAAAATTTTGACTCCGGCTTTTATCCTGTAATGGCTTGTGAGCATGATATCACAAACAAGTTTTAATATTTAACAAATAAATCAAACCCAGTCTGAAGAATACATAGAATGCTGCCAGCTCAATGACTTTATTTTTAAGAAAAATAATTGTGGATGTAACCATACTTAGCATTTGGGTATATCTTGACAGTATCCGAGACGCATTCAGTTATTTTCTATCCATATTGTTAGGGTCAATGTCAAAGGCCATGACAAAGATATTTATACTACACATATCTGGTAAAAGTTTAACTCAGATTTATTAGAAAATATTTTTGTTGCTAAATTTGGTATGTTGAATTGTTTTAAGAATATCTTAGATGGTTTCAATACTCAGCAACTAACACCTAGAAGAACAAAACAGACATGGCAGCATGTTGTTAATCACTCTTTTTAAGATCAAAATTAAGACCACAGTGAATACCTTAATCTCTCTCTCTCTCCATATATATATATATATGTGTACATGTATATTCATATGCACTAAGGTAAGATCATCTATAAATGTCAGCTACACATCGTACATATTTTTACAAGCAACAATGGTTATATTTTTTGAACTCTTGAATTGTCCAAGACTCGCATAATGAGGTGTCCTTATTTCATATTCTCATCAATCGCAATATTTATTTTCTAAGCAAGAGAATACAAATGATGGACCTTAACTTAACAAAATAGACCATAACTTCTATCGAGTTGCATCGACTGTATTTATCTAAGGCAGTAATCAGTATTTGCTGAGTAGAATGTAATTACAAATCAAATCAGCAGTATACGGGTGGCAAATTATGGACTACTTGTTGCTACTCTTTACTGATCTTTCACATTTCAGTACGGTATAGAAAAACAAGAATGACTAAAGACAACTTTTAAAGAAGCAGCAGCTACTTCGTTTCATTCCACTGCTTCACAAACACCAAATAAAATATTAATGACTCAATTACAAGTAACAAATATAAAAGCAAAAGACCTGTAAAAAAAAACAAACATAAAAAATAGAAAGTCGCCCAGAATCCTCCACTTGGATACTACACTATTTTGAATGACAAGACATGTATTCGCATTTTAATGAGTTGTCTTATGATTTGCTAATACCTACACTGCAATTACAAAATAAAAAATGACAATTAATTAAGAAATTCAATGATGGAGTGTACACAAAAAATTATGAAAACAATAAAGAAAACAACAACAACAATACAAAACAATTGGTTCAGAGATGTTCATGTATCAATCATGGGATTTTGAAAAAGAAAATACAAAAACATTATGTGGTCTAGAAAGAAATTCAATCATGATACATTAAAATGGATGAGAAAACAATGTTAGATCTCTAGTTTGAATGAGAACCACCGAATGAAATGAAAAAATAAATGAATGTCGCGTTTATCTTAAGCTGGAAATTGAAAAACTATGTGGATTACAACAATGTAAGGAATATGCTGGCTGGTTCAAACAATCTATATTTGAAGAGAAGACAGAGAAAAAAAAGGAAATATGTTGGGCTTTTTTCTTTTTTTTTTTCTCCTTAAGAATGACAAAGTCTTGACAAAACACTAAACAAGCACAATCCTATCAGGCAAAATACCAGAACTGATTACATAGCACTCTGTCAACTCAAGTACAATCAACCTGAACAACTCATCAAAAGTTATTTTATAGGGCGATTCTTTCTTGAATCCTACAATTTGGAATAACAACATGCAGTAAATAATGATTAGACAAGTAGCAAGTGCTGAATAAACAACAAATCAAGGATATAAAAGTAGCATCCCCAACGTTTGAGAATAGAGCGATGTAATTGAAAATACTGGAATAGCTGTCCAATGTAAAACTGATACTGGCTGTGAGTAACCTGTTACGAAACTCTTCATTTCTTGTTGTTGATTTATCTCTCAAAAGATGCAATCATTTTCCAATACCAACAAATTGTTGTTTTCTGTTATTGATCTGTTTGTTTTTATGTGATCTTCTATAAATACTAGCAACTTCTTATTGAGTATATCCAACTTATCAAATGATTGTTTAAGAGCATCATCTAAGATTTCACTACCAGGCTTATAGAATGATGCTTCATAGGCCATTGAAGGTTATGGTTTTAGTTGAGTACCCGGATTTTACTTCATAAATGCTATTAACTCCTCTTACTTTCTATTTTAGGATGTGCAACAAGTTATACAACTATATCAAACATTGTATTAGGGAATTTTCATTAGGGTTTCAATTTCATCATCTACTTTATTTGCCTTTCCTCATCATGTGTGTACATGTAAGCATTAAATAAACATCCGCCTGTATGGCAAAATGGTTCTGTTACAATGTTCTCTATAGATGGACTTTGTCCGGGATTTACTGTTCTCTTTTTCCTCCTCTTAATCGTAACTGCTGGTGACTAGATATCCTGCATGGCAACCATTGTGAAGGATATTATGGTTTTCTACTATGGCATCCATAAATCACTATAAATTAAACTTACACACTTATTCACTTACTTGCATACATGTTCTTTAGCAGAGATAACTAGTTTGAAAAGACAACTCAGTCTTCCAGAAGACATAGGATACACTTAATAATATTCAAAACAGTTTTATAGATAATCAAGGAAGGAATCTGTGATATAACTTGGGTATATATATATATATATATATATATATATATATATATATATATATATATATATATATATATATATATATATATATATTCTCTTTTTAGAGAGGCAATCTGTTCATCTTGATTGTGCGAAAATATTATGACATACTTGGATCTGTATATGTTTTTATTGCAAAATGTTTGCAAACTTCAATATGTGAACTGGGAGTTTGATATGATGAAAGAAGTTCACCACATCTGTACATGGTCTTCATAGTCTTCATCTGTACTTTTGGCAAAAGCATCCATAATATATTTTAGTATCCCTTGAAGTGTAAACATATTTCTATACTTTACAACAGAGATTTGACTTTAAAAACCTATGTTTCATGAAAAGTAAATTACTCCAAATGAAGCCCTGCTTTGATATTTTATTATTTTGAAATGAATCTTGGTACTTGTACTGCCTATTTCCAGTTTTGGACACGACTGAAGATTCTGTAGTCCATCTATTCAGCTTAAACTTATTGGCTAAAATTACTGACAAGAATGTTTAGGATTTTATATAATTGAAAGACTACAGGGCTTCAATAGATGTAATATCAATGCAAATATAGTTTTAACTTTCAAATATTATGTTTTTAGAGAACGTGCCTAGATTGCTGCATACATGTATGAATAAAAATTGCAATATTTTAATATTTATAGTAATAACTCGGCAGTTTACATTCGAAGAGATGGGCAATCTTTCAAGAAACCAATATCAAACAAACTTCACAGTAATTTAAGTTTTAAATCTGCTTTTATTATTATTATTATTGGTCCAAGCAGTTAATTTTTTCCTTTTTATAACTAATATTGGTTGAGACATTGATTGACAGAGTCCAGTATCGTGGCATAACTGATATCACATTCTAATGTACCATTCTCATTTAAGTATTCTTAATTAATAATAATAATTGTTAACTGACACTCTTAAAATACACTAGAAATGTTCAAACAGATTATTTGAATTACCTCTTAACAATTGATATTAATAAATACATTGGCACATGTCCCACATGTGCAATTGTCCATCCTTGTTTATAATTTCTTGAGAGCAGAATTTCACATTTAGTTGATGATATTGGATGAGATTGTACCTATAGTTGATCCGTCAAGTACGTAATTGGCTATATGTACTTGAAATATCCCAAAATGTCATTTCCATAATTAGCTTATTTATTGTAACACCTTTTATTTTAATACTCTGCCACTCAACCTCCCTGTATTCAATTATGTACTACTTGTTGCACAAATGATCAAATCTCATCCTCCCTACACTGTCTTAAACTTTATGATAGCTAGTGCACCTTATTACGTATTTAACTTGTACTCTAATAAACATCCTTCTGAAAACATCATATATTTTGGGGATGAATAGTCCTTTAGTACATGTCCATTCCTTCGCATTTCTGAGTGTCACTATGTCATATTTGTTTTTCATGTGCTTGCACACCTAACGTTATTTGAACATCTCTGTATCTAGCATCTTTTCGCTTCATTTACCGACATCTTACTGATCTGTGAGATGAAAAATACATATGTTATCTCTTTTCAGGTCTAGCATTGTATTTGGAACAAGGTAGAAGAATTGGAGTAGCTTGGATGCTCTCCAGCAGTCAGATGGTGATACTAAAGCCTCTTTAGGACTTAGGCAAAAGTGACCAGGGTTAGTTCATACTATGACATTGATATATAGACATGGTCCAGGTCTTCATGAGAAAGATCAACACCACTGTTCAGTAAGGCATAGCCTCCATGGAGCTTTATTTTCCTATCACAGGGTCACCTGTTAAGGTTATTGACATTGAAAGGCTTTGCATATTTCCTGTAAAACATGGTACTGGTCCCATTACTATGGGAAATTTTACTATGTTATTATCAATACTAACATCTGACTGAATACCTGACACAATAAACCTTGAACACAGCACTTGTCGTTGTTTCTTTAGTGTGTACACCTATACACATTTGAACAGGCGTATTGCCTCAAAAATCACTGTGAGCTATCGTGGTTTGCTACCCGTGGACAAAATATTCTAAATTGTACAAACCCAATGTAACACTTGTCTTAAATATCATTCACTGGTCAACTTTTTTGTTTAATTTTGCATTTCCTCTTTTGAAATTTTGAATGACAATTTAATTTTAAGTTTAAATTTTTGAATTAAAATTTAAAAACAAAAATATATTAAATTCAATTTATCAAGGCTTTTCTATTTCTAACACATTAAGGATGATATAGCAAATTTAGTTTTGGGGTCTTACAAGTATTTGGTCCAAAAATTGTACCTGGTTGAACACCAATACTGCTCACTTTCTGACAGTTGTCACACTCCTTGTTGGCCATGAAAATCAGCCAGATTTCATAAAGTTGAAACAGGCGT
Source organism: Margaritifera margaritifera (assembly GCA_029931535.1). Taxonomy (NCBI): domain Eukaryota; kingdom Metazoa; phylum Mollusca; class Bivalvia; order Unionida; family Margaritiferidae; genus Margaritifera; species Margaritifera margaritifera. Next base: position 552,894 of record JAQPZY010001316.1, on the reverse strand, counting down.
GGCATGCAAATATAAGAGTTTGGCTAAAGTTGGCCTGATAGGACTCTGGTCACAATTATTACTTCTGGGTCAGTACCCACGAATATAGTCCCAGTCTAATTTTAGAGTATTTTTTATTCTCTTTTTTTGGTGGTGATTCCTCACTTAAATTGAGGCATTCTTGGTATTAAAGGAAGTTGTTAATTCTTGAGAATATGAGCATTATGGTGAGATTGTCTGTGTATATGATGGCGACAGTGCACAGTAAATAATCTGACATGGATACATGCCTGGAAGTGAAATCTGTGACCCACTGCATGTTGTTTTGTTTACAGTTTAGCCTCTCAAAAAATGCCGGTTAACCTATGACAAGAACCTCATCATCATCAATGAACATATAGTAAAGGGATTTACAAGACATACAATGCTAGATGACAAGACATTAACTGGAGTCTTATTCTTAGACTTACGCAAAATTGTTTACACTGTTAATAATACAGTTTTAATATATAAATTATCAGCATAAATGTCACAAAGCCTCATTTCGATGGGTTTTTTCATCCCATCTCAGTGGTCGATTACAAGCTGAGGGTTGGAGAGGTATTATGTCAGATATTAAAAAATAAACATTGACCATTGGAGTGCCCTAGTGATCAATGTTGAGCTACCTATTTTCATATATATATATATATATATATATATATATATATATATATATATATATATATATATATATATATATATATACACACACACAATTTTCCAAAGTGTTTTGAAATATTCTTCAGTGACTGTATATGCAGATAATACATCAAAATATGTTGGTGATAAAATTGTTGGCATTGTTGAGCAAATTAAATGAAAATTTACAATTTGCTGAGAAATGAATGTATGACAATAAACTTAGTTTAAATTTACAGAAAACTCGGTGTATGCCCTTATCTGTGCAGCACGACGGGCAGCCAAATTGTAGAGAATTATACATAAAAGTAAATGCTACAAACAATTGAAATTGAAATGTGCCAACATTTTAGGTATCCTTATTGATAATATTTATCCTGGTCCAACCACTTTGAAACACTTTTTAAAATATATATAAGAAAAAGATTAGAGGTTTTATATTGAATCAGTTGATCTTGAAAAAGTATAATTTATTGTTTTTCCACATTTTATCTACTGGGGAGGGCCTCATAATTCTATTTACATGATGCAACTATGCAACTTACAAAACAGAACAGTCTATCTGATTTTAAGATGGATGCCAGTTAAACAAAATTGTTTAGAATAGATAGATCTTCTTACTTTCACGGTCGTAAATAATTTAGCACCAGAGTATCTTCATGTTTTCGGGTTTATAAAGAACATTAGCACAAGGACTATACAGTCAAGTGAAACAATGATTTATACATATCAAACGTTTGGACAGAGGTTTTAAAGAAATCTTTTGCTTACCGTGGTACAATCTTCTGGAACAGTTTACAACATAGTATTATACATGCACCTAACGTTTAATTATTATTGAAAATTAAATGAATTCATAGTGTATATTGAAAATTTCTCGAAAATTCGGAAAAATAGCAATTTCAATTTGTACATGTGATATAGTTACAATCATGAAGGTGCCAGAGCTGTTCTGACCAGCTTTCGGTCGGGTTGTAATTACGTAACACTGAGACAAAAGAGTGGTCAGCAAGCCACTGTTTAGCAGTTATATGCAATCTGTTAACGCTTGAGTGACAGATAGGAGGACTCAGCAATCAATCAATTAGGATATACTTGTGCTTCAATTAAAAAATGCCATTAAACCGAAAGCTTTGTTTTTTAGCTCTTAGCTGGCTTAGCATATTTCTTAAAAGAAAAATACTTACGAAATGAAGTTTACATACAGGGTGAAGTTAAAGATACTTTGGTTGAAGAAGGTCATAACAGTCACATTGTTTGAGGAACACGCTTTTGAGGCTTGACTTTTATTCAGATTCTTGGTGCCTTGATATATTAGACTTACACCCGGCACCAGCCACATGCTTATGATTGGTGTATAATTAAGTACGGTAGTTCAATCACACCATGTCGGGAGTGAGCTGTGTACTTCCAGATGAATTCTAGGTTCTTTAGTTTTTGGTAGGATGGCATTGTACTCATCAAGACGCATCCAGAGAGTTACATGCATCTTTAGCCAATAATGCCTACGAAACAGACCTATCTGGAAAATCAAACCATGTTAAACCAAGGTAACTGAAGCATCAAATGTAGGTCAGTGATATTCTTGCATTATTAAGAGTGATAACAAACTCTGCCTTAAACTAAAAGATGTATGCTTATATACCAAACTCTATCAAAATGCAAACTCTTACACTCTTAAGTTGTAACAATCCCTGGCAATATGAAGTCAGTTTAATTACTTGGTACAAGTGTCCGTCATATTCTAGTCTATCTAGGATTAAAAGGATTTGAGCTTGTGAAATAAAATATACCAAACTTGGATCAGAAAAATTGATTGACCTCACCCCGATTAAAAACTGAGATAGTCTGCTGGTACTGGAGTTAAATTTGATTTAATCACACTTCTAAATTTGGAACTAAGATGAACGAAGTACTCAAGTCATCTTAGAATTGTGAATATAAAACTTTCAAAGTGGTACCTTGTTCATCTAGCTGAATACAAAAACAAACCCCTTATATATGCCATGTGGTTGCCTCACAAAGCGAGTTCGATTTAAAGATTTAACTTGTTTTTGAATGAGCCTTGATGAGGATCGTGGGCAAACAGTTAGTAACAAAAATAAGAAACTTATATCAACAATAAGTCCATTCAATACCAACTATAGTCCAAACATGGGAGCATACTACTTTCTTACAAATTATGACATTTTTGTCATGGGGCCATCAGATAAAACTTTCACGAATTAATATCCACACACTCAACTACACACGTGTACTGAATTCTAATTTCAGCACATGATGTGCATATATATATATATATATATATATATATATATATATATATATATATATATATATATATATATATATATATATATATAACCGACTCTCCAACAGTTGGTCGAACTGAGTAAAATCTCGTAAAAAAAGATATTAAGCTGCAATTGCGAGATGACACTTTATTCCAATAAGATGAATCTGAATTCGAATCCTGTGAATATTAAATTACACAATAATTATACAGATGCAACAGAAATATGTTAATTTTGAAACAAAAAAGAAATATATATTTTTTCTGCGACCCAATGACTTCGACCTAACGATAGCTGAAGATATAGTGGCGTCTTACTAAAAATCTGTATATTGGGCGAATTGTTCATTTCTGCAAAAGATCGTTATTTTTACACAACTTAGGCAAGAAGCTGATGTATTTCAAGAAAACAGATCACATGGTTTTGCTATGGTAACATCTGCCATGATATGTAAGCAAGCCACTTCCTGTACAATTTTAGGTAAAACCTGTTGATTTTGTTGATATATCGTCGCAAAAACAATGTTAAAACAAATTTGTTTTCGTTAATACACACACACACACACACTCTCTCTCTCTTTCTTTCTCTCTCTCTCTCAAGAGCTTATCGATGGTCGATTGAACAATTTTTCCCTAAAGTGTGGTGCTATAATTAGTTCTACAATGTAAAACGTGGACCCTGATAGTTATGACAGGGGCGAACCAAGGTCTTACTTCCAGCACAAGCAGTATTGTGTAGCGTGTTCTCTTGTCGACTGAGTGGGCAACTCGAGGCGAAATTGTCAAGAATATCTCACATACTTGGCAGCCCATATTGACATTGTTGCCCAGATCTCTTTTTCCTGACGGAATCAAATCCTGGAACAATGAAGTCGATGCGTTTTCATGACTGTCTGTACTAATTATATGGAAGAATGGGAACCAGTCTAGAAACGGGTGAAGATAAAAATAGATTATATATGGATCTGGCTTGCCATAATTGGTTGATAATCGAAAGTAAAATTTTAGTAAAAAGAATCTTTTGAGAGCTTGTCCTATTTGTAACTGAAAAAAAAAAATAAAAAAAAAAATAGGGACAATGTTTTATTGATGGAATTTCAGTCCTTTTACATACTTGACTTTGGAACACCCATTGCTGAAATTAGCACCTGATTTTTTGGGTGTGGAATTGAAAACACGTTTCAAACACATGTAAATCCAACAAATGCAGCGGGACATATAACTTTCTCCACACAGAAGTTTGCATCAATGATGGGTCTATATTGAGAAATATAGGTTTGATCATGAGCATTCAGAAATTTAAAGTTATTAATTTTTTAATAGCATGCTGTTTCCATAGGTTTGCTATGGGAGCTGAATTAGTACCGTGAATCCTTCATGAGCCGTTGACATACATTTGGGTTAGTTGAAATGGGATGGTAGCCAAGGAATGCCGAAATCGGTTGAAATGGGGTCAGTTTCTTTAACTAAACAAATCTATCTAATCGCTTCCGTCAACATTAGTGTGCATAACTTGTTGATCAGTCACCATGCAAATTTAAATTAGTTTGATTATCATGAAACAACTAATAGTGTAGTTGTGCTTCAGCTGAATGAATGAAATAAAAGGGACGATATTGAAACAAATATGGAATCAAATGAAATGAAGAACAGATCAAACTCAAATGCTAAAAAGTCAAGCATTCAAAAACGATTCATATACTATAAGTTATAGCAAAATGAAAGACACTGAATTGATCGTATATACACTGTTGGAAAAAAAATAGAAACGATAAACTGAAACCAATGAAAATGATAACAAATCAGAAGAAAAATAATAATCTTATGAAGGGTCTAAAGCTTTTAAAAAGGAAAAAATCGGACTTGTAGGAAATCATACAAGTAATTATGAAATACATCAGCCGCAGATATAGCGTGTCCCCGCATCTTGCCCAGTGCCCCAGTAACAGACCCATAGGTTTATTGGTTCGTTCGTTAGTTAAATTAACGACGTGTGCGGCCATTCGGCCATTTACGTCGGTGGTTTATTGGTACTCACGTCAATGTTTATATAGGTCCAGATAATGTGTATTGTATGATTCACCACGACCTAAATCGGACTTGTAGGAAATCATACAAGTAATTATGAAATACATCAGCCGCAGATATAGCGTGTCCCCGCATCTTGCCCAGTGCCCCAGTAACAGACCCATAGGTTTATTGGTTCGTTCGTTAGTTAAATTAACGACGTGTGCGGCCATTCGGCCATTTACGTCGGTGGTTTATTGGTACTCACGTCAATGTTTATATAGGTCCAGATAATGTGTATTGTATGATTCACCACGACCTATTGTGTTATTGGTACTGATTTGAATAGTTTCGGAGATATGACCCAAAAACACGAACGAACACACACACACACACACACACACACACACACAAGAAAACCTGCAAAAGTTACATAAATCTTGTATGTATGTTAATAATTGACATTTCGCGAATACTGAGTTTCGAGAAAGTAATGTTCGACTTATAGGCTACTACATGGATTCACAAAGGTGGAGCAGACACATTTTGCGACTTTACGCTCTGATGAACATTAGGGATAGACTATTTAAACTTCGGGGGGTGGGGTGTGGGGGGGGGGTCTGGAGTTTTCTTTGGAGCCGGGATATATTAAAATTCATTTTTTTACCTCAAGATCATTTATTTTTTCAACTAATATAATATGTTTTTATTTTGCTATAAATCAGAGCAAAAATGTTTGTGTCAAGCTAGTTGAGAGCCGACATTTTTTTTTCTCGAAACAAAATCCCAGGCTCCCCCCATCCCCTCCAAATTAAACGGTCTGTCCCTAAACAGTATGCATTAGTTCTCACTCTTAAAAGATGTAAATGCAAACTTTAACATTTATAACCGTAATAAATAAGAAAATAACATTTCGTGGAAATATAGCAGAATTCAGCAATTGATAGGATGTAAACGGTCTTTTCTTTACAATAAGCAACTTATAACACCTACTCTCGGATGGCACAGCTAGTTAAGATCTTTTTAGGTATAGGCAACAGGAGACCCAGAATCCCCTGGCCATTGATAGGATGAAAGGAACCCGTGCACATGGCGGCATCATGGAGCTACTGTGGGCACCAGACTGGTGTAAATCAAGTCAAGTTTGCATTTTTCCAGATGGAAAGTCCTTAGTCTCAACTGGTCTTCCTCTCTCGCTCGCTCTCTCTCTCTCTCTCTCTCTCTCTCTCTCTCTCTCTCTCTCTCTCTCTCTCTCTCTCTGCTGGTGGTGGCACTCATCCTGACTGTGATTGGTAACATAACCTGTGTCAAAGTATGAGAACAAGTCCAACATAGATAAATCAGATTTTCCTTTCGACTTGGATTGTCGGTTGACTGAACGCTACAGACTCGTAGTCCTCATGGATGTTTCTGTTCGGCTGATAAAGCATTTTAAATGGTAGCAATTAATTTGAAAGAATTCTTTTTCTGTAATTGTTGTCATTTCTTTTAATAATTATACATACACGAAGACGTAAACTCAGTTTCGTTACCTTACAGGCATCTTGACATGAACATAGATTTAGGATAGGAATGTGTATAAATGAGGCGACATCCTGCCTCGTTAGCTCAATAGCCAGCATCGTGTTTACATGTACGGTGCCTCATTGTCCTGCTCTCGAGTTTCCGTACTTTCTCAGATTTACGATACCAACATCATAGCTGAATATAGTAACTAATACCGGGAAATATGGGCTGATCACGCAGTTAGCACGAAGGCCATATCTGACGCAGTTACACCAAACAAATGTCAAGGTTTTGACCTAAAAGAAGAAATGGATTAAATGATAACTGTATTCAAACGGGAAATGAAAATGAAACCCCCAGTACTTGGCTCGCTGTGATAAGCTGTAGATCCGTACATGTCATGTGGTAATAGGAGATAAGTGTCTCCTCAGAATATATCTTTCTAAAAGCACAAGTCAAGGACGAAACAAAATTTATAACTTAAAATAAGTGGGAACTCGGATGAAGGAATTTGAATTATTTCAAAGCTGCACGTTCGATGAGCTCAAATATGGTTAAGATAAAGAGAAAATATAGTACATCAAAGTTCGGATTCACTAGGATACAACGTCATAACCAAACAAAATAATAATAATAATAATAATAATAATAATAATAATAATAAAATACATAAATAAATAAATCATACACTCAAAATGCAAACTACCAGGACGCGTTGATATTTTACACTTCATTCAGTATTTGCGACATTGCATGAATTTTATTTACTATCATTGATATCAAATTGCCAGCAGTAGAACTTTATCTGTATCTCCATCTAATCAATCTTTATTTCGTCAATGTATTTATATGGTCAATGTATTTATATGGTCCTTACCTCCCTAGGTTAAAATGTTAACTGTTTGCATCACATCACGTGGGTGTGCTTAGACAATCACGGACAGTAACTCTGCAAAAATCGTGCTTAATCTATTAATTTATCGAAGATATCATGACAAATTGCAAATTCACAGTAAATTTGGTTGCAATTGTTAAAAATGTAATTGCTTAAATATCCACAATTTATTTACGTATTTTAGGTCGACGAAGGGTAATATTTTTATTTACAATGGTCGAAATTGGTGGATGGTCGCACTGATCGGATATTCTATGGTCAAAAAGGTACTGCCGGGTTATTTTAAAAGAAAGCCCGTTATACATCGATTATGAGCCTTTACTGAAAACAGCAAGCAAATCATCGAAGTTATTTTCAACCATTTTAAGAAACAGCTTAGCAGATAATTTAATGAAATTCAAAACATAAAAGGTTACGGCCTACAGCATTTGAAAGTTTTTAGGTCTAAGAAATTCGGGGATCAAAACTCTCGAAAAAGATCAAAATATATGACGGTGGTTGAATCTACTATTTTGTGAAGATGAAGCTTGAACGCATATTTGGTTGAAACAACATTAGAATGCCTGATTGCTAACATGCCTATTTTTAGAACAATATGGGCCATAACTCGCAAAACGTGGTAAAAATTTACTCGTTATTGATTTCATCTTAATCTATGAGTGGTTAAAGCTTCACATCGATTTGGGTGCAATAAAACAATAAATAAATGCGACGAATGTTCAAATATTCAAAAGGCTGTCGATTTGATGCTGATGAAGTGCCATAGTTATAAGAAATATAAGGTCAGTGTGCTCTTTATTTCTTTCCTTGGACTGAAGCAACATTGAGTGTTTGATAAATAGAAAAACAAAAGTTAGAACGCTGGAGGGGTTTTAGGTTTTTGTTCATTGACGGACGTATGGACAAATGGGCTTAAGAAAGATGGAGCAATTTGCTAAAGCACGGACAAACGGTGGGAAAAAAAACTGACTTTTTAACGCTCTCTCGACTAAGCGGTGGACAACAAAATGCTAAAGAGAACCAGCAGCTACATGTAATGTACAGATGAAATGTCATTTAAAATGAAGATCAACTTGGTTTATTCAAGCTTGAAGTATATATGGTTTGCTTGACATAATTTTAATTTGAAAGGTTCAGTTCTAAAGAAAAATATATCTTTTCGATAATAATATCATCTCTTTGACTCTGTGTTCATCTGTGTCCATTGGAAAGATTGTCTTGTCGAGAGCTGTGATTGTTTCCGAAATTGATCACTAAAAATGTAAAAAGATCTAATTATGAATTTTGAAAATACCAAACCTGAATTGAATACGAATACTTTTATCTACGTTAAATGTGGGCATAATGAAGACTTAATATTGATGCATGTATTAGAATCAGATGTGGTTGTACTAAAAAATGCATGTTTGTTTGCAATGGTTGAAGTTGAGTGCGCTTTATTTGTTAATAGTGTCGCCAGCCTCGATCTTGCCGACCACTCTTCTTAACATTCAGCGTACTGTCTGCACGTTTGAGGTTCGCGCATATCACGTGACCTTGTGCAATACTGCTTTAAAGAGTGTTTAAGTTGTTGCTGCTTGGATTTTGTATCATGCGTATGTTTGAATACATTCCTAATTTGTATCATGCGTATGTTTGAATACATTCCTAATTTGTATCATGCGTATGTTTGAATACATTCCTAATTTGTATCATGCGTATGTTTGAATACATTCCTAATTTTTTTTTTAGCGAAACGGGCGAAAATATTGAATACTGCAGGATACAAATATAATAATATGATACCTTAATTATGATGATACAAAAACATCTTCAAATCGATCATTTTCCTTGTCAAATGTTGCATATAGTATTTAAAATAGCTTTCAAATACTCTTTGTGAAAAATTTTTTTTTTTTTAATTCCATATCTGTAAAGCCTCATATGCTGCATCTTGTATGAATTTCCAACCATTTAAATTATTGAACTTTATCATTTTTATATTTTTGTTCCCGTTTATATGTCAGCAAGTATGACTGCTGCTATAAAAAATAAATAGAGACCGAATACGTTACTGAAAACATATTGGTAATTTAAGGTGTACATAACTTACGTGAAATATGCGTTTTGCTGCTGACAAATTGTATAGGAAGTAGCCAACGGTGTGCACATTGAATGTTTTAACCAATTCAAAGATAAAGCCTAACTTTCAGGATACACGTCTTACATTGTAGGACTAGTACATGTGCCGAATATGTAGCCACTACCAAAATCAAAAAATGTAAAATATAACTGGGCAATTAAGGCGTAAAGAGTAATATCTGCATGTATTTAGTACATTTCTAATCACAACATCCTTTCTAACGATAAAGATTGCACTCATATGGAGCACAAACCCTTGACCCTCTGCCCAGTCAGCAGGCTTCAACAGGTTTTGTCTTGGTTTGGTGACCTAGATTTTTACGAATATAATAAATGCAACATGCACGGTAAATACAACGAAAGATACATTATTGCACAACTCTGTAAATAAACTGAAACGACGCTATCTTTGCTCTACCTTCACTGTACTTAACCCGCTAGTTGGCGCTACAGATATATGTGCGATATCTGGATTCTTGAAAAGTTTATATCTTTAAAATATTGTATATTTCTGCATATTTGTAACGGAATACACTCTTATTTAAAACAAATATCAATCTTTTTTCTTTATGAGCTAGACTAGACAAAGATATAAACCTGTTTTCATCGAAACTAACGCCAAAAAACGGTCCTTCAACATGATGTACTTTTTTTTACACTAGCCAGATATGGTATCACGGTACCAATTATTTTTCCATAGACCTTAATGTTAACATTTGGTGAAATAAATATATCTTCTCTCCTACTTTAGCATGCATGTCACACACTGTCATAGAGAGCAATGTTAGATTGCCAATTTGACAGTGATAGAACCAGGTACTCCATTGCATTTAAGAGAGATAACTCTGCTGGAACTAGACAGGGGTAAGAGTTGTCCAGTCACAACAGACACATTTTCAGTGATGTGTATCACATTTTTAAAAAATCATAAAAAATGCAAAACATGATCTACATATGAATTAACATAATCTCACATGTTGCTAAGAGACTCAACTTTTTTTTTAAGCCAGACAGAAACTACTACTCTTAGATAATACACCAATCACAGCTAGTTTTGTTGTTTATTTCTGAATACAATCCCTACACCTTAAGCTCCACCCCCCTGGGCTTGCGCAATTGGTACCTTGATACCATATAGCCCCCTCAGCATTGGTTTCGTGGTGTTCATCTGTCAGTCTGGCTGCCGCACTATACCTGGTAAGCAAGATATCTAAAAAACTACTGAGTCAAACCCAGTGTTGGATTACCCAATAGGCAGCCTAAGCACCTGCTTAGGGCACCAGCAAAGCAGGAGAACAAAAAAAAAAAAAAAAGAGAAATTACGGGTTTGTTTTTGAATTACATGAGGGGGGGGGCACCACAATCTTTTCAGTGCTTAGGGCCTCTAAAGGTCTTAATCCGGCTCTGGTCAAACCTGACCAAATTGGATAATGAGATACTTTAAGTGGGTTCCAAGACATGATTTGGTTCTGGTAAATGAGCTTATTTTTATATTTTGTACACATTTTTGTTTTCCTTTTTGCAAAGAGTAGAAAAACAAGAGTCCCTCGAAGGGTTTGACTCTCTGACTATGCGAAAAGAATTTGCATGAATTCAAGATAAGACCATTTCTTCCTTTATACTCCTGAGTGTGGAAACCATCCCTGAAACTTTTAGCAAGCTTTTCAAATTAGCTGCCGTGGTGGACATATTGGATGCAAGATGGCGCCATTTTCATTTAGAATCAACAAGACATCATAAAACAATTTCTGGTGGAAATCTTATGCTGATATGACTTTCCATTCTGCAGGAGTAACGATAAAAAGATTTTTAACATGACTGCCATGGTCGCCATATTAGATATCAGATTGGCACCATTTCCATTTAGGACCAAACAGACATCATAAGAATTCTTTTGGTGAAGGCACAATGTCGATGACCAGCCATCTAGGAGAAGTAGCAATAACAAGATTTTAAAGATGACCATTATGGCGGCCATATTGGAAGTCAGATCGGCACCATTTTTATTTACAACCAACCTAACCTCGCAATAAGCCTTTCAGTGAAAACCCCATGCTAATATGCCCTTTCATTCAGGAGTAGTGATGACAAGGTTTTAAAGATAGCCACTGTAGTGGATGTTTTGGATGTCTAGGCAACACCATTTTCATTTGGGATATCATAAGAAGTTCTTTAATAAACAAGAGTCACTCGAAGTGACTGACGCTCTACTGTCCGAAAAGAATTTTTAGGAATTCAAGATAAGACGATTTGTTTCCTTTTTAACTGCTGAGTGTTGAAAGCATCTCTGACATTCTTCAGCAATAAAAAGATTTTTAAAGTAGTTGCAGTGTGGGATAAATTGGATGCCAGATTGACATCATTTTCATTTAGGACCAGCTAGACATCATAAGAAGTCTTATGTTGAAAACTCCATGTCAATAAGACTTTCGGTTCAGGAGGAGTAGCTATAAGATTTTCAAGATGTCTGCTGTGATGGCCATAATGGATGTCCGACCGGCACCCTTCTGATACAGGACCAACTAGATGATGGGATACATGTGTGTACAAAGTTTCATGGCAATCCTTCAAGTGGACATCAGATTGGCATCATTTTCATTTAGTGCCAACTACACACCATAAAAGGTGTGTCTAGTGAATACACCATATTGATATTGGCCATCCATGCAGAGGAGTAGCGATAACAACGTTTTCACTCTGGCAGCCATATTGGATGTCAGAGTGGCACCATTTTCATCCAGCACCAACTAGAATATGGGATGAATGTAACGTTTCATGGTAATCCTCCAAGTGGTTTAGGAGGAGCAGCGATAACAAACTTATACTAACTGGCAGACGGACGTTGGAAGACGGACAACAGATCATCACATACGCTCGTATGGTCTATGACCAATAGAGCTAAAAACAAAACACTTGAGGTTGACAAATGAAATTTGATGAGCATATTTATACTACTATTTACTGCTAAGTTTTAAATCTTTTACACATGTTCAAACTTTGGGGCTTTTAGTTCTTTGACATAAACCTTGTAGCAAGATAAGGTTGAAAGAACTTGAGGTAGACATATGAAATTTAGTAGGGATATTTGTAATATGTAGATGGCATGATTAGATTTTAAAGCCATTAGAGCAACTATTTCATTTTATACGTAGATTTTAACTCTTTAAGAAAAACCTGGTTTATGTTTACATTGTAAGCAAGGTATCTCAAACATTATTGAGTGAAACCAGGCCAATTTAGATATTTCGCTATCTTGAGTAGGTCCTAAGACCTTTGTAGGTTCTGGTGACTCTAAACTGTGAATTTGTGTTTTAATTTTGTCACATACTTTTAAAGTTTCTGGACTGAGATTTCTTCAAATAAATAACCTTGTTAGCGTGGTTAACCAAAAATCACTTAAGTTAGAAAAGTACAATTTAGTAAGCATGTATGATATGTAGATGACCTGAATATATTTTCAGGTCCTTATACAGTTTTTACATATTTTTAAAAACGTTTTGGTCTTTTATCACTTGTGTATTTCTATATCTATATTTACAACCCAACTTAAACTGAAAACCCTTTACATCTCTTGTGTGTAATAACATGTGTATGTGGGTATATTGTGTCTATAAACACTCCTACCCTTGCGTGATAGTATGTTTGTATGTTTGTAAGTGTAGTGTGTGTATAAACACTCATACCTCTGTTTGTATGTGATAGTATGTTTGTGTCGGCATAGTGTGTCTATAAACATTCCTACCCTTGTGTGATAGTATGTTTGTATGTTTGTAAGCATAGCGTGTTTATAAACACTACCTACCCTTGCCATGCTTGTGTGTGATAGTGTGTTTGTATGCATGTAAGTATAGCGTGTGTATAAACACTCAAGTTCTTTCCATTTTTTAGTAGGGTGCGTGGATAGTAATAAAATAGTGGTGTGTTGGAAAGTATATCAAAAAGTATGTGTTCGGTAGTATATCAAAAAATATGTGTTGGATAGTATATACGAAAAGGTACGTGCTGGATAGTATATAAAAAAGTGGTGTGTTTGATAGTATATCAAAAAGTGGTACGTTAGTATTATCAAACGTGGGTGCTGGATAGTAATCAAAAAGTGCGTGTTGGATAGTAATAAAAAAAGTAGGTGATGAATAGTATATACAAAAATATGCGTTGGATAATATCTAAAACTTTTAACATTAGCAATTCCGTTTGAGCCCATAAATTCTTATACCCATAGGTTTACATTAGGTGCCACTATGGCCTCAAACCTACGGCGTAATGTTAATTCCGGTATTAAGGTCAACCACTTCTAACAATGTTACAATGTACCCTCAATGTTAAATTCCCATTGAGGCTATAGTGGCATCTCCATGTTAAATTCCCATTGAGGCTATAGTGGCATCTCCATGTTAAATTCCTTTTAGATGCTATGAACATTTGACCCTTTTAAACATGCGAGTCCCGTTAGACGCTATACCGTCACATATGTCTGCTTAGAAGCGGATTGAAACAAATTTAAGACCATACTGTTAAAAGTGGCGTTTTTTATTATTCATGTATGTATTGGATTATTGTTTATAAATATTTAATAAACCCAGTACGTGTGTAGCTGTGGATCGGGGTACCATCCCACAAGACCTTTGCAAGGCCCTTAATTTATATTGCCTTGGCACTAAAAAAAACATAAAATGTATTGATGTGCAAGAATGCACATTTGACAATGTAGATTTATAAGATTTTCCACTATAAATAAGGCTTTTTTGCAATTTGTAGTCGTATGTCAAAGGTCAATGTCACTCTTGTAAGTCCCAATATAATTCTGCCTCCGCAGAGACATTCGTTGCAGATGAAACAATAGAGTTCTGTCTTGTGCATAAACTGGATATTATTACAAGAAGATATTAATCACCTCTGATTGATACTGCAGTTATAGAGCTTAAATCTAAAGCTGTCTCTTGTGTTTGCATTTGCAAATGATGTTCCTTGATAGTTTGCATGGCGTTTTGAGGATCGAGCTAATGGAGAAATCGATATCGGATATGAATTAACAAGATAATGCACCTTAGTTGCGGTCGAGAATGAAAATGACAAACCAAGTTATTTGTAAACACACATTGGTAACACATCAGAAGACTTGAAAATAAATCAAGATCAGAACATACAGGTATAAACAAGTAATGGTTACAATAAAACAAAATTTTAGGCACTATCTCACGTTCTTGCCGGCATTTGTAATCGTATTTAGTTTTTCTGCAATTCTTATCATTTATAAAAAATATGAGGCGTCATATTAATATATTAATTACGTAGAAACAAGTTTTGAAAAAGAAAATGTAATCTCTCTCTCTCTATCTATCTATCTATCTATCTATCTATCTATCTATCTATATATATATATATATATATATATATATATATATATATATATATATATATATATATATATATATATATATAAAGATTGTTTATAATGTTTTAGAGGGGACTGGGATTTTAGAACGTTGAAGCCGAGAAACGTTATGTCCAAATTTGTTTATATTTCAAAATGTTTATGTGTATGTACTTGTCCACTTCGATGACGTTCGACATAAACGCAGTAAACAATTTATACTGGTATGATTACTGTCAAAACTCGTATGTAATAGTAATAACATTTTCAAAAAATAACATACATTTGTATAAATACATGTTATCATGAGGAAAAAAAAAGATAAACTAGTAAGGTTTACCATCTGACGAAAGTATCAACATACATGTACATGTATCACCAGTGTTGCATTACACAAGTGTAAGCGTGAGCAAGGGTCAGCTCAATTATTATTCGTGAAACTTTAACTTGAAATATATTAAACAACACAATAGCAATTAAACAAGACAAAAAATCTTAATACTTACTTAAGTGTTTCTGCTACAAACATCATTTGATCGGTCCTTCCTTTTATCTTACCTCCGTCAAGGATAGCTGATTTTTAATCAAAGACTCAACAGCCATCATGGACCACATTTGATACATTTATTACTTATAACACCTCAAAAAACGTACCGCATTTGGCCTAAGCTCTCAAGATTACAGCAATGAGGTAATCAGTTAACAGCTTATTGTGTACACATGTTAGCCTTAATCCCATTACTCAACCACGCATCATTGCACCGGTTGCAATGACTGGACTGCTGGAACAGTTCTGGTACCCAGTAGACTGGTTTTAGCTGATTTCTGAAATGCATGGATAGAACGCGTAAAAATACCGCTTTTTTTTCTTCATTTTTTAAAACACCAAATCTGTTGATTTTCAAAGGCGGTAGATTTTAAGTATGAAATGGTATGTGTGGTAGACGGCCTTAAAAACGGTATTTTTGTCCTACTGCGGGTAGAATCACACGTATGTTAAAGCCATGTGAGCACTAATTATAGGTAACCCAGGCAATCTGTTCCCTATTTATAAGTCACATGCTTCGCTTTGTACACAAAGTTTACAGGTTTCGATAAAATTATGTTAAATAGACGGTCTTTATAAGGTAAGGGCATACATGGGGATACATATTATTAATTTACTAGCTTTTCAACAACTTGAAAATAAAATGCGCATTTCATCAGCGAGATGGAAGTTTTCTCAGGTAAATTATAATTTTTTTCGACAATCATGATGGCCACTTCCCCAAGAATACAGGAGGGTCAAGATCGGAAATTAGAGGGACCCTGGGCGTCAGGTTGTCGGATTTTGTGAGCACTGACCGCCATTGTTCATCTGGCTTCTGCGTGTCAGGTGATAAAAACGTTATAATTGAGCTAATTTGTATAGGACGGGCCTACTGATGGACCCTGCCTGTTTATCTTTACCGACGTTGTATGTGTTTGTAAGAAATATGCGTCATATGAATGTTGTTTATCAGTCTGTGTAAGTGTGTTTATCAGTAAGAAACACTTATACTTTATATAGGACGGGTCAACTGATAGATTCTGTCTTTATATTTTTATTTATGGTATGTATGTGCGTGTAACAGTCATATATATGCATTATATAAGCCTGGCCTACTACTGGATGTTGTCTCGACCTTTTTATGTAGGTTCTTTACGTACGTATATACATAATATGAGATAATGATGGATGTTGTATGTACATTTTATTTAGGTTGTAAATCTTTGTATCACTCACATAAATACACAAATAATGGAATAGAACTGGCCTACTTCAGGATGCTGTCTGTATGTCAAATGGTCAAATGGGGCGGGGGGGGGGGGCGTGTGGCAGTCATCTATATGTATTGTATTCTTCGGGCCTTTTCATGTATGATTTATGTACCTATATTTTTGGAATGTGTAAGTGTGAATAAGGGTCAGATAATATATCATACAGGACAAGCATACTGATGGATCTTGTCTAAAAGTGTTAAGGGCTGCAACGGGTACCAAATACGAGACTCGAGTACTCGAAGTGGCAGACTCGACTCGCCTTTGCATACTCGAAATTATTATCTCTCTGATTTGTAGAAGAAAAGACCTTATTATATCCAATATATAAGTTGAAAAAATATATACATATATTGAGGTGAAAGAAGAAAAATATCCCGTTCGAAAGAAAGACCCACTTAGCCCCACCACCCTAAAATGGTAGGTCCCTTGTATAGTAAGGATGCGGTGTAAACGTTTCGCTTTAAATTGTTAAAGGGTCCATTAGGTCAATTCATTACACTGGACGTGGCTACTGATGGATGTTTGTATTGGTCTTTACTTAGGATGTGTAAATGCCTTTTTACTTGTGTGTATAGGACGGAGCTATTGATGGATGTTAACTGAACGTGTTTATTAAAGCTCCGTACCTTTGTGTATTGTTGAAATATATAAATAATGTGTGACGGGTGTACTTCTGGGTGCTGTATTTACGTCTATCTTTCACTTGTGTAGGTGTGTGTATCAGTGAGATGTGAACCAGATGCCTACTGCTGGATGTTGTCTATACGAATTTATTTAGGGTGTTTGCGTATGTGTATCAGTCGGAATAATGTATAATTAATGCCAGAAATTCTGATGGATGCTGCCTGTAACCTTTATTTTTGGTGTTTATGCGTGTAGCACTCATGTACACGTATTATTCATATGGACGGGTCTACTGATGGATGCTGTGTATATATCTTATTTAGGCTTCGTAAGCATGTGTATCGGTCAAATGCGTATATTGTATAGTACAGTCATGTGTTCTGAATGATACAGGACGTAATATTTTAAGTACTCTGTATATGAAGATCAGTTAGATAAATGTATCATAACGTGTTTATGAAAACACTTTACTTGTATTTTTGGGACGGGGCTATTGATGGATGTTGTCAGGAATTGTTTATCAAAGCTCTTTACCTGTGTGTATTATTCAAATATATAAATAATATGTGACTGGCCTAATGATGGGTGTTATCTATACGACATTTTCAGGCTGTGTAGGTGTATGCATTGGTATGATCATTTTGTAAATGTAGGACAGGCCTAGTGATGGATACAGAGTATACGTTTCGTTGTATATTGTGAAAGTGTACATTAGACAGATAACTGAATTACACTGGACGTGCCTGTTGATGGATGCTGTATTGGTCTTTACTTAGGATGTGCAAGTGCCTCTTTACTTGTGTATATGGGACGGGACTACTGATGGCTGTTATCTGAACGTGTTTATCAAAGCTCGGTACCTGTGTGTATCGGTGAAATATATAAATAACATATGCCTACCGATGAATGCTGTATATATGTCCTATTTAGGCTTTGTAAGTGTATACATCGAACAGATGCATAAATTGCAAAAGACAGGCCTACGGATAGATGTTGTCTATACCTGTTTGTTTCGGTGTTTCGTATGTGTATCAGTCAGAAAAATACATAATGTCTGAGCCGTTGATAGATGCTGTATGTAACCTTTGTTTGTGGCGCATTTGCGTGTAAAAGTCATATACATGTATTATTCGTATGGACCTACTGATGGATATTGTGTATATGTCTTATTTAGGCTTTGTAAGTGTGTGATCGGTCACGTGCGTATATTACATAGGACGGCCATGTGTACTGATGAATACAATACGTCATTGTTTTTCAAGGAGTGTGGATAAGAGGATCAGTTATATAAATGTAGCATAGTGTGTTTATCAAAGCTCTTTACTTGTGCATATGGGACGGGGCTACTACTGGATGTTGTCTGCACATGTTTATCAAAGCTCTTTACATGTGTGCATTGGTGAACTCTATAAATAATATGTGAGGGGGCTATAGTTGGATGTTGTCTTTATATGTTTATTTTAATTGTGTAAATCTGTGTATTAGTGAGATACATATATTGTATAGGACGGACCTTGTGATGGATGTTGTCTGTAAATCTTTTTTTGGTGTGTTTGTGTGCATCAGTTATATAAATGCATTATAAAGGATGGGCCTCCTAATGGTTATCGTCTTCACGACTTTTTCAGGCTGTGCAGATATGTGCATCGGTATGATCATTGTATAATATAGGACAGGCTGAGTGATGGATGTTGTGCGCATACCTATCATTTTAGGTTGTGTAAATGTCTATTTAACATGTACATCAATTACATATGAAGTACCTACTGATGGATATTGTGTATTGGCCTTTACTTAGGGAGTGCAAGTGTGTTTAGATGAGATACGCGTTTTTATAGGATGGGCCTAATGATAGATGCTGACTCTAAATCTGTATTGTGTGATTGCATGTATAATAAAGAACGGATCTACTACTGGATGCTGTCTCTACGTGTTTTTTTTAAGGCTATGTAATTGTGTGTGTCTCTACGCTCATGTTTTCATAATGAAGTGCAGGATTGTAAATCTTTGTGTGTGTGTGTGTGTGTGTGAGAGAGAGAGAGAGTGTGTGTGCGTGTATCAGTCATTATATGTGTATATATATTAATGTGTGTGCGTGTGTGTGTGTGTGTGTGTGTGTGTGTGTGTGTGTGTGTGCATGGTCGAGATGGTATAGGGGTTGGTGCTTACAGGCAAGGCGTCACCCACTTATCGGAAACTTTTATGAGGTTAAGTCCGTAATTTAATATAATGGAGACGGATTTCAAGTTTTTGCCCTTCGATTTGGCTGCTTCCTCCACTGCTCTTTTAATATCCGTAGGTAAATATACTAACAAAGTCAGGTTTTATGGTATGCACTTTAAAATATAAAAATAAGAGTGTTCATAGTGTTGTTGTGCAATTCTTTTTTTTTTTCTTCCCATTTTGAACATGAACTCATCCATTTTCGAAAAACTTTTTGGGTCGCCTTGAGTAACCTTTTCAATGGGCTGTATATGGGAGCATTGTTCGCTGATAAGAACTGAAAGAGTCAAACTTTTAGTTGAAGTATAAGTTTCAATGTCCTCAATCTATGTGTAATGAAGCGTAAATATTGCTTTATACTATGCTCATGTATCTATTGTGATGTCTTTGCAAAATACTTTTTAAATATACATTAGAAAATAAAAGTATACTTTAGTGTATAATCTTGATCAGCATATTCATTTCTGATACAACACCAATTTAACTGACAATTGATTTTAGAAAAAATACAATTCAATTTTGTTAAAGTTGTGTACAATATACATGATATCGCAGCAAACATGTTGGAGATCAGCATTTACTTCGAAAAGAAGAGTGACTGAATATTTATTGACTTTCAAATGAATTACATCCTCATTTATGCAAAACAAGCAGACATCATTAGAAAGCAATCATTTATGAATTTCATGTTCGAATTCTGTCGGAAGTGGTATACATGGCGATTTAAGGAAAACGCACATGGACACTTTCGTGGTTGATCTTTACTTTCAATGTTTATAATTGTAAGATAATCATAAGTTTATTTAATTTAGTTTATTTAATGTCAGTCATGGCATCTATTATCTGTGCATTCTCCAAGATAATACATTATAAGTTAACATCCATGGTCCCAAGAATTGCCAAAAAACGCTGTTTTCAAGACGGTGACGAATTCACTAGCAATAGCAAAAATGAAACAAGAATCTGAATATATATATATATATATATATATATATATATATATATATATATATATATATATATATATATATATATATATATAACAATCACGACCGTGACTCACGCGATATTGACAAGGCTGGCACAAGAATTTTTGAGACAAAGAACGAAGATGTTTATCTTTTGCCACACAAAGCTGTTGTTGAGATTCGAGGTAAAATGACGACGCTAGCAAACGCTATTTTCACCACGGGATCCGAGATCACCTTGGTAAATAACGGATGGAGTTTGTTTAAAAATGCAAAGTGCAAACTATACAACCAAACAGTAGAAGAAATTAATTATCTTCCAATAGCAAGCACCATTCGAAACCTGAGTTTACTAATCGACGACTACAGTCGAAGCAAAACAACTAACATATAGTGGTACAAGGACACCGCGACCGCATCTGCAGTATCAAATTTGTTTAACGAAGCAGGTGCTGTAATACTACCAGACGCTGTTCCAGCATTTCCAGTTGACGCTGTTGCTGGTGCTGATCTTGCGGCAGAGGTTGTAAACATTAACACGCATATTACTGACTGTCATGTTCCTGTCATAAATGCTATCAGAACCGCATTTGCAAATGCAACCAGGGCTGAGTACAACGCCGGATTTGCAGCAAGACGCATTTTAACAGATGGAGGCAACCATATATACATGTTTCTTCCACTTAGCTCTATTTTCGGATTCTGTTATGATGTTCGACAGTCTTTAGAGGAGTACAACACACAGCGGAACTAACACGAAACGACCCAGTTGAGTACATGCACAACAATCCTGCGGTAGACAACGGTAAATTTAAGTTTGAAGGGCTTGGATTCCCAAAATAGCACGATTAACTCAGGCGCTGGAACAAGAAAATCTTTTGATGCGTTCTAGAAAACGTGTTTACTTTGAACAAAATCAATGCTACAAAAGCAGTAGCTACGGCTACGATCAACTTAATATAACCTGGCGAATAGGTATAAAAGATGGTGGTGAACTACCACGACACTTGTACGTTGTTTTTCAATGATCATTTAGAGACCTGCGTCAACGATACAATAATATGATTTTTGACCATATAAATTAACAAGAATTGTAGCTAGAGTCAATAGTAGGCAGCTTGAATGCAACTATGAAGAAGAACACAGAAACTTTTGCAGAGCGTATATGATGTTTCAAGAGGCATATACAAAATATCACGATTTAGATTCTGGAACACAACTGCCATTAGACGAATTTCAGAAATTTTATCCAATTTACCACTTTGACATCTCCAAACACGATCCGAGACTTAAGGATTCTATGGCGGAGATCGAAGTCAAGTGGACAGTGGCTCCTGGAGCCGTTGTCGCTGCAGTTGATGCTGCTGTTGGTCCTCCTGGATTTTATGAAGCACCTACGCAAACACACTACCACGCGTATGCACTGCTGACATCAGATAAATACTTTACCCTAGACACAATGACCGGAAGGATGACTGTGGTAATTTTAATCTATTCTTGTAAAATAATATGCCTTATTATCCAGCACGCGTGATCCTGACTGCAACAGAAGATAGCAACAGCGACACAAAGAACGACCAGAGTTACTGTAATACTTACCGTTGATCAAATTGACCGTGAGGGAAATCACACTCTGATGTTGACGCGGCGACAACAGCACGCGTTTTTACCAAAGCTGCTGCCAATTCTTGGCAGCTTGGGACTAGCTGCGGCCACTGGAGCAATATCTGTAGCAACTCAAAAAGCTACGTCAGGAAGGGGATCTTCCAAAACTGGCGTTGGCGGCACAAGTGCCGCTGGAGCTACCTCGAGCACAGTTGGCCCTGGAGCCAGACCCCGTACTGCAATATTAACGTCGCGTTATGGTTATAGAAATCCAACACGCGGCAGCAGAACCAACGGTTCTGCCAGAGGTGTGCGCAGCCGCGGCACCAGATGTTCTGTCAGAACTATTTTTATGTAACAAGGGAGTATAATGCCGTATCAACAGAATGGATTTTCTCTGACAGAATTACAAAAGAAAAAAATAGCCACAGCGGCAAAAAGTGGCTGTCCTTCGACTTTAAAACTTAACCCGTCTCAGCATACAGGAAGCAACAACGTTATGGTGACCAAGAGGCAACATGACAAGATTGTAAAGCAACATGTCGCCAATAAAGGAATGACTCTAACAATGAGCGCTGATCAAATTAGGAAACAAGGAGGATTCATTGGACCGCTATTAGCTATTATAGTTGGATCTCTTCTTTCAGAAATACTTGGAAAGTGTATTGGCAAAGGACTTCGCAGTCAAGGACGAAAAAAAACAAAAAAAAAAAAACAAAAACAAAAACGAAAAAAAACAAGATCGAGGCCTGTATTTACATGGAACGGTATTCCGATGAGCAACTTTGATCTTAAATCAGCGTTGAGAGATATTCCAGGATTTCGTGGAGTAGTTTCTAAGGATTAATTACCAGGGAAAATACGTGATGGCGAATCATGCGTGGTTAATATTGAAAACTTCTTTGACGAAAATGGAACTCATTGGGTATGTTTTTATCACAAGAAAGGCTCAGGTGTTGAGTATTTTGATTCATTTGGGCTACCAACAAGCGACGCTGTCAACAAATGTGTAGGGATAACTGATGGGGGACGCCCGGGTTTAGTTGATAACTCTGCGCAGATTCAGATTACTGACAGCATATCCTGTGGTGTTTTCTGTGTATATTACATCAAATCCAGAGCACAAAGAAAAGCTCCACTTGATATTAAACTTGAGTTTGAACAGCGTCCGACGTTAAACAACGACTCGTTAATGATAGACAAGGTTCAAAAACGTTTTCTAAGAGCATAGCTTTTCAAGCATAGCTTTTTTGTGTAAATGACAAGTATAAATGGCACTTTCATATTGATTACGTTGCCGAACAAAGACAGATAGCGTTGGTGAAACACCAATGAAGACGGCTAAAGGACGCAATATGATAAAGTCAGCTTGCGCCGTGTGCGGGGAAAAAAAGTCCATGTTTGTAGTGAAGAGTGGCGGTGCTATACCGTTGATAGTTGATGATAATTAGCGCTTATATAATGACATGCGAGTGCAACGAAGACGAACTGCGAATTATCCTGCAGAGTAACAAGGTTCTTCGTATTTGTGCAAAATACCCACGACTCGAAATCTTAGGAGGAGCTATTGACATTCACAACATTATTGGTAAACTGCCATAACCAAGTGGCGGCTGGACATTACCAGGGCACAAATACACAAGACCATATAATCCACTAGAACGTCAAATGGATGAAAACGACCAACCGTTGCCTGGGCAAGAGCCGTATAATCAGGTAGATGCCACAACGATGAGACATAATATCTGTTACCGTGACAACCCAGAAGACAAATTAGTGTGCGATAAAAAAAATGCTTGATAAGCTTAGAGCAATAAAACCAACAGGGACGCGTGAGAGAATTCACAAGGCGTTTGTCTGTGCAATGACTGGAGCCAAATACAAGCTCGGAATTGATTTAGAAGATGAACTTTACGCGCCTGCCAGAAAAAAACTTTCAACGACGACGAGTAGTCGCCAACGGTGCCGACGATATTCACGCCGCAGATCTTGTTGACATGCGAGAGTTCTCGAAGGATAACGACAACATAAAATACTTGTTGAACGTCGTTGACGTTGACGTGTTCAGCAAATTCGCCTGGAGCATTCCTCTCTGGGATAAAACAGGAGTTTCCATCAAAGATGCTTTTGAGACAATCTATTCAGCTGAACAAAAGTCTGCAGATCAGGGTTCCAATGAACAAAGTTCATCGCCTTCAAAACCTCTGGGTGGATAAAGGCGGAGAGTTTTACAACAAAACTTTTGAGACTTGGCTGGACAAGAACAAAATTACAAGTACTCAACACATAACCAACGAAAATCAGTTGCTGAAAGATTCAACCGCACACTAAAAGATAAAATGTGGAAGCACTTTACAGGTAGCGGAACAAACAGGTACTTGGATGTGCTGCCAACAATAATAAACGAGTACAATAACACTGAACGGCTGGCGGTTACCAACTGCAACGGGGGGAACGACGACGAAGTTGAGGGCGTTTCGACATATAGATGCATAGCTGGTAGTTTCAGTAGCACATCGGGAGTATACGCAAGAATCATAGGAGTTGGAGATATGCTTATGCTGTTGACAGATCAACAACTCTGGCATATGAAAAATGTTAGAACGCCGTCTCAGGTCAACTACACGGAAGATATTTTGCATAAACACTGCAAGAGTTGTATGACAAGGCATCTCAAAGACAAAATCGAGCTGTACAAACCACGGGCAATTAAACAATAAAAGTATTAGTATCCTATGGCCACATTACGCTATAGAAGACATGATCAAGCCTTTGCAGGCGCTGGCAGAAGCTACTAAGCTGATCTAGATCAGGCAGTGTCGTTGTCTGAACTAGCTGCAACATCCGAGATTAGCTTGGATAAGATTATCACCGCCGAACTAGGTGTGCACAAAGGACTCAAGTTCACGATATCTGTCGCAGTTGAATTTACAAAGATTGACGGTACAGTTACCACAGCGAATTTTGTCACCAACGCGAAGAGAATCATGAACATATTCTACAGCATCACAGAAATGTTTAGACAGCTCGAATACAAAATGGATAAGTTCACCGGAGAAGGCTCCGGATGGGTAATAATCGGAATCACCAAAGAGTCGCTCAATATCTCCAAATATAATCTGCTACGTGGCAGGTCGTATATGGAACAACTACCTGTGAGAATTAAAAAAAAACAAACAAAAAAAAAACAAACAAAAACCCAGAGCTACGTAAATGTCAAAAACAACGACAACAAGTGCTTCATGTGACATATCCTGTCTGCGTTGTATCCAGCTAATAACAAAAATTATAACAGAGTCACCAACTACACATCACACCAAAACAAACTGGATTTTACCGGAATCGACTTTCCAGTGTAGTTTGACAAAATAAAGTCTTCGAGTGACTTAAGGACCTATCCGTAAACGTATTCGGAGTCGAGGACGGTAGCGTTTATCCACTGCTGCTGTCCAAAATGCCTCAGGCGGCTTATGCAGTTGATCTGCTGTTTATTGGTGACGCTGATAAAGGACACTACGTCTGGATCAAGAACTTTTCCGGCCTGATGAACCGACAGCACAATAACAAACAGCACAAAATGTTTTACTGTAAACGCTGCTTGCATGGATTTGTCAAACAAGAGCTGCTTGATAAACATTTACCTGACTGCACAGATGAGACTCGGACGTTAATGCCAGACCCTACTGACAGTTGGGTAAAGTTCGAGAACATCTCCAGAGCAACTCGTGTTCACGCAGTGATCTACACTGACTTCGATTCGCTGTTGGTACCTATCGAAGGAGTCGACAATGGTCCTGAAATGTCATCTACAAGACAGTACCAGGAACATGTCCCCTGTGGATATGCGTACAAACTTATTAATGTTAATCCGGCTCACAGTAAACCTCTGGTGTCGTATCGCGTCCCAGATTGCGTAGAACATTTTATTGATTCGTTGATGAGAGAAGTAGCTTATATAGGCTCGATTAGCTACTCTGTAAGGATGACAAATGACAACGCGAATTATGCTGCTGCGGTTAACTGCCACATCTGTGGGTAATTATTGACTGATGACAAGATCAAAGATCATTGTCATTCGATCGGAAACTACCGGTGGTCAGCACATAACGAATGTAACCAACCTTAAACTACAGCGTCCGGAGTTTATTCCGGTGGTGCTGCATAACCTACGCGGATATGCCAGTCATCTGATCGTAAAGTTCTTCGGGAACTACAAAGAAAAAATCAAGTGTATCCCAAACAATATGGAGAAGTACATGTTGTTTTCGCTCGCGCGTTTGAGATTTATTGACAGCGTACAGTTCATGAACGCGAGTCTGGAAGAGCTTGTGAAAAACACAAGGAAATTTACGCACACGCAAGAAGAATTTGGAGCTAATCTGGATCTTGTTTCTCGAAAGGGTGTTTATCCGTACGAGTACATGACCGGCTGGTACAAGTTTCTGGAGACACAACTACCTAGCCAAGAATCGTTTTATAGTCCGCTGACAGGGCCCAGCTATGCAGCATGGGACAGTACTATGATATGTATCTGAAAACAGATGTCGTTTTGCACGCTGATGTTTTCGAGAACTTCAGAAATATCTGTTTGCAACACTACGGACTAGATCCCGCGTGGTATTACTCTTTGCCAGTCCTATCATGGGATGCAGGTTTGAAGATATCGGGGTAACGCTAGAAGTACTGACAGACCATGACATGTTTCTTTTTGTCGAAAAAGGCATCCGCGGCGGAATATCTGTAGAGACACACAAACACTCGAAAGCTAAACAAATACATGCAAGACTATAATCCAGACGAGGAATCAAATTACATTGTGTATCTGGGTTCATATAACCTGTAGAGATGGGCAATGTCGCAAACCATGCCAGTTGGTGGCTTCAAATGGATATGCCCCAAATCGTTTACCGAGGAGATGTTGCACTCGAAAGATGACGTTGGTTACATTCTGGAAGTCGATCTAGAATGCCCAGGAGCTGCATTATCTACACAATGAGTATCCGTCAGCGCCTGAAAATATCACGGTGACTGGTGAAATGCTGCGCCCTGCGACAAAAGCACTTTGGGTTGGAACAGCGGTGCCAAAGCTGATTCCAAATTTGATGGACAAAAAAAGATACGTGCTTCACTACAAAAATCTGGAGCAGTATCTGGATCTTGGGATGAAACTTATCAAAGTCTATCGTGTGTTACGTTTTGACCAACGGCCATGGTTGAAAACCTATATCGACTTTAACACTGCCAGACGAACATAAGCAAACACTGACTT
The DNA here is from genome assembly GCA_029931535.1 of Margaritifera margaritifera. Lineage (NCBI taxonomy): Eukaryota > Metazoa > Mollusca > Bivalvia > Unionida > Margaritiferidae > Margaritifera > Margaritifera margaritifera. Next base: position 525,546 of record JAQPZY010001316.1, on the reverse strand, counting down.
TGAAAAAGATTTCTTCAAGCTGATGAACAACAGCGTCTTTGGCAATATCATGGAAAATATCCGGAAACGAGTTAATGTCTTTTGGATTAACAATAGGTTGCAGCGTGAAAAACTAGTAACATCTCCGAGATTTGTGTCAATGAAAATCTTTGACGAGAACTTGGTCGCGATCCATAACAAAAGAACCGTTGTCAAGCTGGACAAACCCATCTACTGCGGATTTACCGAGCTAGAGCTATCAAAATGGCTGATGTATCGTTTCCACTACGGCTGGATCAAGAACAAATATAACAACAAGGCAAAGCTTCTTCTCACAGACACTGACAGCCTATGCTATGAAATAACCACAGATGATTTCTGCTCGGACATGTGGAAAAACAGACACAAGTTCGACCTGTCAGACTATCCAGTGACAAGCATATGTTATGATCCCACCAATAAAAATGTCATCGGTAAGTTCAAAGATGAAACGTCGTCGGTCCCAAGAGCGGAGTTCGTTGGCTTCCGGAGCAAGATGTATACGATCAAACTTGCTAACGGGGACATAAAAAACATGCTAAGGGGATAAATGAAATAAAAAAAAATAATAAAAAAAAAACGTTGTGAAGAAAACTATCAAACATGATGACTATTTGTCAGCTCTCGCAGGGCAAAAGCATTGCGCGAAGATGAACACCATCAGATCAAATAACCACGTGCTCTACACCTGCACACTCAACAAAATAGGTTTGAGCTGCTATGATGATAAACGCTACGTGCTTGATGATGGCGTTACGACATTGGCACATGGCCATGTAAATATAACCGGACCCCGTGCAGGTGATGTACTATATGAGCTCGGACTTTGATCAATACGGATTGTCATATTCGCAGGCAATCTTTGTCATTTCCGGAGACGGTGTCGCATATACAAATGTCCATCCAATACGAAGTTCATCTGTTCTCACATCGCAGAATTTGTTATGATATCCTCTGAGACACCAACTAACTCACTAGCACCCCTTATCGAGCTGAACTGCTCCCAATAGTTCGTCAGGATCGAGTGAACGATCACTAGTCTATGTGAGCCAAGATAACTTGACATTATTAAGTATTGTTATACTAAAATAGATTTTTTTTTCTCTGGTCATAATGCCTCGGGGGTGATTTGATTTCATTTTGAGAACCAAAAGTTCTAAAAGTTTTGTTCGATGATGAATATGACCATTTTGTGGGGCCATAGCGGCCCTCTCTATCACTACTATCCAACGGCCCTTTTCAGGGCCATCCAGATCGCTAGAAAAGAGAGATACTCATCTTATTCTCCAAAAACCTTTTGTGTATGTGTTTGTTTGTGTTTTATGTGTTTGTGTATGTTGTTGACTACTAAAACTTAAAATTCCCTTTCCTCCATCTGTGTGATAGTATGTTTGTATGTAAGAGTATAGTAGTGTGTATATAAACTTTTCCTACCCTTGTGTGTGATTGCAAGGGTGCAAATTTCTGTCGATATATTTCGTAGAGCGCATTATTGCTGTGGTCAGTGTGGCACGTAACAGGTAATCAGATTTATGATGAAAGGTACCGTATTAAATCGATAGACTGCGATAGTTTTAATGTCCCTGTTTGGGGCGCGATTGATTCTTAATGAAGCATTCGTTGGATAACGGTCGGACAGATGTAAAAGGTACGGTAAATTTGGGGTCTAGGTATCGAAAATGTCAAAGTTGAAAGGATGTAGAGACTATTTGTGAAACCAGTTGAAGTAGTGTCATCTTTTGAAAATTTCCAGAATCGGTTATTTAAATAGCGCGCGAAATCTAGAGGGTCACGCTAATCCCGATGGGCGTGTATTTCTAAAAGGCGGTAGATATGTTTAATCTTGATTGGCTACGCTAAATAAGGGGTGTGTTTCCCAAACGAATTTCATGTTTTAAGTATTCCATCGCAAAATTTAGTCAGTCCAAGTTTTCCTGCGAAAGGCCGGAAGGTTCTTGACTCCGAGCAGAATAAGAAGAAATTCTCTCGTATAAACAATTGTTCAAGGGAAAGGTGTCTGGAAGTTGAGGGACTCTATTCTGGCGGTAGAAGCGAGCGAGTCTCGAAAGCACAAGGGAAAATAGTTACACCTACCCACCCATCCATCGATACACGTATACGTATTCACTTAGAGGGTGGAGAGAAGAAGAAGCATCAAATACTAAGTTTGATGACCGAAAAGAGGCTGGATAAGAGAGAGAAGTAGTAGAGGGGGACGAAATATGCCAAAAGGGGACCCTACATGCCTTTTGGGAGTTTAACATGGAGGGGGACCCTACATGCCTTTACGGGAGTTTAACATGGAGGGGACCCTACATGCCTTTACGGGAGTTTAACATGGAGGGGGACCCTATAGGCCTTTACGGGAGTTTAACATGGAGGTACTGTAATGTAGTAACGAAGATAACGTCTACTACCATCAAAAAGGGGTGGGGTAGGTGTTTTTGATAGTAGTAGACGTTGTCTTCGTTACTACATTACGGGGGTGGGAAAAGGGAGGGAGGGAAATAGAATTAATCTTTCTTGAAAAAGGGTTGTCAAAAAAAGGACCGTTGGAGGAGGAAATAAGATTTTTTATTTCCCCCAACATTGAGTGAGAAAGCCTGGGAGGTGGAACTTCTTGTTCTTCTCCTCCTCCTCCTTCTTCTCAGGTATCCAGTCGGGATGATTCAATTGTCTGAACTTGTTCTGAATTTTCATCCAGTTCAAGTTCAGACGATTGAATTGTTTTTCTCTTTTCTCCTTCACCCACATTAACTTGATTTTGGCGACCTCCTGTTCCATAATTTGTTTAATAATAGTTTCTACTCAGAGCAGGGCCGCTTCTTGTCGAGTGAGGATGATACATTTTAAAAGATCATCCAATTTATGGATGTAATCCAAAACTTCTTTAAGAAGTCCTACTCGACAAGGTGAAGAGGGGTTGTTACTCTTCTTAATTTCCTCCTCCTTCTTCACTTCTTGAATTAAATTCAAAATCAAATTAATGTAGGTGAAGTGATCGATTTCCCACTTCCAACTGACTGGATACCACCACATCATTCTTTGTCTAAAATATTTCACTTCCACCATCCAGTCCCAGGCTTCCTGTAGATTTTCAATCATGTCAAGCATTCTTGAGCAATGAAGTGTGAATGGCGCTACTGTGGAAGGCACCGCTTTATATGCGAGAAGCGCGGACGTGATGGAAAACATCCCCCCCCTTTTTTTCCAAAAAAAACCACACACCACATAAAACATACATAGGGAGAATATGACAAAAAGAAAAAACAAATGTACACACAACATATAAAAAACACACACTTATATAGGATATATTTGAAAAATAATTAATCTTTTCTTGAAAAATGGATGGCCCTAAAAAGGACCGTTTTTTTTTCTTATTGTTGTTTTTTTTTTTTTTAACAACAGGAGCATCTCCTAGAGGGTTTTCTTTTTCTTCTTGAACTTCTTCTAACTTCGGGTCCATACAGCAAAACCCTCTTTAGGCAGCCTTGTCTTTCCACATAAGTCTGTCTATACCATGTGGCTGTGTCTGTAATTTTGGTTTTAGCCCATGATGCTTTTACATACATAAGGAATGCTGGATTAAACAGCATTCCTGAAACAATGTTGGAGGATTCCACACTAACCCACATTATTTGTTTTTAGGATTGGTCGTCTTGGAGAAAACCGGTGAAGCATTTATGAAACCAGCGGTTGTATATATACCTTACGATCGGATTGAAATGGATCCAAATCAACTACCAATCCAAACACGCGTTACAAGTCGGTTCGGTTTTCTTCCAATGGGAAGAGAGCGGAGGTGTGACGTCATCTCGGGTATAAAGGTATCGTAGCGTTCGTAGAGGGGTTTATTTCTTTTTTCGACAGCCTTCATGGAGACTGAAAAGACAAGTACTACATCAATGTATTGGAGTGATCCTGCAACGATAATGAATGCTGCGGCATTATTGAACTTTCGGCCGGAAGACTTTGATTTAGATTTACTAAATCAAGAGTTTGACAATACTGCTACTACTACTGCTACTACTGTACCAATAGTGAATGATTTTTAAAGACGACAAATGGAAGAGATGGAAAATTTTGTAAAAAAGCAACGGGAAGAGGAAGAAATGTTTCTTCTTCTTCAACAACAACAGAAAGAAGAAGAAGAGAGAAGAAAACAAAGTGAAGAAGAAGAAATCAGACAGCAACAGCAGTTACAAGAGGAGGAGAAGAAGGAAACAGGAAAGGAAAGCATCAGTCTTCAAGAAAGAACTGTAAGTCTGTTAGAAGAGGTATTATATGAGTTGAAATGGATGACCAATTTCTATAAGTATTCTTTAACTCATCAACCACCTAAACGGAAAAGACCATCACGGGCTAAACAACATTCTTCCAAACCTTCCAGTGCTAGTGAGATACCACCACCCATGTCACCAATATCACCACCACCACCAGTGACTGCCACCATAACGAAAACACCATCAGTAGCAGCAGCATTAACAGGATATGGATTGGGTCGTGGTAAAGGACTACGGCATTTGAAGTTAATTTGAAAGTTTTGTTTTGAAACCAAAAACAAAACAACCCAACGGTCCTTTTAAGGGCCCCCCAGATTTCTAGAAAAGAAATCAAATTGCCAAAAAATCAAGTTAAAACTTTAAAAAATCCCACCATGATAAAAGTGTGAGTGTGTGCATGCGTGCGTGCGTGCGTGCGTGCATTTCTACTCTAAAACAAAATAACACAAAACCACTTACTTTTTTTCTCTCCAGTCTGGTGTATTCATCCATTTTTTTTTTTTTACAAAATATTTCAGCAATATAACATATAACACCAAAAAAAATCACACAAGAAAAAAACAAAGTTCACTTTCTGTAATGCTTGTGTGGCTTGAATTTAAACACTGGAGTTTCCTTCTCACTGTCTCTCTTGTGTTTCTTCTTCATAGGAATCCTAATCGTCACAGGAATCATGTCTTCCATTTCTTCTTCTTCTTCTTTTTCTTCTTCTTCTTCTTCTTCTTCTTCTTCATTCTCACTGTCTTCCATTCTTCTTACTTTCTTCTTACTTTTCTTGATGACATGTTCTTCTTCTTCTTCTAGGTTTGTTGATTTTGAATCCACTTCCTCCCTCTCCTCTTCTTCTTCTTCTTGTTCTTCTTTCTTCTGAGGGCATTCCGAAGACCAATGTCCTGGTCCTTTACAATGATAGCAGATATCTTTCCCTTTATCTCTCTTTTTCTGTTGACGTTTGGGACAATCTGGAGCCCAATGTCCATTCTCTTGACAGATGTAACAAGTATCGTCACTTTTATCTCTATTGACAGAGGAGGAGGAGTAGTCTTTACTCTTACTGTACGTAGTATACTTTCGAATCACTGTCTGTAAATCTCTCACCAAAAAAGCAATCTGTCTTTTTGACTCTTCCATCTTGACAGTTTGAGAGTTCAATCACCAAAGACTGATTCTGAAGGCAAGAAGCTCTCTCTTTGTATACTCTTCTCTCTCTATATAAAGGTACCTGGGTGAAAACTCAATCAGTTTCAAATCAGAGTTCAAGATGAAAAGATCACGTCCAAACCATGATAAATCAGAACAAGAACAAACCAAGAAGCCACGGCGACGAAGGTATTCCGTGCCTCCTGAAACACCCTTAGAGGAATTACTGGCTCAAGTCCATGCCAGTGACTTTGAAGACGAAATGAGTGAACAACCTGAAACCCAAACTTCCAAACCACCACCACCACCACCCAAAACCAAAACCAAAACCAAAGCCACTACTACCAACACCAGAACCCCTGACCAAGAAAGTCCTACTACTACCGCTACCGCTACCGTGGCTCCTGAAAATTACTATAGGATTCGAGAGACACAAAAAATCACTTCTCGAAAATTTAGGACCACGGCGTACACTCACACAGTACACTTCAAAGACTTCAAGTCCAAAGTACCTCCAGAGAAAGCGGCGCGGTTCATTACCAATTTGTGGGAATCTGTCTTACAGAACTTGAAACAGCAATGTGGAGCCAAAGAAGAGGATCGGTTGAGACTAGCCATTCATCATGACCAATTGAAGAGTCCCGTTTGGATTGAATTTAGTACCCCGGCAGAATTAACGCCAGACAAAGTTATGTCTAAAATAGAACATGTACAACAATCCAACGACAAGTTTACCATCACCGATGGAAAGGTCACCCTTTACATGACCCATGTTTCTCCACCTCGAGGAAGTGGACAAAGAAGAAAACCGTTATTGGTGGACGATCTTCGTACTACCAAACACAGTGTCGTCCAAATCAACAATACTGAAGATTCAATGTGCTTAGCTCGAGCTATCGTGGTGGGTCGTACCTATGCTAACAAGAACGAGAGCAAAGAATGGAAAAAAGCCTGGAAAAACATTCAATATTCGCAAAGACCCCAACAACGAAAAGAAGCAGAACTCTTGTTACAACAAGCAGGGATCCCTAAAGAGACCGTGTGTGGCATTTCTCAAATGCAGCAACTTCAAGATGTTTTGGCTCCTCATTATACGTTAAAAGTTCACCCTCAAGAAGTGCGTGGTGATCTATTGTTTCGATACCCTAATTTTCCTGAGGGAAAATACATTCATCTTTATCACCATCAAGAACATTTTGATATCATTACTAGTATTACCGGATTTTTGGGATATGGATACTTCTGTGAGAAATGTAACAAAGGGTGTAATAGTCGGGAGAAACACATTACTTGTGGAGCAAGATGTAGGGGTTGTTTAGCCAACACACCATGCCTTCCTGAACCACAACAACATCACATTTATTGTGAAACCTGTCGACGCCGTTTTGTCAGTCCTTCTTGCTACCAACAACATCGCAAGACCCAAGGACACCAACAAAAATGTGCTTGTGAGTTATTACAATCGTGTTCTACGTGTGGACAGCTCATTCGAACCAACAACTCCAAGAGACACGTTTGTGCTGGCAAGAAAAAATGTTCTATTTGTCATCAGATCGTCGATTTTGATCATCGATGTTTTATTCAAAAACACGACAAGATAGAGAAGAAAGAAATAAAGATGAAGAAAAACAAGAAACAAGTAGATTTCATCTTTTTTGATTTTGAATGTATGCAAGAAACAGGCACTCACATTCCTAATTTTTGTGTAGCCCATCGGGCTTGTGATCAGTGCATTCAAGAATCGATTCATTTTCACTGTCCTCATTGTAGTAGGATTCCAGGAGGACGTGAAAAAATCTTTCGTGGAGTGAATACTTTGTCGGAGTTTGCTGAATGGGTTTTAGACCCTACCACCCACAACAGTTGGAGCGAAGAAGACATTCATCGTTACGGAGATTGTCATCGGTATGCGACCGTCATAGCTCACAATTTTTCGGGATACGATGGACAGTTTTTACTTAATTATTACTTGAACCATGGAACCGAACGTCCTGAAGTCACCATGAACGGAAAAAAGCTCATCTACATGAAAGTAGGACAAGTTCAATTCAAAGATTCGATGAGTTATTTGGCCATGCCTTTGAGTCGCATGCCAAAAACGTTTGGTATGACAGAAATGGCCAAAGGTTACTTTCATCACTTCTTTAACACGGAAGCTAATCAACAGGCCGTCCTACCTCATTTACCTGACCTTCATGATTATGACCCCGACGGAATGCGACCCGAACAGCGAGAAGCTTTTCACGCTTGGTACCGTGTTCACCAGAACGATCCCTTTGACTTTCAAGAGGAGATGCTCAAATATTGTCGATCGGATGTAGATATTTTAAGACGTTGTTGTGGAAAATTTCGAGAGTTATTTCTCGATAGTGCAGAGGTCGATCCTTTGAAAGATGCAGCCACCTTGCCTAAAGCCTGTTCCTTAGTCTACAGACAAAATTTCATGCCCGAAAACCAACTGGCCATCATTGACTCCAACACGTGGGTTTTTGCTAGTCGTCAATATTCGGTCAAAGCTTTACGTTGGCTTCATTACTTATGTCAAAAAGAAGACAAATGGATACAACATGCTAGAAACGGAGGAGGGGAAAAAAAGATTGGAGGTTATTCTGTGGATGGTTGGGATTTAGAAAACCCACACATAGTGTACGAGTTTCAGGGATGTTTGTTTCACGGATGCCCTACTTGTTATCCTGTCCGAGACATGAAAAGCCCTTATTCAGATTCTACCATGGATCAGTTATACGAACAGACTTGTCAACGACGACTTCAGTTAGAAAGTCAAGGTTACGAAGTGGTAGAAATGTGGGAACACGAGTACGATCGACGTTTGAAAATCGATCCTGAATTTAAAACCATCACTCAAAGTTACGACGCAGCCGACATCGAACCTTTAGATCCACGTCACAGTTTATTTGGAGGACAAACCAATGCCACTTGTTTACTGTACGACGTGAACGAATCCCAAGGTGAAGAAATCAAATACATTGACGTGTGTTCTTTGTATCCTTGGGTGTGTAAATATGCTCGTTTTCCTACCGGACACCCTGAAATTTTAACAGAGCACATGAACGTGGAACACATTCGTCAATACGAAGGATTGATCAAATGTAAAGTTTTACCTCCCACAAACTTGTTTCATCCCATCTTACCTTGCCATTGTCAAGGAAAATTGATGTTTCCTTTATGTCGGACGTGTGCCGAAATGTGTAACCAAGATCATCCCTGTCACCACACGGAGGAAGAACGGTCAATGATAGGAACGTGGGTTAGTGCCTAATTGTTTCGGGCATTGGATCGTGGATACCGTTTATTGAATGTGTATGAAATCTGGCACTTTCCAACTACAACCCAATACCAAAAGGACGACGCTACTAATCATCCAGGCATTTTTTCGGGGTACGTGAACCAATTTCTCAAACTGAAACAAGAAGCTAGTGGTTATCCTTCGTGGTGTCAAACTCCCGAAGACAAAGTTCGATTCAAAGAAGAATACCGTGACATCGAAGGCATCACTTTAGAAGAGGTAGAAAAAAATGAAGGAAAAAGATCGTTTGCTAAAGTGATGTTGAATTGTTTGTGGGGAAAAATGGCTCAACGTACGATCTTACCCAAAACGGAATACGTCAACGATCCTTATCGTTACTTTAAACTGGTGGACGACAAAAGTATTCTAGTCAAGCACGTCGATTTGATCATTGTTAATTTTGAAGATGAACCCAAGTTTGTTAAACCTGACAAGTTTAGTAACGTAGTCATTGCCGCCTACGTGACTGCTCATGCTCGTTTGAAATTGTATGACGAAGCATTAGAAGTCTTGGGAGATCGTGTTCTGTATTTTGATACTGACAGTTGCATTTACATTCATCGTCCCGGTTGTCCCCACCCTACCATTCAAGGAGATCGATTAGGAGCCTGGACAGACGAGCACCCTCAAGATACCATCCTGAGTTTTGCTAGCGGTGGTCCTAAAAATTATGGGTACCGATACCGAGACCCTCAAGGTCAACTTCACACCTCCTGTAAAGTCAAAGGATTGACTCTGAACTATCGAACTAACCAAGTCGTGAACTTTGAGATTTTAAAAAATGCTCTGTTGTCTGGACAAGTGAAAGATTTTCAAGTAGCTACGTTAGAACCTCACAAGATTGTTCGCCTACCAAATCATAAAATCGTGACTCGACCTGTTCAAAAAGTGTATCGCATCGTGTACCAAAAAAGAGTGAGACTTCCAGATCACACCACTTTACCTTACGGACACGTCGATTTGGAGAAGTATAAAAAAAGGAAACCCTCCTCTTGAAAAAAAAAAAAGATGTCTTCAACAACAACATGGGTTTTGCCTGACTATGGTGAGTGTGACAGTCGCTTGAAAACGTTCAAAAATTGGCCTAAACACATGCCTGACTATTGTTATTGTCCTCATCGATGGAGCACCAAAAAACTTAGGAACAATGGATTACCTACTTCCTACGCTTTAGCCAGAGCAGGTTTTGTTTACTTTGGACAAGGAACACAAGTTCAGTGTTTTAGTTGTGGTGCCACTATTCGTATGGATTGTAAGAAGTCCGCTCTCCTGGAACATACCAGATGGTCACCAAACTGCGCTTACCTTTCTTTGGCGTTTCCACGGATCACATTGCAATACTTTTCGGATGGTACAGTCGACAGGTATAAAAAAGGAACCCCTTCCAAGCCTAACCTTCATTCTGACTTTTCACGTGAACCGAGCAAGAAGAAAAAAAATAGATGAGTTTTTTTTTCCAGTTTTGAGGAATTTGAGTGCGATGCTGAACCATGCCATGACGAGGTCGATACCGTACGTTGTGACATCGTGGATTCAGTCACTCACCGGCGATCCAACTCTAAAGAGGCAGTACGCCCTTTTTGCTTCAGTGGAAATACTAAAGGAACTGGTATTGACGTTAATGACACCAAGGTGAATGTGGAGCCCTATTGGCATATCAGAATACCTGTGACTTTATTTGGTTATTCCAAGTATGAAAGTCGACTCGGGTCATTCAAAGACAAGTGGCCAAAATTTCTAGATGGACCTAAACCGGAAAGTTTAGCTAGATCTGGATTTAAATACACGGGAGAAGGAGATAAAGTTCAATGTTTTAGTTGAGGTGTGAAACTTCGCCATTGAGAGCCTACCGACTCAGCTTACATTGAACATGCCAGATGGTCTCTGCACTGTCACTTCTTACCTTTAGTGGCTTTAGAACAGTACGGGTACGATGAGCCAGATAACAAGAAGTAATACAATGGAGGAGAAGAATACTTATTCTTTAGATGAACTTTTTTTTGGTTTACCTTTAGAGATTCAAGATCGTATTTTTCAGTATATTCCTACCTTAGAAGATCGTATTCGTGGATTACCTTTGGAGCTACGAGAACGGATTTACCAAGAATTTGTTCACATTCAACTGAAACGTAAAAAAGAGTTACATCCTTTACGACAGACTTGTTGTAACCAATGGTATTTGAATACAATAAGACATTTGATTGCTAAAAAGATATTCAAATGGTCAGACATTGATGAAGATTTACATCACCAATTTAAGACATTGGTGGGGGCTACCTACAATGTAGCAGTGGAATATAGAATTCCATGGAAGGATGTGAAGGAAAAAAATGTGACTAACATAGACGAATACCAAAAACTGTTAGAAGAACTGTCTCCTCAAGCCGAAGCGCCTTTTCATTTTTTGAAATTAGATAGGATAATCACTGAAACTGGTGTTGGATCATATAGATATCCTTTACCTACCGATTCCGTTTGGTTTGTTTGTGAGTATTTTGTCACCAAGAAACCTACTCTTCAAGATCGCATTCGTGACTTGCCTTCAAAGTTGCAAAAACGGATTTACGATGAGTTGGTTCAGATTCAAGTGAAACGTAAACTTCAAGTGATTCCTCGATTTCAAGGCTATGGCTACTTTCGTCGCATCAGAAATTTGATTCTGAACAACGACTATCACCAGTATCGTGAAGAATACAAAAGAGAAGTATTTCTTTCCAAATCGGAAACTTTACCCAAGTACATTAGTGTTTTGCCTTTGAATGCGCGAGAACAGATTTACCGAGAGTTTCTGAAATTACAAGTGAAACGTAAACTCAAAGTCATTTCTCGAGCTGTGAACTATGCTATCTTCCAAAGTCGTAGAAGACTGATTCTGGCAAACTTATATTGCAATAGCTACGTTCACAGAGACTTTCTCAAAAGGTACCAACCTTGGGAGCCTGGCTATAAAAACATGCCACCCAAGATACCAACCTTAGCCATCGACCCCTATAAAGAGGAGGCGGCACGTCTCAAATCACTTTACTCGTGAAACGGATTCTGTGGAAGGAAGTCAAACATGAGCCTTCATGCTTTATCGGTACACGAAAGAGAAATTATACTCAAAGTGTTGAAAGTGGTCATGAACATTCCAAGTGGGGAAGAAGACATTAGAACAAATTTATCTTGCCGTGACACATTTGAAGAAGTGTGTCTTGTTAGTTGGTTGCACCAAGAACTTAATAAAGATTGGAAAGATGTACGTGACTGGAAAAGTGTTGGCTTCAATGCTTGGCTAAAAGAAGTACCACAGTTTGCCAAAGATCTAGCCCGTCACCACTAAGTGTCAAGTGAATTGTTTTGACACAGCCTGGCTATAAAAGAGTGGGTATGCCTCAAACTCTACACACCAGTTGTGAAACTGATTCCGTGGAAGGAAATCATAGATAAAATTCAGACCTTAGAGGAATATAAAAAAGTGATACAAGAACTGTGTCCATTGAATTTTGGACGTTATGTGGTATGTGTCATAGTGACTTCTTATCTTGGAATTCGTTTTCCAGGACATTCGTTGTGGACTATTTTTGAGAACAAGTGTTTGCCTTGGATTCTTTTGAATGATCCGTGGTTGTTTTGGACTCAATTGTTGAGTTCCAAAAAACAATATGACCGTGTGTTCTTCTTCTTCGGACTTAGTAGAAGAAGAAGACTATAAAAACTTGATTTTATCAGTCCACGAAAGACAAATTGTACGTATAGCGTTGAGAGTGGTGATGAAAATTAGTGACGAACTTCCATGTGAAGAAGACATTCGTCACACTTTATCTGTGCATAAAACATTTCAAGAAGTGTGTACTGCTAGTGAGTTACACCAACAACGTTTCCATTGGAAAGATGTGCGACCCTGGAGAAACCTTGGTTTCCAATATTGGTTACAAGAAGTGGCCCAGTTCAGCAAAGATTTGGCCACTTGTCCATAAGGTTCTAAAAGTGAAAAAATGGGAACCTCGATGGGAAACCCTAAAAGAAGAAAAAGAAGAAGAAGTACCTGACACCACTACCACCACTGTGGTTCCAATACCTCTTGAGGAGGAACACCACCACCCTTCTTTACCACCACCACCACCGCTTCCGTCAGAAGATTCAAAAAAACAAAAGACGACGAGCAGAAGAATGTCACCACAAACAGTGTCTTTCATGACTAGGACACGAAACTATTGTTGTTCCTTACCTTGTTTAGAGATAACTTTAGCTATTTTAGTGGCAGTCTTCATTGTGTACGTGTTCATTTTAATTGCATATTTTCTCACTCATTCACTTCTTCGTGTTCGTGTAAAGTTGTAAAAATATGTTATTTGTTGGTTGGTTAGTTACTTTTTTTTCTAAAAAAAATAAACGTGTATGAAAACGTATAAAATGCCTTGGGTTTTTTGTCTTCTTCTCAAAAATCTTCTTACCTCAATCATGGCTACATCTTCTTCTACCTCGTCTGCTTCCTCTTCCTCTTCTGTGGTAAAAGTGATTGACGAAAAGTTAGATCGTCAAAGTAGGAATGCTTTGTATCTGCGCCATCCATTTAACATGTTGATTGCTGGACCCAGTGGTTCAGGCAAAACCGAATTTGTCAAACGATTGATCGAACACAAAACTGATTTGTTTGATCGTCCACCTCAACGTATCGTGTGGTGTTACAAAGAGTGGCAACCGTCTTACACGTTATTGAAAGAAAGTCAAGGAGAAACCATTTCCTTTGTGGATGGTATTCCTCACGAAGGCGATGGAATCGTGTCTGACGTGAGTCAAACTCATTTAGTTATTTTTGATGACATGTTAGGTGAAGACGAAGAAGAAATTAAACTTTGGTTTACACGAAAAGGACACCATCGTAATGCTAGTGTTGTCTACATTACACAAAATTTATTTCAACAAAGTAAAGCCCATCGAACCATCAGTTTTAATGCTCATTATGTGGTCTTGTTTAAAAGCCCCAGAGACAAATCTCAAGTACAAGTGTTAGCCAAACAGTTAGGAGCTCCTTGGCTCAATTATGCGTACGACGATGCCACTCAAACCCCTTCACGAGTATTTACTCATTGACTTAAAACCGACCACTCCTGACTATTTGAGATTTCGTGCCAGTATCTTTCACTCTTGGGGTCAAGAAGGTGGTCCTGTCATTTACACGTCCCCTTCAGCTCATTTTTAAAAAAAAAAACTATAAAAACAACCTACGACGTCATTTCTGTCACACACTCTTTTGGAGAGAAGATGACTTCCTTTCAATCTCATCCTTCGGCTAAATTGATTCGTGCCTTGTATGGCATCAGTCGTGAAAAAAATGCACAAGTCCGTGCTCATTTGTTAGAAGCGAGTCTTAAAGAAGTGTTACGATGGTTTACTTTGACGGCACGTCAATTGCTACAAGGCATCATTCACATCCCTCATCAAACTCAACGTTTTTTTCAAAAACATAAAGGAGCATTGTCACAACTGGCTGATCCTAGAATCGATTCACGGACTAAAAAACAAATCATTTTAACTCCTGGTGGAAGTGGTTCTTTAGGAGGAGTTATGATTCGTTCCCTTTTGAAATGGGATCCTAATGATACCAAAGCCAAAAAACCCAAATCACCTAAAAATAGGAAGAAAAAAAGTCCAAAGAAGAAGAAGAAGAAAACCAGCCCCAAGAAAAAAGAAAAGTCGTGCCCAGAAGAAGAAAACCACACCTACTACCACCCGACGTAAAAGAGGTACTGCAGCCAGGACGCAAACGTACACCCGCAAAACACCACCACTACCCTTACCATCATCACCACCATCACAGTCCCCCATGATGATGGCAAGATCTCCTTTGGCGTCCACCTCTTCCTCTTTGTCTTCTTCACCACCCTCTTTTACTATGATGCCTGTCAAACCAGACTTAAGATCCGTGTTTCCTAATTTGATGCAAAAATGGAAACCTATTTCGAAAGTCACCCCGTCGGGACCGTCGACTTCAGCTGATTTAGCCATGGCAGCAGCCACCCACAAAGTACCATCCCCTAAAACCAAAGTCCAAGAAAGAACTGGCATCTTACAAAGTTTAGTGGATTTATCCAAAGAAGAATTGAGACGATTTAGTCCCTTGAAAACACCTCAAAGTCAAGTCAGGCCTGTCGTGAAGTTGGTACGTCGTACAGACAATCAGTGGAGACGTGTTCCAGTATAAAATAGAAGGGTACCCTGCTAAAAGACTTCAGACTTGTTTTCTACCGACTAAAAAAGATGGCTCCCAAACGTGTACACCACCACCACCACCACCAAAAAAAGAAGAAAACCACCAAAAAAGGACGACTTCCCCCTCGTCTGGCAAAACATTGGGATGTCTTGTCTGTCTTGACCAAATCCAAACCTCCCATGCGAAAACAACTCATTCAAACAGCTCCTAAAGAAATCATCGATACAGTGTGTGAAAGTTGTTTGAACGTGTTGAAAGGAACGGTACCTTTGTCCAAGATACAGAAACAAAAATTAGGGAAACATCGGAACGTTCTTCGTCAAATGGTGAAAAAGAAAATACCTCTTCAACAAAAGAAAAAAATGTTGGTACAACGAGGAGGATTTCTACCTATGTTGATAGGACCGTTGTTAAAAATAGCCGCTCCTTTGTTAGGAACGATTGCTGGACCACTTTTAGGAGGGGTCATGCGATAAAAAAAGAAGATAAAAAGGACCACCCTTCTCTGAAATGACCACACCTTTTAGGTACCTTTGAATGAAATGGAAGGACGAAAACTGACTTTAGTACCTTACAAACGATGGATGGAATTTCATCGTTGGAACGAACAACGGATACCTCATTTACCACCCAATCCTAATCTCAACGAAATGTCTCAGTTACAACAAGAAATACAATCCCTGATGGAACGTAACGATTTGTCCGAAACAGAAAAAACCCAACGGTACGGTCAACTTTTACAACGTCTACAACTCTTTCGTCAAAAAGCAGTCGACGAAACAGCTCCACCCACTCTGAGAGATTTTAAGGCTCTAATGAAAAGCGAACCTAAAGTGACTATCAAAATAGAAAAAGAAGAAGAAGAAGAAGAAGAGTTTTTACTAACTCCACCTCTTAAAAAAATAAAAAAGTTAGCCACCCCGGATTGGATAAAAAAGAAAAGGTCTACCCCTTTACCCTCAGAAGAGAAAAAGAAAGAAGTGAAGAAAGAAGTCAAAACAGAACCGATGACCCCTGATCAAACTCCCTCCTTTACCCCAGTAGCACGTCGGACACGTAAACAACAATCCAAAAAGATACCTCACGAAGAAAAGAGTATTAGGACTTGGTTAACTTATTCTTGAGGAAAATCATCATGGAGAAACTGTTAGCCACTATTTATTACAATCCTGGTCATGCTGCTAGTTACGGAGGAGTTCAAAAATTATATCGAGCTGCTAAAAGTCAATTGAAAAGTGTACGTTTACCTGAAGTACGACGATGGTTACAAGAACAATCGACGTACACGTTACACAAACCCATTCGACGTAAATTTTCTAGAAGTACCACTCAAGTAGAAGGGATCGATCATCAATGGCAAGCTGATTTAGCCGATGTCTCTCATTTAGCTACTTACAATCGTGGTTACAAATATTTGTTTTGTGTCATCGATGTGTTTTCCAAATTTGCTTGGGTCGTGCCTTTGACTTCTAAAAGCAGTACCGAATTGGTACGGGCCTTAAAATTGGTCTTGAAGCAAAGTGGACGTCAACCTTTACGATGGCAAACGGACAAAGGCACCGAATTTCTAAACCAAGCTTTTCAAAAAGAATTGAAACAAAGACACATTCATTTTTTTACGACCGAAAATCCTGAAACCAAAGGTAGTATCGTGGAACGTTTTCAAAGAACTTTGAAAGAACGCATGTGGAAATATTTTACACATCAACATACTCTCAAGTACATCGACGTGTTACCTCGTTTGGTTAAAGCGTACAATCAATCGTACCATCGTAGCATTGGATGTACCCCCGAAGAGGTTAGCCCTGAAAACGAAGTGTCTGTGTTTGATAAATTATTTGGTTCACCACCCCAGCAGACCAAAAAAAAAAAAAGAAAACACCCTTGTTGGAGTTAAAGACGGGAGATTGGGTTCGTATCGGAAAAACCAAACGTACTTTTGACAAAGGTTATTTACCTAACTGGACTACCGAATTGTTTCGTGTCACTACCCCCGTCCGTGGACGCGGTCCTCCCGTCTATAAATTGGAAGACATGCACGGTGAAGTACTCAAAGGAACATTTTACTTGCCTGAGTTACAACGAGTGACTAAAAAAGAAGATACCTTGTACGACATCGAAAGCATTCTCGAACAAAGAACACGGAAAGTGGGTAAACGTCGAGTAGAAGAAGTCAAAGTACGTTGGAAAGGATATCCCCCTAGTTTTGATTCTTGGATTGCAGCTTCTCAAGTCGTCGACTATAAAAAGAAAAAGAAGTAAACTCACAACATGCCATTCAACACAGTAGCCACCCAGACGACTCCTTCGGAAAGTTGTTCTTTTCAAGAATTACAAAAACAACCCCTTTGGGTGTGGTGCGGAGAACGTGTGCCTAAAAATCAAATCGTCTTTTTCTGCCAAATCTTTGTAGTGTATTGTGTCATCGGAGCAGCGATTGCAAATTTGAGTTTGCAACAAGGAGACAAACAATTGTGGACTATTTTACTGAGCAGTTGCATCGGTTATCTTTTACCTAATCCCTCTTTGAAATTTACATCGACGACCGACAACAGTCACCACAACAACGCTAGTTCACCTTCTTCTTCGTCGTCCAGTTACCACCACCAAAATACTACCAGTCCTCTTTTGGAACCTTTTGAACATCCTTCTTCTGTCCACCACTTGAGTGACTCCTCGGACACCAGAACCACCAATTTGGAACTATGAATGACCAATTTTATTTAACGTTACCTAGTGACAGTTCCATGGATGTGTTTCCCAACAACATCTTATGTTGTTTTACCACCAAATTACCTCAATCCCTCCAATTGGATCACGATGCTCATTGGGAAGTAGGTTTGGTAGAAATCATTCATCCTACGCAAATCATGAACATCAACAAAAGTTCAAACCAGATACACGTGGAAATTAAGAACAAAAAACTACAAGATTCCTTGGAAAAAAATGATCCTAAAATCTGAAATGTAGACCCAACAAATAAAAATAACATGCGGGGACATTTCAAAAAATGGGATGGAGGGATAGGAGCCAAAGGGGTTTATGGAGTGTATGTCCTGAGAATTCCTACGGGGTATTATTTTAATGCTCGACATTTGGTGGACACTATTGAGACCATCTTTGTTAGTCAATTTGGCAAAGCCCTAGCTGCCACCAAAAAAAAGGTAAACATCAATTACAATGATGTGGCACGCCGTTTCTACATGGAATTTTCTATGATAGATGAAAAATCGGGTGACATCATGGAAGACAAAGAAGCTAAAGAAAAAGGTATCCCCGAGCAGGAGAGAAGATTTATGAGCATTGAATTTTCTCCTGGATTGTATGCTATTTTGGGTGGTAATAAAGACTACAGTTCTCTATCAGTTGCCACCAGCATCGAATCTGTAGATGCTTTTCGCCACCCCATTGAAATGAACATTGGATTAAATTTAATGTATGTGTACTCCGATGTGGTAGAGTACAGTGTGGTGGGTCACACCTCGGCTCCCTTACTGAGAGTCATTCCTTTCAAAGTGGATACTTCTGCTGGGGCGTACGAAGAAGGTGGAAACACATTTCACATTCACCGTGAATTTGTACACCCTCATTATTATTCAGTTAGTAAATCGTATTTTGACACTGTCCAGATTAGTATAAAAGGAGATTTGGGACAAGATGTGCCATTCATTGACAAAGGAAAAGTCACGGTGAAGTTACATTTTCGAAAAAAAGTTCTCTAACATTCCTCAAAAATAAAAAATGTATCCAGTGTACCAAGGAGTGGCTCGACAACGAGGACATGGTTTAGGAGATATGTTAAAATCAGCCTTTCGGACGGTAGCTCCTATTTTGAAACCAATGGTAACTCGAGGATTTCATGCCTTAAAAGATGCTGCTTTGACACAAGGAAAAGAATTTTTGCAAAATGTCCTCATCGACAAACAAAATCCAAAAGAAGCCTTTATGAGAGCAGGCAAAAATGTGTTGATGACCACTGGTAAAGATCTTTTAGGTCTCCGAGAAAATCCTATAAATACGCTTCACGCTTCAGGTTCTGGCATTACTTCACATCAGCAAGGACAAGGTAGAAAGAGACGACGACGAACTCGAAATCCTTTCAAAGTTCATAAAAGAAAACACGGTAGTACTTCCAGAAAGAATAGGAAAAGAAGAAGAACTGGTAGAGAATTAGACGTGTTTGATTATTAAAAAAAAAACTGTGAAAATGATGCACCGAGATTCTTGCGAATGTACCAAGACCGAACTGGATATGTTTTCTATGCCTCCCACCATGATGTCGATGCAAGAATCCCAATGGGTAGAATTTCATCCTGTATCGTCTTTGTCGGATTCAGCTCCTATCGAATTTGAAATCAAAGGACAAACCGAAGATTACATCGATCTGAATAACAGCTACTTGTACCTGAAACTTCAAGTAAAGAAAACGGACAACAGCCTTCCTGATGACAATTCCAGAGTCGCTCCCGTCAATAATTGCATTCATTCCTTGTTTAGTGGAATAGATTTGTACTTGAATAACAAACTGGTCAGCAGCAGTTTGTATACTTACCCTTACCGTGCTTACTTGGAAAATCTCTTGACGTACGGAAAAGATGCCAAGAACACTCATCTGGATGCTTCAGTGGTCTGGAAACCTGACACCGCAGGAGAGAATACCTTCAACGACACAGAGGTGTCAGTACCGGCGAGGGTTGAGAGGGCTGCTGATGGTGCTGCAACTGGAAATATAATTTCAGCAGAGCCGCACAATGTGGGATTTAACGACCGTCGAAAGAAAATCAGTTTAGAATTGATGGATCGTTTACATTTGGACATGTGGTTGCAAGACAAGTATTTACTCAATGGAGTCGATGTACGCCTGAGACTGAATCGCAGTAGTACCACTTTCCATTTGATGGCTAATGCTAACGAGTGGAAAACCATCATCCAAGAAGCCAAACTTTACGTGCGACGTGTGGAAATCTTACCCAAAGTAGCTAACGACATCAGTCAATCCTTGAGCAGAACCACTGCTAAGTATCCTCTTAGACGTGTGGAAGTGAAAACCTTTACTGCAGCCGCTGGACTCCGATCCATAGTCGAAGATCACATCTTCCAAGGACAGCTCCCTAAACGTTTATTCATTGGCATGGTCAGAAATTCAGCCTTCAACGGAGTCCACGATCAGAATCCGTTCCAGTTTCAGCACTTCAACGTCTCCAAGATAGATGTCAGTCGAGATGGCAAGACCTTGTGTACCAGACCTTTTGAACCTGACTTTAGCGTCAACGTAAAAAATTACTTACGATCTTACTTGAGCCTGTTTGAAGCCACAGGA
Organism: Margaritifera margaritifera; assembly: GCA_029931535.1. Classification (NCBI taxonomy): domain Eukaryota; kingdom Metazoa; phylum Mollusca; class Bivalvia; order Unionida; family Margaritiferidae; genus Margaritifera; species Margaritifera margaritifera. Next base: position 505,279 of record JAQPZY010001316.1, on the reverse strand, counting down.
CAGTTAGGCCGCGACAGTAGCCACGGTATTACTTACGAGGATTTTGCAGGAGGGTATGCCTTGTGGGGATTTGATTTCACTCCGGACCAAGGCAGCGATGAAGGACATTTCCACCCTATAAAATCAGGCCCCCTTCGTGTGGAACTTCAGTTTACAGCTCCTCTAGCCGAGACAGTGAACGTCGTCTTGTTTGCAGAATTTGATAACACTCTAGAAATCAACAGTTTGAGAGAAGTCATTCTAGACTATTAGAAGAAGAAGAAAAGATGCAGCACGAAGAAAAAGATCCTATGGAGATAGATGAGGGATTTTGTGAAGTGATTCACCAGTCACCAACTACTATCACCGAGGAGGATGATAATGATGACGAAGTCATTCGTTCAGAACCTAAAAAAGAAGAGACAAATACTGTTGTTACTGAGTTTGTTGGATTTTATCCTTCTCGATGGCCAGAACAAGAACAAAAGTTAGTGGACTGTTATGCTCAGGAATTGAAATTCATCATTAACAGTCTGATTAAAGAACAATGTTATGGATGTCAAACCGATCATCCCAGTCAGATACAACACGACAAATGTATGATGTTGACAGGCGAAGAACAATTGGATGAATTTTTGGAAAATGCCTGGTTAAACATCTCAGATAAACACGTGTTGACACAGTGGTATAAAGTCTTGCAGAATTATTCTTCTCCTCCACTCATTCCTCGGGAGATCAAACGGATCGAAAGTCTCATTGAACAGAGTGAAGAACCTATCCGACGTGAATATTCCTGGAATTACAAGACAGAACAATTCCAGCATAAAGTCAGGTGTGCATTGCTGACTCAATATTTCTGTTATTGAAGGACAAAAAAAAAATGGATACCAGGGAACTTCATTACTTATTGAATCGTAGTTCCTATACTTCTTCTTGGAATCCTGTGGTATGTGCTAAAGATGAACTACCTCATCGTAAGCCGAAAAACGTTCATGCTTATGTCATCAATACTGACGACAGTCATCTACCAGGAACCCATTGGATTGCTGTGTACTTTCCCAACGATCACTGTGTGGAATATTTTGATTCTTATGGATTACCTCCTTTGGAAAAAGACATTATCGAGTTTATGAGAAGAAATGCTATCTCAACTCGATTCAATAATGTGAGACTACAAGGATCAGATTCTATGGTGTGTGGACAATATTGTGTTCATTATCTTCATCAACGCAGTCTTGGATATTCCTTAGAACATTTACTCACTTATTTTGATAGTGACTATTTTAGAAACGATGCTAAAGTACAAAGATGGTTTTGTGAACGTTATGGTTATCTCTTGTCTTTAGCTCACCATCGTAATGTACATCAAAATGATGTGGATGTAGAAAGTTTCACATTTACTTTACCTTTTCAACGTTGTCAACCTTGTAAATATGTTCCTGTTTGAAAAATTTAAATGGTTACATGGTTAGTTTTTTATTGTTAGCATAGTTCTTGTTGAATAAACATTTTTGTGAATTGTTTGAAAAAAAATGGTGTTGTGTTGTTTTTTATTGAAATTTGAAAAAAAAAATAATGAATATGTTCTTTTCTCTCTCTTTCTATCGATCTAAAAAAAACTCTCTATCTATGATCTCCCTGTCGATCTGAAAAAAACCTTACCATGTTTTCCATCGCGTCCGCGCGTTAAGCATATAAGGCGGTTTCACTGGCCAGTGTAGTCATTCTCGTTGACTCGTCAAGATCTCAACAGTTCCAAGAAGAAAGATGGCTGCCACCAAGATTACAAAGCTGAATGAAGCTATGGTGAACATAATGAGGGTGAAGAATCATTTGATGGAGACCAACCCAGAGAGAAAGACCATGACGTTCATTCAAATGGCTCATGATCTAGTAGAAGAGGTCCTGAGAGAAGAAATACTTAGAGAAAGAACAGAATGGGAAGCAGGACAACGTCCACAACAGCAGCAGCAGCAACAAAGACAACAGCAGCAACAGCAGCAGCAGCAGCAGCAACAACTTCTTCAGCAGCAGTCCAGCAAACTATTTGACGGTGAAGTCCAATGCAAGATTGACTGCGAGGAATTTGCTTTCTCTTTCACCCGAAAGAGACCTGCCTGTCTGAAAGCGGTAAGACTAACTATCGCTAAACGTGGCCGACCTGCTGGAGCTGCCACGGCTACATCCACCTAAAGAAGTTAAAAACATAACTTCTTAAACCCAACGGCCCTTCTTAGGGCCACCCAATCTCTAGAAAAAGATTACTACTCTCAAATATTGCCAAGAAATAATATCTATAAGTGTGTGTTTTATATATATATATATATATATATATATATATATATATATATATATATATATATATATATATATATATATAATTTTTTTCTGATAGTCTACCCCTCAAACAAAAAAAAAAACCCTTCTCCCCTATATGATTTGTGTGGTGTGTGATTGATATATATATATAAAATTTTCCCTTCCCTAAAAAAGTTGATAGTGTGTAAGTTTTTTTGGAAAAAAAAGGGGATGTTTTCCATCACGTCCGCGCTTGTCATAGAAATGTTATGGTGTGTAGGTTTATTGATTTTTTTTATCAAAAGTAGTTTCTTTTAGGTCCGCGCTTTTTACAGTCAGGGTTCATGGAGTGTAAACTCCGCGAAGCCAAGAATGACGTAGCAAGAATGACGTCAGACGCAGGGTAGTGGGGTGATGTTTTTTTTGTTTTTTTTTAGGTGTAAGGGATGTTTTCCTTCACGTCCGCGCTTTTAGTATATTAAAACCACGTCTTCACCGGTTAAGCTACCCCGTTTATTCAACAGAATGAACCGCTCTGAAACAATCCGACAAGTTCGAGTGCATTTAGAGGTGGCGTGGCACCTCCTCCAAGACTTGGAGAAGAAAGAGAAGGAGGAGAGGGAGAAGGAGGAGAGGGAAAGCAAAATTCCCATCAAACAGCACTGGATGATAGAGGATTCCAATAAGGAAAATTGGAATCCTGAAGCAGACCATCCTCCGTTTATACTTCAGAACAACAAGCCTTGCATGAGTGCAGCTACATGGAGGGGGAGCTGCCCTGCATGCAGGGCAAAGCCAGGGAGGTGCCCACACCTCCTCTAAATAAACTCTAACACAACAAAAAAAAACAACGGTCCTTTTTAGGACCACCCTTTTTCAAGAAAGATTAATTCTATTTCCCTCCCTCCCTTTCCCCACCCCCGTAATGTAGTAACGAAGACAACGTCTACTACTATCAAAAACACCTACTCCACCCCTTTTTGATGGTAGTAGACGTTGTCTTCGTTACTACATTACGGTACCTCCATGTTAAACTCCCGTAAAGGCCTATAGGGTCCCCCTCCATGTTAAACTCCCGTAAAGGCATGTAGGGTCCCCTCCATGTTAAACTCCCGTAAAGGCATGTAGGGTCCCCCTCCATGTTAAACTCCCGTAAAGGCATGTAGGGTCCCCTTTTGGCATATTTCGTCCCCCTCTACTACTGAGAGAGAGAGAGAGTGAGAGAGAAGCAAAGGGGAGAATGCCAACCCTGACCAGTCAGCAACGGGGAATTGGGAGTGACCGACAATACCAAGGTTATGCAGGCATGCTGTGCAATTGATTCGATTGTTCACTCGATTCGATGATGAACTGAGTCTTATCGATATAAACAGATCGGCTAATTACATTTTATTGAAATTCGGTGATTGATTGCTAAAAGAAGTGTATCTTTCAAATGGCATGTACAATTTCATTTTGTTTTAGGTCACTGATTAAATTGTTATATTTCGTATACGGGGGCTCGTGTTATTCTATATGTCTGCTTAGATCTCTATTTATTCCATCTATAAATTTCATATTTTATTTTATCATTTACTCGATGCGGGCAATAACACCGTGGTCGATCATCGATCATCCTCTAGACCACGATAATCGTACACCAGTTACAAGAGGTGCGTAACAGTGATAGTATGTGTTTGTGTGTAAGAGTATGTATCTATTTGATCCCAATGCTTTTACATGCTACCCCTCTTCTTTTGAGTATGTATGTATCTATGTATGTATGTATAACTTCAACACTGCTACCAGTTTTGTTGCATAGTATATGAGTTGCGTTGCGATAGGCATAAAAAAACGGGATGGTGGTTACTATAGCTGATGTGTAGACAGTACGATTCCCATATAACCCCATAAAGACTGACTATTGCTAGGTTAAAGGGTTAAAGCTACTACAAGTGTGAAAACTTTTTTCTTCAAATTAGCCTGTCTCTCTGAATATGCAAGTCGAGAGCACTTGATAGTTATCAAAAGTAAGCGATAATGAGGGAAACTTTTTTTTTTATCGCTTACTTTTGGCAATTATTAAGTAGGCAGGCGAGCACAAAATTATGGTTTACTTTGGCCAAATATTAGGCAGGTTATCGCTTATTTTCTTCGGCAATTAGGCATGCGGATTTTGGCGTGTCAACTGTACGAACTTGTTCGGCGGCCATTTTTAGTTACATTGGGATTTTTGCAACCTGAGGGCCATTTTTGATTTTGACTTTGACGACCTGGGGAGAGCACCATACCTAATCTATCTATGTAGGTAAGTCATTTTTATTCAATCTTAACGACATTTTTCTCTTCTTTTCCACTCTTTGTCACATAATTTTTAAATCAGCACAGATGGGGAAAATTACGCACATGATTAATAAAGTTTAATCCTGACAATCAAAGAACAAGTTGTTCAAACTATTTCTCTGTATCCAAAATGTCTTCTCTGCTCTCCAAAGCACCCTTTTGTAGCATAAATGGAATGATACAAATTTAAAGAAAAAACAGCCCATTATATAAATATAGCGGGCTAAGGAGTAAATTAAAAACATATCTATGATACCAATCCCATTTCATTTCATCAAGTGTTTGCTATGGGCATGTTTGAATGCACATAATCACATACATGTATGATATCATTAATGTTCATGATGCTAGTTCTTGAACTGAAGTATACTAATGACAAAAAAACAAACACTTGAATAAACAATTTGTTTAGTTTGAAATGCAGCTTTATTTTGTTCTTTACAAAACAAAGACAGAACATAAAATGAGTTGGTTGAACACTACCCTTTAGCTGCCTGAGTGCGAATAAGATGATGTATGCGACCAGTGTAAACCAGATCAGCCTGGTAAATGCTGACTGATTAGGGTTTATACTGATTGCAGCTCGTCAGTAACTTTTACAGTCACCCCTTCACAAAATAAATGGTCCAAAATCGAAGAAAGAGCAGTCCATTTAATATATAAAATAACATTTTAAGGGTTAATTGGTGGAAGACCTCAAATATTTAAGTAGAAATCAGATACCCTTAGTGAGTACTTTGACTTTCTAACATAAGTACTTGTAGAACTCTAACCCATGACTAGTGACTAGAGTTAATCTTGATCTTGAGACTGCACCTTAAGATCTTGGGCCACTCGGCCATGAAGGACCTCTTCATAGAATCATATATAGTTAATTAAATGTGTGTTGTGCCATGGGAAAAGGCATCTATTTCCAATGTGAATAGTGAGTAATGTAGACCCAGATCAGCCTGGGCATTCACATTGGAAATTAGATCCTTTTGCTATGGCCTTGAAGCAACTTTATTACAGTTATTGACTGTTAACGAGGCAATATATGTTTGTTTATGAGTCGTCCATTTCTTCAGGTAGACTGTCTTCCCCCTCAGAAACGTTGTTTGATCTGATTAAAGGTCCTAAATTTGCTAAAAAGCCACATATAGCCAATTTCATTCATGAGTGGCATGTACAGTATTGGATTTTTTTTTGCTTCAAGAATGCAAATGTAGCAAGGCGAGCGTTATAATTTTCAACTATTATTCTCGATCTAGCTATAAGTCTACCTGAATCATGGTCATGAGAGTCAAACTGTTTGCTCTTTTCTGAGAGAAATGGGGGTCTATAAAGAGTTATTCCTTTTCCCTGAATTAAATCTCGTATCAAAAAACCTTTATCAACCATAAGACCATCACCATGTTGCAGTTTGTGCACTATATCACTTTGTCCGAAATCTCCTTATCAGATGAATTTCCGCCAAACATCTGAACAATTAATTAAAGCTCCATTTGGAGCAGAGGTGTACATAGCTTTCACAGTATGACAATTTTTGTAATTTGAAAACATCTGTTTTCCAGCTATGGGACATCTTGGGACCTGTGTACTGAATTCTACACAATCTGCAATTGCACCTAGATCTGGAAAATGTTGTTTGGTTGATAATGGCATATGTTTTTGAATACTTTCCTTTGAAGGCCATATTTTAATAATCTTAAACTTTCTGTACATTCGTTTAATCCAGAATTTAAAAATTTCTGAAATTCTGCCTGTAGAAATATTAAAATCGGAGGCAATAACTGAATCTAATGGATTTCGTTTTAATTTGTATAATACAAGAAGTTGATTTTCTGAATCTATGTGAGAAAAAAGTTTGTTTGGATCACCATGACCAGGGATAATCTCACATTCTGTATGAGAGCAACAACTCACTAAATATTTGTGTAGAATTGTAAAAAGCTTGTAATCTTCAATACCAGTATATCTTTTTAATTCTTTGTCTGGAGATTTTAAATTCTCAATTTTTGAAATATTGACCTGACTCGACTTGTCACATGTTATCTTGGAGTCTGTCTGAGTTGTCTTAGTAGACTTGATATAAAAAGAAGATGGTGTTTCAGTTTGTGTCTCTATACTTATACAAATGTCTGTGCTTGATTTTTCCGACCGCTTCTGTTTAGGGGTTACTTGCGTGTGCTTTTGCTTGCCGGGGGTTCTTTGTATTCCTATAGAAGTTGTTTTTCTCTTTGGTGTGACTTGTGATGCAGAGTCACTGAACAGTTTTCTTTTTAATATTTTAGATGGGGTCTGGCTTGGAGTAATAATGGTGGTTGAGCCTCTAGTATATTTCCTATATCTTCTGTGCTGTTATCAGGATTGATTTGAAAACCTGTAAAATATAATTATTCAATTTAAATAGTATACAGAAAATGACACTTGTGTTAAACTTGTAACTACAATTTTTTTTAGATTGAAACTACAATACACATTGCGACATTTACTCACCCTTCATTTATATTAAAATGTCAAAATGTATAGGATAGGTTGCATTATTCGCAGTCGTAAAATAATGTATCAATGTATTGTTCGACAATTTACTGGTAATCAAATATGGAGGCCAGTCAATGGCATCACACCACAGCAAAACTGACTAGTAGAGATCAGCAATCAAATTTGTGAGAAATCAACTCTATTGAAACGTATAAGAATGGAACGAACCGTAAACATTTCTCTGGTTTGACTCCATGTGTGGTACAGCAAGCTGTACTAGACCTGCAGCAGCCTCTTGTCTTTCAAAGTATGAATTTAAAAAAAATACATAACAATTTTATACACATTATATAGCTTAAAAACTACACATTTAACTTTAGGTTGAAGGTAAGAATATGCTTAGGAGGAGTTCCAATTTATCCTGATCTCAATATTAATTTAATTTAAAAACAGACTTGAACAAATAATTACTAAATTATATAAATTACCAAGATGGTTAACAGAAACACAAAATATGACGTTGTTGATCAGTACTGAATAAAGTCACGATATGAAAATAGTTTATGATGCTAAATTATTGAACCTAATTTTATTTAGCCTAGGACATATTTAACGGAACTTTTTTACCATGACACCGTTTAACATAAAATGTGTTTTGTTGACAAATATAAAGAATTTCTTCCTATTAATTTGTGATATAACAAACCTGGAATATTTCTCGACGGTAAAGTTGTGGAAGTCCCTTCACCATCAGCATTAAAATGCAGCGAACACATTCTCGCATTCTGAATTGTTACATTCGTTTTCTGGTCAATTCAAGTTCCGATTTTCCTGCTCGTATGAGCCACTGTTTACACAACATTTCATCTCTCCATGGCAGACGATGAAATTTAATACTACATCCTTGATTTGAGTGACTTTTGCAACCTCTGATGATACATGTAGCTGGCATTTCTTCAATTTTGTATTTCTCTGAAAGTCTGGAACAGCACTCTACGCTATTTTGGAATGTACATGTGCCCACCAGCGTTTGATTGGCTGAGCATAAAGTGACTCAGGAGGTTATTCAGATAATTACGGAGCAACTCGGTTAAATTTGGTATGAAATGGTCTATTGACTTCAGCACTACAATGGCAGTTAGTGACATGTACTTTACTTTGGTTTAGATTCTATACCCAAAGACACTACATGCATGACCTTTAAAATTTGGAAAACTGGTAGCCAGTCTAATACTTTTTTTTTTGCAACAGTCTTTGCTTTTTAAGCAGTCGTTGTTACAAAGGATTAAATAAAGTTCAGTGGTGTTTGTCTCGGTTCTTGCGATAGGGTCGTTCATAGCAGTGTTATTTTAGAGCAATCTGCCATTCGCAACTTCGCGGTCAATCCTACGGATCACATTTTAGTCTCGCAGAAATAGCTGAGTTATTCCGAATGAACAATCTGCATGTACTCTAGTCAGGTGTACAATCCATAACATACAACACTACATGCATGCCCTGTAAAATTTAAGAAACTGGTAGCCAGTCTAACTTTTTGTTGTTTTTGATTATGTGTATAACAGTCTTTACTTTTTAAGCGGTCATGGTTACAAAGGATTAAATAAAGATCAGTGTTGTTTATCTCTGCTTTTGTGATGCGGTAATTCATAATAGTGTCAAAATGCATATTTTGCCAAGAAATAGTGGTCGCTGGTCGTGTTCCGCAGGTGGTCGCTCACGACTGCGTTTATATAATAAAATCGATCTATGCATTAAGATTGGGATCTTAAATGACAGTTGGTCGCTCATAGCAGAGGTCGCTCAAGACAGGTTTTACTGTGTATATATATATATATATATATATATATATATATATATATATTATAAAATTTATTCATACTACATCATATTTCATACAATATAATTTATTTTAAATAAAAATATTTATATTGGTTATGAATAATTGTGTGAAATTTAATATTAATTTGATTAACAATATGTAACTAAAATTTTTGAATTTGAACATACATACATACATAGGAGGGTGAGGGTAAAAAAAAAGCAAATTAACATGCAGTCTTGAAGCCAAGTTTTCTAACATAACAATAATACAAGTTTCAATTTAATGATGATGATAATAGATTTCTTCCAAAATTTAGCTCTTCTGGTGAGGGATGAGTAAAACACTTATTAAATGGCATATTGTCTGTCATCCACCTATTACAAATGTTTTCTATTGCTACTCTAGGTATAGTTGGTTTGTAAATGAAAGAAGTTCAGACTGGTTGTCCAACTTGGTCATTTTATGATTTCCAAACATCGATTCTTGGCTAGTAGAATGCCACTCCGTTTCAATTCATATAATGCTGAATGGAGCTGCAACAGTTTTTACTCTACATTAACTGTTTGATATACTTGATTTATGGTAGGTTTATGAATGTGCAATATTGTTTTCAAACATGTAACCTGCATATATATGTGTGTGTGTGAAAATTACTATATTAAATGTATAATGCACCTCAGTCAAAAGCTAACTCTATCTATTATTATGTGCTCCATTTAATGTTTACATTTTCGAAGGGAGTACACTGTTTATTTTGCAATGTTCAGATAATTCATTTTTGTCTCAACTGGTTTAGTAGATAACACAACTATTGTATTTTAAAACAAAACTTTGTTGATTTCCTGAACAAAAGTTCAAACTTCGAAAGAAGAACAAAATAAATATTTTATATGAATATTTGTACTTTGATTAGTTTGTACCCTTGTGTGTGTGTATATATATATATATATATATATATATATATATATGCAGGGATCACGCTGGGCATCGCCAATGTCGCAAATTGCGATTTTTTTTCCTGGTTTGGCAAAAAAATATACCATATGGCAATTTTTTGGGCGACAACATTTTTGGCTGTTAAAACTTGTATATACACCTCTCCCTCGATAACTCGTGCACAACGGGGGTCCAAAAACATAGACCGCACTATAAGCGAGTGCGCGAGTTACCGAGGGACCACAAAAAAAATTAAGAAGGGGATGCCATTCCCGCTGGACATTGAGAAAACTGCAGTGGGGGTGGGTAACGGGGCTTTTTAATGTCCGAATACTCGTTTTATAATTACATTGGGAATAATTATCAATTAAGAGCTTTTTTTAATGTAGTTGTTTGCTTTTCTGAATAAATTACCATTATTTTCAAGATAACGAACCTCTGAAAGATCGTTAACAACATTAGTCCAAGTGGTTGCAACAACACGTGCACGCGAAGACATTGTGTATTACGTCACTGCTTTTTGTTGTTGGTTGTCGATTCACAGCTAAACAAGATTCCTTTTTTCAAAAACTAGGGACATTTATTTCGTGAAACAACCGTCAACGTCGAAACTCGATTTATTTATTGTTCTATTAATAAAATATGGATGCCATGATTTCATATCAAGTAACTGTGAAACTTTTTCTCATCCTTGAGGGAATCCCTGAGTAGCAAGTTAGAAATTTTATGTTCAATACAAACTCGCTTCTCCATAATGAACCGTATCTGTAAAACAAAGGAGGGATCTTCTGTCACAACACGGGCTCCCTCCTACACAACAGCCCCCACATTCTCCACATTCACGCTTGGCTCATCTCAAGCGATCTATCCGCCAGAAGTTTTCGGGCGGGGTTACCAGTTGCATCATTCAGGTCGGGAGAGCTTCAACATCCAAGGTCTATGATGCCAGGTGGAGAATCTTCTGTGATTGGTGCAGTAGGAAACATGTTGATTCCAGCTGTTCCTCTGTAACTTCCATTGCTAATTTCCTTTTGTTCTTTTTTGAGAACAAAAAATGTTCAGTATCAACTATCAAGGGCTATAGAGCTGCCATCTCTAACACACTTTAATTTTCTCAGAGCTCAGAAATCGGTTCAGATCCGCACCTTGCTGATCTCATTAAGTATTTTGAGCTGCAGAGCTCTACCTGTCTCCCGCTCTCTTATGCCCAGATGGAATCTATCTTGTGTTTTATGGTCCTTAACCAAAACCCCCTATGAACCATTGAGATTGGCTTCCTTTCAGGACCTCACACACAAGACTGTATTTTTACTCGCTTTGGCGTCTGCGAGAAGACATAGCGAGATTCATGCATTGTCTGTTGACACTGGCTGTCTCCGGTTTAATGACAATTACAAATCCGTTTCCCTCCTTTGTCAGCCGGGATTTTTAGCCAAAAATCAGTTACCTGCGGTAGCTCCATCACCTATAAAGATCCCCAGTCTCAGTCGAATCTGTGCTGGAGATGATCAAGATAGGCTTTTATGCCCAGTTAGGGCACTGCGTTTCTATCTAAATGCTTCAAAAGGGAAAATAAAGGGCAGGAAACGTCTTTTCCTTCCTCTGAAGGGCTCCTTTGATAATCCTCCACTATTTCACGGATTGTCACAATTAAAAGAGCTTATCAGTCCCTTACCGATAGAGACCTCTCTTTTCTGAAACTAAAAGCCCGTGAGGTCTGAGCCGTCGCTGCCTCATGGGCCTATCTAAATCACTCTTCCTTGGAGGATGTCATGAAGGCAGCTTTTTGGCGATCCTATACTACCTTTTTGTCCTTCTACCTCCGCTCATTAGCACATCAAAGTGCAGGCATTTTTTCTCTGGGACCCATAGTTGCGGCACAACATGTGGCCCAGAGGGACTCCAACAAATAGTAAAGTGGATCTCCCTCAAATGGTGACTACTTTACATTTTTCTGTTTTTTTATCAGTTTAACAAATCAGCCTACCCACCTAACTGACCAATTCAGCTATATAATAGTGATAGGGTATTGTATTGCTGCTATTAAAATGTAGTTTTTTTGGGGGGGTAAAACTAATTTTAATTATGCAATACTTACCCATCACTATTACCGAATGCCCTCCTCCCACCCCGCTCTGATGTCCTGGCGTAATTTCCTCTATGAAAAGGGTGAATGTACGCGCAGGCGCAGAGAGGTGCACGGGTATGACGTGTCTTGTTAACAAAATTCTCCACTCTGTGGGAGGATGTATTCACATCGAACGGACGAGATTTTCGACTCAAAAAAGAAATAGCTATATAATAGTGATGGGTAAGTATTGCATAATTAAAATTAGTTTTACCCCCCCCCCCCCAACCAAAAAAAAAATACATATTGACAGTTCAGACCTTTTAAATTTTTACTAACTGTAAATTTCTTTTTGCGAAAAATAAATATCAATGGTTTACACAGAATTTACTGTTAAATGGTATTAAACAGGAACTAAAGATATCTGATGGACAATGCATAAATGCTGCTCTTGTATTATGTTTAATCTATCTGTAGCTATAACTTCAACACAGTTTAATACCATGTTATTAGTAGCCCCATCCATACTATTCTGGCACCTATTAACCCATTTTATCCTGAATACGACTACGGTCGTAATACCTCATTCTATCCTGAATACGCCTGTGGTCGTAGTATCCCATTTTATCCTGAATACGACTACGGTCGTAATCTACTACGTATGTGTGTAGCGTCTATAGAAACATGTGTTATACATCACAAATATTTGTGTACTTCTTCACCAACACAGGAAATGGTTAAAGCACGCATGCGCAGTGAAATTTTTAAAAAAACGTGGTTGCAAAAGTAATTGTTGGCTTGAAAATCGATCGATAAAATGATGGACGACAACTCAGATGTAAACATGGATGTTGACAGCGAGGGTAGCGACATTGAAGTTGATGATTTGGATGATTCTGATGATAATATTGACTTAAATGATGGGTTAGCTGATGTTTACACAACAACTGATGTAGAATTTGCAGTTTTAAAAATGAAGTACATTTTTGCAGTGTGATGTGGACATTTATATTTGTGATTAAAGTAATATTGTTATTACTGACATATTGATGATATGGACCTCAAATTTGGACAAACATTCTACTGATTAATTATCTTTATCATACTTAAAGATTTCTAGGATTAATTTGTGACTAGGATTAATATGTGACATGTTTTCATGAGAAACTGCACGCTGAAGTACATGTTTTGGAATGTGATGTAAAAAATTGTTCCAGGTGTTTTGTTGTCCAATTTTAGTAAAATTATTATAACTTTTGAACTAACAGTGCTAGAAACTTCAAATTTGGACCAAAATACTAGAAATAGAATTATCTTTATTTTATTCACATAATATTAGGAGCATTTCATTCATCTTCATGGACAAAAGATTCACTGAACATCATGGCGAGTTTTTTTATTTTTTTTATTTTTTTTCAAGTCATATTTCAAAATACAGTTGTGAGCATGTACATTGGTAAATGATAACAAAACATATATCACTGTGTTGCAAATTTTAATACCTTTTCAAAGATACATAGTTTTATATACTTTAAAAAAGAAATAACAATGTTACAACACTTTTAGTAAACATGGTGAAGGTCATCACAATTTCAACTGCTGCTGCTGTGTGATGCTCAGTTTTACCACAATGTATTTAGAATTGCTTCTCAGGAATCGGACAGTGTAGTTGAAATTGGTAAACAGGATAAAATGGGTTAATAAATAGTTTCTATACTACATACTTGGTACGAGTGATACTCTAGTCAAGGATACTCAATATTTCTAAACACCACTGTCAAAGAGTTCTCAGGGTTCTCAATAGATTTCAAAACTGAAGAGTCTTTTGACCCTTGACACCAAAATGTCAGGAGTCAAAATGAAAATCTCAAGAGTCATTTGTTTTTGAGTCATGATCTCATAGCTGGGATTGTTCGTTGTTTGTGGAGCAAACTGATGCTTATGATTTCTTACAACTTTAGAAGATTTATTCTCCTCCTCCTCAGAATTGTTATCAGCCTTCTGTTTCTTTGGAGTCTGAGGGTCAGAATGATCATCACTTGCAGGTCGTTTCTGAGACTGAGACAGGAAATAAAATATACTTCTTTGAGCCATTGTGATTAATACGAGCCAATGAATGACAATTCAGTGAAGAATGAAGAAGGAAGAGGTGTATATCTCTTAGTTCACTGCATAGATTTAAATAATAAAAAAATCGACGAGCATTTTTGGTTTCCTTCACAAGATCACTGATTGGTGACCACTGATGACATTAATTGTGATTATTAAATTTCACACTTAAAAGGCTCTCAATAGGTTCCAGGTCCAGATTTCCACTTGAATAATTTTGTTTTGCAAAGAATGGAGAATGTCATCTCTGTATCAGCATTAGAATGTGACAGTGACAAAACAACCACACTCAGCCTGCAAGAAAGTTCAAACTTAAAATTTTCCTGTGGCTGGGTTTTAAGGTTGCTGACTGTTCTCCAATACTCATCCAAGCTAAGTTCATCCTGAGGAGAAAGTTTCTGAGTTGGACATGAGATGTATTCCCGAGTTTAATATTTCTTAGCCAGTGTTTTTTTAGCATTGAGAGAAAGCTTATGTTTTGGCATTTTTATATGAATTAAACTAAAACATGTATCAACTGCCCTTAAATATTCCTCTAAAAACATCTTCTGCAATGCAAGAACAATTAAAGAATACAAAAAAAATCAAAATACCTACTCAAGTGTTTCTGCCGAAATCATTTTTTGTTTGGTCTCTCCTTTTTATCTCACCTCTGCCAAAGGTCAGCTGATTTTTATTAAAAGACTTAAAAGCCATCATGGACCACCTTTCATCCCTTTATTACTTATAACACCTCATAAAACATCCTGCATTTGGCCATAAACTCTCCAGATTGTAACAGTAACGTAATCAATTAACAGTTTGTTGTGTACACAGGTTAGCCTTCATAATCTTATTACCAGTATAACATTTCCGGTCCCCAGTAGACTGGTTCCCACTGGTTTCTGTAATGGGGGATAGAAGGGCTTGTGGTACTAATTATATGGAACAACTGTGAACCAGTTTAGGAATGGGTGAAGATAAAATAGAGTATATACGGGTTTGGTGGTCCATAATTGGTTAATAATGAAAAGTACAATTTTAGTAAAAAAATTCTTCTGAGAGTTTATCCTATCTGTACCAGAAAAAAAATAGAGACGAGATTCTATTGATGCAATTTTAGTATTTTTACAGACTTGACTTAGGAACAGTCAATAATAACAATAGCACCTGATTCATTAGGTGCAGAATGGATAATACATGTTTCATGCACATGTAGATTCAAAATATGCCATGGCTCCTGTGTTTTTTTTCACACAATAGCTTGCATCAAGGATGGGTCTGTACTGATAAATATAGGCTTGATCGTGAGCACTTAGAAATTTAAAGTTATTGAATTTTTAATATCATGGTGTTTCCACAGGTTTACTATGGGAGTTGAATTAGTACCGCGAGTCCAGAAAGCACAAATATACAGATTCTTTTCTCTTTAAAAAAAAAGTATATAATAATAATCTTTTATTTTTCAAAATCAATATATTTCAACTATAAATCGGTATGTGCGGTAGACGGCTTAAAAATGGTATTTTTGTCCAACTGCTGGAGAATCACATGTATGTTGATGGGCAATCAAACAAACGCTCATATTTGATTCAAAAGTTAATCCAATCAAGTCATAATTGATTCCCTCTTCCTCTATAATAAACGTCAAAGATAATCCCAAAACAATCTAACCTTGATTCAGTTATGCCCACATAACCATGACATCATTGACCTGTTAGCTCTGTCCAGTTTATATTGATTTTGCATAGGGGCCGATAAGGTGTAAACCGGAGTCTAGCTAATGTCGATCACTGACGCATACGGTTATTTTGTTATGGACAGAGTGTGCTCAGTTGGAAATTATGACTGATGTTCTGGCCCAAATCAACGTGCGTCATAAAAAGGCACAGGTTGGAATTTCCATGCGTCAGAAATGGGTAAGATTCAAATTCCATGCATCAAAACCAGAGGGTACGTGTCTATTGAGGATCCTGGATCTAATGAGTTATACTATCAAAACTATATTTGACAAGTTGACTTTTGAGAGTTGGCAAGCTGGGCACATTTCTAAGTCTACTCACAAACTGCCTGTGGGTAGGTTAAGACTTGAAAGTCAGCTAAATGTGGTGTACTTACAAATATTATGATTAAAATGTAACTGACATTTCCCTTTTGGTCAAAACTTTATTCAAATAGTAAATATTGACATTATCATGTACATGTATGCATGAGAAAATGCGTGACTGACCTTGACGTTGAGTGCAAGATGGACTTTGTCAGTATATAGCATGAAATCAAGGATCTGTAGATGAACTAAGCTGTATATATGTAATACATATAAATGCTAAGTAAAGGTGCTGATATATGTAATGTGGTGAGATAGTAGATTATAAAACTTGCAGAACATAAAACATTATGAACTGAACATGAACTCTGTATCTCTCTAACAGGTTTTTGGACATGCCCGCAGACTAGGACCAGGCAAACTTGAGCTCGTCCAAGCTGAATTTGAGTGTGCCCTGAGTACTGGGTAAGTGGATTTGGCATGCCCTGCAGGGATTTTTCAGGACTTTTGGCTTGAGGGTATTATACAACTGTACAACCAATTTATAAATGCACTGGGGATCCAACTCTTCAGAGAATTGTCATCGTAACAATTATAATAGTAAGTTGTTTCAGTATACCATTCACTGCAATCTTGAATCTTAGAATAAAACACTTTTTTAAATGATCCTAACAGTTTTAGAGGAAAGTCAAGCATGATTTAGAACTAGATATCCAACAAAGGACCGTATATTCATATTGTATACATTGGTTGAATTTGGAAATACAAAAATAAGAAACTGTTGTGCTGTTTTATTGGTCTGAGATTTGGAATCTGTTTGGCCGGCAGGGCTTTGGATGAAATGAGTAAACAGTGATGTGAATGGAAAAGTTTCACTTTTATTTACAACTTCTAAAAATTCATAATGTCCTGTGTAGTGTATGCAGGTCAACAAAAAGATTTCTTCCATAAATTTTGTGGGGGGAAGCAAAGGGAGGACTGGTTACCAGTTTTATTTTGAGACTCATTGTTTCTCAAATGACTGTGAAAGGTTTTTGTAGCACTGAATCTGAATCTGCTAGTCCTGATGCAGTTGTGCTGTTTTATATCTTAAATTGTTGCGCCTTTTATATGCAGATGATACTGTTATCCTTCATAGACTGTGGATTCTTTTTCAGTGGAATTTGAATGCTTATTATGGTATTCTAATATGTGGAAGTTGAATATAAACTATACCAAAACCAGAATCATACTTTTTGGTGTACAAACTCGGTGGAAATATGATATCTGTTTGTAATGAATTTAAATACCTTGGGAGCTTTCTTTCCTGGATCCAAATATTTTGTAAAGCTATGAAACATGATGTTGAACAAGATAAGAAAGCATTGCATTTTTTATACTTAGTATCACTACCAAAAATTTTATACATTCCTCTCCAGAAATTTGGATTTGTGACCCTAAGTTTTCTGGTTAAGCAGCGTACTGGGAAAATATATCTTACAAGGATAGAATGTATATGTAACAGAGCTCTTTAAATTAAGACCAAGAGTCATGGATCCTCTTTCTGCAGAAACTGAGGGTCCAGCTGAAAAAAGTCCATGAGAAAAAACTCTGAGAATCCAGGAGAAAGATGCACATGTATAATATAATTTAAACAAGTGGGGGAAAGAAAGAAAGAAATAATGAATGAATAAAAGTGAGACAGAGAGACAGAGCTATTCAAGTATCGTTATAATCATGATGTTTTTCAGCTTCTGTATGTGTGTGTTTGGTTATAAAAAGACCACACACAAAAAAAATTTTTGTTTTAATTTGATACATCATAATTCTGTTCCATCCCCAAAACATAATTTAAGTCAGTTGATGTAACCACATATAGCAGGTACAAATAACCAAGTATCAAACATGAATAATTTGTCTCTTTAATCTCATGCCCCTTCCCCATCTAGAAAGTGGTATAATTTATAATATAAGGTGAAGATACCATATATACTCAAAAATAAGTAGAGCCCAAATGCAAACTGCTCAGACCCAGATCTGCCATCGCATTATGTGCTGGCAGATCTGGGTCACTGCAGTTTGTTAGCAGTAATCAGTAGAACAAATAACAGAGACCCTGATCTGCCAAACAAAGTATGATGTGATGGTGGATCAGGGTCTGTGTTGTTTGCATTTGGATTTTATAAGTGAGTACCGGTACTGTAAATATGTAAGATTTAGCCTAGAAATAAAAATTTGTTGATCAGAAACGTATGGGACAATTATATGTTGTAGAATTGATAAGTGCTGTAACTTAAGGTCAAGGTTGTTAGCTGACATCACACATTTTTGTGCAAATACGAGAAAAAGTAGCAAAGAAAAAAATATCCAACCAGTACACGACGTTATTACGCACACGGAGACAATTATTAAAAGCATACATTTTCAATCTTATCAAGGGATTGTTGCAACGAAGCTAGAAAGTGAGTGGTCATATGAAGAAAATCCCTCTTTCTAAAAATAGATGCATCTACTTTTAAAAATAATAACAAATCACAGTCAAAAGATTCACATTTAATATAGACTAAATTCCCTCAAAATGCAGTTGTAAAGATGAGATTACTTATCAGTGACCAATGTGATTTCAGTGAATGAACACTATGATGTTAAAGACACATGTACATGTGCTCTCATGTGCTTGTTATAGCCTAATATAGGGGTTGTTTCAAACCAATTTGATAATGTTTTTGACTGCCAGTTTCTAGCTTAGTGAAGTAACTAACAAAAAATTAAATTTGTTTTCTAAGTGGCAGTTGCTTAAGTATTTTTACCTATTTGTAATTACAATACTGTAATCTAGGTGCTCCTGTCAGGTAAAATTAATTACAATGTAATTAAACTTTTAACTTTGAATACACTACATATAAGTATGATACATTCATACACTTACAAAATGTGTTTATAATATACATACAACATAGAGAATTTTCTATTTGAAGATCAAATATTGCTTAAAACTAATGTTAACTGCATAATGAGAATTACAGTACACAGTTCAAATAAGATAACCTTAGCACACAAACAAACACACATACATATATATATATATATACATACTTGCCATATTCCCAGACAGTGTTGGGGTTTTTTTGAGACTCAAAAAGTGTGTTTTGAGGTCCCATAAGGGTCATTGCACTTGCCTCCCCCCCCCCAAGCGACGGCATCCAAATGAGAACAAGTTATCTTTTCAAATCAGCCTATAGCAAATGACTGGAAATTCAAATCTGGATGAAAAGAAAATACCATGTTTTCTGTGAAGCATTTAATATACCGTATATACTCGATTATAAGTCGACTCGACTATAAGTCGACCCCCCCTTTTCATGGCTGCAAAAAGCCAATTCACCTATGACCCTCCTATAAGTTGAGGTGTTTTTTCCAAATTAAATCCATCTGCAAGGGGTGACATGTCATCACTGAGTCAGAGCTGCACTTACAAAAAATAAACAAGCCAAACTGGATAGATAGATAGACATATAGATAGATAGGACAAATAAAAACAAAAACCAATGTAGAATAAATACAATTGTATTATTGAGTTGAATATGTACAAATAAATTTACAACTTACATTTTGTCCATCTTCGTGTAATGAAATCCATATAGCTTAACATTTTTAATCCATTTATATGATAAATCCATGAATTGGATTATAGGTCACATACAGGTATAAAATTGGTATCCTATAAATGTCACTGTCTAATGTCCTCTGGTTCAAAGCCCAAGAATTCATCCTCATCATCAGAGTTACCAAATAAAGTTCTAAATTCCTCCAATGTCGTCCCGTCATCGTAAACATCGTCCGACTCCGATTCCTCTTCCGACTCCAATTCTTTGTCCATGCCATCGCATAAATCGTGTACACCATCCGGCTGAAGCCGTAAAATATTCATCGCTGTTATCCTTGGCAGTAGAAAGGGCCTTCAGTCTAATCGCATTTCTAGTGACTGCATGCCCATTTTGACGCTGCTCTAGAACCCACTCGTTGAAACTAAACTCCCAGTTTGCATAAGGGCTTTCCATTACTCAAATTTTCTTCAGATGCCTGGCACTATCACCTATAACTGACTTTTTCTTGCGCCAGTCACGCACCTGTTTCTCCGACACACCAAATTCACGTTCTGCGGCGCTATTGTTATTTTTCTCTGCACAGTCTATAACTTTTAGCTTAAATGCTCCATCGTACGCATTACGTTGTCTTTTCCCCATATTGGTGAAATTACCTAAGTTTAGCTATTCACGATGTATGATATCTAAGTGACAAAGTACACAGTAACTGACAGAACACTAACAATTCATAAACTTGGACCATTATTTATGTAGAGACTCTGTGAGAGCATTTGATTATACAGTCTTTGATATCTCATTAAAGGGTCGCCGCAACTGAGCAGGTGTCAGTTGTGCGGTATGATCAAAGGGACTCAACATGACACTGAACAAGTATCAAATGCGCGGCAAGATCAAAGGATTGTCCACTGGGGAAAACAAAGCAGTGCTACTTTTAGAAGCTAAGGGATTAAGGTCATAATTGTCAAATTAGTATCTCGATCAAAAGATTGTGAACTTGGAAAAACAAAGCATGTTTGCCTTTATAAGCTGAGGGATTAGGGTCTGATTTAAAAAATATTTGTATGTCGCGCTTATAAGACCGTCATGAAACAGATAAACACTGTGCATACCATATATGCATTACTGCATAGGAATAGTGGCATGAAAACGTAAAAATATATGGATTTACAGTATTTTCATGTATTGCAAACATCTAGAGTTTCCAACATTACCCCAAGATTTTTTTGCTTTTTTAATGTCGCGCTTATAAGATGACCCCTTCTCTGCATGAGTCGAATTCTAAGTAAAAAAGGTCGACTTAAAAGCGAGTATATAAGGTACTTACAAAAAAAAAAAAAAAATGGTAGACAATTAGAATTGTCAAATAACATCACCACATCATGGCCACAACTTCACAGACATTAAATACAAAAATACACCAAGTTGCTGTCTTTAAAATCCATTGGAATGTGAAATGTAGTTTACATGTAGTCTTTCCAGCTCTCAGTAGTCGGTCTGACAGTGATGCAAGTGTCATTTGTGTTCACAAATATGCCTACAGTTTTCCTTCGCAAATGTGCATCCAGATCTATGTTGGCGCAAGCAATGGTCAAAGTTGCTAAAAGTGATTAAACCTGTAAGATGATAATGAATATCCATTTCAAAACAATGAATCTGGCAATGAAAACATTTAAGGTTGTGGTAGTCGCCGAGTTGCTAAAGTCTTTGACCGCCGTTATTGTAACGTATTTTCGAGGTTAAAGTCACGCCTACGGCAGTGATGATTTAATTTATTCTCAGGCTGAATTAATGAAAAAAGGTACCAATTTATGCAAATACACAATTTGTCATTTGATTAATGATTTAATACTTTTATATTATTAAAATTCCATGATGCAGTTCATTTCAGGTTAACCAGATATTCAAACATGTTGATGTTTTCATCAGTTACTTGATCACATGATAAAACATTTATTGCAATCATGTACATTTCCAAGGAAAATACGAGAAAGTTAAGGTGGCAAAACTGTCGAAGCAAATAAGATTATCTCATTTGTTAGCACTTCTAGTGGATTATGTTCTACAATATTCCTTTGTCCCTTTAAAATGTTGTGTCCCCCCCAATTCTGGAGGGTGAGGGACACTGTCCCCTGGCCTTTGGATCCTGGGTGCAACACTGCATTCGAGATTATTGTTCAACCTACCAAAATAATCGTGTTTTGAATTTTATATATGGAGTAAAAATCCGACTTCAAAGAAACTTTGCCGCTGATCAAAAACTTTAATAAAGACGGCTTCAACATTCTCATTCAATGCAGTCGGTGATGTGTATGTAATAGCATTTGTTTATCAACATGCATCTGTTTGATGCATTTAACTTCAGACAAATTGGGTTGTTCCACTTAGTGTACTTTACCTATGCAAATTAACCTAATGGGCTCTCCCTCAGCAGTGCTCAAAGGATTTGACACTACACATCACCCTAGCTACTGCGAGGCAATCCAGTAAATCTCTGAAAGGTGTCTGTTTGTCGCTGACTGCCTCACCTTTTAATTGTCCCCAAAACATCTGTATAAACTGTCCCAAGGATAGTTTTATGAGCTCAAAGCAGGACTATTAACTGTTTATACATGCCACAGATTACGGGCATATATCATTGTGATCAAGAAATTTCCTTTTTTTTGTGGGAATTTTTTTTTCTCTTGCCAAGATTGCTGAAAATCGTGTTTTTCGAAACACGACAGTGTCGGGGGGTTTGGGAGTCCAAAATTGTGTTTTTCGCGTGACACGTTGTATTATGGCATGTATGTATATATATATATAGCGTTTCTTGCATCGCTGCCACTTCTCCTTGTTCTGCTCTCACTTCTCCGTATTCTGTCCAAAAGGAGAAGTCACTTCTCCCTAAAATTCAAGTCTAGCTTGACCCCTGAATGATATTGATTGAGAAATTTAAAAGATAGAATTGTGATCAAGGAACATGAATGTCCTATGACAGGGCCCTAAATGACCTAAATGCAATAGTAACCTAGGTATGATGGATAGACAAAGGTAATACTGTCTAATAGGGTAAAAAAATGAAAATGCATTGTTTCCAAGGGCAAGTCTGATTTCACCAATGAGGAAATTATCTGCAGCAGTACTGATAACACATTTAAGCAGGTTTAATTCTGTTTACCAGTAAATATTTAAGAGATTAAATTCAAACTGTCATGATAAATAGAAAACTGGCAGCAAAAATACAAGGAGTGTAATCGGTCGTCTCCCTATATTTCCCATATAATAAAAAATGCTTTGTTAATGTCTTCTTCTGGCCAGCCATGTGAATGCAGCATGTTTGCAACTGTCGTCAGAATTATCCAATGTGCTGTCAAGAAACCCACTGCCTGTAACGATAAACTATTAAATTTAGTTATGTTTGTCTCAGTGTCTTGTAAAGCTAATTTAAAGTTTATTTGTTGTTTTTTCCATGCACAAATTATTTTATTTTTGCCTGTTGAAAATGTGTCTATGATACCCGGTAGTAAAATCTACCCATTTGATCTAGTAATTAGGTATGTAACAGTTATTTTAATCATACCTTGTTTAACAAATACTTGATATTATTTCAGAAAGAGGTGGATAATGTTTCATTAAATATTAGAGACCATTAATTTAATACTGAAATGCAAAGCATATCTAAGACAGTTAAAAAAATGAAAAGGATACACACTCCATTATATGAAAATGTCTGTGGTGGTAAAGCAGATGAGACTTGACGTTTAAGTTTCATCGTGTTCTTTCTAATTTGTTCAAGGCCTCGCAGATCATATGTGTCAGTATGTTGATCTCTGACTCTGGCATTCATCTCTGCTATTATTCTGGTAATATTTGCCATACAGGTCTACAATGAAAATAGGAAGAAGAGTCTTAAGAATGCTGTTATTTTTATGTTCAGAATTTCTAGTTCATATATTTTCCAGATTAGAATCACATTAAACTGATGAGAGTATTTCATTACGAAGAGTCATTGATAATTGCATTTTTAGAACACAAAAAAATTAGAACAAATTGTTATAATTGTACACTTTTTTCAAACTTTGCATAGGTTTCTTTTCTCTTAAATTCATTTCTTATAAATGTGTTTTAGCCAAGGAAGGTATCTTATATCAAAAGCTTAGCATGGTGTAACAGTGTTCAATTTTAGCATATCTGTGTTGTGCTGTGTGTCCATAATTTAATATGAAATAATTTTGATGTCCTACTTTGGAAGAGTGCAATAATGTTCCAAACACTTTCTGCTGCATACAAAACCACAAAATAATAACTATCAACAAAATCAAATGGATAATATATTTAGCGCACTTGCTCACAAGATGGCTTACAATTAGTTAGCAGACATTGTTGAATTTATTTAAGAGTAACTGTTTATGTTCATTTGCTAGTATAAGGAACTACAGTATATAATACACAATAAACTACAAATATACCTATGAGGGTCACTTGTGTATAAAGGACAAACATGCATTGTTTCTTGAATTACATTCTAACACCTTCCATAGTCACACATTTGTAATAAATATATTATCAGGTATTTGAACGTATAATGTGGCATTCAGGGATGGGCACTTTACTCTCTGCTTGACACAGTGGTGTCATTTGTCTCTCTCTCACTCTCTATAAATATATATGACATAATGCTGCGCAGAACTTTTATGAAACTAGTCTTAACGCTTTAGTGTTTCATGACCTATGGGTGCCTTTATTAAAGACAAAGACAAAAAAAAAACAAGCACAAAAAAGATGGAAATATTTTACGAATCTTCATGATTTAATGTTTTACAACATCTACAAAGAGCAAAATATAAAATGGAGGAAAGGATGTGAAGAAGTTTACTGTGGTGTATAATACCTTTACTGTTATTTGATTAAATGATCGCATGGTTTATAATGGCATGGTTGCATCTAGGACGCGAGAGAGTGAAATCCCCCCCCCCCCCCCCCAAATTTTTTTACTGTGGTGTATAATACCTTTACTGTTATTTGATTAAATGATTGCACTCGGCTAAAACACGGTATTGGTGCTGATAAAGGAATTTTCATGTTATATGCATGAAATAGAAAAATTAAACAAGATATGAACCAATTTTAAAGATTGGTAAGCCTGGCATATACCTCTCTTACTTTCCTGAAAATTTCAAGAGGTTAGTGTAACCCATTGTTGAGATATGCATGGAAACAAGCTCTAAAAATGGCCATTTTTGAGCGTTATGTAGTCTCACTCGAAAAAAGCTTGAATATAAAATAGAGAATTCTCTAAATATCATACTGAAATTATGCATTTATTGGTCTGGTTTTATGCGGAATTCTATCCTGCAAATATTTCTTCTTGAATCAAAGAAATCGGTAAAATATTATGGATTTTATAAGCAAAATACCGTCAGTAGAAGTTTTGTTTCAACACTGAAATTCAAACACTAATCTGTTGTTATATGCCAACATTTTGTACAAAATAACATTCATTATAACTTTTATTGACATCTAGAACTCGACTTTATATTATAATAAGTAGTAAAACCATTTAAATCACATGGCTAGCCAAGATATTCGATTGAGAGCTTGTTCTTTGTCAAACTTTCCAGTTCTAAATTTTGTAGTGTCTGTAACCTTTACAAGTTTATATGGCAATAATTTTGTTGTTTCATTATGGAAAAGTATAAATCCTACAAAGGCTCATGTGTATCCATGTGATGTCCAAGTTGGCCAAAATTGGTGGTGCTGTATTGTACCATTAAAAAACAGCAACTCAATAAAAAAAGTTACAGACACTACACAAACAGGTATAAAAATGAAAGATAAAAGTATTATTCTACTTGTCATTAAAACATTGTTTTTCTCAATAGAAAGTTCCATCTTATGTGATGTAATGTTGCATCATCTATTTACCTCTGCAGCCAAGAGCAAAAAAGTGATGCAATAACTCTCTTGATTGAATATTGCATCATTCTTGCAGCACTGTCTGTTTGAGTAATTTACTACAAGACAATGTAACCTGAATTTCTGATCCTAGAAGAAGCTGCCTAATTACTTTTTCTGTTCTTTACCATGGTACATCCCTAAGACATGGGAAGACGACAAAAGCAAACCTCTGGGAACAACTCTGGTAAGTTTGTATTGAATGGTAAACCACACTCTTAAATTGTAGTGTCTGTAACCAATATCCCCTTTTTATACTGTCTATGACTTTATCCCTGTTTTTTTTTTAAAAAATGAAGCCAAATTATGTTTCCTATTACAGTATTGATGTGTAAGGCTAAATTTTGACATATTGTCTGTCTGCAATTTGTAATATTTTGGTATATTTATAGTTTCTTTCATCTAGATTTCTGATAACAGGCAACATTTTCAGTGATTTCTTACAATATGCAATTGAAACTGAGTATTTTTGCATTCCATATCATTAGACTAGTAAATTCAAACAGAAATATTATGAGAATTCAATGAGCTCAGACTTAGTATTGGATACATTGCTGATATTGTCAAATGGTTACAGACACTACTAGACATGTGAATTGACCCGACTGTTGTTTACATTATTAAGGAAAGTGTGCAATCATTGTAAATGCTAGAACATTGAATAATCATCAGGTTTTATGCTATTTCTTTTTCAATCAGATACTTTTCTTTAAGAATCTACAGGTTATTCCAGTTTGCTTATGTATGAAAGCATATTGCGTACTCATTACAAGTATGTTTTGTAAAGTCTAAATTTCATCCGTATACATAGAGGAACAAAAATGAGAATGAAGTTGTTTGCTTTTAGGAAGCAAAGATAAGCCAGAAGAAGATGAACAGAAGATTAAAGCTAGAAGGGAGAAGACGAGGCTAAAGGTACAAGCCTGGAGAAAAAAACAGAGGGAAAATAAGGCGAAACATGAGGAGCTAAAAAGGGTTGATAGAGAAAGAAGAAAAGATGCAAGACTACTAAAAAAACAGCAATCACTTTCCGATTCAAATCTTCAACAAGAATTAAGAAGGAAAAAACGTGAAGAAATGAAAAGGTATCGCCAGAAAAAGAAAGAAAAAGCAGCCCTGGCAATATCGGTTAATAAGAGTGTTGATTTAAGAAGTCCGAAAACTGCTGAATTAAGTAGAAAGAAGCTGTGAAAAGAACCCAAGCATGGAGAATGCGTATCAAACTGAATGAAAGTATACAGCAAGAGTGTATTCAGACTGATTGTGAAATAGGAAATACTGGGTCAGCCAGAGATTCACCAATGAATAAAGTGTTACCTAAAGCAACTCTGTACAGACAATTAAAAAAGGTAAAGGAAGTATTACCAAATACCCCAAAGAGAAAAGCAGTCATCATAAGTAAATTAATTGAATCTCCATCAACATCAAAGTTTCTAAATAGGAATATAATGATAATGACACCGGATTGCAGAAAAAAACTTGAATTGACAGATACTGTTATACAATCTGTGTCAGAGAGCATTTCAGAAGTGAAAACAAGGAAAGGGGGTGCAAAGAAACATGCATACAACATCATTTGTGACGCATTACTGAAGAAATATAAAAGACACAGACTAAAAAAGTATTTTAAAGTATCAGTGAAAGGGCAAAAACCTAGTTCTACATGGTGGGAGACGAAACAAAGAAAAAGAAGAAGGGATGCACTTAACTCTCCATTAAAGAAATCTGTGAAAGATTTTTTTCTAAGTCCAGAAATCAGTAGGGAAGTGCCTAATAAACGTGAAACTGTGAAAGTAAGAAAAGGTGGTCAAAAAGAAATACTTCAAAAACATGTGATGACTATGACATTAGAAGAAGCCTACAAAGACTACAAGTTAAGGAACCATAGTCACAAAATAGGATTAACTTCATTTTCTAAATTGAAACCAGTGAATGTTAAAAAGGTGTCTGAAACAAGCAGAAGATCATGCTTATGCCAAAAGTGCTGTAACGTGGCCCTAAAAAGTGAGGCACTAACAAATGTAAAAAAAGCAGTGAAAGAAAATGGAGATTTGGATGAAATTTCAGTAGATAAGAAAAGCTTAAGTGATGCTACTTTTTGTAAATACGACACCAATCCAGCTATTAAATGTTTAAGAAGAGAATGCAAACAATGCGGTGTGAAATGTTTGCAGAGTTACCTTAAACTATTTGTTGAAAAGTATAGTGACAGGCAGATATCATGGCATCAATGGGAAAGTATAGAAATAGCAAAAGATGATAAAGTAAAGCGTTGCGTCTCCTGTGTGCCTAAAGAAACAGACATAAAAACATTAATTACATGCTTAGAAACTGACATGCAAGAGTATCCAGAGCACGTTTTCAGGGCCAAATGGCAACAGCAACAGATGGGAATTTGTGTTGATAGAATTGGTGAGGGTTCTATTGCTATGGTCATGGACTTTAGTGAGAACTATGGGTGTGTTTTTCAAAGTGAAGTACAATCTGGATTCTTCGACAGGAACCAAGTTACAATACATCCAATCATGTGTTACTATACAGAAAAACAGGGAGAAAAAGAATTCAAGATAAAGCATGCCATTATTGGCATCAGTGAAGAAACCAAACATGATGCAGACTTAGCTATCACTTTTGAGAACAAAGCTATAGAAATTCTGAAGAAGAAAGGTGTGAAAGTAGAGGAGATCCATGAGTGGACAGATGGCTGTGCTGCCCAGTATAAGGGGAAGAAAGCCTTTGCTGACATAAGTCTGAGGAAAAAGCCATCTGTAACACGAAATTATTTCGAAACATCACATGGAAAGAGTGTTTGCGATGGTCTCGGTGCGACAGTCAAGAATGCTTGCTACAGAGCTGTAATCAGCAATTAGAAAGGTGATAGGTTGTGCAGAAGACGTATATCATTTCTGTACAGAGAAACTGAAAATGGAAAATACAGATAATGAAGCTAAAACAGTTTTGAGAAGGGAGTTCATCCTTGTTAAAGATGTTGAGAGAAATAGAGAAGAAACTGATGTGCAAACACTGCAAGGTACAAGAAAATTACATGCTGTAAAGTCAGGAAGCAATGATTATGAACTGAGCATAAGAAATCTGAGCTGTTATTGTGAGCAATGCATGAAGGTTGACGGGAGATGCAACTTCAGCGAAAATGTTAATGCCTGGGAAATGAGAAAGTTAGTACTCAATAAAGATAATTTAAGTCAGAAAGGAAAACAACTTAAAGACAAGAATCCATCAACAATAGAAAATAATGACAAGAAAAGAAAACAAGGAAGTAACCAGAAAGATCATAACTCAGCAACAAGCGAAAAGCCTAATAAGAAACGGAAGTCAACAGAAAGACAAAACATTGTGACAAAGAAGATCAAAGTTGACAAAAAAGCACCAACCAACACAGAGAAACCAATAGAGAAATACCACCCTGGAGAATTTGTTGCTGTAGGACTTAAGCCAAAGAAGGGACCTCTAGATGTATACTTAGCAGAAGTAATAGACATTCTTCATAACAAAGTTAGACTTAAATACATGAGAAAGTCTGGCAACATGTATGTTTGGCCTGAAAAAGATGATTATTCACAAGAGGCTCTAGATGCTATCTTGTACAGGGTAAAAGCTCCACAAATAGTCAATGAAAGGGGTCATTTCAAGTTTAATGCAGCTGAATTGTCTAAGCTCAAGTCAAATCTGGAAAAAAATCATAAGCACTTCTATTTGAAATGACAATATAAAGTCAAGGTTTAATGTGTAGTGTCTGTAACCTTAAGATCAATCACATATGGGTCTGTGTTTGAGTCAGCACCTTGGGTTGAACAATACTTTAGTGACTATGATTTATTGAACATTCATTATACTTCAATATTTTACTCTTACAAACACTATTTAGTATTAAACTTTCAAGTGCTATTTACCAGTTCATAATTTTAACACAAGTATTGGACATATACCTGTTACAATGTGGTTTTATCATTTTATTAACTAATCAACATTCATTTAATGAATAATTCTAATCAATGTGTTCATGTTGAATTATTTTTGAAGTGAATTTTATGGAGATATGTATGGTTCTGCAGCTGTATTGAAACGCTATAGTTTTGTAGTGTCTGTAACCAATTTTATGGACAATGTACTTCTGACTCTTATGGAAGTTTGCAATACTTTTGGCCAGTATTAATGATTTTGTTTGTTTAAATATTCTTCTTGGTGTTAGATAAATGCCTAAATAAGATTATTCTATGTCTTTTATGTTTGTTATGCAAAAGTTTCATGGTTAGGTTTTTTTTCTTAGTGATACCTTTGTCATAGATGTTTTGATTTTGTTATTAAGTTGTTTACCACTTCCAGTTATGTTGTTTACTTTAAATGTTGATATCCTGTTACTGATGTTACTGTGAAAAAAAATAAAGTTTTAAAGTTTTCATGCTGTTTTTCTTGCATGTTATACACCAAGTGTAGTGTCTGTAACTGTTGTTATACCAATGAATTGAAATAATGGTTAAACAAAATCGCATGCATGTTCAAGCTAAATCTAACTTGATCTGACTAGGGGACACCCTAGGGTATATAATGAGCTTCATTGAAATGTTCTATCAAACATTTCAATTTTTTAAGTGAGTGAGACTACTCTCAGCACCAATACCGTGTTTTAGCCGACTGTTTATAATGGCAGGGTTGCATCTAGGATGCATGATAGTGAAAATTCCCCCAAAATTTTAAATTTCCTGCAAGATTTCAGATTCTATGTGGGCAAAATCACACAAAAAATAAGAAATGTGCGCATTTTTTGTGAAGAACGCACTATTTTTTATATGTTTTTTAACATGTAAAAATCCTGGTTGTCACTCTCAGCAGATATGTTGTCCTTGTGTAGTTGTGAAATATGTCATGTATTTCCTGTGTGTCACGTGCTCAATTCTGATTGGTTACTAAGAAAGGTTAGGACAGCACATGTTTAATGCAATCAGAACATCATCTGCCTTTTCTGTCAAGTTGAGAAGACTTATTTCACAACCAGACGGAAATGGCCGAGCGATGTCCGATTGATGTTTGATGTTGAGGCTAGCTTGTTGGGATAGTGAGTTAAATAGCAAAATCAGTTAAAACTAGGACACTTTTTCATTAATTTATCAGTAATACTTCTAATAAGTCAGAGTGCAGATTTTTCTGTCAATAGGCACCGCGACAGTGAACAAACAAATCCTCACTCTAATCACATATCAGACGTCCATGAAGTTGGGGTACTAATATTAGTACTAGTATCAGATGATGCTAAAGACGCTGGCGTTGGAAGGACACTTCAGTTCCAACATCAAGAAAATTATAATATCTTTCAATTCAGACTGGAAAAAAAATCGACCATGACTGGAAATGAATGAAGTAAATGAGATGCTTTGCAGTTAGTGTGTAAAAACGGGCAAAGAAAATTCTTTCACACTAGTAGTTGTTAATTTCAGGACATCAACCCATGACCGACACATTGAATTCAGCTCACAAACAGGCGATTCAAGTTTTGAAACAAAGTGAAAATCTTAAAACTACATGCATGACAGTTATCAAGTGACACACAAAAAATATGTGACAGTGACACTGTTTTTAAAGATAAAAGAATGGACAGAGTAGTGACATGAGTTGCAGCCCATGGTTTAATTCTTTCTCCTAGTTCAAACAATTGGATTTGAGTGTCCCAAGTTGGCATATCCAGTTGCAGTTTTTTTTCCCTAGTTTCTGAATTCAGTTGCAGAATATTGGCATTTCAGTGAAGACATTGAGGTTGAGGTAGAGGCCAGGAAACAAGTACTGTAAGTGATGAGATAAATCACATTTTCTAACCTTTTTATGTTAGGGCATGACTGAAACCATACAGCTCTGTCTGTGTAACTGTGCAAAAAAATGTGCCAATGTTCATCATTTAATGTTTTTCACCTTTCATCCCCAAATGTTTAGGATGTGCCATTGGGAATTTTTTCTATGGCTTTAGGTTCAATCTGACAATTATGCTGTGTGGAGCAAAGCATAAACGTGTTTGTATTTGATCTAGTTTTTCAGAGTAAAATTAATGCAGTACAGTGTTAAAAAAATCCGATAGCCCGACGCCCGGGGCCCCTCTAATTTCAGATTGGCCCCCTCCTATATTTTAAGTGAAAAGACCGTCGAGCTTGTCAAACAAAAAAATCTAAATTTGCCTGAGAAAACTTCAATCTCGCTAACTAAATGCAGACTTTTATTTTAATGTGGTTGAAAAACCAGTACATTATAAATATTTATCCCCATATGGGCCCCTTAGTCATTTCAAGTTCGTCTACTGATCGTAATTCTATAGAAAGCTGTAAACTTTGTGTACAACGCGAGGCATGTGACTTATGAATCGGGAACAGATTGCCCGGGGTTACATGTACCTATAATTAGTGCTCAGTAGGCTTCAAGGAGCTGCCCCTTGCTCACGCTTCTTGTTTCATTCTGAATCGTACACCCCTTTGGTCTTTGAAAGTATTTACCTGGGCCAGTTACTATCTAGCTGAGGATTATTTAATCCCTTTATCCCTTACAAAATTTCAAATCAAACCTTGTTCCGTCTGCGCAAATGTTTTTAATTGGAAAAATAAAGTTGCTGACGGCGAGAGCAATGTTAAAGAAATGCTATTTATAGTACAAGCACAGCCTAATACACGTCCTGTAAGGTGAATGTTTGCGACGCGGATCCTCGCGCATGTAAAACTAAAAGTCAGTACATTTATACTGTATAAAACATGCACAATACCATCTGCTATAATCAGTAAAATTAAAATAAAGGCTACGAAACTACAGTGAATTTTTTTTCCGAATCATAAAAAATGTAATGCAAGTAGAATATAGACTTTATCATTTCTTTGTTAATTATATGCCACACGTTTCCAAAATAATGCAGTCTGAATAAAAATGACATATTTTTATAAAAATTATAATTAAGTACATTTGAAATAGTAAATAATTTAGACATTATTATTATTATAGAAGAAAAAAAACAAACATATACACGTGCATTGAGAATAAGTAATAATTAAAATAATAATTAATTATAATGTCTACATTACATGCTCTTTTTAAATGTTACTCAATCGCTGGCATGCTAAATGCCATGTAGATATGAATTAAATATGACGGTACAGTGAAGACCGATTTGGTTGATATAGTTGATTTAAAGGCTGCAGATGCTTGGGGTGTTTAAAGAACAGCAATTGCAACGTGCAACATTGTGTGAAAAAAAATAGTAAAAAATAGGGCCCTTTTGGGCACATGTTATTGGAGTTTGGGCTTGTGGATTTAGAGTCGGGGCTTGTGAATTTTTTCAAGGCACCAGCCCTTTGCCTGTGTCTGAATTTTTTTTTCTTTGAACACTGCAGTAAGAACCTTCTATCATGATCATATTCTCTAGTATACAGTGGGTTCAAAGATGGAGATAATGTTGCAGATGCCACTGTAACACTCCATGGCACCATCTTTTAACCGCAGAAATCAGACATACTTAGATGTTTGAACCACATTGAATCCTATATGATAACAAATTTGATCATCTTCTCGGATTCCCTTTCCACACGAAAAGCCTTACAAAAGCCTTAACATTGACAACCAGTTAATATCCCACATCTCACAAATATATGATTTTGTTCATACATTGTGGAAGAAGTATGATGCTCTGTTGGCTGCCTAAATACATTGGTTTTAAGGGTACAAAAAGGTCAAACAAAGCAGCCAAAGCTTTCCTGCAGTCGCTTGTTTCTGACTGGAAGATTTCTTAAGGTGAATTCAAATATATAAATCAGTGTGTTCTATATACCTAAGACAAAATATGTGGAATAAACATTCCAGAAACAAGCATCAAAACATCACATGCATCATTGGAGAGAGCCATCCCTCTTATAGAACAAATTACATAGAGGATGTGGTATTGTGTCTATCGAATATACATGTAGGACACACATAACTGACTTGTGCTTACATCCTAAAGGGTGAATCTCAAAGGAGAGTGCATACAATCCTTGTTCCTATGGACACGGGGAAAACATTCTTGTTGAGTTTATTGACTTCAGCCATGAAATACAAAAGTGGTATTTTAAAATTTAAAAAATAAAAATATTTTGTATGTGAGCTAGATGAAGAAACATTGTAATGATGTGCCACCAGAGAGAAGCTTGAACCTATTCAGAGATTGTGGTTTATATAACAACTATGGACCATATATTTTATGGATGTTCTTTTTTACCTTTATCTTTTAATTTATATACCTCTTGCATCATTTAACATATTTACCTTTTATCTTTAATCTTGTTATATTACATGCTCATATTTATTTTGGAAAGGGTTTATTTCCTAAAATGTCTTTTTACAATTCGTTATCTTTATCTTTTTAGAAATTACATTTTAATTAATACCATATAACAGTATTGTGCTGATGTTCTTCTAAACCTTAAAAAAATCATACTGTACATAAACTTTGGTAAAGAGACCCCTGAGAGTGCTAATGTGAGTTTCATACCTATTCATTATGTTCAATAAGTTACTATTTGTAAGAAACAGAGTCTACTGCTTTGAAGTGTTCATCAACAGGAGTTACATACAGTATCAATAAAAGGTTACGGTGTGTCAGTAAAATTGTCAATTATGTCCTGGTGTGCAAGATGTGTGTCTAATATTTTGGTGAAACAACTGACTTTAGGAAAAGAATGAACAATCTCAAAAAGCCATACCAGAAACAAGGTCAACACAAAACTTGTCAAGTGTTTCAACTTGGCAGCCCCTTAAAATGATGCCCATGGAGTCGAATCAATAATTTTCACTTCTAATGGATGTGGCCCCAAAAAGAAAAGATATTGAATAAAGCATATGTTAACGATTTGGCTTTAATGAAAAACTTCTGACGTTCTTAAGTGATCTGTTTAACCTACCATGTGTTAGTTTGTTTCCTAACAGTTTGTTAAGTCTCGCGCTAATTATTATTAGTTGTAATGTCATGATTAGAATCATGCAGTACACACTGATTCCTCCAAATGTTTGGATCTTTATTCTTTTTGTAATACATTGATACTGTATATAATCATTGTCTAGGAACTGCCTTATCTTTTCTGACAAATAAAAATCTCTCTCTCTCTTTCCTCACCCATCTGAAGGCTCTCCTTGCTTCTTGATTTGCCATACAAGAATGAGCACAATACTCAATCCCAGCAAGATGCTGAAAAACAAACCAAACAAGGACAATCACAATACAGTAGACTAACATGAAAGTCTGAAATAGATCCATTTGTTCAAGGATAAATATACATTATGTAAACTATTCTCTGTTAATTCTATCCCTATATGAAAGCTGCTTTTGAATGTATAAAAACTACACCTTTTCATCCTTGCAAATTTTATGTCACACACTATAGAGTATACAGTAAAACCTGTCTTGAGCGACCTCTGCTATGAGCGACCACCTGTCATTTACAACCACAATCATGATGGATGGATCGATTTTATTATATAAACGCAGTCATGAGTGACTAGTCCTACAATGTAAGACGTCCACCCTGATATTTATGATGTTTGGGTGCTACGTCTTACTACTTAAATAAATGGCGTTGTGTAGCATGATCCCCGTTCGACTGATGGGAACTAGAGGCCACATTTTCAGGAATATCTCACACACTTGGCAGCCCATATTGAGACTTTTTCACAAATTAAAGTCTAATTGCTTTAGTCGGACTGTACTTAATCTGATGTCTTTTTCCTAACAGAATCAAATTCTGACACAAGCAAGTGGATGCCTTTTCAAGTTCCGTTGACATACATTTCAGTTGGTTGAAATGCGATGGTAGCCAAGGAATACCAAAGTCGGTTAAAGTTAGAGTTTATTTATTTAACCCTTTTCATACTGAAGCCCAATCAGACAGGCAGTCATGTAGAACTCTAAATATTTTCAGTCATTGGTGTAGCAGCATGAGAGAATGTAGCGACATTGGTCAATCTTACTTTACAGGACAATTTTTTCAAATAATTTTTCAATGTTGTATACTGTTTTAAAAATTTAATTTTCTTTAAGTCATATATTTTTTCACTTCAAATTTTCAGACATAAAAGCTTCAGTTGAAAGTCAAGTTATGTAAGCAAAAAACATGCTTGACATTTTTTTGTATAACTTACTTTCAATGCAATTTTCCTATCTGCAATATTCATTTTTCCTCCTTATGTAAGTGTATGAAATGTGGGGAATTTTACACCATTTAAGAAGGTGACAAAATAATAAAAATCCATCAAGAATGTCAACAGTTATTACAGATTTATTAAATTTATTCGCATGAGAATTGGAGGGCAAACAGAATAATCCTTATCTTACCATTAGTCGACGAAGCTTTTCATTTTGGTTCAGTGTTTCTATTCCACAATAAATTCTAATGTAATAATATTAGAGTTCTGTTGGGTTTATTTTGGTCCATATCCAGGAATGCAGTAAAATTTCATAATATTATGCACACACCCAACATCAGTATGTGTGTGAACATTATGAGAAGTGAAGTTCTCAAAATGTCCCGTTAGCTTGAAAAACATCCACGTCTTCATCATCATCAATATCTGAGTCAAAAATACCAATTAACTATTTATCATTTGCTCAGTTCATTTGATGCAAACAAGATCACGATCCCCATTGCCTAAGATATAAATTTCCCCCACAAAGCTGTCTATATTTTCATCAAAATCGGTATCCACATCATGGTCGCTTCAGTACTGTCCACCATTTTGAACTAGACGCGTTAAAATTAGGTTTTGAAATTAATTTTTCTAGTAACCAGTTATCATTATTTCTGTTCATTTCGTCGAAATCAAGCTCATGATCTGCACTGCCTAAAACATCAATTTTTCCCACAAAATTGTCTATATTTTCATCAAAATTGGCATCCACATCACTGCTGAAACTTGCTACTTTGGCGCTGTCCGCCATGTTGATCTCCACACGTTTAAACTCGTGTTTGAAATCATATTTTCAAATAACCAGTTATCATCAGCTCCGTTCATTTTGAAGAAGTAAAGATAACGATCCCCACTGCCTAGAATGTTAATTTTCCACACTAAATGGTCTTTATTTTCAACTAATTCAGAAAGCACACTTCCCTCGTCAGTATATGACCACCATTTTTTATCCCTGCACGTTAAAACTCGATTTTGAAATCAAATTTTTACCAGTTTTGGGGTCTTTTAAACACACTCTGTTAATGATTTGTGTACCTTCCACCTCAATTTCCTTCATTTCAAAAGAGTACATGTAAATTGATGACGTATTATAGTTAAAAACACACTTCTGCGAAGTGATTGACGGAATGTAGTGAACATATGACCGGAGTCGTATCCTGCTGGCAAAGCTAAAGTACGACTGGAGTCGAATCCCGCTGCAAAAGGGTTAATGAAACGAAGACAAATATACTAATGTTGATAAAAGCGATTATGCAGCATCGTTTAGTTTAAGATGCTTATCTCGTCTTTATCGACTTCGGCATTCCTCTGCTCCCATCGCATTTCAACCAACTGAAATGTATGTAAATGGAACTTGAAAAGGCGTCCACTTGCATGTGTCATAATTTGATTCCGTTAGGAAAAAGACATCAGAGTAAGAAATTTTCCACATGAAGTGTTTATATAAACAGTAATAATCTACAATGACTTGGTGACTTATTTTATACCACAGAGGTCCCCTCATCCCCAAACTCATAGGGTCACATGGACAAGTGAGAATTGCTGGTCAGAGTACAATGAAACCCCACAAAACTGAACCCTTAGTATAGACCTTTCCGAAAAGGTATGTTATCTTTCCATTATTGTGGGGTCTTAGAAGTCAAGACAGGAGACACAACTTCTGGGTAGTACTGACTGTAGTGCGCTAAAATTATAATGTTGTGATTTATGGATATCTAAACCCGTGCTATTTGCCATGCTGTCAAATAAGCGATACTGTTGTTTCCCAATTCCATAAATTGCTCAAATTATTTATTTCAATTTTTGAACAAAATGTTACATATGCTTTTTATGAGACTGGAACAAGAAAAAAAATGATCTCCATATAAACATAACCGAGTCCAGCCTCGAAGATTATTTCAAATTCTTAGGTAACTATAAACATAGATCAGCTTTGAAAGAACTTTCCGTGTCTTCTCATAATTTGCGAATTGAAACTGGGAGATATGAAACAATATGATAAATAGAAGTGGAAGATATAATATATTATGTGACAATCATGATATTAAAGAGAAATATCATTTTCTTTTAGTGTGTCTGGTATATCCTAACTTGCATGTAAACTTAATTAAACAGTCCTTCTGGAACAAACCATCTCTGCAAAAGTGCATTCATTTGTTAACTTCTAGTAATAAGAAAACAAGAAACACATTAGTTAGATTTGTTTATGAAGGATTTAAAAAGAGACATTTCCAAGAAAACATTGTGGTGAAAAAGTGTACAAAATATCCACAAATTTACTGATTTAGGGCAACCTTTCCTCTTTACGTATTCTCAACATGTTTCGCAGGACCGAACTTTCCCAAATCTTTCCTCCTTTAACATCATCACTTTTTCAGTAAACTTGAAACGACTCTTGAAAACAGAAAAAAAGTTTTCGTCCCAGATTTCAATTTTTACACTTTAAAAAAAAGGTGTAATATTTAGACATATATTTTAGCTGCTAAATTCAATAAATTCATTAAGCCTTATTTATCAGTTAGTGACCCAGAAATGTCCCAAGTAAATGCAATACTCTAAACATACTGACACAGATTAGGCTAACAACAGTCTAATCACAAGTCTTTGCACGTTGATGAAGGGCCAGCTTTTAAGGTAAATTGTTGATAAATAAACACTTGCAAATAAGCCAATTAAGAAAGATTATGTTTTTCATCTTATTATCTAATCATGATTGATGCTATTTGTTTGTATGAATTGATCAGTGGAATGTATTTTTTAAAAAAATTAAATACCCAGACTTTAATAACAAGGCTCATTTTTGATACCTTGCCGAGGTAGGCAAACATAACAGTATTCTAAAAGTCAGGTTCACTCAGTTGATTTCCAAGAGAGAAAAATCATTACAGCTCTACTACTAGTGACTGATTTGTCTTCACTCGCATGTCAAGCTAATGAACTACTCTCACAGGATAAAATTAGTCTATCAGAGAGAATCTGAGTGAAAGTCTACATTGAAGAAACATGGGAAAAATTTAGCATAGGAACTGTTTGTGATAGGCTAAGGAAAAAGGAAATTAATTTGAAAACAACAGTGACCTGAACAAATTGAGGCTTTAACAACGCCTTCATATGTATAAAATATATATATAAAACCAATTGCCTTTCACTGTGGTAGAGTTGCGTCAACATCACATCATGAAAGCTCATTTAGAGGAGTTGTGGAAATATTCGAGATTTAGTCACAAGACACTTGATTTGCAAGTAACCCCTCCCCACCCCTTAGAATAAACAGACAGAAACGTCATATATGGAATGCTTAACAGAGATTCCATTACACCGGTATATGCCGGGTTTTACAAATAAATTTTGCCCCTGTGGGGGAAAAAATGAGACCGTCGGTATTTGCGTACCGACAAACTGTAAAATGTGTTTAAAGTCCTGAAAGTTAACTGTCTGAACATCAAAGTCTCTTGGAAGCCGACGCGACCTTGATCAGTTGTGATTGACAGTAACAACTCAGCGCCAGCAGGAGAGTCGGCTTATCTCTTTTTGATGGAGTCTGACTGACTGACTGACTTTGGATTATAGACGTGTGCGACGAATCTCGTCATGTACGTCTGTACTGGAGTCAATTGGCGTGAAGGTTTATATATACGGTACTTCTGGCTCCCAAGTCATCGCGATTCCAACACCCAAACATGGCACAAAAGTTAACCATTGTAGCTGATTGAAACTTATTAAAAAAATGAAACGTACTAGTAGTGTTGCTGACCACTCCGCTTGTATTTCAATATGGCGAATATTTATACTACCGAAATAATCATGTTTGACATTTTATATATGGAGTAAAAATCCGATTTCAAAGAAATGTTGCCACTGATCACAAACTTGAATAAAGATGGCTTCAACATTCTCATTCTGTGAAGTCGGTGATGTGTAATAACATTTGTTCTTCAACACGTATCTCTTTGATGTGCTTAACGTCAGACAAATTGGGTTGTTCCGCTTAGTGTACTTTACCTATGCAAATTAGCCTAATGGGCTCTCCCTCAGCATTGATTTGACACGACACTTCACCCCAGCTATTGAGCCAGTTCAGTAAATCTCTGAAAGGTGACTGTTTATCTCTGACCGCCTTGGACCGTTTTAATTGCCTCCAAAACAACATTATAAACTGCCCCGAGGATAATTTTACATGAACTCCGAGGAGCATTGTTTACTGTGTATACATACACAGATTACGGGCATCCATCATGGTGTCCAGAAATATACGGGTTTTTTTTTTGTGGGAAATTTTTTTCTCGCTTAGATTGTCGAAAATCGTGTTTTTCGCGTGACACGTCGTGTTAAGGCATGTATGAAATTTACATTTTTATGATTCCGTTAATTTTTATCACTATTTCAATTTTACTGATTGTAGAGGTTGGTATCTTGCATGTTGTATACAGTATAAATGTATCGACTTTTTTTTTTACCGTCACTAGTATCCGCGTCGCAAGCATGCACTTTACGGTGTGTATTAAGGTATCACGGTACCAATTGCGCAAGCCCAGGGGGGTGGAGCTTAAGGTGTAGGGGGGTGGAGCTTAAGGTGTAGGGGGTGGAGCTTAAGGTGTGGGGGGTGGAGCTTAAGGTGTGGGGGGTGGAGCTTAAGGTGTAGGGGGTGGAGCTTAAGGTGTAGGGGTGGAGCTTGAGGTGTAGGGAACATTGTATTCAGAAATAAACAACAAAACTAGCTGTGATTGGTGTATTATGTAAGAGTTGTAGTTTCTGTCTGGCCTTAAAAAAAGTTGAGTCTCTTAGCAACATGTGAGATTATGTTAATTCATATGTAGATCATGTTTTGCATTTTTTATGATTTTTTAAAAATGTGATGCACATCACTGAAAATGTGTCTGTTGTGACTGGACAACTCTTACCCCAATTGGTACCGTGATACCTTAAGTTGTCTTGTTTTTCAGTAAGTTTGACTCTATGATAAAGTTAGGTCTTACTGTATAGTTTCGTATTTTTGGATAGCTATAAGACAACAAAAGATGAGAATATCATACACCTGACAAGTCAGTGGGAGTTTATAGCATACAAAGTTTTTGCACCCCAACCCCCAATTTATACATGCATTTTTCACGCCCGAAGGCCATTTTTGACACAAAGTGATGCTCACGGTGCAAACACAGGCCCTTTCCCCAGGTGATAATTTGAAAAACATCGTGTACTAAACAGCTTGAGGCAATTCAAAATAGTTGCCATCCAGGCAGTTTTTGAGATATTCTAATTATGGGTGGTATCACGGTACCAATTGTTTTTCCATAGACCTTAATGTTAACATTTGGTGAAATAAATATACCTTCTCTCCTACTTTAGCATGCATGTCACACACTGTCATAGAGAGCAATGTTAGATTGTCAATTTGACAGTGATAGAACCAGGTACTCCATTGCATTTAAGAGAGATAACTCTGCTGGAACTAGACAGGGGTAAGAGTTGTCCAGTCACAACAGACACATTTTCAGTGATGTGTATCACATTTTTAAAAAATCATAAAAAATGCAAAACATGATCTACATATGAATTAACATAATCTCACATGTTGCTAAGAGACTCAACTTTTTTTAAAAGCCAGACAGAAACTGCAACTCTTACATAATACACCAATCACAGCTAGTTTTGTTGTTTATTTCTGAATACAATGTTCCCTACACCTTAAGCTCCACCCCTTGGGCTTGCGCAATTGGTACCGTGATACCTAAAGC
Source organism: Margaritifera margaritifera (assembly GCA_029931535.1). Classification (NCBI taxonomy): domain Eukaryota; kingdom Metazoa; phylum Mollusca; class Bivalvia; order Unionida; family Margaritiferidae; genus Margaritifera; species Margaritifera margaritifera. The sequence continues at coordinate 463,800 of JAQPZY010001316.1, read as the reverse complement.
CAACCTTAATTTTTTCAATAATCTGTGATATAGCTCGGGACTGTACAAGTAACAAGTGTACTTAGTCTCGCTTGTCAAAAACAATTGTATAAGGTACCAAGCTATGTTTTATATTGATGTCTTTGGAAATGTCATGGAGCTGTTTCAACTGCTGTTTTCATCCTTGTGCTCTACTACCAAACTATTTTTTGGGAATAAAATGAATTGTTTTAACTATGAGTTGTGTTTTATTCATATCAGCACTTATTGAACTTTACATGGGTGGTATGGGATAAATCACATTATGTCATATTATGTAATAACTAGGTCAAAGGTCAATGTACTAATTAGTATGTAAACTCCTACTTCAAAATGGAGAATTCATCTAAAATAAAGGACTTTATATTTGTTTAGTAGACAAAGAACTTGACACCAGAGACAGGTGGACATGACTCAATCTTATTATAAAGTATAAGCTTTCAACACTTTACACCAACTGCAGATACATGAGGTCACTAACCCCTAGTCCTTGCACAAAGGTCAGCCTACCCATCATCTCTGTAACACAAATAGAAAGCTTTCCTCCTTTTTGTAGTGAATAAAATTCATGCAATAAGCCAATCTGTCACCAAATGTAGCAGATCCCAGCTTCTGAGCACTTATTTTTGATTTGGGGTGAAATTTGGGGAATAAAATACAGAAAAATGCCAAGGAAAAACAATAAGTACGGCAAGTCAAATTTAGTTTTAAACAGGAGGAAAGTGTACATATAAAAGGGACATGTAGCTTATAATAAAAGAATCAAAAGAGACAACCACAACATAGAAAAAAAAAAATGAGAAGGAAAAGTTTGATTGCCTTACCTTAGCGAAATATATGAAGGCAATGCCACATTGGTCCAAGAGATATTCTACTTATGGGTGACTAAGCTCTGCTTCCTAGCCGACCATTCTCAGAATGTATTCATGTATTCATGTGACCCTGGGTCAACGAATGCAAAACGAGGCTAAGCTAGGCACCCGCTTCATTTTGCCTCGCAACCATGGCTGCTACAATTTATACTGGCAAGGGAAAAAATCGTGAAGAATATTGTTGTGTTCCGTTGTGCAATGGCAATGCTAGAATTCACATAGATTTAAGCTTCCACCATATTCCATCAGTGAAGAAGATGGAGTTCGTAGAAAATGGATTATTGCAATACGTCGTGATGAGGGGCCGAATTTTAAGGTAAGAAACTTGGTTGATTGTTAGTGTGTTTGTGTTTTCTTGCAACTGAATGATGTAATAAAGAGAAATCCAAACGCGAAATAGGTTCTGTCGATGAAGCAAATGAGTGTATGTATGTGTGTTTTATAATGGTAGGTTTCTAAAAATGTTACCCTAGTCCCATTTCACAAAACGGGGTCATCGAAAACTGGGCGTACCTCCACGCAGCGCATTGATATCAGAGATTATGAATTGATGTACGAGTAGTAATTACAGAAAAAGTTAACTTAATTATCTCGTTGAAAAAATAAATAGAAACAATAGAATGAAAATGACCACGATAGAGAAGAGAGATAGCACCAGTACAATGAAAATTATGATTTTTGTTGGGCTTATTTTGCTTGCTGTTTTCCTAAATGGCACTGATATGTAATCAAACCATAGCTGCATAACTTTTGTTTTACACATTTATTTCAAAGTGTGTGCATGGTGTATGTGTATGAGTGTGTGTGTGTGTGTGTGTGTGTATGAGAGAGAGAGAGAGCATACAATCAGTGGAAAGCAGCCTCTGTTAAAACTCTTGTATAATTTTGAATTATAGTGAAGCTAGTAACTTTGCTATATTTTCTTGTCTCCATTATATTTACAAATCTTGATGAAAAGCTACATTATTATTTTATCTTCTTCAGATCCTATGAGTTCTATATAGCATGCAAAAGTAAAATTACAGATCTGGCGAGATTGAGGAAAGCAGAAACAGAATTGGAAGAGAAGAAAAGGCAACTGCAAGATTTGAATACAAAAATAAACATGGAGAAATTTGGATTGAACAGATTTACTGATGACGATGAAATGATAGAATTTTACATTGGTTTTCCCACATATGAGGTTTTTATAACCTTCTTCAATAGCATCAAACCTACTGCAATTAGAATGAAGAGCTTATATTACAGCACAGCGAATGACATCAGCATCAGGGGACGGCAAAAAGCAATGGACCCAGTGGATGAACTTTTCATGTTTTTGTGTAGATTGAGATGTGGATTTCCGATTGAAGATATGTCTGTTCGATTTAATATTCACAGGTCTTCTGTAAGTCTGAAAATAATCATGTGGACAAATTATTTGTAATTCTTACTGGGAAGTGTAAATATTTGGCCAAGTCGTGAGCAGGTTCAAGCAAATATGCCTCTTGAGTTTCAACTGTCCTACCCAGGAACCAGAATTATTATTGACTGCACAGAAATATTTACAGAAAGACCCTCATCTTTAGTGCTTGGATCAAAGACTTTTTCAAACTACAAAAGTCACAACACCTGGAAAGGTTTGGTAGGGATAGCCCCACATGGTGCAGTCACATTTGTGTCTGCCTTGTACTCGGGATGCATGAGTGATGTGGAGATCACAAAGCTGTTGGGGCTTATAGATTTGTTAGAACCAGGGGACCAATTTATGGCAGATAAAGGTTTTGTTTTACACAAAGTTTTAGAAGGTACTAGTGTTTCCATTGCAACACCACACTTCTGTGTAGTGATGGGCAGTTCACATCTTCCCAGGTGGAGGACAATAAAGATTGCAAGCCTGAGGATACATGTGGAAAGACACATGAAGAGGGTGAAACAATACAAGTTATTACAGTCTATGGTGCCTTTGACAATTTCTGGGTCAATAAATCGGTTGTGGACAGTAGCAAATTTACTGACTTTGTTCAAACGACCACTAATTAAACACAAGAAATAACATTTTGTGACATGGAAGTATCATGTAGAACTTGTGAATGAAAACAAAGATATTGAGACATTATGAAAGTACCACATATGGTTCATTTTATTAACATTTCAATAATGTACAAGTTTATTTTTAGACCTTAAAATCATGCCACATTTCATTGGCATCTTGTCATGCAAATACCTTTTAGATGTGTGTATCTAGTTCATTTTATTAACATTTCAGTAATGTACAAGTTTTTTTTTTCACCTTTAGTAAAATCGTGCCATATTTCATAGACATCTTAATTTTCATGCAAATACCTTTGGTAAGATGTGTGTGTGTCGATATATATATATACAGTATATATGATTACTCAAAGAGTTCATGTGAAAATGATACACAATTCTAAAATGCATCTATGGGTGACTGTTCCATGCTGAAAAGTGCCTTCCCTGGGTCCCAAGTATGTTATACTGGAACAGCCTGTATACATATATATAGTAAGTAAAACCCAGTAAGCTGAATTTAAAATTGACAACTGTGTAAGTAGATTTTAAAAGCAGTGTGACAAGGTCCACATTGACAAATGACTTGCAGCCATTTTGCTTACAGCTAAATACATAGCTTGGGGTTGTCGGAATGATTTAATAATGAAAGGCATAGAAAATTCATTTTAATATATCTTACAGAACATTCATGTGCATATATACAAACAGGAGAACTTACTAATTGAGGTAGAATCTATAATAGAAGAGATCAAGCTTGTCCTTGACAGTTTGCCAAAATTCCCTGTCAAACAGAATTGTCTCAGCATGAAAGTCATTTTCCAACCACACACAAAAATCACACCATTCCAGTCCCGTAACTGCCAACTGCATTTGAACCTGGTAGTAGTAGTTGTGGTTTGTCTTCGATTTCAAGGCATCATTAGAGACCGCAAGGTACTTCAGAGATAGTAAAGTGTCTGCAACTCCACATTTGATCTCCAACAAACCATAAGGGGGGGGTCCTGTTGGGGTTGTAGACTTTATGATCAGGAGTTGCAGCCAGCCAATGAGAAAATGGGCTCACAATTATGTCACTTGGGTACAGATTGACACTGTCATCCATTCTCTAGAAGAAAAAAGAAAAAAAACTTAAAAACAAACCAAAATCACACATCACACTAATTTAAAAGGTGGTTTTGTTTCTTCTTCAAATAAAATGTTCTTGCATGCTAGGGTGTCCTTTTATGCAATAAAAATTATTTTCCTTGATTTCTTAAGCAGGTTCTACACATTTTGTTGTTGAAATTTCTTTTAAGAAGGATACAAATCTGATAAGGTTTTTTTTTGTTTCTTTACAGCATACTCATTTTGTATTCCAAAATACAATTCAAATTTAGGAAAATACACTGCCCTAGAAAGTTTATTTGAAGAAATATGATATGACTAAATTGTAATGTAGATAGCATTTATGCAAGATCTGAATTTCAAGAATTTATTTTAAGTGTTGAAATATTAAAAATGTCTGTGCATGTTGAATATAATTTTAATATTTTAAAACTGCACCTTTAATGCATACATATTGCTTTGGAGCCTTAGTGCAAAGTCTGTTAAGCAGTACTTGAATTTTAATTATGATTAAAGTGGCAGTTTACCTTGCTATATTCTTTTGCTGCTAACCCCTCTGATTCCAAGCCATGCTTCATAGCAGCAGTGGTCACATGTCTGGTGCTTCTTAAACGTTCGGCTAACTTCTCACCATCTGCATATGAAACATTTGTATGAGAGAGAGAGAGAGAGAAATTTTTTGAACATAGGCAACTTTATCTTGCCCGCAGCATGTGTTGCACAAGTCAAAACAGATCCATTATAATATTTATAATATCCTTCTACTGCACATACCTACAAGTACAGTCGTGTACCTACACCGGGCATCAACTTACGTTTGAAGTTGTACGAAGCTCCACATCATGACCACATGTGCAAAACATTGAAGTTATTATTTATTTGTTGAAAAGTAAGCCCATTGTAATGTATAATAATCTGTAGATTTCAAACTTGTGATGTTAACAAAATATGTGTTGAACGTTTAAGTTTACTACATTTTTGTACATGAACATTAATTTCAGTGGTCGCCAGTTTTGTAACTGCATGTACTAGGACACTTTAAATATGATATGATCATAATTATATCAATAAAACAATAAAAAACTAAGCTTCACCTTTTCTGTGTTTTGCAATCTCTCCAGCATTTGATGCCGTTATCCTGTACTTTCTGATACTGTGCCATCTGGGGTCTCTGGACTGCAACCTGGTGTTTTTCTCAATTTCCCAGCTCTCTGTCTCACTGTCAGTGTCAAACTGTACTGTTTGATTCTCAGTCAGCACTGTCACAATATTACTTGTCATCACATTACTACTTAGTAATTCTGGAAATGTGTCAATGTCCATTAGATTTAATATATAGTCACTGCACATTCTTTGCTGGTAGCTCAAACTACTTCCCTTCACAAATATTCCATAAGGTGTTAAAACCTGTTGAGAATCAGAACCACTGAACACAGTGGGAAATAACATGTTAAAATTCTTAAGTTTTTCCGCGAGCTCACTTGCATTAAACTGGGCATCTTCTGGAATAGGGTTGTACATTGTGGATTTAATACCCTTTGTAGCTCAGTGGGGATTGCTACGGTCATAGCCCTGGACAAGTATATCGTCCACTTTCGATCCTCTCAATTTCTCTCCCCTAGGTTGATGCCAAGTTTGGGGTAATGATGTTTTAGCTGTGTCAGCTGGAATTAACCTCATTTTCTTGCTTGTATAGTAAGCCAGCTGGAACAGAAGAGCTGTTACATGTCCGCAAGCACCACTCCGCACAATTGTGCACGAGCATGTTGACGAGGATACCTTTTCTGCAGAAATGACAACCTATAATATATAAAAATATAAACACACTCAGTTTGTAATTGTAAAATATGTATGCCCATACTGCTGATTTTTCCCATTTGAATAGGAGAATGGAAACATTAAAAATGATAACAGTTGAAACTTTTATGAAATAATAAATCTAATTGCTTATTGAAATATGCATACAAACATAACTTTATTATAAATAAATTTTATTTCTCTGTCACAGGCTTTTTATGTAGTCATGATCACAAGCTGTAACATGCAGCACAAGCCTAAACTAATATTTGATGCTTGATGCCTGTTAACAGAAATAAAGCTGTATAGATTCAGGAATGAAATTTAAATGAATATGACGTGTTTACTTCAACAACATGTGGTGACTCGTTCTTCTTTTGTGATCTAAAACACTGTCCCTTGACAAGGCATTCATTTCCATCTTTATAAGCTGAAAATTAAAGAGAAAATTATTTTAATAAACAGATTAACAGAATATCCCATACATAAAATGACAAAATTTTATATTGTTTAGACACGATTCTTCCCTATTATGTTTACTTTATCTAATGTCTGCATTTACATACTGGGTGTTAAAATTCATCCATCTACCAACACCACAAAAATAATATTAATTATAATCAATGTTAGAAGTTCACATAAATAAGGGACCAATTTGTATGTTTGGGGGCAGGGTGCTTTGATTTTTTTGATATATATATATGAATGGCTTTCAAACAGCTTTGAACAAATAATCCTGCTGTTTTTTGGGTAAATATATTACTGCAAGTCTGTTGTTGAAACAAAAAAAAATGTGTTCATGTGAATAAAATCGTATATCCATATTGTCAGTTGACAAATGAAATTGTATTGAGTTCAGAAAAGAAAAAATCTGTCATTTAAAGGGAAAATCCCAGTCCCTCCCACCCCCAGGCACTAAAAGCAGCAAGCACCATAACAACCAGGTTGTGCACTTCTGATACAAATTAAAATGCAAGCATACCAACATGTACCCAAAACTATTTAAAGCACACCACAAAGTCTCTACTGGTTTGGGGGGGGGGGGCGTGGTTGGTTAAAAGGGCAGTTTGTGTCACTATGCACATTTTGTACATGTTTTATTCTGACCTCGTGTTTTGACCACAGTTTTGATTGATCATAGCTGTACATTTAAAACATACCTAATCAGAAACAAAATTCATGCTTTAAATAGTTTCTTTTCTCTATTGTTATTTTGTATTTTGTGTGCTGTAGAGAAAAAGGACACTCAAGATAGGACGTAAATCAACTTACATTTAAGAGAAGGGACATATCCCTCACTGTAATACTTGAATCCTTTTGTCATCTGTTCCTTCCCTGAACTGCTGGAGACACCCGTGATGAAATTCTCAACGAACGCAAAAGAAATATCTGGCAAACAGCTCAGATCGTTACTCCATGTACAGTAGGCCGCCATTATTTTTCTCGATCTGCCTAGCTTAGCCTCGTTTTCGCGATACATTAATATTCATGAGGATCTCATTAAGAATTGTCTATTGGTATTTCACTGTCGACATAATGTTAACTTACTATGGGAGGTGTACATGCCTCACATCAATTTGAAGAACAACACGAGCCCAAAACAACTAATTCAAAAATATCGAGGGTTGAACGCAAAACAACTGTAACTCATTTTTTCATGAAAAATTTTTTATTTCATATTTAGGACCAAAATAACTTTGCACATTTATTCTCAAATTTTTAGGCCTCAATACACACAGTTTTTATTGATTTATCACTTTTTGCATTTATTGTATCTCATATCAATTTCTGCAATACTGTTGTAACTCAAGTTACTGTAGTATTGCAGTGAACTGTCTGCAAGGTACCTATGATAGATGGTTTATGCAAAACTACTGTAACTTGAGTTACAGTAGTTTTGCATAGCATTAGTTTAATGAAGGAGTTCTTTGATATATGCAAAACTACTGTAACTCAATAGAAGTTTATAGAATTTAACTTAAAATCATCTATTTCATCAATTTACACAAACTGAGGGAAGTAAATTCTATATCATCTTCAGAAATTAACATCAGTTCATTTTTTTGTCATTTAATATATATGTATATAACATGTATATTTGCAAAAATAACTTCTCCCTTTTGTGACCTTCACCCTAAATTATATTGATGGAAGAAGTTTCAGAAGTGGGAACTTTGAATGAAGAATCTAGTAAGTATTATTTTTTATTGTTCTATATTTTACAAAGAAATTGCTCATGCTACATGTAGACTTTTGTCTTGAGTTTATCATTAGAAAAGTTTCTTTTCTGAATAAAAAGAATAATATATGATGCATGTATGTTAAACAAAAGGGAGCGACCGTTGTACAGAATTTTACAAGTTGTGAATGTTTTTAAATGCAATTTGCATTTATTAAACTGATTCATTATCACATATTATGCTTGCTTCTTTAGTGAAGATGCAAAATAAAAATGACGCAAGCAGAACTAGCAATATTAGATCCATAATATTGTACTTAGAGATATTCAGGAGGCCAAGTTTCTTAAATGTCATGGAAATATGGAAGAATATTTTGTCAGAATAACAATATCTAAATGGAAAAATATGGACTGGGGTGGGGTGGGGGTGGTAAAGATAAAGCTACATACGAGTTTCTTATGACAAAAGGGAGAGGTACTTCTTTATTTCATAGACCAAGATGTATTCTCTTTGATTTTAGGTACCATCATGAGCCTGCGTGCATCGATGCATCAAGCTAATCCTCTGTATAAGGGGAGTGGATGCCAGTGCACCTCCAATGTCCTCATGTCATTCATCAAAGCATCAACAAAGCCCTTGGAAAACTGGTCACAAGCCACATTGGACAAAATATTGATTAAGGGCGATCTTCTTTATACCAATGTTGCAAGTCTAGTGGGACAACAATATCTACTGCCTGATGAACTTCCCAGCAAAATACCCATAGAAGGCGGATTTTGTCAAGTAACATTATATGAATCAGTAAGTGGTAGACTGTTCCAATCCGACAAAGAAACAAATCCGTTCCAGAACCTAGAACAAGCCATCACATGTCTTGAAATTTGGAATTATGCATTCTTGACAGTTGGTAGCAAGACACCATCTTACACCATTGGGCTCCTTCGAACCAACAATCAACCAATGATTAGTGTTTTTGACTCACACAGTAGGGATACGAGTGGACTGTCATCACCAGATGGTACAGCAATAGTGACAACTCATCCAAATGTGAGGCATCTGCTCATGTTTATCAGAGACCTTACACTGTCACTTAGCCTGGGAGACAGCTGCCCCTTTGAAATAGTCCCAGTATCCATCATGGTACAAAGAACAGACTGTATGTATGTGGACTCAGATTCTACTGCCACCAGTGCCAGCTTTCTAGGTTTTAGTGACTCCGAAATTTACCCCGACACAACAAGGATCACAAAAGACTCAGATACTGAAGTTTCTGATGAAAACATTCCATTAACTCATTTGAAACAAAATGCACATGATGATGATGATGATGATAGCTCTGATGACGATGTACCTCTTGCCCAATTAGCTGGCTTTGCTAGTACTAACCTTGAAAGCAGTGGAAGTGAATATACACTGACTAAGTCAGAGTTTAAATTGCTGGAGAGAAACATATCATCATCAGAGCTATCATCATCAGACACTAAAATGAAGGGAAAATCAATGAAACTGAGAATGGATACAAAAAGCAAAAGAGAGAGCAGAAAAAAGAAAAAGGTAAATAAGGTAGCAAGGGGTATCAATGAAATCAAAGGGATTAGAAAATCATTTTTAGATACCAAGATTTCAAAAGAAAGTAATACTATCAGTGATGCCAAAGGTCATCTTAAGCAAGATACATTATCAGATGTCAATCAAGTTCCCACAAGTATGAGTGAAAGTAGGGTTGATGATGTCAAAAGCAGTTTTAATTCCAGTGACCAAACAATGTATGTCCTTGCCCAAAAAGAAGATGGCGAGTGGATGGTATCAGGTCCATTTGAATGTCCAATGGATGGGTTTGACTCGGGAATCTTAGAAGGAGTTTGTCTAGAGGAGACAATTCCCAATGTCTCTTTTAATTCCAACGTAGATGTACAGGAAGAAGAGATTAACACCTTTTCACACCTGATACAAAATACATTAGAAGGAATGTGTGAAAATGTAATGGACGGGATTGAAGACGGGGAAAATTCCAGAACAGACAAGTTGTTAAAAGATCATGATTACATAGATACTAGTAGCAAACAAGAAAGTTTTACAGGCATTAAATCTGCAAATAGTCAATGGTTTAGCATTGATAATGAGAGTGTTCATGAAAATATTATGGGGGACATGCCCTATGAGGAAGGGACAGGAAAGGCAGCACTAGATAATGAGGTATTGATAGATAAATTTGGCAAGGAAAATAGGCAGAATATGATTGAAGGGACAAAGAATGGTGGCAATTGTAGACAGAGTAGAAAGCGCCAGAGGGATAGCCTGGAAATGAAGGGAAGAAAATGGAGAAGAAAAGAAGATTGCTGGCAGAGAAATCTAGCAAAATTTCAAAGAAACTCTGGCCAAAAATATGTTACAAGTGGAGGTATAAACAAGTCATCTCGTTTATTGAAAAAAGGATGTGGTCCAAAATGTAGGTACAGGTGTCATGAAAAAATACCTCAGGAAGAAAGGGAGAAAATATTTCATACATTCTGGTCCTTAGGTGATATAACAAGGCAAAGAGATTTTCTTCTTAAATATGCAAAATCGTATGAAACCAAGCAAAAGACAGTTTTGACAAGCAGAAGGTGTCTTTCAATCAATTATACCCTTTCTGTGCATAATGTGGAACACAAAGTCTGTAAGACATTTTTCCTTCATACCCTAGATATTAGTGACCAAAGAATTTACACAGCTGTATCCAAGAAGGTGGCTGCAGGGATATCTTCTGGGGAAGGAAGGGGGAAACATTCGAACAGACCAAACAAGACACAAGAAGATCAACTGGCCAAAGTTAGAAATCACATCAAATCTTTCCCATGTGTTGAAAGTCACTATTGTAGGAGAGATTCCAATAAAAGTTATTTATCCCCAGACCTTAACGTAAAAAAAATGTACAGATTATATGTAAGCAAGTGTTTTGAAGATAGGTCTAAACCTGTCTCAGTGTCTATTTACAGAAGAATTTTTGATAGAGAGTTCAATTTGGCATTTCATCACCCTGTTAAGGATCAGTGCGATCTATGCACAAAATACAAGAATTCTAGTGATGCCGAAAAATTAGAAATGAAAGAAATATATGACAATCATATCAGGAACAAAGAAACGAGTAGAGAAAACAAAAGTAAAGACAAAGAACAGGCAGCTCAATCTCAGGGTGAATTTGTTTCAGCTTGCTTTGATTTACAAGAGGTCCTTACAACACCGAAAAGTTTCGAGTCCGCCTGCTACTATAAGAGAAGACTAAACACTTTTAACCTCACACTTTACAACCTTGGAAATTCAGATGGTTACAGCTTCATATGGAATGAGAGTATATCGGGAAGGGGGTTCATGTGAAATTGCATCTTGCATTTACAGATTTTTGAAAGTCTGTAGTGAAAATGGGGGGAAAAGGTTGGTTTTTTATTCAGACAACTGTGGAGGCCAAAACAAAAACACTTCTTTTGTATCAATGCTGTGGTATGCCTTACAGAAATTCAATCTTACATCAGTTGAACACAAGTTTCTAGAAAAGGGTCACACCCAAAATGAGAATGATAGCATACATGCAGCAATAGAAAATGCCAGTAGGAAAATATCAGTATACACAACTCCTCAGTGGGCTGCCATCATTAGTGCAGCAAGACCTCAAAAACCCTACATTGTAAAGGAAATGGACATCAATGATTTCTACAATTTCAAAGAGGTGTCAAAACAATTGAAAAATCTTGATCTGGATGTAAATAGAGAGAAAGTCTACTGGTCTATGATTAGAACTATGAAAATTACCGCACAAAATCCAAACATTCTACAGTTTCAATATGAATATGAGGGCCCTGTCTATGAAATAAACCTTGCTCAACGTCTTAGGCGAAGCCATGAGATTCCTCCCAATCCACATAACATCATCCTGCAACAACTGAAAGATCAAAGACCTCTCATCTCAAAAGAAAAATATGATGATTTAGTCAGCCTTTGCCAAAAGAAAATAATCCCTTCAGTACATCACCAATTCTTCCTTTCACTACCCTATGCATGAGATACTGTTACTACAAATGGACGTTATTGTCATCACAGTTTATCTATTACATATTGAATTAAAAATGGCACAGAATTACTTCATTGCTGTTGCATAAATATTTGCCAAAAATATGCCCAAAGTGTCTGATTTCTTCATAAGCCCAAGTTGCATCTGGTTTATGAACATTTGTATCTTAAAAATTCTCAGCTGGTATACTCAGGCACAAAAGCTGTTAAAGATGAATACTCAAACTCGTACTAATTAGAAAAGTTGATGTCTGAGAGGTCAGTTTCTGGATTAAAATGTATATTTAATTATCAAACTAACATGAGTTTTGAGTTCACCATAAACACTCAGCAAAATCCTATTTGGGTCTTACTTGGTATACACAATTCTGTCTATATAAACAAAGAGCAGTGAACATCATGTCAATTTTATCAAAATCAATTACAAAAGCAATGCAATACTGCATTAATCAGTTTTTAATTATACAGAGGTTAAAAGCACAATCATGATATTGGTTCTTGTATTATGAGATCTAGACTCTTATTTCATAAGATTTTCAATTTCAACTCTAATTAACAAAATCTGATTATGCAATTATGCAACATTAGCCAATTAAATGCTCGAGTTTTGTGCTAAGTGTCAGTTTTAATATAAGAATTATTTTGAATCATGGTTTCAGATCTTCCTACCATTATTTCTCCTTCACAGTCAAGTATAACTCAATTTTTTTCCATCGTATTTTCCATATTTATAAATTGTATCAAACATATGAAATTATTAAGAAACAGACACAAGCTATTTTAGATCATCAGTTGTCAAAGATGTGTGGGGGGGGGGAGGGGGCGGGCATGGACCCACAACATTCCTCTTGTTCATTGCCATCATCGCAAGCCACGGGAGACAATCCACTACACTCCTTTATCACCTGTGGCTGCCTGTGCCGAGATTTCCTTGTTTTTAATAAGCTCACGTAAACAAAAATAAGTCATCAACAACATAGTGTAACAATGTCCTACACATCAATGAAAGTGTCAGTTTTATCAATCAATTAGTGACTGTATTTGGAAGAGAAATTTTGATTCAGACAGCATGAAAGGTTATTTATAGGGTTACAATGACAAAAAAAATGTACTTGTGCTCACAGTGATTCCAGGTTAAGCAGGTTTATACTTATTCATGAGAAATGAGGAAATCTCCACACAGGTGGCAACGTGTGATAAAGGAGCATTGCAGATTATTACCCATGCTTTGTGACGATGGTTGAATGCATGATCTTCATTTGTTATGGTAAGCAAAGTGTGCAAGATGTTACTTGAGTCCACCGTTAAAACAATGAAACTATGCTATACAATTCTTTATCTTTCACAAATTTTATATTTTGGTTGGTCTAAAACAAATCATCCAAAATAAACATAAAAATATGATTTGTTACTCTACAACAGTTCAGATAAGCATATAAAAAACATTAAGCTGTAAGAAAACTTAATTTTCACTTGTCAAAAGTTGTATCAATGAAAATATTGCATCCATTTCCAGTTTAGTCTCTGTTCAATTGCCTATTATGTGGTGCTTAATAGTTAGGAACCACTGCAATGGTCTGTAGGTTTATTATAAATAGATATCGTCTTTTGCTATACAATTATGAATCAAACTAATGAAGAACTCTTGCACAACAAATCTTATTTTGCCATGCATTCATTATGAGATATTTTAAAAACCTTTATAACCATGAATATTTTTCGTATTGTGGCATACATTGCAAATTTAGCTAAGTTCAAAAATATTACAGAAATGAAGAACAACACGAGCCCAAAACAACTAATTCAAAAATATATTATGTCCATATCTTTAATTTTTAAACAATAATAGCTCAAAAAGTCACATCATAGCCTTAAGTTAAGAAACTTGACGGGGGCCAATTTATGAAACTCCCCTGCCACCCAAGTATCTCAAAATCGAGATGGTTAAGGTGTGATGAGAAGTATGTTAATTTGTTGTAATACCAGTGAACTTTAATCATGCATAATGCACACACTGATTCTTTGAGCCTTCTTGTCACAGGAAAATATTCAAAATAGCTCTTTGCTGTCAAAAATGAATGTAAAAAAAGGGGGGTTGGTGGTAGTGTTGTATCAGTACAAAAGCCATTAGTTGTACAAGGAATTAACCAGAATACCTCAGTCAAAATCTTACAAGTATGCTTTCCACAAAAACTATTGGCTAGTTTTTTTCATGTATTTGTATCTTTAATGTAAAATTATTCTCATTTTTCTGCAATATGTCATTGTCAGTTGGAAGTTCACCAAAACAACTGTACAGCGAGACATTAAGAACTGATGTCATTTTTTCAATCTTGTCAAATCTTGTTAGCTGTGCCAAAAATCATTTCCTTGTTACCTCTGTGTCTTGAATCTGACACAGTAAGGTATTCCAAACACACACTCCCTATAGATTTGATATATAATACATCATAATAAAAAAAGGGAGCCAATTCAGCACTGTCAGAGTTAACAGTTATCTCTTTTGATCCATTCTGCTAATGAACGACAAAAACCTTACAAGTTTCAATGAAGGTGGTTTAATTGAAGTATTTCATTTCCTTATTCAGTTTATTAATATTTACAGTACATACTTTCTATATTTTCTTAATTTAATGATGATTGCTTTAATTGCATGCCTTTATATTCTTGTCTACTCATGATATAATATTTCAGTACATAGATTTCATCTTATTTACAGACATGTAAGTTTTATAATAGCCTATATATACACCACCAATCTAACACTTGCTGAAAAGCAGCAATTTGATGTTATTTTAAGCAAGAAAACTGTCAAATTGGACACATGTACAATTTGGCTTTGACCAAAACCTTCAACACGGTATGGATTGAATTGTACAAATTTCAGAGGGAAGCAGATAAAACTTATAACACATTGTCTACTATTTTTCTTGTACCATCATAATGTGTTCATCTCCAAAAATCAACATGTGTCCCATATTTGCCACAATAAAACATGCATAGAGATTTCACATTTATCTTTGGAAACGGCATTAATAATAAATTTGTCGTAACACAGGTGAGTGCACAGGACATTGTGGCTTTCCAAAGTACATACTGTAAGGTAATAATTACAATTTATTTGCAGTGTTTCTATTTTAAGTACTGTTCTGTTTATGTTGTTGCATTTAAACTATATTCATGTTCCTCAGCAATCTCCTGAAATCCTTCAGTGAAAACAGAGTTCTTACAGATTGATTGTTTTTCTTCTTGCAAAGAAAGTATGTATTTCTTTTGTACTGAAAAGTCATTTGCCTCTAAATATCACATTTTGCCTTTCTATCAATTTTGTTTAATTGCTGATAAAATGGATCATGAGATTTAACTTGAATTCCTATGTATTTTGCCAAATGAATGGTAGACTGACCAGATCCGAGTGAAGATGAATGAGCGACTGAATTACACAGACCAGAAAAATTAATCACACATATGGGGTTGAAAAACTTCAAACAAATGTGATATTTTAAAAAAAAAATTAATAATTACATTTTGATCTGAATCTTCTGATGACTGACTGCATTCTTAAAGTTCTGGGTTTTTTTTCCTTGTAGGACTCGAGGTATATGGTAGCACACCTGCAGGAGTGATACTGCTGGTTTGGATGACATCACAGATTTCCTCGGGAGTCAGCCGCACCAGTTGCTGTGGAGCTTTCACAGGAGTATCCAAATCAACTTCATTGGAGCTTTGGTGAGTTGTGTGAAATGGATGTCCCTTTTTAAATTTTGTTTTTCTCCTCGTGTCCTTTCTTTTGCAAGATTTTCTTTTTGCCTGAGTCATCAACCTGAGTCGCCTCAATCAATACATTCTTCCGCTGAAGTTCCAGATGGAGACAGTGAGATCGATACGACTCTCCATCAAGAAGGGACAAGTGGGCCATCGGTCTCGATCTGACCGATGCATATTTTTACTTCCCTATCCACCCGGCCTCACGGATATTTCTTTGTTTTGTTTACCGCGACAACATTTACCATTGTCAGGTTCTTCCATTAGGTCTTGACATCAACCCCAGGGTCTTTAACAAAATCACTGATTGCGTCGTCACCCTGTTCCGGTCGACTTCATCTACAGCGACGGCGGCGTGTACTTGGACGACATCCTCCAGAAACATATGGTAAGTTATATTCTTCTCAAGGGCAGGAATAATCTCCTCACTCTTTTGAGTCATCTCGGTTTTCTCGTGAACTGGGAAAAGTCCGATCTTCATCCATCCCAGCGTTTTGTGTGGGTATAGAGTTTACCACCAATCTCAATCTGGCACGACTTTCTCAAGTTCGCTTAATAATGATCGTCGAACTAGTAGAGTCCGTTTCCAACAGAACTTAGATTTCAACGAGAGAGTTATTGCAACTCCTCGGATTATTCAGTGTAGCAGCAGACTTGATCCCGCTTGGCAGTTTTTTCATGCGCCCCTTATAGATGACCTTGCTGGCTCAGTGGCGCCCATTTCCAGCCCCTCGATCAAAAGGTCAGAATCACGAACGAGGTATGATCATTCCTGTGTTGGTGGCGCAACCCCCGTTGGCTCATGACAGGAATTCCTCTGGAGAAACCCCAGTTGGAAGAGATGGTACATACGAATGCCAGTACGTACGGTTGGGGAGCCCACTGGTTGCCGGATGTCAAAGCGGTCACCGGCAAATGGGAACCAGGGGAAACTGCCTCTACACATCAACCTTCTCGGAATGAAGGCTGTCAGCAATGTCTTCCAGTTCTGGAAGGACCAACTCTCAGGGAAAACAGTCCTGATTATGTTGGACAAGTAGTGATCTACCTCCTCAAACAGGGGGGCACCAAATCATCCGACCTGTTCGTTCTGCTTTGGCAGTTTATACATTGGTGCAACCAACTCCATATCAACGTACAAATCAGGCACATTTCCGGCAGATGCAGTGTCCTGGCTGACTCTCTATCCAGAAAGGGTCAAGTCATTCATATTGCATGGTCCCTACATCAATCAGTCTTTCATCGGCTTTGTGCACGTTGGGGGCATCCGGTGATCGATCTATTTGTGACGAGATTGAATCACAAGTTGCCCACCTTCGTTTCAACAGTTCCAGACCAAGAAGCTTGGGCCATGGACACACTAGCGAGCAATTGGGAGGTGTTCAGGGCCTTGCCTACCCACCCACGGTCTTGGTACCGACAATAATACAGAAGTTGAGGGGTCAGAACTACAAGATGGTTCTGGTAGCCCCTCTCAGATGGGACAAGCCCGTGATCTCCGTTCTACTCGATCTAGCGATAGATCTGCCCAGGAAGATTCCAGCCAAGCCGAATCTTCTCAAGCAACCGTGATTGGAAGTGTTCCACCCTTGCCCAGACCGCCTTCTCCTTCACGCCTGGCTCTTGTCAGGACAGCCTTGTGAGAGAAAGAATTTAGTCCTCTGATTGTGGAGAGAATCTCGAGAGCAAGAAGGCCCTCCACTCTGAAGTGGTGTATTTTCAGGGCCTAGTGCCCAGTCAATAACATCGTCCATTTTAATGCCTCGATCTCTCAACGGGCCAACTTTATTCTCTGGTTCAACGAGGAGAAAAAGCTGGCCCCATTGACAATCATAGGCTACCGCTCCATGATATCGGACACATTCAGACATCATGGCAGATGAGATATCGGTCGTGATAAAGATCTATCAGACCTACTAGCCAATTTTGATTTGGATTGACCAAAATCCCTCACCCTGTTTCCAAAATGGAATCTTTCCTGGCTTTTAACATGGCTCAATTCAGATAAATTCAAGCCATTAGCCCAAACCTCACTGAAGCTGCTATCATACAAAACATGTTACCTGATAGCCTTAGCTTCGACATGCTGGGTAAGCGAGTTACAAGTCCTTCAACCTGACCCGAACTATCTTCAGTTCAGATCGAATGGTTCGAGTCCTCATGATGCAACCAGGCTTTGTGGCCAAAAATAGGTTGCCCTCAGTGGGCAATCTGAGAGTTGTCATACATTTCCTCTCTTTGTTAGACACATCCAGAGCAGCGACCATGCAAGACCCTATCCGCGCCCTCAAGCACTACTTGAAGCGCATAGAGGCAAGTCGTGGCACAAACAAACGTCTCTTTCTCCCGGTGAAGGCTGGGAAGCAGGATATTGCCCCTCAAGCCCCATCTTCATGGCTGAAGTGGGTTATACGCTCAGTGTACTCTGAAGTCGCAAAAGATCAGTGTCACCTTTATGAGCACTTAAGCTCTTGAAATTAGAGCGATCTCTGTGAGCCTCGCTTTCGAACATAACGTTTCAATCTGAGCCATAACAGAAGCTGCTGGCTGGCATGTTCAGTCAACCTTTGAGAGTTTTTATCTCAGAGATTTAACTTCGCAGAGACAAATTCTGAATCTGGTGGGTCTTGTGTCGGTGACCCAAATGACCACCAGACCCAGTAAAAGCCAACACAGCCTCTTAGCTTCGCTGGATTCGCCAGTGAAATTTTGTCGGTAACATGAATTCTGTAATCATCTTAACCGGATATGAGGGTCACAGATCATGTGACCAAGGCTGTGTTGCTTTCAAATTAGGAGAGTGGGTTATCGTTCACATAGGGAATCCAGCCTTTTATTCCCTAGAAGGATACCCAAGATATAGGTAGGATGCTCAGCATTCCCTCCTCCTATTACCTATTCTCCTAACATTAATGTGATCGGAGAATGTATTTAAGGAGAAAGCTAATTTTTAAGTAAATTATGTTTCTCCGAGAATACTTGCCTGATCACATTACTTAAAAATCCTCCCAGCCACCCCGCCATGCGAGCATTGTCGTTGGTATATCGCTCGGCTTAAAAACTAGCGACACCTGGTGGTGGCAAGGGGAGGTAATGGGCAAGAGTTAATGCCCTTTGTCTATATGATACAGACACAAAAGACGAATTTTCGTCTTTTAATAGGGCTGGATTCGGGAGGTAGCGGGGTTATATCCTAACATTAATGTGATCGGGTAAGTATTCTCAGAGAAACATAATTACTTAAAAATTTGCTTTTTCTGCAATATGTCATTGTCAGATGAAAGTTCACCAAAACAACTGTACAGTGAGACCTTAATTATTAACCCTTTTCATACTGAAGCCCAGTCAGACAGGCAGTTGTGCAGAACTGAACATTTTTTCAGTCTGTGGTGTAGCAGCATGAGAGAATGCAGTGACGTTGGTCATTCTGGCTTTACAGAACAATTTTTAAAAATTATTTTTCAATGTAGTATACCGTTTTAAAAAGCACAAAATTTTCCTTGAGGTCATATATTTTTTCACTGAAAATTTTCAGACATAAAACTTAAGTTAAAAGTAATGTAAGCAAAAAAACATGCTTTACATTTTTTTTTTTATAACTTACTTTCAATGCAATTTTCCTATCTGAAATATTCATTTTACCGCCTATATGTAAGTGTTTGAAATGGAGGGAATTTTACGCCATTTAAGATGACAAAATAATAAAAATCCATCAAGAATGTCAAAATTTATTACAATTTTATTAAATTTACTCGCATGAGAATAGGAGAGCAAACAGAATAATCCTTACCAGTAAGTCGACAAAGCTTTTCAGTTTGGTTCAGTGTTTTTATTCCACAATAAATTCTAATGTAATAATATCAGAGTTATGTTGGGTTTATTTTGGTTCATTTCCAGGAATGCAGTAAAATTTCATAATATTATGCACACACCCAACATCGGTATATGTGCGAACTTTATGAGAAGTAAAGTTCTCAAAATGTTCAGTTAGCCTGAAAAGCATCCATGTCTTCATCATCGTCAATATCCGAGTCAAAAATACCAATTAACTATTTATCATCTGCTCAGTTTATTCAATGCAAACAAGATCTTGATCCTCACTCACTGCCTGAAATATAAATTCCCCCCCACAAAATTGTCTTTATTTCATCAAAATCGGCATGTCCACCATTTTGAATTACGTTAAAATTCAGTTTTGAAATCAAATTTGATACTAACCAGTTATCATTATCTCTGTTCATTTAGGCTAAGTCAAGCTCACAGTCTGCACTGCCTAAAACATCAATTTTTCCCACAAAATTGTCCATATTTTCATCAAAATTGGCATCCACATCACTGCCATAACTTGCTGTTTCAGCGCTGTCCGCCATGTTGATCTCCACACATTAAAACTTGTGTTTGAAATCAAATTTTCAAATAACCAGTTATCATCAGCTCTCTTCATTTTGAAAAAGTTAAGATAACGATCCCCACTGCCTAGAATGACAATTTTCCACACTAAATAGTCTTTATTTTCAACTAATTCAGCAAGCACATAACTGTCTTCACTTCCCTCTTCAGTATATGACCGCCATTTTTTTAATCTCCGCATGTTAAAACTCCATTTTGAAATAAATTTTTTACTAGTTTTGGGGTCTTTTAAACACAATCTGTTCATGAAATGTGTTCCTTCTACCTTTATTTCCATCTTTTCAAAAGAGTACACGTAAATTGATGACGTATTACACAGTTAAAAATATGCTTCTGTGAAGTGGGTGACGGAATGTACGGAACATATGACCAGAGTCATATCCCACTGGCAAAGGTAAAGTAAGACTTGAGTCGTATCCCGCTGCAAAAGGGTTAAGCTTATATTAGGTAAAATATATCGGCATGTTTGTGCAAACCGTTCTTTGTCCACCGTGACAGATAACGCAAGATTCTCACAGTAATTCGTTTTCCCCGATAAGGCTTGCTATACCATATTTGGATATTCTAAGACATGTTATTCAATGCATGCCATATTTACTACGATCTGTTTACATTTCTGAATAAGGATGCAGTGCCCTTCTATGGGACACCAAAAACGAGGCTGCAAACAGAAGTAGCTATTTGATGAACTAATATGGCGGATGATCCAACATAAAATTTTGTATGAAGAAGGTAAATGCAATTTTACATGTATTTCTATGATGTAATTCAGCAATTCTACTATTAAAAAAAGAGGAATACTTAATTTCTTTAAGTACATGTATGGAACAACTTTAAACATTTTGACAATATGCTGAAAAAGCGCGAGGTGTGAATCATACCCGGCTGCTCTGTTGATACAGATAGCCTCATTTTAGTACCCCGTCCATGAAGTAGGGGTACTAATATTAGTACTAGTGTAGTTGCTGTCAAAAAAAGCCTGAAGCCATCAAAGAGATAAGCTGACTCTCTTTCCGGTGCTGTTATGCGTGACTAATTGCTGGTGCGCAAACCAATACAAATTAAAGCACCCCACTTTCTGCTTTATAGACGTTAATCCAAGCTTTTATTTCTTCTTGCTGAAAACAAATTAATAACCACATGTTTGTTAGCTGAGGGACCAGCTTGGTTTGGATTTTGCCACTTTCTGTTTATAGATGATCATAAGTCGTGTGGTCTTGTAAGCCATGCTGAAGTTGAAGGCTTGCACTTGAACCAAGCCACAATAACTGAGCATTTTATGCGGTGCATGTAAACACCTTAACTATTTACTTTATAACTGAACTTGGAACCAAAGTTGTTACCTGTGTGTGGATTATGTTGCTGACTGACAGTGACAAAATGGGCTAACACTACTGTCGTGGTGTTGACTTGTCACATGGGGATGTTGTTCATTATCAACGCAGCTCCTGTAAAGGTCAGAAACTCGTTCATTTAATTTTCTTTCTCTACATTATTGTTTGGAATATAATTTTCCCTACTTTATGAAAATGATAAACCATGCATTGATGAGATTAGTTGATTTGCATCTGTATAGGTGAAATTTGGCCTTGTAACAACTGTTTCCGTTGTTGCAGGTATGAGGTAGCGGTAGTTGTGCAACTCTAGTGGAATCTCTGCTTTATACACACATATTTAAATCACCTGTCCTCCTCATTGGCCAATTTATTATTTTTATGTGCACTGTTATGGCGGCTTGTTTTGTTTTCATGATTCCATGTCACTTTACCTACTTGAATACAGGGATAAAATTAAAATGTATATATTTAGCTCATCTCTATGAAGTGTTGGTTTTGGTGTCCATACAGAGAAAAGCATAAGTACACCCTTACGGAATATCAACCATTCTTTCTTCTAGGTCCTAAGGCAACAGTTTGGAGAGTGTTTCATAACACCGACCCCTGGGGAGGGAGCTGATACGGGTTAAATTTATACATATATGTACATTAGTTGTCCATTCTTGCTTATTTCCTTGCATTTAGCTCAGATATTTTGCCCGCTGTATAAGTACTGTTATGTCTGGATGTCGGATCCAACTGCAGACAGCATAGACTCTGATCTGCCATCACATAATGCGCTAACAGATCAGGGTATATGTTGTTTGTTCTGCTGATTACTCCTAGCAAACTGCATTGACCCAGATCTGCCGGCGCATTATGCATTGATAGATCTGGGTCTATGCAGTTTGCAGTTGGACCCAACTTGTGAGTATTTTCGGTTGGCAGGTGGGTAGGTTGTTTCACAATATGTCAGCACAATACTAGCCATATAGTGCCAATTAAAGTTAAGATGTAAAGGTACAAGATTGCATAAAAATCTTTAGTTACAAAATGGGCCAAGATCACTTTAGTCTGAATTTATTGTCTGCATGATACTGTTTACACTGTTGCCACTGAAGACTAGTGAAAGTAGAGATCAGATACGTAATCGTTCATTACACTCGGATTTTCAAATGTACATGATGAAATTATAAACAATATATGGAATAGTGATATTTATGATTTACGACACTAAATGGGTGATTCCAAGATCTTCTGAATTCTTTTATATTTTCATGTTTTATTACTTTCTTTTGGATGGGAGCCTCAGATGTTTTTGAGAAAGAAAAAAAATTACTGGCAAAAATATTTTTGCTCTGATTTATAGAAAAAAATAACTTATTACAGTATATCCATTATATTAGTTGAGAAAAAAATTATCCTGAGGTAAAAGAAAGAAACCCCCATCCCTGTTGGAACATATCTTGGCCATTTCAGTGAAGTTGAGAAATAATCTCAGAAGAATTTGTGTGAATACATCATCAGTTTGATGGGTTTGGTGATTTGCCTCCTGTGTAGCATGTCACATATGTTGCAACAGAAAAGGCCGACAATGTTCTGATTATGACTTTGTCTTCTTACACTGCCATATTATTCCATGTGAACAAAAGCTGTTTCTGAAAATAGTAATGGTTGGTCCCAATCAGAACATCACTCTGACATTTCCATCAAGTTGAGAGGCAATTTTTTGTTTGGTGTCCCCCAAATTTTGACCCTCTGCACGCTTTTTCGGCAAAAAAAAATAAATACTGCTTACAACTTTCTTTACTGGGTGTCCGCATACCTGCCTCAACACAACGTGTCACGCTAAAAACAAAATTTTTTACTCCCCAAAGCCCATGACACGGATTGTGTTTTGAAAGACGTGATTTTTAGTAATCTTCGAAAAACAACACCTCATTATTTGCCCGTAACATGTAGTATGTATACACAGTAAGAGCTCATGTAAAACAATCCTTGGGGCAGTTTATACAGCTAATTGTCATAGAGGCAATTAAAAAGCAAGGTGGTCAGGTATAAACAACCACCATTTCATGTATTACCCAATTGACTTACAATAGCTAGACTAGAGTGATGTGTTTAGTCCTTTGAAGACTGCTGTGGGGTATCCCATTAGACTAATTTGCATAAGTAAAGTTCACAAAGTGGAACAACCTAATTCATTTGAAGTTATAGGTAAACCAAAGAGATGCGTGTTGAAGAACGAAATTTATTACACAATATTGCCTTGAACGAGAATGTTTAAACCATATTTATCAAAGATTATTGGCAAGTTTGTGAAAGCGGCAACATTTCTTTGAAGTCGGATTTTACTCCATATATAAAATGTAAAACATGATTATTTCAGCACTCGGAATAGCGTTCAATGGTGATTCATTTTTAAAGGCAAATTGTCAAAACACATTTCCTGTGATTCAGGAAACTGTGAGCTATCAGAGAAGCAAGCAAAGCAAAACTAAATTTCAGAACTCCTGGTTGACAGTTTGACTTTGTGAAGCACAGCAGCAAGAGGAAGCATATCATTCTTTGCGCATATAGCAAACACCATTTCGACATTAGTCATTCTGGAGTGTACAACATCCATCGACATAGCAGCACCACCTGTATGTAACATTGGGACAAACCAGAACATATTCAACATGCTGAATTGAACATTTACATTAGTTCTCTTTATTATTATTTGTTATCTTAATCTTATTAAAATGAAAACTATTAATTGACCCATGCTTTTCAGGATGATTTTAGCCATGAAACAAATTGATTGAAAGACAATAATAAGCACATGCTCATGTTTACACAGTTGATTTATGTTGATAAAGAAATTGTGAAAAAATGATGTCCCCCCCCCCCCCCCCAACACACACACACTGAAATGGTCAGACCCAAATTCGGCAAGAACAGCTCAGTTCTGAGCAGAATTCGCTCAGAGTACCACCCAGTCTCTAATGAGTGCAAAGATGAATACAAATGACACCTGCATTACCTTCAAACTCCCTGCTGAATTATTGAGAACAGGAAAGACTGCATGTAATTAAGCCTATATTTTGCCATCCAGTGGATTTTAAAGACAGAACCTTGGTGTAATATGAACTTATCTAATGTCAGTGTGGTTGTGATTATGTGTTTGCACATATGTGTATGTGTGTGGTGAAATTTGATAGTGCCAAGTCTACCAGCTATTTTTTCTTTGTAAGTGTATTAAATGCTTAAAGAAAACAGACAAGTTATTTTCTTTTATTCAGATTCAAATTTCCAGTCATTTTCTATAGGCTTATATGAAAAGATAGCTTATTCTGTATTGGATGTCGCTTTTTTGGGGTCACAAGCACTGACCTCCCCCCCTTTGCGACCTCAAAATACACTTTTTGAGTCTCAAAAAGCCCCTAACGCTGTCAGGAATATGGCAGGTATGGGGACATCCACATCTATGTTGATGCTGGCAATGACCAGAGTCGCTAAAGGTGATAAAAACTGTAAGATGGAAATGATTGTCCATTTTTAGAAAAATTATTAGGAAATGAAAACATTCAAGGTCTGTGGTACCGTAAAAGAACTCAAAAATACTTGTTGATTTTAGCGAGTGTGTGTATGTGAGAAAGAGAGAGAGAGAGAGAGAGAGATGAAACAATGTTGTGTCAGTCCGTAAGATCATATGTATTTGGAGCAGTTTTTATTTGTAGCTTGTGGAAAGAGAGAGGTTACAGGGTAAGTGTAATCTGTATTCTTCAGTTTCCTGATGTACAAGAGCACTATTATATTCCATTATCAATTAACACCTCTGAATAAACAATTCATTCTCGTTTTAATTACGATATACAGTCTCAAAAACCACATTGCTAGTGTTATTTACATGCTAATTAAATAATCCTAGGGCTTTGGCCAGGTTATTCCAGTTGACATGTATGAAGGCTATTGTCCATACAGCAGTAGATATTGTAATCACCAGCGATTACACGCATCACTTATTATTCATACTCGCCAATAAAGATAACAATAGAGGAATGTATCGTAGAATAGATTCTCAGTAAAATGTTAATTTGATGAGAAAACATCAAATGGCGTCACAACACTTGTTTTAAAATTCGCGAGCTGTACTGTGGTGTTTTGTGACAGTGATGGCCTTAGTAAAGAGGAATCATTAACCATATTGTTTAAGGACTAAAAACAAGAACTTTCTAATAAAGACATCTTCAAGTAAAAATAGTACAAGCACTTAAAAGATATTATGTAAAAATCGAATTCACTTTCGCATTTATGATAGAAAATAACATGGGTTTTTATATTTTATTTTCATATTACTATAATGAAACAATAAAACTACTTTGACCAATGGTCTGTGGTCTTCACTTTATCATGTACTGACATATAATTTTTGCTGGATAAGAAAAAACATCAAATGTTGTCCAAACTCGTTTAAAAATGCGCATGGTGCTCTGTTGCAGTGACCATCTTAATAAAGATCTCTCATTAATGATATTGTTTAAGGATTATATGCTGTAAAGGCCATTGTCCAGTTAATGCAGAGCAGTAGATACTGTAATGACAACAAGAGATCATACGCATCAATCATTATGTTTTCTTGCCGATAAGGAAGACAAAGACGGGCGGATCAATGAATGAGAATAGATTCTCAATTAACAAAACAATTACCCTTTAAAAATGGGATGATCAAAAGCCTTTCTGCATGATTATAAATGGTGATTATGTCTTTATTTCTTGATCTCTGTTTCATTATTCGATGTCTCGATTAAAAATGTACGCAAAGTTAACATATAGTTCGGCACGTATTCAGTGGAGGCAACAAATATCGGTAGTTATGTTTTTCCTATGGGATTATAACATACATATACACAGCAAACAATACATTGGTCGTTTGATGTATCTAATCGTACATCAGTATTTTTTCAAAGCTGTTTGAAATGTGAACTTATCTTTTTTATTCAAATAAAAAACATCAAAATGTGCAGTTAAAAATAATAATAAAAGAATGAAATGATCAGTGACCTTTCTGCACGATTATAAATGGTGATTCTTTTGTTTATTAATCTCCCGTTTCATGATTCGATGTCTCAGTTAAGAATTTACCCAAAGTTAATCACCATTTATAACATATGCTTAGCAAAACAATACTTTGGTCATTGGATGTGTCTAAATCATACCTCGATATATTTTCTAAGTTGTTTTAAATGGGAACCTCTCTTCAATTTTAAGACATCAAAATACAATGTTAAAAAAGAATACAAAGATAAAAAACAACAACAAAAGCAACTTAATTATATATGATCTTAATTTCTTATTCTTTTTTTTGTACCCAAAAATGGCATATTTTCGATCTTTTTTGCAAACGTAAATCTTTTCAGTACAACTTTTATGTACGAAAATTTAAAGGTTTTGACGAAAAATATGAAGTGCTATGTACGAAAAAATGATACATTTAATTAATTATTATGTTTGACGCTAGATGGTGTACGAAAAATTAAAGGATATGAAAAAAGACATGAAATAGGGTAGTCTGCAGAGTTGAAATGTAAAGTATTTGCCAGTCGCTCGTGTAACATATTTTTGAGGTAAAGTCGCACCTATGGCAAGGAAGATTTAATTTATTTTGAGATTGAATTAATGATAGAAGAGACTAAATTTGTGCAAATACACAGGTTGTCATTTAATTATTGGTTTCACAGGCACTTGATTTTATCAGTATAAAGGAGGAATCTCGTGATAAAAGCCTCCTCTACTAAATTAACACGAGGTAACACTCTTGCAGATTGAGATCTGACTCTCGATGACTCCCTGCTAATTGTCATCTACTATATGTGCATTTAGTCATTCATAACTTACACCACTGTAAAGAAGACATTCCAAACCTTTCCCCTATGTATGATTTAAGTACCTTACTGCTTTTTACTTTTACTTGAAGTTTCCCCTTTGCATCTTTGTCTACCTCTACAACTGTTTGGATGTCACTTCCAGTCTACAGTAGCATGAGTCAATGACTGCGAAATCTGCACACATTTATTGCTATTACATAGAATCATAAAAATACTTATTTTATTAAAATATGTCAGAAATTGTATTTTTAATGATTTTTGTTTCTACTGACGTCAACACGATACTGTTATTGGAATTACTTATTTTTGTGTCAAAAAGTGGTGCCATACCCACATTTTTTTTATTTGTAGAGAAATCTGAACCAAAATTGAACACAGGAGTAAAGTCAAATAAAATTTGAAATTGTTGTATTAAGTGAAAGAAAAATATAGCAAAAATTTCTTTTCATTCATTTGTAATAAAATTAAGGAAAAAATGATGACAAAGCAGATTCCCTTTCTTTTATTATGTACTAGTGTAAGAACAATTTGCAAACTTTTTACCCTTTGGCCTTTGTGAACCTGATCTGTTCAATCCCTGTTCAGACTGTACAATTTATTAGTGACTTCTCAGGAATAATTGTAAGTTTCATGTTCCTGTCTTTTAGCATAACATTGGTTGCAATGTTGAGGAAATGCAATGTACATTTTTATGCCATGTTGGCATATTTGACACGTGTCAACGTGATTTTTTAAAACCCTGGTAGTGCTGAGTTGTTTTTTCATGACGTGCATCCACATGCTGAATTGTTTGTAACTGCCTGACCTACCTGTGCTGAATTGTTTGAGAGCTGATAAGGAATTTTTGCCAACATCAGTATTGCTTTTACAACCAATAATATTAAACAGAATTGTATGAAATTATATATATATATATATATATATATATATATATATATATATATATATATATATATATTCAGGTAATGTACACCATATATTTATGGCTTCCGCACTCCCAGGGCTAATAGGTTCATAAATATAATTATATTTTAAATATTAAAAATTAATTTGTGGTACATGCAACTATTTTGTAAAAAAAATTGTAATTTTTGGAATTATTTTGTCGTGAAAAATGAAAATATACTTTTAATATCATTAAATTCGTAACAAGATTTCTCGGGAATTTCCATACATTCCTTACTGATGGAAACGACCGAAGTACCAGTACAGTGAAAAAGTACCGTTGTAAGTACCACTGGAAAAAATACCGTGGCAAACCGGTATACCTGTAATAACACTCACCTCTAATACACACATACATAGTACAACAACGTAGTCATTTTGAAAACAAAGAAAGAAAATGCTACTTTTCCAACTGCCTTCCTAATGAATTGCAAATGAACATAGTAATTTTTAAACATCACATACAGAAAATTATTAATAAGAATGCATGATGTCACTAAATTGAAAGTAATGTCATGTCAGGAGAACCCATCTTTGAATGCTTATGGCATGTATATTTCAACTGAATTTGACAAAATATGAATGAATTTGCACAAAACAAGGCCTGATGGGTCTTTATAGAAAAAATGGTGAACTTTCGTAGTTGGGCCGAAATTGACTTTTATAGTACCCACCCCCTTAATGTTACTTAAGAATTCTGTAAAGTTACACCAAACAGATTTGACCCTTTATTTTTCAGTGTGTGTATCATGTATCTAGCTCTCTGATAGTTGAATCCTTATTTTCTCCATCCTTTTATCCAAGTCTGCTCTGTGTACCATAGTTTGCATATGAAATAAATATTCCTTTTTTCATAAAATATAAACAGTTATGTACTTTATTTATTTATAATATCTACTCTATTCTATACATCAATTTTATTTTGCAGAATTTTTACAGAATATGTGCAAACTGCACCTGTATTGGAAGATGCTAACTGAAACTGTCAAGTATCTTCATTTCATGGGATGGTTAGTACATGACATTACTCATGTTGTCAAAGGAAAATGGTGATATTTTACATCGACCAGCTACAGATGAAACCATTGATGTCAGGGAATCTCGGCCTCTAGCACATGCTTCTTTAACCCCTCCACGGAAGTAGGTATGCTGGTATAAGATAATAAATGAAAACAAAATCAGCATGAAGAAGATGGGACATTTTGTTATGTATTTATTTGTGGGGACCCCATTGGTCCCCTGCTCCGCTATACAAATTTCTTTTTGAAATTGTCTTTCATTTACTGCAAATCTTTTGCTACTTTATTGCACGGAAGTTTAACACGTTTTGCATTTATTGAGGTGCATTAAAAGAAGACTGATAAAAAAAATATTTAAGTCACTTGCAGGTTAGTCTTTGGGGTTGTCCATAAAGGACGTCCGCAGATAATACCTGTTTTCCTACCCCCCCCCTTGTCCGCTTTTGTCCGCATGTGGCTTACCCCCCCCCCCCCCCCGGCTGCGGACATCCCCATCTAGCATTATACACTGCTCTATGGTCTGGCAGTGTAATAGCTGGTGCTCTCAAAATACAACGCTCACTGATCTCATCACAGCATGTAGCTCAAAACAAAGAAGAAAATAAACAGAAAGTTCTTTCTTTAAAAAAGTCTATATTCAGGCACTAGCTCTGCAGTCGCATGGTCAGCCAACACATTCATATATATTCTGTGGCACGAATCGTACAAATTGAAATTAACAAATAATTTATACTTGGGGATCACCCATAAAGGACGTCCGCAAAACATACTGGAATACATTCTGTAGGCCTAAAGCAGCTGTTCAACACAGAATATCATAACAAAAAATACTTTTGTGTCAATTTCATGATTACCTCTACAATTACATTCAGTCTGTTAGATTCTTGCTGAAATTCACACAAGATGCTTGAAGAAGTGAGTGAAATTCCCTGCATGTGTAGCCCAATAAAGAGAAAATGATTACTCAGCTGAGGTTTTTTAGGCTGATTACTAGTGGAGGAAAACAAACTTATTTCATATTTCACCCTATAAAAGTGAGAGAAGACTTGTACCTATATATCTGTTTTTGATAGTTACATATTTTTGAGGTTACTTTCTTTTGCAATCAAGTTCAGCAACAATTTTACTGAATCAAGCTGAGAAAAAATGTTGTATTTTCATTAAATTTAATGAGTATTTCTTCTTGTTTTTTTATATTATTTGTCTCAAATATAAAGTAAAACATGTGTTAAGTGATTGTTTAGAACACTGTAAATGTTGACCTCTCTTCACTCACTTCTCCACTTTTCCCCACCACTTTCATCTTAATCTGCGATGGAGAGAAATCACTTTGCCCAAAAATTAGAGTTGAGCATGGACGCTGTATCAATTGATTTTATCTGTATCACTATAAAAGATTTATGAGATGATCTTGGGGGGAGGGGGGAACAGATGAAGTAGTTTCCTTTAAGAAAAAAAAACAAAAAAACAAAAGAGTACTGTAAATGCCTACCCTATTTAATAATCACATATGTAGGCACTTAACACACTTTCAGCGAGACCCTTAGTTTCTGCAAGTCGTATTTTTTTTTAATTTTAATTTTTTTTAAGTGTGTGTGTGTGTGTGTGGGGGGGGACTAATTTTAATTATGTAATATTTACCTGTCACTATTGCAAGATTCCCTCCCACCCTGCTCTAATGTCCTAAGCAAAATCTGGGTCCAGGTCAGAGAGGAAGATTATTCTGCATGGGCCTATGACATGGGAGTCTGATTGGGTCTGTGTTCTTTTTGTTCTAGGTTTCTTGAACATTACATTTAATGGGAGGATGGAATTGTAAGGTTGGATGAGGGGACTTGCATCCTGAAAGAGTTAAGCAAAGCATTAGTAACAGGAAAGTATTACATAACTAAAGTTAGTTTAACCCCCCCTCCACAACCCCCAACCCCCCCCCAAAAAAACAAACTACATATAAAGTTGTCATTACTAGAAATGAATGCGGAGAGTGCGGGGGAGGGTGGGGGCATTCAATCAAATCTCTCTGTTCTGACCTTTAATTGTGTGCATGACTGCATAGTATCTTCATAACCAGAAACTTCTTTTTAATGTCATTAATATTGTTTAATTATATTGTTTAATTCACAATGCAGGTAAATAAGCTCTCTTGCTTTCTAGCTTCACTATAAAAAGAATAAAAAAAATTAAAAATATTTGAATGTCATAAACTTAATTATTGACACAGTTGCTTTTGCACCAGTGGTTTGGTGTGTGTGTGTGTGAGAGAGAGAGAGAGAGATGTGCAGTCATAAATATTGCACTGTGCTGTATTATTTCAGGTATTTGATGTTGATTACGTTTAGAATGCAATACATTTTTCTTTGCTCCAAGTAGCTAAATTATGAAGAATTCTTTTTTTTAAAGTTTAGAACGTCAGTGTTGCACATAGGATACCAAGGGTAGGGGACACAGTGTCCCCCACCCTTCAAATCTGGGGGACACACAACATTTTTAGAGGGAGAAATGAAAATAATAGTACATAATGCACTAATAGTGCTATAAAAATGAGGTAATCTTGTTTGCTTCGACAGTTTTGCCACCTTAACTTTGTGGTCTGCACTGTACTATCATATTTCCTTGGATATTTACATTATTGCAAAAAAAAGTTTTATCATATCCTCATGTAACTCATGAAAACATTAACATGTTTGAATATCTGGTTAACCTGAAATGAGCTGCACCATGGAATTTTCCATACCGGATCTTGCTCACATTTAACTTTAGTATACTCTCATTATCTACCAGCATTTATTATAATAAATACCATATTTTCTGAATTACTTTTCTTTCCAAACTAACAGATAATTAATTAAATGACAATTTGTGTATTTGCATAAATTTGGTCTCTTTTGTCATTATTTCAACCTCAAAGTAAATTAAATCTTCCTCGTCGTAACGGCTGTCAAACACTTTACATTGCAACTTGGATGACTACCACAAACCTTAAATGTTTTCATTCCCAGATACATTGTTTTAAAATAAATATTCATTGCCATCTTACAGTATTATCACCCGTTGCGAGTTTGGCCATTGCTAGCACCAATAGAGACATGGATGGACGTCCAGTAATGAAAAGTTGTAGGCGTATTTTTTTTAACGAAAAAGCGTGCCCAAGTGAGTAGTCTGATAAATAAGCCCTCCCCCAAATCTGTACTGACACTGATATACAATTAATGGGTCTGATGTCACCTGTTTATTAAAATGTGCAATTTTGCTGCATACAAATCTGTCTGGAACACACCCGCATACAGTTTTGACACTTACCAGTATTTGGTAACAGCCATATGTAGCCACGAAATTCAAAATGGCCACAGGACATAGGGTTGTGTTATTCCACATGGATTTACAAGTTGTCAAACAGAATTTAATCCAGAAATATTCTGTACCTATTGCCAAAAGGACCCTTCAACCAACAGTAGCTCAAGAGAAATACTGGTAAGTGTCTAAAATGTACGCCGATATGTTGTGGACAGATTTGTCTGCAAACAATTCCTCAATTTTATGAATAGGTGATATCAGATGCACAAATAGTCCATCAGTATCAACACAGATTTGGGGGTGAGGTTGATTTATCAGACTACCAAGGGGGCGCACAGGGTCAAGATTTGGGGGACATAGGACACAAAATTGCAGGAAACCTGTTAGCCAGCGCTCAGTGTGCAACACTGGAACATGCATTGCATGCAAATAAAATTTATATGTAAATGCAAAATTATCATTCTAAGCCAACAGCAGCAGCAGATGATGTGCTCATTACTATTATTATTAATATTATTATTATTATTATTATTATTATTATTATTATTATATAAAATGATTGGAATGTAAAAACTGTTACTGTTAAACCATAATTCAGTTGTTTTACTCAATATTTCTTCTTTGTACATTGCATGTACTGCAGATGCATTCAGCAGGGCATCTTTCTTAATGAAATTGTTTTACTTTATATTCCATATTCATTAGGGACTTTTTTCTTTTCTTTTTCAGGTATTGCATCACATAAAGGGCCTTGAAAATCCCTACTTAACAGAACTATTCAGGCGAACATAGTAGATATCTGGCAGTGACTCATATATTAGGATCCAAGACCCTTTTGTCTGTTTAGACTTGTTGTGAATTTAGCTTACATTGATAGAAATGTAATTGTTATGATGAAGGATTCTATGTAAATTTTTACCTCGATCTGATCTGTACTTTACCAACAGTGCATCCAATGAATGGGTTTAGTTTTTGTTTAAATTTGTGTTCTTGGAAAGAGGAAAATGATGCTTTGTATAAATGTTTGCATGTAAAACAGTGTTGCTATGCAGTATCTTAATATAGATAACAATTTAATTATCGTTCGAATGGAAGAATTCAGATTTTCCTCGCAACTTTAGTTGACTTTGAATGCCTTATACTCACAGGAACACGGCTATTACAAATACCATGGAATCTCCTTCTAGCAGCTCCACACCAAAAACCCAGACTTTAAATCTTTATTTTTTTAAATCATAAAACTTGAGAATAATAATAATGATAATAATTTCCTGGAATGTGTTTTGGTTGTTACTTGCTATTTTTTTCCTGTTCACTAGCTGTATATACCTCACAACAATTCCTTGTACATATGAAGGGAAAATGGCAATTAATACTTTATGAAAAATTTCAAGACAGTTGGAATATCATATTAATAGGGTAGATGGAAAATAAATGTTTTAGCTAGAGTTTCTATTGTTTATAGTTGTGATTGAAGTATAATTAGTATTCAAAATTTTAAAAAAAGGCTTGTCAGTATAGTTCATGTATGTTGTTATTAGTTATATCTTTAAGTTCAGATATATGCAAGTCTGTAATCTGTTTCTCATGTAATGAACAAGCTGTTTCATGGACATGATGGAAGGTGTACTTTGTCAACCAATCACAAAAAATTACCTCCAAGTATTGATTGTATTTGAAATTTTCTCATAATTATCATTGACAGTCATAATGTTTAAATAAGTTCCCAAAAATTAACAAAAACTAATTTATCCCAGTGCATTTTGAAAAAGGTGTGAATTATGTCTTCCTGCCCATCTGTCAGTCTGTCCATCCATTAGTAATGTAGTGATCTCCTACACCAATGAAGATACAGACTTGAAACTTTGGGATATGATTGTGGGTGGTCTTTAGATATGCACAGTGGGTTTAAGATTTTAATATGACCCTTGGGGGTGGGGACAGTTTTTACAATCTCAACATTCAAAGTATTGTATGTAGAGATCTGAAAGTTGGTTAGTGTCAACGTCAAGGCCAGAGCTATAACATATGTAACAGGTTTTTGGGTTATATTCTCTGGTCTTGTCCAAAGGGTGAGCACTATGGAGATGCTGCCTCTGGGACACATTTTGAAAACTGTTGAGATCCCCAACCTATAACTATATATAGGTTTGAAGGACCCAAGACGAAATGAGATATATCCAATACGGACCATGGGTCATGTCCCTTAGGTTGGGGACTTGCTATCAATCATAGCTTGGAAACAGTTGAGATTCCCACCTTCTAGCCATATATTCATTGAAGGACACTATGACTATATATAGGTTTGATGAGCATGAAACAAAATTGGACATGTATCCAGCACAGACCCTGGTTTGTGCCCCAGGGATTGGGAACTTGACCCTTGCTCATAACTTGGAAACTGTGAAGATCCCCACCCAACAATCATGTATACATTTAATGGGCATGAGGGGATAATTGCACTTGAACATCCAATACATGTCCTGGGTCATACCCCTGGAGTAGGTGACTTGCCCTTTATTGCATAACTTTGAAACGATTTATACTATCTTACCATATATATATATAGGTGATGCTACAATGGAATGGGGTTAAGAATGCATGAAAGAAAAAGACATGCAGGCACGCTGCTTTTCTTAAGATTTGCTATAAAATAACTTTCCATAAGTTCAGTATGACACCAACTTTGGTACCAAAGAACTCTTCACTTGAAAATTTTGGGAAATTAGGCTATGAATATGATGAAATTCATAGAAAGTGAGACATGACACATACATACAGTATCCTGCATTATTCATATATCTGTTCTGCATGAACTTAGGGAGTGACAAAAATCTTAATTCCCATAACAACCAGATTAAAAATATATTTTTGACATCTAAAAAAACAGACGTATTTGTTAAAACTTTCCAGGAATATTTTTTGGCAAGTTTTGTTTTTGATGGCTTCCATAGCAACCATTCAACCTCCATAACAACCAAGTAGAAAATATATTTTTCACATATCCCAAAAAATACACTTGCCAAATTGTAATCATAAAATTGGAATAAATATTTATCATGCCATGATCTACAAAAAAGTGGGGGTCTCTTGGTCTTCCAGGTGAGAAACATAAATTTGATTTCTCCAAAAACTCTTAATTTAATGGTATGAAACTTTCAGGAAATATTCCATGTGGTATGTTCTGGTCAATGTTTTGCCTATTTTGTCGCCATGGCAAACATTTTTTTTCTAACATCAACCAGGCGGAAAACATATTTTGACATTTTTAAAACCACTGTGGCAATTTACATCAATCTTTTTAAAAAAATAATTCTTTTTAAATTTTTCTACAGTAGTTGTATCTTTGGAGGCCTAGAAACTTTTTGCCAAGTTTAATGCAGCCGGGTGAAAAATGTCAGTGAACCTAGTTCAGCATGCAAATTGCTGTTATATTTAACTTTGTGTTGAATGTGAGCCAAGTTTTTTTAAAAGTATGTTTGTTTCATAACCCCTTCATTTTTTTGAAAATGATGCAAACCTTGAATAATGACCCTTTTCAAATGATTTTCTTTTTATACGGTCATGTCAATCAACTGGTGCTATATGGGATTTATTTGTCCGTCTTTGTGTGTCCATCTGTCTTCCTTGCCCATGCTGTAACTCCTATACTACTTCACTTAATAACATAAGATTTGCAATAAGGTTGAACATAGAATCAGCATGTGTTGTGCACCAAAACCGGGTTACTGTAACCTACTTTCCAGGATTTATTGCAAGCAAAAAAAAAATGGTTAAAATTTTGACTGGGCTCTCATTCTGTTACATTACTCTATTGCCACCACACATGAACTAAAGGTGCATTTTACGATGAAAATATGTTGCTTAACAGAGCTAGATTGCAGTGAACTAAAATTTCCAGGGTATATTAAAATTTAAAAAAAATTGTGTCTATCCTTTCTGTCTGTGTTGTAACTCCTATATATTAAAACATATTTACATAAACTTACATTGTGTGTGAATATTGGGAATAACATATTACACACAAAAACTGGGTCACTGTACCTTACCTTCCAGAATTTATTAACAGTGGCTGAAATATGTATCCATGCTACAATGCTAACACCTAATCTATTGTAACCAAACTTCGACTGAGAGTGCAACTTAGGATGAGTATGTTTCAAACCAAAAACTGGGTCACCATAACATACTTTTCAGAATTTGTTTTAAAATTGCTATAAATAATCGTGCTTATCCCTGTCAGAGCTGCATTTTTTACACCACTACATCTGTTGTTAATAAACTTACTCTTTTTATGTATCTTTGGATAGGACAAGTATGTGGTGCACAAATACTGGGTCACTTTGACCTACTCTTTAGTACAAAAAGTGGTGATAATTATATCTTTGCTCAAATTCCAAGACTTCACCAACTGCTATAAAATTACACTAAGAATGCATCGTTGAATTAAAACATTTCACTCCATTTTCAGGAATTATAAATTACTTAAAGACGGTGTCTGTGCTCAAATTATAACACCTTTTTGCCAAAGAATTACACTAAAAATGCATCTTACAATGAAAACATTTCAAATGAAAATGAGGTCACTATGACCTCTTCTCCAGGATTTTGAACACTACATGAAAATGGTGTCCGTGTTAATGGTATCCATGTCCAAATTATAACACCTTTTAACCCATTACCACCAAATGTGCATGTCAGGTGCGTATTGGAAATCAGTTATGTCACAACCAAAACTGGATTCTTGTGACCTCTGGTTCTTTGGCCACTCTTACACATACTGACTGGTGTCACAGAAATGGAGGTTATCTTGTGTGCTCCTGCTTACTAACGACTCTAGTTTTTATGAGTAAGATAATAATACAGCCTGGGGAGTTGTAGCAGGTTCAATTGCACCTGTACAATTTTATCAAATTCAGTTTGTAAAAGCTAGATACACATCCACACAAAAGCATGGAACTTAGTTGTGCATGTATGCATCCATGTGTAGCAGACATGCTCGCTTGGTAACCCAGAAATTAACTCTCCTCTCAATACACAGTCATTTCAGATTCTGCTGCCAGACATCAAGCCATATAAAAGTTATTATTTTAAGTTACAAACATACCCCAAACAAGAGAAAGTTCTATCCCATGATACAACAGGATACAAAATTACATGGATAGAATATATATATATATCACATAGTTGGTACACTTTACATATAGTGCGTAAAGTTTAATATTTTTGATATGTTAACATATTAACATATCACTTTATGTGAATCTGATTGGTCCAAATAAGCCCATGAAATTCTTGTGCAGTATTCTCTTTACCAATTGGGTGTGACCGTGGGAATTTTCCTCACCCCGCCTTCTGGAACCTTTTGTTTTTACCATTACTATCAATATTTTGGTGGCCATTTTTTGAGTTGATTGCCGGAGGGGTATTGAGAAAAATAGATTACGTCTGTTGGAATATGGATAATTTACCCGCCAGGGGCTCGTTAAAAATAAAATTAATAGTATTGGTCAATGGATAGAGGGCAGGAGGGTCAAAATGTAAAACTAGAACATTAGTACATTTTACCCACCACCTAGTACTAATATTAGTACCCCTATTTCGTGGACCATGTCGAGGCTATGACATCGTAGCTACCCTCTCCTTGGACAAGCATGGTATAAGTGTTAACCTACAGGAGTAAATAAACTCACCTCTGTTTAGAGAAGAATGTGGACAAATGCCCATCTCCCAACTGACAGAAAGTTTTCCAACCACAGCATTCATGCAAATCAAATAATGCAAATATCTGGTCACAAAAAACATTAAATCTTGAATCACTATTATACACATTAACACCTGTATAGTCTAGATTTAGTCAAATTTCTGCATCCAGTCATCATCCCTTAACACGAATATCCAACAACTGGAATACAACTTTAGTGGAATCAACACACTTTTGGTGGAAATTGTAAACATTGTCATAGAAATCCATGTATATAGCATGCCAACTACTCACAGCGAGCAAACTATGTGACCTCAGACTGGAATTTCCATTGGAAAATTATGTTGTCTGTGTCAAATGTTCTTTTAATTTGGAAGGACAGTTTCTATTTGAATTATAATTTGTAAACAAATCTACTTCTAAATGTTA
Source organism: Margaritifera margaritifera (assembly GCA_029931535.1). NCBI lineage: Eukaryota > Metazoa > Mollusca > Bivalvia > Unionida > Margaritiferidae > Margaritifera > Margaritifera margaritifera. The sequence continues at coordinate 425,017 of JAQPZY010001316.1, read as the reverse complement.
TTGGTTATCGAATTGTGCATTATTGATTCAACTCGCGCCTGGGACTATTTTTTCACATGCAAGAATTGAAAGGTGCAGCATCTGAGCCAGAATTTAATGAATGCCAAAATTTGTCTGTTCTTCTTTCTATCCAAACTCTTTCCACTAAAATAAAAACTATGTGATAAACAGAATCTCAAATGGGTAATGATTTAATATTGAATGTATGAAGCTCGTTGAATAATTTCCAGCTTTTACTCGCTAAGGATCACAAAAATTGGAAATTATTCAACTCGTTTCATAAATTAAATATTAAATCATTACACATTATATATATACACACACGCACAAGTTTTCGGAAATCTAAGTTTCTGTGGAGCTGGGGTATGAGAACGTTGATTATTATAAATAATAATTAATAATAACAAGTTTATTGGTCTTTCATCACTTTAATGGTATAACTAATCAACCATTGGAGATATTTTCTACATTTATTTTATGGACGTCATGTTTGTATACTTGATAATGGACAAGTTGTTTTTCTACTGTTAAGTCCAATGGTTTACCAGCACATTTGTTTTCTGCCATGTTGCTGTTGTTTGGGTTGTATTAGGGAGTCTTTGCCACTTGCCACATGGAACCATTTATCACACGATTGTTAACTGTTCTAAATTTGATGTGGTATTTTTGCTAGCTGCAACCACAAACTGTAACCTTGAACTACACGTTAATGTTTCCCTCTGCTAGCTGAAAAGATATTGCATGTAGTCTGGAGTAAGTAACGATCGTGCGGTGGTGTAGACCCTCTAACTTTTCACATATAGTTAATAAAACTATAACTGTTTAAATTTTATTATGGAAAACCAAACATTTGATCATTATATAGTAGAGGAAGGGACCTTTCCAATTTTCTAGTTTAATCCCTCACAATAGATGACATAATGGACACTAGAATTTACAGTATATTTCCATGGGGGATGAGCCCATGAGAATGCAAAATAATAATAATAATAATAACTACAAGTTTATAAGTCTTCTTCACTTTAATGGTATGCAAAATCTGAAATGTTAAACCAAACCAACATACAATTTACCATACAATGGGTTGCTTTTACTGTGTTAATTTTGTTTGCTGAATTGTTATGAAATTAGATGATTTACTTTTTTGTGCTTTTCTGTCAAGGTACTAAATAATGAACTATAACATATGCTTATGTTGTTTTTTTTTTAAAGAACTACTAGATGCTTAATAATTATTTTTTTACAAATCAGCAAAGCATAAAAAACCATACAGTTTTGTCACACTTTACTCTTTACAAAAAGTTTTTTTTAAAGCACAATGTTTATGCAAGTCATGATCTATAAAAAGAAAAACTCCTGTATCAGCTCAAGATAATTAAAAGACGAGCTAAAGTCTTCTTTCTTTCTTTAAAATTCTCTGGTTCTTTGAGATTGGATCCTCATCTTTTACTGTTATTATGTCCAAGCCCTCTCATTGGCATCTTGAAATTGGCAGCTGCCTGGTATTGCAGCTGGTATGCCAGGGGATGGATCTTGAAGCCATATAACCTAGGGATAAAAAATCCAAGTGTCAGAATTAAAAATCAGTGTTTGAGAATTGACTGAAATTTAAAAATCAATGATTGGTTCATCATAACTGATCAACAATCCATTTTTATCACTTTTCAACATTTTCTCATGCACAGAGCCATTTTTGCATATTTGGCAATGGATTATGTTGCTTGAATCCCATAAAGCTGAACAGTTTACCGGCATATTTGTCTTCTGACATGTTGTTGGCATTTGTTGTGTTTGACAAGGAAGGTTAACTGGAAGCTGTTGAAACACTGAATCCGATAAACTGCCCACTTCTAGAAGTTGGAGTATAATAAAACTGTCAAAACCTGAGTGTAATCAATGATTACATAGCTCAACTCTTTGAAGCTTTTGTAGTCTCCATTAGCAACTGTAAACATTAATTACTATACTGAAAATAAAATTAGAGTAAAGTACTCTTGACAAAGAAATTTTGGATCCTGTGACATGACACAGAAGACAATGAAATAATTAAAAAAAATACATTCTTTCTATGATATCACTGTAGAGGTACAATTATGTTTTGATAAAAATCGGATTAATTTTTTTGATTTTTAAAATCATTTTTCCTAACATCTGATTCAGAAGATATTAACATTCTCCGCCACTAGAAGCCAGGTTTTACTGGATAAAAGTCACAGGCTTTGGGTAAACTTGGAGCCTGACCACCATTAGAACATAGTTTATGCATCAGTAATTACCACGAGTAGCCACTACAGCTTGGGTCTCACAAGAAATACATGCAGTCCACTCATCTAATTCCTATACTCATTCACATGTATGATACACTTAAACCTGTTGAGGGTAACTGATCACAAAATAACAATGTACAGTCATTAACAAGTCTACCACTGAATAAACATTTATTTCCCTTCTTCAAACTGTACTGGACAGAAAGCGCTGGAATACAGCATGGAAAAATCTATATGGTCATGAACTAAACACAAATACTTAATCTATGATAATAAATCATAAAATGTGGGTCACAGTGATCTTCCTTAGTTGTAAGGATGTAGTACTAACGGAGATGCATCTAATTATCATGTTTCGTGATTCTAATATAAACAACACCCAATAAATGAACTTTACACAAAATGTCGACAAAGTCACTGAAGCATGAAACATTGGGTGACAGAGGCCTCTAGGTGGGGTATATCAATATGCATCCTCTCACCAAGTTTCACGATTCTAGTTAGGAGAGTATGCATATAGCATTTTTAAAACTCCTGAAGTCATGAGTTAAATGTAAAATCTTAACCAAGGCCAGTAAAAGAATATAGTTCACAATGAGCTGCTTTTGTTGTACTAGTGTGGTACTAATCAAGATGCATATCATCATCAATTTGAAGATTCTAGCATGAACAGTGACTGAAAAATGAACATAAAACACAATTCAAGCCAAGTCAGTGAGGTATAAATATGAGCCATAATGACCTACTTCTGCAGCGAAGGAGTAGTTCTCATCAAGATGCATCTCTCACCAATTTCTTGATTCTAGATAGGATTGTATGTACACAGCATGCAAAAAAACAATATTTGGTCATGAGCAAAATGCAAAACCTTAACCCAAGCCAGTAACATGTGAAACTTAAGTCAAAGTGACCTTTTCTCGACAGGTGTGGTACTAATAGAGTTGTATACAATCATCCTGTTTAATAATTCAAGCAAGAACAGTTGAAACACAAAATGTAACCAAATTCAGTGAAGCATGAAATATGAGACAGTGATCTACTTTTTTGATGAGGTTGTCAAGATCATCCCCATACCAATTTTCATGATTCCAGATATAGCAGTATGCAAACAGTATGCAAATAAAGCTAAGTAATCATGAGCTAACTGCAAATGTGAAATGTAGGTCACAGTGACCTTTTGTTGTAAGAGTGTCGTACTTATACAGATGCAAACAATCAACTAGTCTGATGATTCAAGCATGAACATTTAGGACCAACTAGACCATGGGATGAATGTGTGTGTGTAAAGTTTCATGGCAACCGCCAACAAACTTGATAACAAACTTGTGTTAACTGACAGATGGACGGACAAAAGACCACCCCATAAGTTCTTCTGGTTTATGACCAGTAGAGCTAAAAAAGCTGAGCTGCAATCAATGTACATTACCTTGGTACAAACTGATTAGCTGGCCTCTTGGGTCGATACTCGGGATGAACCATAAACAACATGTGGGGGAACCCAGTGCCAAAGTATGCTCCATCTGTGTGGTGATGTCGTGATGATTTTGGGGTGTACACATCCTGACACTTGGGGCAATACAACTTTACCATGGCTTCAGCTGGTACATCTGATAAACCTGAAAAAGAAAGAAAGAAATTTATTATATACTCATTATTTTCTCCATTAATTCCACTTTGTCGGAACTGTGCAGTATTTCTCCATACTGCAGTCTTACTGCACAACATGCTACAAGTTCACAGTGCTATGCGCATATGGATAATCGGTGGTAGTTTTGTTTGTAGCTTATTTGCATATGGTTTTGTATTCCCCTGGAATGTGCAGATAAATGAAACAAGTCTGCTTTAATTAATAATGAACTGAAAAGAGGTATCCATTTCAATTGACAAATACCTGTTTTTGCTGTTGCAAGTTTAAATAATCTCCTAGAATGACAGTGATGTTGGAATGTTACATCATACAGAGCATTATGAAACATGCCGGCCTCAAAAAGAGTTATCTATTCTTCTTCATGCATTACATAGGGAGACAAAACAAGTTCATGTCCGAGTCGGTTCAAGATTTTAAAACAAGAATACCATGAACAGCATATTATACACCTGTCCCCATATTTAATAGTCCTCTAAGTAGGTACTAGCAGGGTATGGTTCATTCAAGATTATTGACCAACGGGTCTCATATCGATGACCTCAACCTTTGGCTAATGTATGTGGTCTTAAACTAAACTTAATTCGCAAAAACCATTAGACTGCTGACCTAGGTTTCTTTATTACCCTAACTGCAAGTTATCCTGAAAGTTTGGTCAAGGAACTTACTCTACAACAAAAAAAAATTCTGAAAACCCCTTTTTCTTTGATCCATAGTGATCTTGGACCTTTTGACTCTCAAATCAAAAAACCTCTACCATACCTAAAGTGCAAGCCATCCACAAACTTTGGTCAAGGTACATGGTCTAAAACTAAAGTTGCTATGCAAAACACATTTTCCTTATTTAAGTTAGTGACCTTGACCTTCTGACCCCCAAATCAATAGGCTTCTTTCTTACCCAATGTGTAAACCATGCACAAACTTTGGTGAAAATACATAGCCAATAACTGAAATTTTTCTGCCTTTAGTCAGTGACCCTGACCATTGATCACCAAATCAAAAGGCTTTTTCCTTACTCTAAGGGCAAACCATAAACTAAAGTTTGATCCAGGTCTGTGATCCTATGACCCCAAAATCAATACACTTCTACCTTTCATCATGTGCAAGACATTCACAAAGTTTGATCCAGTTAAATGATGTAGAACTAACGCTATTGTGCAGAAATAATTTTTCTTTCTTCATTCACAGTGACAATGACCTTTGATCTTTTGACCCCAAATCGATAGGCTTCTTTCTTACCCCAAGTGTAGGCCATCCATAAAGTTTGGTAACTGTAGTTGCTGGAGAACTTGAGTTATTGTGCAGAAACCATCAATCCCTGTCTGTTAACAATTTCAATTTCACACTATAGCTAAGTTGTCCACCATCTACGATTACCAAACTTTGTGGATGGCTTGCACTTGGGGTAAGGAAGAACCCTATTGATTGCAGGGTCAAAAGGTCAAAGATCAAAGATCAATGTAACTGTGACCAAATAAAGAAAAATGGTTTCTGCACAATAACTCAAGTTCTCCAGCAACTACAGTTACCAAACTTTATGGATGGCCTACACTTGGTATAAGAAAGAAGCCTATCGATTTGGGGTCAAAAGATGAAAGGTCATTGTCACTGTCCTTAAAAAAAAAATTAGTATATAATAAAAGTTATGTTGGAATTGGAAAAATATGAACTCGTCTGTTTACTGGACAATGTTAGCAGCGCAGTATGACTAAGAAAAAACTGCCTAAAGGCCATATATATATATATATATATATATATATATATATATATATATATATATATATATATATATATATATATATATATATATATATATATATACACACACCTCATACACATAGTATACACTGAAGCTGGATACTGATGTACTGATGTAGAAGGTATGTGACTGTCAAAAACTTCAGCACTGCACCTCAATATTGTTGATGCTGATGATTTTACTAATGTCCAGCCATTTACAGACAACAGTAGAACTGAATGACATTAGTCATAACAAGATGTTTCATTTTAACCATAAGAATCTGACCAGATACAAGGCAACTAGTACGTCCATCCCTAACCTGGATAACCAAAATGGGCTGTGTGGATTTGTTGCCATAGATGGTGAGATTTTTGGTCAGAAAATATTCCAATTACAACTTTAAAAATGTGTGTGTGTGTGTTTGTATGTATGCATTAGCATTTAACAGCAGCTCAGTACAATAATGGCTGTTTAGTGCCAATTAAAAGTGTAGTTAAGAAAATGTAAAAATGAAGAATGGCACAAAAACTTAAGGAAGATAAACCCTTTCAAGTAAACATGAAGTACAATAAGATAAAATATAGAAGGAAAAAAATATACAATCCTAAAAACATATGGTCCAAATTTGTTATATAAACTGCATTCCCTCAAATAATTTAAAATGTTCTCGGTGTTACATCATTATCAAAGTTCCTTCATCAAATTCGCATGAAAAAACTTCTGCCAGTGACCTTTACCTCTAAGCTCAAGGAAAAAATGTCCATTGTTCATTAATTTTGGAATTCAAAATGTATAATTCAAGACTGGCACTCTGGCATTTTCATGAGCATCATCAGATATCCGAGTCAGTGATCTAGCTAGTGATAGTAGCTTCAGTGAAATTCTCGCTAAATGCTCGACATTATCTAAGATGATCCATGTCTAAACCCTCAAAAAATTCCACTTGGAAACAAGGTGAGTGATCTGGGCATATTTATGTCAAAATTGGCCAGAAGTCTGATGAATCAATGTGTCAGAGATCATGGAGTGGTAGCCTTTAACAGTAATAATGGCTAACCTTTTCTGCTCAAAATGTACTTGAAAAATGTTATCCCGTTGAGCAATCCTGGCACTCTGCACCAGTCCCTGAAAAGATGACGCTTTCCCCTGTAAACCTTTAAAGTGGAGGGCCTTCTCTTTAATGTGGAGGGCTTCTAGCTCGTGAAATTCTCTCCATAAATAAGGTTCAAATTCCTATCTACACAAGGCCGTCCTGACCAAAGCAAGGCACGAATGAGAAGCCTGTATGGGCAGAGATGAAACACCTGCAACCAGGACTGTTTGAGCAGATTGGGCTTCCAGGGGGATTATTCTGGAGGCATCTGCAGTGCATCTCATTTTGTAGATGCCCATTTTAACAAGAGTCCCTTGAAAGAACTGATGCTCTAATGGGCTCTTCCCAGGAATTCGAGACAAGACAATTTCTTCCTTTAACTGCAGAGTGTTGGAACCATCTTTGATATTCTTTAGTGATAACAAGATTTTCAAATTAGCTGCTGTGGTGAACATACGGGATGTCAAATTGGCACCATTTTCATTTAGGACAAAGTAGACATCATTAGATGTCTTTTTGTGAAAATTCCATGTCATAATGGTCATCCATTGTGGGGGAGTAGTGACAACAATATTTTCGAGACAGCCATTGTGGCAGCCATATTGGATGTACGACTGGCACCATTTTCATTTAGGACCAACCAGCTTATTGGTCAACACCCCATGTTGATATAGCCATCCATTTGGGAGTAGACATAAAAATATTTTCAAGATAGACACCATGGTGGCCATATTGAGGGTTAGTCATTTTCATTTGGAACCAACTAGATACCATAATAACTCTTCTGATGAAAACTCTGTCAAAATGACTTTCCATTTAAGAGGGTTAGCAAAAACAAGATTTTCAAGATGGCAATATATTGGACGTCAGATCAGCAACAGTTATATTTAGGATCAACAAAACATTATAAGAAGTCTTTAGTGAAAATCCCATGCTGATATGACTATTCATTTTGGAAAAGTAATGACAACAAGATTTTCAAGTTGGCCACTGTGGCAACCATGTTAGACATCAGATTAGCACCATTTTAATTTAGGACTAACTAGGTATCATAAGAAGTCTTCTGGTGAAAACAACGTGTCAATATGACTTTCCATTCAGGAAGAGTAGCGATAACAATAACATGATTTTTCAAGATGGCCGATGTAGTGGCCATAATGGATGTCAGATTGGCACCATTTTCTTTTAAGACCAACTTGGTATCATAAGAAGTCTTGTGGTGAAAACCCCACATCAACAAGACTTTCTGTTCAGGAGTTGCGATAACAAGATTTCAAGATGGCTTCCATTGCAGTAATATTGGATATCAGATTGGCACCATTTTCATTTAGAACCACCTAGACATTATAAGAAGTCTTCTAGTGAAAACCCCATGCTGATATGACCATCCATGTAGAAGGAGCAGAAATAACAAGATTTTCAAGATAGCCACTGTGGCAGCTGTATTGGACATCATATTGGCACCAATTTCATTTAGGACGAACTAGATGTCATAAGAAGTCTATTAATGAAAACCCCATTTTGATATGACCATCCATGCAGGAGTACCAATAACAACAACATTTTCAAGATGGCTGCAGTGCGGCCACATTAGATGTCAAATCAGCACCAATTTCCTTTAGGACCAACTAGACATCATAAGCAGTCTTTTAGTAAAAACCCATGTTGATATGATCAGCCAGCCTAGAGGAGTAGAAATAAGAAGATTATCAAGATGGGTGACATGGCAGCTTTTTTGGATGTTAGATCAGCACCATTTTGATTTAGGACCAACTAGACATCATAAGAAGTCTTCTAGTGAAACCCCATGTTAATATGGCTATCCATTCTGGAAGAGTAGCGACAACAATATTTTCAAGATGGCCACTGTGGCAGCCATACTGGATGTCCGAGCAGCACCATTTTCATTTAGATCAACTAGACCATGGGATAAATGTGCATTTGTAACATTTTATGGCAATCCTCCGGTTAGTTTAGGAGGAGTAGCAATAACAAACTTGTGCTAATGGACAGATGAAAGACCATCCCATTAGCTCTATGACCAGTAGAGTTAAAAATCCAGCCTGGTGAGATCTGCCCATTTACATCCAATGGCACCTATGTGGTGACAGTGATAAAATTAAAATGGTTCCTGGTTCAAGCCTATTACTGCATACATTTTACCTATACATAGGTTTCTTCTATAATATTGTTATTTTTGTATGGTAAGCATTTTCAGCCAATCACGGACCTTAAATCTTCCCAATACTGTATCTAATTTACCACAACACATAGGCTACCTCCGTAGCTCATAAAATAATTAGTTGACTGTGACCTACAATCAAATTTAACTTTCATAATAATTAACTTTCATAATAATTATTCATAATCAACAGCAGTTTTCCTTGAAACCTTTGGCAAAAGCATAGTTTTCCCACAATTACCGTTTTCAAGATATTGAGGAATTTATTTTAATTTGGGAACCCAATGTAATGATAAATTGCTAACATTTTCCACAAAAGAATACAAGCTTCCCTCTGAAAATTCTTGATAAATGCAAAGTATTGTTTGCTTCCTATTTGGATATGAAGTGCGTATCCTAAGCTAAATTAATTTCAATTTATATTGCAGCAGGGCTTTGACAAAGGGAGGTAATCTGGGATCATTTCATAGGCTTCTATTCAATATAAAATATTCCACATTTGTGTGTTTGTCAAATATATATTCCATGTCATAGAATGTAGTTACATAAAAATGGTAGCATTTGCCTTTCCTCTTTTAGAGAGGCATGTCTGGCAAAGGTTTATATGAAAGGTGTGCAGGTACAGTGGTTGCCATAGAAAAGGGAAGTAAATCTTGGAACCCACTTCTTCTTCTCCGGAAAGTTCAATATTTACCACCTTTGTGAGACTAAGCAGTCTCTCAACATCAATGAAATCGCAAGTTAAATACTTTATCGATGATCAAAGGAAGATGCTTCCACAACCATTTGTGTCATTGTATCTGGGGTGAGGAGAGATACACCAATAAGAAAATCAAACATTTGAGTAAATGGATGAAAATGTTGGTAATATTTATATCTATATATATTTATATATGCCAGGTTACAGAAGCAAGATACCAAACAGACAGTGATCATGTAACCTCATTTAGTGGTGTGGTTCCATCAAGGTAGATTTACTGGGTTGACAAAATTGGGAAAAATGCAATATTTTGAGATAATCTTTAGTATAAATACTGTACATTTTTCTTCCTTAACTTTTAATAATTCCAATCATCAAGTTCAACTATTAAAAGTCAAGAATTGTAAAGTGTAAGTTTATGTGCTCAATTTTATGACAAATTTTTTGGGACACATGTTATTAATAGCATGCCTAAGAAAATGCATTACACAACATTTTATTAAGCTATTCCAGGATCCCTGTTTTTAAAATCCAGTGTGACTAAAAAATGGTACAGTAAGTAAAAATGTCTAAAATGTACACAACAGACAAGTTATTCCTAAAATTACAGACTGATAAAGGCATAAAATGTACCTAGATATAACAACACTACTTATCATAAGGCATAAAATGCAACCAGATGTAACAACACAACTTACCAATAGGTAACATAGGCTGGTTTTCACAGTACACTCTTGGGCAGTATCCAAAGTCCCCTTGTTGCCATTTTTCAATCTGCAATGATGCAAAAGAATAAACTGTAAATCCTGTATTAAAGTTATGCATAAGATGGAGCCTTGGATGCAACAGTGTTATGATGATGTAACTTTCTGCTTATGTAGTCAAGACAAGAACAAACTATACCATGGTTTTAACTACAGACATAGAGCAATATATTTTTTATTATATATTATAGTTTTTTTGAATACACAACTGATGAAGAAGGTATGTGATATTCAAAAACTTCAATACAGAACTGAAACATAAATATCACTGTTCACGATGCTGCCACCGATACTGGTAGCGGAAAAGTCATATCTAAGTCTCGTAAAAAAGGAAAGACAGTAATCTGGCAAGTTCCAGCTGATTAGAGACATGGACTTATGATATGTCAACTTACATTATATTCATCTTCAACAGTTGTAAAACTGTTTTACTATTACACGTTGGTGTCCATGTCTAGACTTAAAATGATAAAAAAATTCTTTGTTTTTATATTAAATTTCTCCCTTAAATTCTTCAAATTATATGCTGTTAATTAATGGAAGGCACAGGTAAGATGAAAGTGTGAGAGCTGAGATGGTCATTGTTTGATCAAATACAAGCCACATTTTCAAAACTTAAAAAAGTACTGCATATTTACAAAAAACAATAACATACTTTGATAATAAGCCTGACAGGCTCAGGTGAACAAGGTCCACAAACCCCTAACATTTTCAAGTAAAATTTTGTTCAATTATACAGTCAAAACTGTCACTAGCTGCCACCCATGGGAAAAGGCAAAACTGGCCTTTGTATACAGGTGACCTCTGTACACATGTTTGCCTTTTAAAACTGGTTTTTGAACAAATACAATGCACCAAATATCATTATCATTATCGTTATTATTATTATTATTATTATTATTATTATTATTATTATTATTATTATCAAGATTGTTTTATGTGCACTATACAATAAAATCATAAATTATACGCATATGTTCTCTCCCAAATTTATGTTCCACACAAGTTTACTGTATCCAGCTCACTTTAATCCATCCAATAAATTAAAAAAATCACCACCGACTTAAAAAAATTAATGATCTAAGTTTGTTCATGCTGTAAAAACAATATCAGCCACTTACTCAAATTGAAGCCATATATGGCTTTTCTTTGTGACCCATGAAACTTTGTCTGTCTTTAAAGACAAGTTTGAAATACCGAATGACACCTGACCCTAATGAAAAGGGATGTAACTTGTATCTCTTCTCAAAGGCGAACTTTTTCTTCAGAGATAGCTTTAATTCACAGGTAAACAGATGAAGATATCAAACTACACATGTCACACTGGCACAAAAGGCGACTTGAGTTACACTATCAATGTGACTGGATTACGGTGAGTACAAGCGAGATAAGAAATATTTGAAAACTGACTCACATGATATTCCTTTATATAAAAAATGCCTCCCTCATGAAGCAAAAGACTGAGTGGCAGCTGCTTAAGACGGACAAACCCTAGTTTGATTAGGAAACACCTGGCCGCTGACTGCGGAAGGCAGGTGACTGTTACATACAGGACATTTATATAGGAAAAAAGCCATGAGGAAATTAACATGGCCATTGTTAACAGGTGACCACTGAGTAAAGGTGACTGCTAGGACAGGTTTGACTGTCCTTACCGGATAATAATACTCTATTTATCTGATGATAAGCCCATGCTTGATGATAAAACCATTCACCCACCCCATCTGTGCAAATTTCTGGTAAATATTTACAAAGGATATCTCTATTTCACGATAAGCCCACCCTCTAGTTTTTGAAAAAATTCCTAGCTTGGCCCCCTAGTTTTATCAGGAAGCAATACTGCATGTTAGGAGTCATTCCACTAAAACTCACAAGTCCATCCCTCCCAAGTGAAAAAAAAAAAATCTTAATGTCTAAAAGTGCTAAAATGAGTTAAAATATAATCTATTTACTGAGGCAAAAGTTGAGTGCTTTTCCTTGGATAGAGGAATTGGCATCCATCATTCATCAGTTACTACTGGTGTATAGGTGCACACTCTGCCAGAAGACTTGGGAGACAGTGCCTGTATTATGATCAGGTAAATATTTACTTCAACATAAGTCCTTCAAAGGACTGATGTCCTACTGACCGAAAAGAATTTCCAGGAATTCAATACCATTTCTTCTTTGTAACTGCTGAGTGTTGAAACTATCTCTAATATTCTCAGCAAAATAACAAGAGTTTCAAATTAAATGTTGTGGTGACCATATTGGATGTGAGAACATCACCATTTTTATTTATGACCAACCTGACATTATAAGTCTTTTGGTGAAAAACCCATGTGAATATGACCATACATTCAGGAGGAGTAGCAATAAAAAGATTTTCATGGTGGCCATGTTGGATGTCAGATCAGTACCATTTCAATTTAGGCTAAACTAGACACCCTAAGAAGTCTTCTATGAAAACCCCATGTCAATACGACTTTCAATTTAGGACAGGTAGCAAAATTAAGATTTTTATGACAGCTGTCATGGCATCCATACTGGATGTTAGACTGGCACCATTTTCATTTAGGACCAAGAAGCCATCATAAGAAGTCTTCTCATGAAAACCCCATGTTGACATGACTTTCCATTTAGTAGAAATAGTGATAACAATATTTTTAAGACATAAAACATGGCAGACATTTGGATGTTAGATCAGCACCATTTTCATTTGGGACCAATCGGACATCATAATAAGTCTTCTGGTGAAAACCCCATGTCAACATGACTTTCCGTTCAAAAGGAGTAGTGATAACAAGATTTTCAAGATGGCTGCCACGGTGGCCATACTGGTTGACAGATTGGCACCATTTTCATTTATGACCAAGTAGACATAAAAAAGATCTTTCAGTGAAAACCTCATGTTGATACGACTTTCCATTTAGAAAGAGTAGCAATAACAAGATTTTCAAGATAGCTGTCGTTGCACCCATATTTGATGCCAGTACAGCACTGTTTTCATTTAGGATCAGACAGACAACATAAAATGTCTTTTGGTGAAAACTCCAAGTCGATATGATTTTCATTTATGAAGAGTAGGAATAAAAAGATCTTCAATATGGCTGCCATGGTGGCCATATTGGATATTAGATTGACAGATGTCATTACCAGTAATAACAACGATGAGCATGATGTTCCCCTTGCTATGGCGCATGACACATTATGCCTACTTGTGTATGGTAATGAGGATGTTTATTTCTCGGATTATGTTAATTCTGACAGAGACACTGTCACATCTGCAACACGAAAATTTGAAGATATTGTCTGTGAAATTAGTGATCGCCAGGAAGAGACCAATTTTTCTGCTACTGGAAGTGGCAAGGACAGTGATAAATTAGTAACAGCTGTTGTACCCAGAGTCAGCGAGATTCTAGATAGCATACCATACATCAGAATGTACCTACAAGCTAAGAGTGACACACCTAATATTCTTTTTAAGCATTTGCATGTCACTAAAAAACTTATCAACAAATAATCTCAGAATAATAAAACTATTTTAAAACACAGACGACTATTGACAATTTCTTTCTGGCTAGCACATGTACACGTATGTTGACACTTTCAACTGATGGTAAAACTTGTTTACTGCATCTATGTTCAACATCACTGACATGTACATCAATATGGACTCAAACATAAACATTTTGAAAAATAAATGATGAATTTGGATAAATTGTTTATCAGTTATAACATTAAAAAAAATTCCAGTCCCCTGTGAAACGTTATAACCAATCTTTACTGTAATAATAAAAGTAATCAAAATGTGTCCCATTTCAATGTCCACAATGTCCCATCAAGGGACATAACCCTGTAGCAATGGTGGTATAGGAAGAAAGATTTGGATGGAAGCATATCATATTCAAACTATGAAGTGAATGGACTGATGTGTTATTTAAATATTAGAAACAAAAATTAAACATTAGAAACAAAAATTAAACAAAAGATGCCCTAGTTTTTGACCTCATGGTCCCATCCAGGGATGTAACCCTGGGGACAATATAGCATAGGAAGAAAGTGGAATCTGGAATAACAGAATATTCCAAATTTGTAGTGAATTGTATAAAAAGTTAAATAAAACACAAGAGATAGAATGCAAACTTGAATCAAGAGGTGTCAAACATACTGACCCAAAGGCACCATCTGAGACTTGTCCCAAGGATAGGAGTAGCAAAATTCATTAGGTTATATGATAATGTTATATTCCTAACATTAAGTGACTTAGTTATGTAAATATAAGTAAAGACTCAGGGTCAGGAGTGTTACATAGAGAAGGAGGGTATGTGATATTATATTTCAAATATGAAGTGATCTGGGTTAGGTGTTACTAATGTTTTTAACCAAAATGTGTTACTAACATAATTGTTGACCCCATGAACCCAGGCACAGGAATGGCATTGAGAGAAGGGGTGTTGTGATGATGTTATAGTCAAAACATGAAGTGAATTGATCAATGGATTATGGAAATATTAATAATCAAAACAACCAAAAACTTTAACTCAAATGTGTTCTCATTATAATTCTTGACCCCATGGGCCATACCCAGGGGCATGAGTGGAACTGAGATAGGGGGAGTATTTGACGATATATTCAAATTGTGAACACGAATAGGATTATGGGCTACTGAGCTTAAAGTGCTGGAAAAAAACCAAAGCTGTCCAAAGGCACTACTTCCCTAACACAAATAGATAACCACAATGCTAGATGGTCCCGTATCGGGGGCATAGAAAAGTTAAGTACTGAGATAGAATTAAGTACAACAGAGCCAGAAACAGGTAATCTTATTGAAAGTGTGCATTAATAAAATATCAAAATGCATAAAATGCAAAAGACAGCATTAAAAAATATCACCACAACTGCAATAAATGTAAAAATATAGTTGTAAAGTATTTTTCAGAAAAACTTTATTTCTAATTTTGCTTCATTCAAATAAAATTTGTACAGACACAACCACCAGTGATGATGTCATCATATCAACGGCAGTTGTTATGTCTGTCTCAAAAAGAACAATGTCACAGCTTGTCAGGAGTGAACAAATGTCAGTGTAAAGAATCTGATCCTAAATTATCATGTGAAAGGGCTTTTGACTGAAATTTAGTGGCAGCCTGAAAACAAATCTATTTTCAAATTCATTCATGCAATGCATTTGTATTATTCATTTTCAGTCAACATTCTCCATTTTGCTTTTAAGCTCTCCAGTTTCTTCAAAATGCATCCATCATTTCATTCGCATTAATTCTGTATTCAACTTGCATTTCGTTTTCATTTCAATAGTAAAATTACCCATTTCAGGGTCTGTAATCAGCAACAGAATAGACAAGATGGAGTTGTATTGCTTGTCATATGACAAAAACACCTGATATGGAAAATACTCATCCGCAATGAAGATAGAGCAGTACTGTATGCATCCAATATGATGAGAAAGCTCCTTGGATCACTGAGACCTAAAGACCACAGAATTGGTAGAAATTTGTGAGGCCCTGAATGAGCATAAGCAGTAAATGATGAATGACAGGATTTGGTACCAATCTCTCTATCCAAGAAAAGACCAATCATGCCTGACTTCCATCTCGATAAGAAGACCACATTTTAGCACTTCTAATGCTAAAATAAGCCAAAAGACGTTAACATCCTTCTTCACTTGGGAGGTGGTGGACTTGTAACAGATTATGATCAAGCAATATATCTGAATAAGAAACTAGCTTGTATATTAAGTTGCCAAGAAATCATAAGACCACAAAATCAATTCATTATTTAAACGAAAAATTCTAAATGGAAAAGCACATATCACAAGATTGTGTCGAACTCTGTGAAAGAGGTGTTATATATCAAAGATGAGAGTACATTTATGAATCCTATAGAAAGCCTTCTAGTCCAGTTCATGACCCCAAACCTAAACACTCACTTGAACATTACAAGAAATTCACAGTGATCTAATTTTGATATAAAAGTTCTCTTACAGATAAATGCACTTATGGAAGTTCTTCACTTCTAATGCAACAGTGGCCATGATATAGAGCTACATCTATTTTCCCCCAAAATTAAATGTGATACCTATTATTGTTCAACTCCTTACTTAGTCAAATCATACTGTGAATTCATTTATTTTTACAAGTATACATTTTCATGGTTTTGCAAATAAAAGTATTGAGAATACTGATGGCTTAGCGATTTGATGGAAGAACATAACTACCGAGATATTGTCATTCATGGCCCTTTTTACTCTTGTAAAAATACTGCCCTATATAATGTTTACAATATTTTTTATAAACTTTCTTTTCCTGATATGTCACTATAAAATTTATATTAACATTTGAAACATTACTGGAGGAATTAATGTGGTGATTTTCTTTTAAAAGCGCTTTCTACTATTGTTTCAAGTACTACCATCAGTGGAACAATATCCAAGGAAGATAATTACTATCATTCCTCATTATTTACCTAAATTTGAATTGCCTCCCTTGACAAAAAACAACTGGCATTGAAGGCCAGTGGTGCTATACTTTGTTATTAATTTTAGTAAGACCATTGTAAGCAAAACAAACCATATTTGGTAAAAGAGAATGGACACTACACAATAAGGAATGGGTTCCCTCCAAACCAATAATTACATTATCACTGATACTTAACATTGCTGATTGGGTAAAGAGTCCTATTGTTTCCACTGAATGATCTAGGTTTGCTAGGTTTTTAAATTCCTAGTTTGTAGCAACCATGAAATCCACTACAACTGGTATCCCACAACAAAAACTGTGAATTCACAGTAAATGAAAGAGAGCTCATTATTTTCCCTGTTACCATTTGTGCTATTCCCCTGTTGGTCATGATATATCTGGCATGAATCAACCCATACAGCATCTCTGCTGCTTGTTCTATCAAGTCACTCTGGTTAGGGTTATCCTCCAACTCATCATCTGAATCAAGAAAGACAAGAATGAAGTATGATGATGTTGATGAAATACTTCTTTAATTAATCTGATGCTTAAGTTGTAAATGTATGACTTTTAAAGCTGGATTTCCTCAGAAAACCAGTTCCAAAAACAAAAGTGATGGCATTTGTTTTCTTTTTTTTAAAGCTACCATTCAAAAGATTCTTTAAAATAAATCCATTATGATATTACAATATGATTCTTTTTCCTGAATGGCACCTACATACACTTTTTATGAATTAAAAACTACCAATGTTGTTGTAATGGCGTTTTCGATAAATCTAATCAAGTTCTTTATGTACATTGCTTGTTGTCAGCTAGATACCGTATATGCTTGCTTGTAAGTCGGATCCAATTGCAAACTGCACAGACCCAGATCTGTAGTCACATAATGTGCCAGCAGATCTGGGTCTAAGCAGTTTGTTAGGACTAATCAGCATAACAAACAACATAGACCCTGCTCTGCCAGCACATTACATGAATGCAGATCAGGGTCTATGTTGTTTGCAGTTGGACCCAACTTGTAAGCAAGTACATATGTACAATACTGTAAATAATTGGAATAATTCTAACATGTGCAACAGACATCTTTCATAAGGAATTGACAGGTAAGGACACAAGTCATCCATGTAATGCTTTGTCTGGCTTGTCAATGGTGTTATTAAGAAGCAGTCCTTGCATAACTTGGTACAAACTTAACAACTGACCAGAGCTTGAAAACAGCAAAATCTGACTAAATTAATTGCAGACCATGAAAGACCTCTACACTTGCTGAAGATTCAGAAACAGTTCATGTCACCTCAGGACTTCAAATTGTTTTTCGAAAGTTGAAAACTGCACAGATTAAATGCAAGAATGTGTTTTTGCATGTTAATAATTTTGTGGGAAAAATAAGAAGAATTTTAGGATCAAGTCTCATGGAGATTTTCAAAAAAGCAACTAACTACCAATGTGGCTTACTTCCTGTAGTTCAGGAGAAATCTGACCCTGAAAACACATCACTAGTAATTGGCTGACTGACCTGCACCTTACTGAAATGTTCATTTTATTCCAATTTCCAAAAAATAAAGCCATTAAGTGTCTGAGATGTCTTTCGTTAGTCATATTCCTATGCAATATCAGCAAATACTAGAAGTCAAATTCCAGACTGCATTATTGCAACACAGTTTAAAGACAGCATGCTGCTCAAGAAGAGGATGGTACCAAAAAAACAAAGCAGATCTTGCAAATTAAACTGGATCCTTGAGGTTTTAATAAGTTGCACTTGCCCAAGACACTTGTCTCACAGAAACATCAATGAGTCCCAGGCATCGTGCTATCCAATTTGTACATCCCTGTCTACTCACAATAGTACCTATTACTAAAAGGACGTAAAACTTTATGCTTGTAAAACAAGCTTGTGTTCTGTTTCCCCAACTATTAGGCAAGTCCACTAAGTCATCAAAATGCTTGATTTTATCTCTCAGGCCATCAGGCAAGATTCACTGTGATCAATATTACCTCATGCTTTGATAGAGCTCTAAGCAAGCAAATAGTCAAGAAATTCTGACTTTTTCATGCCAGATACTTCAGTTGCAGAAAGTTATGATTACTAATGGTTTCATACTGATTCAAAGTACTATGTATTTAGAGGCCTTGGGAAACAAATAAAAACTTTATATTAATAATAATGGTAATGCGGACATTACCTCAGCATCTGATACCAGTGCCGGAAGTGACAAGTTGGCCAATGAAGCAAGAAAATGGACTAATCACACACCTACTGATCCCAAATGAAACAGGTTCAGTTCAAAACTAAGCAATAAGACTTCTTTTCTTTTATAACTGTGCAGTAATTAAAGGAAAAAACAAAATGTTGAAGTTACATAGGCACCATGTTAATTCAACTTTTACCTGTAGAAGTTCTTATACTGAACAAGAATATATGAAAATAATTTAGTAATGAGAATTTTTTTTCAGAAATCTCCCTGGGGTGTGCTGGCATCAATTTGCAAGAAACGTATAATAGATACAGTTAAAATGAATTCATTTTTATCAAAATGGGCCCACTGTGTGACTAATTGAAATGTTGCGTTTGTTTTGCTCCAAGAGCAGTATTAAGACATACTTGGCCCATCAAATTTTCTTAGTGGCCCCTCAAATCTTCAAATAACCCACTGTTTTTCTGAATTTTGCACAGCTTTGTATCGGAAAGTGGGCCACTGGCCCATTACAATTGCCCACTGGTTTTCCAAGCTAGGGAGATCTGTTTACCATTTATGAAATTAATGCAGTAATCTCAAGGAATTTAATGTCAATTATGGTGATGTAATAAGCAAATAATTAGTTCATAGCAAATGATGAAATAATTAGCAGGGACCCCCTGAAAGTGAGAAGCATGCATAAATTTAAACAAGACTAAGAAATCCACATTTTTACAAGTGGTAACTCAATTCATCTTCACACATAAAAAATGCATACAAGATCCACTTTTCTCCATCAAAATCCTGTAAATATCAGTGATTGATTTATATAAAAAAAAATTTGTAGCAGAAAGTGCATTTATCCATGAAATATATACAAATACTATTCTTGCTATGTTTCATTTCATTTGTTTTATTAGTAAGAATAGACCTTTGACCTATGATGAAGAATCACATTTAAAAAAATAAAAACAGTCAACAGATTGATCAAACACAGAACATGACATTTAATTTCATAAACTTCACAGCATGTGACAGACTTTCTTTTTAATGATTGTAAGCATTATGAATTAGATGACAGTTTTTTGGACAACAGTTGCAAATTCTTTACGTCATGTTTGTTATTTTTCAAAAACCACATATCTGATCATCTTACACTGAAAATGCAGTGAACCAATTTACTCACACTTGCAAAATTAGTATACACAATTGCTCTCTTTATCTCACACATAACAATAGGGACAAGAGTAACAGACCTGACAACACTAGCATATTAGTAACTGCTAGTGCCAATTACACATAAAAAATGAAACAACCTCTACAAGAAAATCGTGAACCTCATATGTCGGAAAAACTGAGATATTAAAGGCTGATTTCTCCAAGACTGGTGGTCCAACTGTGCTAAAATATTACATATATAATAAACATATGAAGCTGGCCATAATCTGCATGTCGAGCCCACCCCCAAGCCTTGATAATGAGAGCATTTACTTAGCTAGAAAAGACTTATAAACAACTTTCACACTTAGTTTAATCTAGAGTGTAAATGGATGTACAGGCAGATGAACGCATGGACACCAAAGTGATTTCTATGTCTAGCTTCCACTAGGGCGGGCTTGACAAAAAGTGACCACTATTTAATGCCTCTGCCATGACGGGCTCAACAAAACTGAACTCTGTCTAATTAGTACATTTTATACCTTAGCTCAGATTTTCCCTTAATAAACCAACACTTTAAACATAAATGTCAATTTTCAATGGACAGTGTGTTTAAGGCACTGCCATACTTACCTGGTTCAAGGTCTAGAATCATATCCAGTGCTTGTCTGTAGTGGGGCACCTGCTCATTAAGCCCAGTCAGGTTGAATTTATCTTGTATATAATCTTCATCAACCTAGTAAAGATAAAGATGACACTATCATATGCAGGTGATATTTTACAAAATGGCAAAGTAAATTGTGTAAACCTTAAAAGAAGGCATTCAAAGGTAAAATGATCACTGACAAGTTAAGAATTTGTCTTTTGTAACATGAAGGTAGAAAATACAATATACTGATTTAAACTCGCACTAGAGATCCAAATTATATTATAAAATGTCACCCACTTTGCCCCCATTTCCCACCCCAAAACACTCACTAAAATTAGATGATGGATACATAAATCGTTTAATCAATATATAAGATTAACATTTGGAACAAATAGTGGAGAAAATAAGAAACTTTTACTGAAAATTAGGTGGTCAACTTTACCACAGATTGTGCATAAATTATGGATTCTTGCTGATAAACTTGAGGAAGAACTTGAAAGTTTACTTAACGATTACTTCTCGGGCACATGGTAAGATGCAAATTAATAATTTAGTATATCTCAGCAAAAGAAAAGATGAGATGGAAGCCACTGATCACCCTCCCTCTAATGCTCCTGAGTTAAGGTTACAAGACAGAGACCATATGAAAAAAATGTGACTTTGATCGCCACTCCCACATACCCTGGGGTCTGCATCTATGATCCGAAACCTTCATTAAGATCTACTCGTTCTCCTAAAACATCATCATAAGTATGATCACTTTCCCTCAAACTCCATACCAAGTATGATCACTTTCCCTCAATCTCCATCTCAAATATGATCACTTTCCTTCAAACTCATTCTAAGTATGATTACTTTCCCTCAATCTCCATACCATATATGATCACTGTCCCTCAATCTCCATACCAAGCATGATCACTTTCTCTCAACCTCCATACCAAGCAAAACTTTCCCACAGTCTCCAAACTAAATATGATTACTTTCCCTCAATCTCCATACCAAACATGATCACTGTCCCTAAATCTCCATACCCAGCATGATCACTTTCCCTCATTTTCCATACCAAGTAAGATCAGTGTCCCTCAATCTCCATATCAAGCATGATCACTGTCCCTAAATCTCCATACCAAATATGATAATTTTCCCTCAATCTCCATACCAAACATGATCACTGTCCCCCAATCTCCATACCAAGCATGATCACTTTCCCTCAATCTCTATACCAAATATGATAATTTTCCCTCAATCTCCATACCAAGTATGATCACTTTCCCTCAATCTCCATACCAAGTATGATCACTTTCCCCCAATCTCCATACCAAATATGATCTCTATGCCAAGCATGATAACTGTCCCTCAATCTCCATACCAAGCATGATCACTGTCAATCAATTTCCATACCAAATATGATTACTTTCCCTCAATCTCCATACCAAACATGATCACTGTCCCTCAATCTCCATACCAAGTATGATCACTTTCCCTCAATCTCCATACCAAATATGATCACTTTCCCTCAATCTCCATACCAAATATGATCACTGTCCCCCAAACTCCATGCCAAGCATGATAACTGTCCATCAATCTCCATACCAAATATGATCACTTTCCCTCAATCTCCATACCAAGTATGACCACTGTCCCTCAACCTCCATACCAAATATGATTACTTTCCCTCAATCTCCATACCAAATATGATCTTTTTCCCTCAATCTCCATACCAAGTACGATCACTATCACTCAATCTCCATACCAAGTATGATTACTTTCCCTCAATTTACAGCTATTGGAATCAAACATAAGCAAAATATTTCATCAGGTCTGTAAAGACCATATTAAACTATGACGCAGGGCCATGGAATATAATGAAATACTATACCATCAAAGGGATAAAGGTCATATTAAACTACAATATTGGGCCATGGAATATCATGAAATACTATACTATCAAAGGGATAAAGACCATATTAAACTACCACATTAGGCCATGGAATATTATGAAATACTATATCATCAAAGGGATAAAGACCATATTAAACTACTACATTAGGCCATGGAATATCATGAAATACTATACTATCAAAGGGATAAAGACCATATTAAACTACCACATTAGGCCATGGAATATCATGAAATACTATATCATCAAAGGGATAAAGACCATATTAAACTACCACATTAGGCCATGGAATATCATGAAATACTATACCATCAAAGGGATAAAGACCATATTAAACTACCACATTGGGCCATGGAATATCAAGATAGAAAATATCTCAACAGTAACAGTGCTCTAAATACATATTCTGCATGGTGAGTTGGGGATTCCCAGGTCTAAATCTGGGGAGTAAATTGCCAGGTTTTGAAGAATCAAATTTTATTTTACATGTGAGGAGTCAAAAACTTGTACTAAATAACACTGCAGTACTGTATATATAACTCATTAACCCCGGGGGATTCTTTTCATTTTTGTCTGAAATGGGGATAGGAAATGACACATCTCCTTAAGAAAGTTTTTCATTTAGCTGGATGCTTAGGTGTATCAGAAACATTGTTTTCATTTGGCTATTACGCTCGCACATGTGCAGAAGGGTAAAAGTTGAACTTTTGCTTCTTTTTGTATTGGACACCAGATTTTTGTGTCCTGGATCCTTTTTACTCCAAATTTAAAATTTATCCTACTTTTAAGGCTGATCTTTCTGTGTGCAGTTCAGATCGGTCTGCTTTAGATCTAAGGCGAAAAAGTCTAAAATCTGGACACAAACTCTGGTTCAGAAACTGGCAATTTTCAACCTAAAAAAAATTGGGTCTGAAAAATTGCACTTTTTTCACTGTATTTTTTAATGCGAGTAGAAAGTTGACATTATTTGGTATCATTATAGAGCTACATCTGTTTACTTTCCTGCAATACCATCCACTATAGTGTATCTTAAATTATATTGGAGTTACAGAGCTCGGAAGTAGGGTATAACCTCATGACGCGTAAATGTGGCGCTAGGGGTTAACGAGTTAAAATACTGAAAATAAAGGTTTTCAATGCAAAATGATTTACTTAATACCTGTTATGTACACATCTTTGTACATGTCATGCATGTGAGAGAAGTAGAATTTATTTTAACATATTTAATATACTTGTGTCATACCAGTTCATTTTGCAAGTTCTGTCTACTTCATGTGTGAGTGTAAAACAGAAAGACAGTCAATTGTCTGAGTGTATGTGTGTGTCTTTCTTGCCTGCAGAATAGGGCAAAGTGATATATATATATATATATATATATATATATATATATATATATATATATATATATATATATATATATATATATATATATAAAGGGAAGTGAAGGTGATTAAAATTTAGAATTTAAGAAAAAAATATTTGACATTTTATTCACTCTGAGTTAAATGATAATAAAACATGCTACTCGTTAAACTTTATGAAAATAGTACATTTTTCTCATTTTGAATCTGCAAAGTTGTTTGTAAAACTTGGTGCAAATCTTTGATGCCAACCTCTAAAATAACTTTACTAATGAAAATAAGTGACTGATACTCAAAGTGAAAGTCCTCTCTTCCTACTTTATAATAAGATGAAATATGAGAAATTCACTGATCTTTAGCTACTACTGAGTTAAAAAAGAAAAGCAAAAAAACATCATGTATAATGCTTGCATTTGAACAACAAAAATATGCGATGTCACTAATTCATAGCAGATGCATATGTAGATGTAAAAGACATGCTAATACCACAAGTTATAATACCTCACAGAAAAATTCATTTCCTCTCAGTCCACAAAACCAGGAGATCCAGGAAACTTCTTCAGAACTACTCATGGCTGCCTGCTGAGATGCTCTCTGTGATTAGACTGGAAAAGATAATGTTTGTAATGTAACCTTTATTCCCAATTTTGGGTATAATAAGTCATATTTTTTACAAATATGAATCTCCTTTTATGGCAAATACACAACAGCAATACGAAGAAGAAAAAAAACATGGCATGTACAAGATTTATCTGTCTACAACTTTCCCTATTCCTCTGGTAGACAGGTATCTGTTTGTATATGTAATATTATGGAATACTCCCAGTCAACTTCCTCGAATGACCTACCTATAATGTATCAGGTTACAGGTAGAGACTATGTGTTGAAGAGACCCTGCAATGTAGCATTCAACTACTGCTACTATCAGTACTGCTTCTGTTGCTGCTGCACCAACTAATATTAATAATTATTATTATTATTGTTATTATTATCATCATTACTATTATTATAATTATTATCATTTCAAGCGGGTTGCCAATTTCAAATGAAATGTATGAAACAAATGCAAAAAAAAATATTATTAAATGAAATTTGTTAATTTCCTCGAAAATAAGCACTAATAGGACAATATTAACAATACACAACAAAAATAATTAAATGTTTTAAAAAAAAACACAAATAAGACTTTAGTTTATTGAAATGACTTTGTGGAACATACTTGTGGGTACATGTATCAATGTTGTTGTTTATGTAATCTAAATCCTTCAGACTTTTTACGGGTACCTATATAAGTAAGATCACAATTTAGAATAGTTCAAACACAAAATATACTCTTTGAACTGTAACAAAATAGTATTTTTTATTCTGAATTCACACGGTTATTGTAAACTTTTGTTTAATAGGATAAGGCACCAGCTGGGAAAATAAATGTCGACCAAACTTGACAACATAAATGTCGACTCGGGACCAGAAATGTTCCAGCAGTAGAACAACCGGTGCGATGATGCGTTGCAGAGTAATAGGATTCGAATTGTTAAAGAACAGCTGACATGTGATCACAGCAAGCTGCTAATTGATTACCTTATTGATAGAATTTGAGGAGTTTAGGCCAAATGCGGGATGCTTTTTGAGGTGTTATAAGTAATAAAGGGATAAAAGGTGGTCCATGATGTCTTCTGAGCCTTTGATAAAAATTGGCAGAGGGGAGATAAAACGAAGAGACAGAATATAAAAAATTATTTCGGCAAACACACCAGAGTAAGTATTTTGATTTTTGTCCTGTTTAATGCATAGATCTGAAATGAGTATATAAGCCCCGCCCCCTTAGAGACTGTTACTGCACACCCCAAGCTTCCCGTTAAAATGGCTGAATCATCAGAGAATATAGGCAGCATGTCAGATTCTCTCGCGCGCATACCCGATAACATTTCAATTAAATACTTACCTGATCAAGATAAACTTTCCAGTAAAGTGTTACAGAAGGGTTTGAACTACTTTACGCAAGGATATATACATGAGATTATAGTTTTGGAGTTGGAAAATACGATTCGCGTAGAAGCGAGATGCTGGGCATCTATGAAGAAGAACCAGCTTCCTCACCGTCTGCACATTGAAATCACAGAGGAAAAGTTTAAAGACGCATATTGTTCGTGTAAGGCCGGGTAAGATCTAATATATTTTTTATTTTTATGAATTATATTTAATTTTTGAACAATTTAATACCCTGAAGTAATGGCAACTATTAGAGTATCCATACAAGTCATACAGGTCATGTAGGCATTTAGTACAGACTATTTCAGTAATGGGTGTTATTTTTTAAAATTTGATTACACATACCTTTAAATGGCGAGTATTCACTTTATTTGGATCCTTATACATCCATATGCCTTTGGAAAGTCATTATTTTCACACTCTCCGAGATGTACATTCGGCAAAAACCAATGTTAAAGTACGTGGATATATTTGGATGAGATCAACCTAAAGGTATGAGCGTGCTGTGATGTCACAATGAAAGCTGCATCTGTTGAAAATAAAAATCGTACTACCCTGTTAGTTGCTGATTTGACCCGAGTTTCTCTTCTCTAGACCCAGTTTAGCACCTGGCCACCTTTGTAAATGTCCACAGCGATCAATAATTTCCATCTGGGGTCATCCATATATGACGTTATGCAATTTTGGCGAATTTTTTTTTACCCATCTCCCCTCGTCACAAAATCTCAGACCCCTTCATATATGACGTCACAAAGCTTACCCCCCCCCAATAAAAATGTTCAAAAATAAAATTGGTTGGAAATCGCTTTACATTAGAAAAACACACAACAATACAACACAGAATTCTGAATTATTTATTTCTATGGTAGAACAGCGCTGGTGTTGTTTTTGTGGCTTCACATTTGTTAAAAAACCCTACCCCCATCATCATAGAAGTCAGACTCCCTCTCCTGCTCGGTGTGTGACGTCATATATGGACGGCCCCTCTGAAGTTTTTTGATGACATTTAAGGTGCAAAGCATTCAAAAGTCAGGATTGAATAGACTTTGCTTACACTATATTACTATTAAATTTTAGAACAATGTATAATTTCAGATGAGCAAATTCACCTACATGACCACATTGACATACATTATACTAGAAAACAAAGATCTTACATGTCACTCCGGAACATTCATGTCAGGAATCGCAGACAGCACCACTAAAGACGAACAAAAAACACAGTATCTGGAATGTTTAATTTTTATTTATGTCACTGGGAGGATTTACTGACCACAGTTATCAAAACTGCAACTTTGACATGTGTTGTTTGTAAAACTAATTAATAATGTATAAACACTTCCTCAGGCATTTCACAGCTTGGTGTAAGCAGCATGTTTCAGATACATACACTGATAAAGTTTGTTTATTTTATTATTAAAGTGTATGGTTATGTAAAAAATATATCGTTGCAGGGTCAGTGGGCATTGCTCGCATGTAGTAGGGCTAATTAAGTCCCTACAGGGTTTCAAACAACATAACTTCACCACTGTTCCTGACCAGTTGAGCTGCACAAGCATACCTCAGCAATGGCATGTGCCAAGGGGATCAAAAATAAAACCAGTGCCACTTAACCATGTCGTGGTTGCTAGACCAACAGAGATTAGGAAAAGGAAGCCAGTGCTTTGCCAGATAGATATAAGCAAAAAGTATGTATTGAAAGTACAAATTATTTACCAATCAAAATACTTTTTTAAATCTTATTTTAGACTGAACTTAGAGTTAACTATTTATTAGTTCCAGTTTAAGATAAACACAACAAACAATATAGCTTTAATACTTTGTTTTTATTCATCATGCCGATGCAACATACGTGAATTGATATGTAATCAAAATATTCATGTACATCTACAATACAATGTCATCAAATAAAACAAGTAATACAGTGTGAATTAAGAATATGTGCAAAAAGTATAGATGTCTAAAATAGGCACTGATATGCAGTAAACATTGAAACAGCATTGGTTAATATGACAATTTTATTACATTTGTTTTACATTTAGAGTACCAAAAGTGGATGAAAGGGACATGTCTCATCTCTCTAGTGTGAATGGAAAACCCCTAGAGTGCAGAATTTCACCGAACATTCCTAAGGTATCAACACCTCTAGGGGACGTGCAGATCGGGTCAATATTATCGTATCAGGTACTATCCAATCATAGTATATTCAATGTTCATCCTTAACAAATACGTCTTGAAAAAGTGTTAGATGACAACACACTGTCCATAATTTATTTGCCTTTTGAAACAAACATGTAGGAATACAGTGTGATAAAAGTTTGTATGTTTTAACTTTACATATGAGATGTTCTATATGTACCCTCTGTTTGGCAATTTTGTTAGTCAAAAATGTCTAAGAAGCTGTCATTTGCCTACTTGCAGACACAAATGGTGGAATGTTTATTTTCGAACCAAGTTCATTTATTCTTTTGCAATGTTTAAACCTTTGTCTACCATTATGACATCTCCTTCTTTAATATAACCAACTAATTTTAGTACTTTAAGCATATCATAAAAACCAGATTGTTTAGATTTATCAGAAATTGATCCTGTAAATAATTCCGAAACAAACATTAAACAACCATTAGGATCACAACCTATCAACCCCTTTAGAGTTGTTGCAGATTTATAATCACTATATAACTGGCTTTGTAAGCAAAGTGCACTTGGAATCTGAGTTTTCACTTCAGTTCCATCTATAATAATAATGGAAGTGGGAAAATCTTTCCTATATTCAGATGGCATGTTTTTTATTATAGTATCTCTGTGTGGCCAAATTGAAAGCTGGCCAAGTTTTAAATACAAAAGATCAAGCCATGTGTTAAACACAACACTAGCCAACTGTGCTGACAGTCCAAACTGTGTGGCCAAATCTTTCAAACCAAAACCATGTCTAAGCCTACGTATTGTTAAAAACAGTCCATCTTCTTGACTCAGGCATTTTGTATCCCTCCGTCCTGATCCATATTTGACTGGAAACTCTATAGGGGCTAGAAAGGCCAATAAAACTACAAATCTTATGTATGTGATTCCTGTGAAGTATTTAAACAAACTTTTTAGTGTGTTTTCTTTATACTTCACAATTTCTACACTCCATGTCTGTTTTTTTGCAATTATTTTCTTCAGATGTTGAATTTCTTTATCCTTTGATGACACTTTAAGTTGAAGATGTTGTATCTCTCTTGAACTATTTGACAGTTTAAGCCTTAGATCTTGATTCTCAGCTGCAACTGCTAACATATCCATTGCTGATATCCCTGAAAAAAAACCAAAAAAAAAACTGTATTTTCTTAATTTCAGACAAAGTACCTGAAACAAACTGTACAAATAACTCAGGACTGTGGCAATACATCTGTGACAAGGGCTTCTCCAGTGTTTACCACATGAGTTCAAACCACTAAACGAGAACACAAAGTGCATAAATCCACGTGACACTGAGGTACAGACAAGAAATCAGGCCTTATCGGAGCGCTGGTTTCATGAGAGAAAAAACAGACTTACAGCATCTAAATTTGGAAAAGTACTATCAAGGAAATCTAATCCCAGTGAAAAATTTCTTAACAGTTTATTTTCAAAAAATGATGTGAAAGCCAAAGCTCTGGAATATGGTAAAAGACATGGGAAAACGGCTAAGGAGAAGTATCTTGAATTGTATCCTTCTAGGCATTTCCATGAGTGTGGCTTTGTCATTAATAATGACTTTTCATTTTTGGGTGCCTCGCCTGATGGAAAACTATGTGACAATGGGGTATGTGGAATCATGGAAATTTACCAGATTTCTACTTACAGGAAGATGAGCATGTATCACTAAAGAAAACACATAGTTACTATGCACAGATTCAAGGTCAACTTATGGTTACAGGTTGTGAATTTTGTGAATTCGTTGTATACACCCAGGAGGATTGTACGTGGAAAGAATTAAACCAGACATCCCATTTATGACTTCAATGTTACAAAAATTAGCAGAATTTTACAGAGATCATGCAATTCCATATCTACAATCTTCAAAATAAGTGATTAAAATACTTACATGGCTTTTCAGTCTGTGTAGACACCCCTGACTCACAATTCATATCTGGACTGTTCAATCTATAATAAATAAATACTTATGCACAATTATGTTATCCAACAAGTAGTTTTTATATTTGTTTACATATATGTGTATTTGAAATTGATTGTCAGGTATAAGGAATATAACTAAAACACTTTCCACACAGTATCAGTTCATTAAGTTGTTAGCTTTGCATATTTACATTAATATTAATGTCCAAATTTATTCTGAAATTAAACTCATACGGTAGTTACATTTCGTATGTAAAAGATGAATAAAGCTAGACATATTCTATTAGTTACTTGACTCTTACATAGTTGTGTTTTCTTTCAAATGCAGGCATTTGCGTTTTTGTTGACTGGTTGCATTTTGTTGTGGAAAAGCTCTCTTCACTGGAAGTTTTCTTGCTGGTGTACTACGTGAACCATCAGCTTGAATGGGGTCTGGGTAATTCTCAGTTGGTCCATTTCCTCCAACAAAGTCAGGGCCGAGCAAATACCATAGCCCAACGTCCCAGACTATTCATTTTTGAAGACGGGCAAGTAAAATTTTCCAAGTCGCTAGTCCGGGACAAGTGCTTTTTAAAAAAGTCGGGCAAGTCCTTATTTTCGTGCTTTAATCACTATATCTACCTTTATTTGGCCAATCATGCCCTCCAGGCGTACTGAATACTTGATTCTACCCCTCTTTATGTATACATATACATCCTGTTACCGCTTGACTGCATATTGGGCTAAGCGACCAAATTATTGGCAAATCAAAACACGTCAAACAAAAGAAAGCCAGAACGATCCATTAGCAGTGTTTTAAGCGGCTTTGTTGCATTGCGTTTACTCAAGCCAGATCTTCATGAGCAGCTCAATATGATTTTAATCCAGCGAGTCAGTGTAATTAAATTAATGAAAGGTACTTTACCGACATCAGTGTTGGTTTCCTTTATGAACTGATTAAATGACAGTAATGATTGTTTAATTTATAATTGATTATACAGATGATTAACTTCCATGTGCGACATTGCGTTTGAAGCAAAACAATTACGCTAATTATTGAGCTGTCTCTGTTCGTATTTAAAAGAAAATGTATGTTATGATCACTTTAGAAGTAGTTTTCAAGCACACTGATAGTTACTCTGTGGATAAAATGAGTTTGCTAAATTATTTTCGCAAGGAAGGTAATAAGGGCGATTCGGAGAATTAAAAATTGTTTGAAAGTGGAGGGATAAAACGTAAGACTGCTATCGAGTGTGTGATAGCTATTTCTCAAAAGAGACATAAGCAACCATACATGGTGACAAAAAATGTCAAATATTACACTACTAAGAGACAGAGGAATTTTGTGTTGAACTTGGCGTGAATTATGAGAACAGATTCAGGGCAAGAGACTTTGTTCTATCAATCAGTCAAGTCTTGAGAGAAGAAGTTAGGGAAAGTCTGAACTCCAGTAAATGCCTTTCCGTTCTTGCTGATGGAAGTGCCGTATCAGACAAGAAATTGTGCATGTAAGATTTTTTCAGTTTTGGAAACTTGAAGAACCTTTGAGATGCTTTAGAGCATTTGACTACAGCAGGCACTTTCCTCATGAGAGGGCAGCTCTGTTGAAATATGGGAGGGAAGACTTGCAGGTTCTTCTTAATCATCTTAAAGTGATTTTAAAACAGGAAGACCATCATGCCATTCATGAACAGTATCTGGAGTTCAAAGCAAAGATGAGGGCATACAAGCAGTCACCAGATCCACCTGTTGAAATTCTTGGAACTACTCTTAGTGAATATTCCACCTAGTCTCAGTCAATTATGCAAACTATTAGAAATCATGTTTGTTATAAGCCCATCCACTGCTGAGTGTGAACGAGAATTTAGTTCAATGAACTTAATCAAGACTTCTTTAAGGAATTCCTTAAACCAAAAGAGTTTACAAATGCTAATGAACATTTCCGCAAATGGACCAAAGCTTGAGGACTTCAACCCAGACACAGCTATCAACTGCTGGCTTAGTACTAGTGCAGGTGGCAGACATATACATGGACATTTTTTCAAATCCATCAGCTAAAATATATATACATGAACCTGAAGAAGCCAAATATATAACAACCAATGTTTTTGAAAAATTAAATTCTTTTAAGAAATAATTATGTTGTATATTATTTTGTTTGTTTTTTCTATGGATTAAGTACATATATCTCATCAAATCTCGGCAAGTGATTACCATTTTGGGACCAGTGAAAAGTAAGGTGGGACTAGTGAAGAATAAGGTGGGACTAGTGAAAAGTAAGGTGGGACAATTGAATTTTCTGAATCCACTTGTCCTGGACTAGTGGTTAAAAAAAAATTTGCTCAGCCCTGAAAGTGGTGAAAAATGTGTATTTACAAAACAATGCATTATATGAAAATCAAATAAAACAAAGTAAATCTAACAGTTTATATTAATATAAACAAAGAAACTTTACCTATTCATGGAATAAATGTATGTGCCATTATTAGGGGTGAAACGATTCATCGATATATCGATGCATCAATACTTTTGCCATATCGATACACTATTCGATACAAGAGGTGAAGAATCGATACAAAACGATATCTACCCTATATAAGTTACTTTAATCTTCAGCAGTCATGAATAATTATTAGTCGTTTGCCTTCTTGTTTAAACTGAGAATCGATAATGTATCGTATCGTAGGCTGTGTATCGTGAATCGTATCGATATGCGGCACAGGTTTATCGTTTCATCCCTAGCCATTATACATGCGCTGATAGTAACCCAATTTATTAATCGGTTATTAAATCCCAGAATACAAGATAAAATATCAAGGGGGCTGGTATGTGATACATGTATGGTTATAATTTAAGCACAAATATTACAGGGGGCCCTGGATGCCTGAGTGCCAATGTGGGTATGTGAGAAAACTTGCCAGTAGCTTCCGGTGGGTCAGTGGTTTGTCCCGGGTTTTTCCTCCACCAGATAAAACTGGCCGCCATGTATAGCAAGCATATCATGTGCTGAAAAATGGCGTTAAACCCACAACAACAACAAATATTACATCAACCAACCTTACCAACTGTGTATTAGATATTTGTCAATTCAACATTATTTTCTATAATACTACTTACACTTATTTACCATAGTGAAATCTAAATTGAATTACCTTTGAGCAAATGGCCTTGTGTTGGTTTATTCTGGCGATATTTAGCTGTTCGTGAGGTCGACCAGATGCTTTGATCCATCGTTTCACCTTTTCCAAATCACGTTTTGGAGTCGGAAAACGTACAAAATGACCTTCTTCCAACCTTTCAGGATATCTCTCATCTGCATTGCACGTTCGCCATGCACATCATAGCACCATTTTGTTAATAAATCGCAAAATATACGAAAGTCTGTTGTTATACAGCAGTATTTTCACCACACGTTTGTTTGTGGGTAAAACATGGCGGATGTTTACCGTAGCACCGGACACTCTTATCTGATTGGTCAATATTTGTCGATTTGATTGACAGGTCAGATCTATGCATTGGTATTGTATTGTTCCAGATGTTTTAAGAGGACAGCTCTTACATGTTTTGTTCAATTCTAAACGTGTGCTTTCTCCCAATGCTAAGAAACCACTGGCTAAGAAATATTACAAGTTCAAGAGTGCTTGGATATCAGAGTTTAAGTGTGTGCAGGTGAGCAGTAAAGGTCCATAGTTAGCACTGTGTGTTTCAAAGGTATGCATCTTTTGTATTTCATAAACTATTTGAAATTTTCATGCACATAAATTTAGTTCAAGCCCATGATAAAATATATTACAAGATAATTAATTGTAAAGTTTGGATAAATTATTCATAAAA
Organism: Margaritifera margaritifera; assembly: GCA_029931535.1. Lineage (NCBI taxonomy): Eukaryota > Metazoa > Mollusca > Bivalvia > Unionida > Margaritiferidae > Margaritifera > Margaritifera margaritifera. The sequence goes on along the minus strand of JAQPZY010001316.1, from coordinate 391,016 downwards.
GCATAAATACCGTTACATCATGTATTTTTATCATTTTTATTTCAAGTCTAAATCAATCTTTTTTTTAAATTTTCAGTGGTGAAACTTATTAACAGATTTTTGGAGCTGAGCCATGAAGAGAAAGAAGTCCTTGAGGATGAGGCTCAGGAATACATCTTAAGTCCAAGTTAGGAACTTCCTCATCGAGGTGAACATAGCTTGGATGAGTATTGGAGAGTAGTCAGCAACCTTACAAACCCAGCAATAGGAAAACTGACGTTAGAACTTCTTTGCAGGCTGAGTGTGATTGTCCTGTCATTACAACATTCTAATGCTGATACAAAGAGGACATTCTCCCTTTGCAAAATACAAAGAGATTCAAGGGGAAATCTGGACCAGAGAACTATTGAAAGTCTGTTAAGTGTGAAGCTTAATAATCACAATGAATGTCATCAGAGGGTCACTAGAGAGTGATCTTGTGAAGGAGACTAAAAATGCTATTGGATTTTATAAAAGAAAAAACTTTGCAGTGAACTATCAGATAAACAACTCTTCCTTTTTCATTATTCGACCGTATATTGACTCATAATAAGTAATTATTATTTTAACATTTTCCATCAGAATCTGAATCTGATTCATGTTCAAGTTTGCTATTTTATTATAATACGAAGAGAATACATATTTTGGCACAAAAAAGCATTTGTTTTGTTTTCCATCGCCTTGAAATGTAAAATTTATGTCGATACAAAATCTACTGATCTAGAGGCCAATCTACGGATCAAAATTTGCAAATCTACTGGTTTGAAATCCTAGATCTGTCACATGTATGAAACTATATCATTAAAAGTTAAAGTATATAAAATAATGTCGATGAATACCTTTGATAACTTCTCACTTTCATTCTGTGTCAAAATCGCATAAATCATATTTTATTCTGCTTTATATTATTATTCAATCAAAAACAAATCATAATTCATGTGTGTACACCGTTATTTACACAGAGAACATGTAAATGCATGTGTATTTTGGTGCGTATTTCGGTTTTTCAGTGCATTTCGGTGTCTAGTAACCCCCGTTTTCACGATATTTTTTTTCTCAGTGTTTTAACTGTACCATTTCTCAATAAAATATTTAAATTTTGCACAAAAGTGAATGAAATTGCCCATGCAAGATAAACAGTCTTACGTTATTTCATTTTATTACATATAACAACGCCATTTTCTCTTGTAAAATCGGTGTTTTGTTTCTTTAAATGCAGATTTGAAATGCTCAACGTACCCGGGAAATAATCAGAAATATCATATTTTAAACAAATGTAAATGTACATTTAAATCCAAGACGAAATTTAATAATATTTCACATGGTCCGAATCAGCCTCGCATCCGGCCCGAATCGACCCATAATCTGGGCCTAATCAGCCCGTAATTTGGGCCGAATAAGCCTGTTACCATCCCAAAAGCCGACGATCAGCATTCACCCCCATCTCCCGTCAATAATACTACAACTATATATTTTAGGGGGTTTGGAATGCCAATATTACCAGTGAAAATGTAAGTACTGCACGCTCACGTTAATTCTGGGTACCTTTTCATCAAATTTAGATAAATACACTAGTTTCGAAGTAATTTCCATTCATGGTCGAGTACAACTGGAAGTGCAAAGGAGGTTATGTGCGCATGCGTTCAGTGAGCATTGTTTTTTTTTAAGGTGTCAGGGGACATATTCGTAAGTTGGCCCCCCACCACCACCCCGCCGTCAAATTTCTTAACTTAAGGCTATGATGTAACTTTTTGAGCTATTATTGTTTAATAATTAAAGATATGGATATATTTGTGAATTAGTTGTTTCGGGCATGTGTTGTTCTTCAAATTGATGTGAGGCATGTACACCTCCCATTGTCAGTTCACAGTATGTAGACAGTGAAATACCAATAGTCGGCTAGAAAGCAGAGCTAGCCACCCTTAGCAGTAGACGCGTGGGTTCAAGGTAAGTAGAATATCTCAAGAACTGCTGGATGGCAACTAATTTGAATTGCATCAAGCTGTTTAGTACATAATGTTTTTCAAAATTATCACCTAAGGAAATGGCTTGCGTTTGCACTGTGAGCATCACTTTGTGTCAAAAATGGCCTTCGGAAATGAAAAATGCATGTATAAATTGGGGGTTGGGGTGCATACACTTTTTATGCTATGAACTCCCATTGACTTGTCAGGTCAAGAGTATGATATTCTTATGTTTTGTTGTTTTATAGTTATCCAAAATTATAGACCTTTTTGACCTCACTTGTGTTTTTTTTTTTTTTTTTTTTTTATCAATGGATAGAGGGCTGGGGGGATCCAACCTGTAACAATATAAGTGTTATATTGTTACAGGTTGGATCCCCCCAGCCCTCTATCCATTGACCGATACTCCTAATTTTCTTTGTAATGAACCCCTGTGGGTGGACGCGGCATTAAATTTGTGCATAACTGTCACTTGCACCCTTAAGAAAAATTTTTTTTTTTTTTTTTGGCACAGTCAGCCACATCTGTTATAATTTTCTGTTTCTTTGTGGGTATGTAAGTAATTTTTATGCATTAGCCTGATTATACTACCTTCCTTTTTCAACATGCCACTCTCATGTATGGAGGACTCAGTCGAGGGGGAGATAACTGCATTTTGCATATTAGAACTTTTTCCATCATGACAAAGTAGCACATTTTGGGTTTAACTTACTAGATATGGGAAAATAATGGGGATTATAATGTATTTTCTTGCTCTTTCTGTAGGTGTCAAGCTCTGCGCCTCTATTTTAATGAATACTATTCATATTTCAGTACAGACACAAAAAAACAATTGCATAACATGTCATCACGCATCCTTCAAAGTAATTTAACTCCACAGGAGCAGATATACTTCAGAGAAATCATAAATAAACATACTATTATGAAAGGCAAATGCCGCCAATGGAACAGTATTGCAAATAGGGATCAACAATTCTTTTGATAGCTAGAATGTAAATTGTCAAAAGAACGGATCATTCTTTTCTCTTGGCATATCAATTCCCCTAGCCAAAATCAGAGTTATTCTGCCTTTATTAACTGAAAGTAAAAGAGTACATGCCTTGTCTTTCATGGATTTTGACAACAGGAAAAACATTTTTACATTCATGGGATTGAAACATTCTAATTAGTTCACAAAGTTTGCTCTTAAATTCTCATGTTTCCTCTTAAATTCTCATGTTTCCACTGAGTATTAAAAGTGCATCAGTATCACTTGTTTCTTTTCTTTTTGCAGGTCTCAATTTGCATGGTAAAATATTAGGATTAATTGGCCAGTCATGCTGATAGAAGTACTAGCTTGAACCGGATCCAGATTCTAATCCCGATCTAAGTGCACAAGAGATTGACTTTGATGGACAGATTTAGCTGCCGCAAGAGTTGTGTTTTGTGTTTGTACTCATTAAAAGCCAAACAGTTGAAATTATTCCATATCTGGAACTGAATTGTTCACTCTTAATATTTATTCTATACCTTATCTTACTATTTAATATCATTTTGTAAACTCCAAAAATCATTCATGTCAATTGTAAGTGAATGGAAGTCTGAGCAGAAATTTCTCTGTTAAATTGTATGGGGTATTTATATATGTATGGTCGGTTTCAGTGACCATGTATCATTGGATTTATTTGATATGTCATTTTGTAAGCTTAGCATGGTCCCACACAGCAATATATCAATGTTCCGACCTGGCCTAATGTTTGTTGATTAAACTTTGCTCTCTCCTAATTAGCTAGACTGTTGTGATTACCTCCCACCGACCCCCACCCTCCACACAACATTGCTGCTGCTATTAGCACCACCAGAACAATAATGGAAGGTTAGGAACTATTTTTTGTATATGAGACTAAAATTACTTCTAAAGTACATTATTGACTTTACTGTGTGGTTTATTTCTATTAAGTTAGCTAGAACAGTCTAAACAACCTTTTCAGTTTTGTCATTGACAACAAACATAGTATTACTGTCATTCACTCATAAAATTTGTAACTCCAAAGTCCCTTCTTGGCATTCAAGCAGCATTGTAAAGGAATTTTTGGTCTGTCCTGATGCTATAGTGATAAAACAAAGACAAGAAGCATCCAAGGTTGCACACAATTTTAAATCTTTGAACAAATGCAGGCAGTCACAAATCACAATATAAACAATGCAATGCTTTTTGCCGCAAAGTAGTCACTTTTCTAAAATAGTAATAACATCATTAGTTTTGCATACAAAACATTTTCTTTTATACCATTTTACTAGATAATGTCTAAATATGTGATAGGTACACAGCTTTTGACAGAAAATATTTTGAGCAAAATGTTTAAGGTGACGGGACAGTTTCGTAAATTGGCTTCTGTCAAAGTTCTTAAATTAAGGCTATGATGTGACTTTTTGAGCTATTATTGTTTAATAGTTAAAGATATGGATATATTTGTGAATTAGCTGTTTCAGGCATGTGTTCTTCAAATTGATGTGAGGTATGTACACCTCCCATAGTCAGTTCACAGTATGTAGACGGTGAAATACTAATAGTCGGTTAGGAAGCAGAGCTAGCCACCCATAGCAGTAGACGCGTGGGTTTAAGGCAAGTAGAATATCTCAAAATCTGCCTGGATGGCAACTATTTTGAATTGCATAAAGCTGTTTAGTACACAATGTTTTTCAAAATTATCACCTAAGGAAATGACTTGCGTTTGCACTGTGAGCATCACTTTGTGTCAAAAATGGCCTTTGGAAATGAAAAATGCATGTATAAATTGGGGGTTGGGGTGGATACACTTTTTATGCTATGAACTTGGATTGACTTGTCAGGTCAATAGTATGATATTCTTATGTTTTGTTGTCTCATAATTATCCAAAAATATGGACCTTTTTGACTAGGGGTGAGCGATAATATCGAATATCGGTATATTGTGGTACTGAACCTGCAATACAATAATCGCAATATAAATATATTATATTGGTAAAGTCCAATATTGACGTAAATTTTGATAAAAGTTGCAGTGAAACTCTGTTATTTTAATAAATTAATATTAGCAATGTTTCACTACTTAAAATAGTTTCCAACTGACAATGACTGATTGAATTCCATACCTGTACCTTCGATGATCTGCTTCAGTAACATATATATTTTGTTTCCCTTGGAAGTTGCAGATTGGATATCTGAAGTTACATCAATGTAAATCTTCATCCTTCTGAAGCCTTAGCTTCTCTATGTCAACAAATAAGCACCTTGCAGACACTGATGACTAACCGACATTGACCTTGAGCAAGAAGCATTTCAAGCATGGCTAAATACGACCTGGTGACAAATTAACCTACCATATGAACAAGCACCATCCTGGGAAAATTGGGTATTACAAGAAGACAGCCAATAGATCATTGATGTCTACTGATGGGAGTTCATCGTGTGATGACAATTCTGATCTGTCTAAAGATAAAGTGTCACTGCCAACCCAGAGAATCTTACCAGGGCTCCTTGGCACAAAATACCCTCCCATTCTTCATGAGCTTTACTGATAACTGACAAGGTGTGCAGATTCATCATAAAGGACTTGCGTCCAAAACGAATAGTTGATTCGCCAGAGTTTAGAGACCTTTTACATTCACTTCTCCCTTGATACAATGTTTCAGGTAGGAAGCAATTTGCAGAGGTGATCATTCCATTCTTAAATCAATATATTGCAATAATATTGCAATATTTCACATAATATTGTAATATATCGCAATATGATTTTCAATTCAATACCCACCCCTATTTTTGACCTCACTTGTGTATATTTTATTTTAATGAATTTTTATATTAGGCAGGTGGACACGGCATTAAATTTGTGCATAAAAACTGTCCCTTGCACCCTAAAAACTTGGTTGTCTATATTTCCCTCACTAGCTCGTGATATGTAGCGCAATTGAGACATAATTCAGATCGGTAGAATAATTGATAGCAAACAAATACTTAAATAAATAAATCACAACAATAATAATGTTGATGATTACGACAACAACAACAGTATCAATAATAATAATAATAATTAAAGATTGGCCACATCTCTAAATTTGGTTGGAATCAGACGTTAAGTAAGAGAGAAAGTGGGGATACCAACATGCAAGGTAATTTTGTCTCATTTAAATCTCTCCCTCTCTATGATATTAAGCTGAAATTGAATACTTATTCATGCTGTCAGATGCATTAGTACCAGTAAAAACCATATGATTTATGATCATCCTGTATCACTGGACAACTGCACCTTAAGACTTTTCAGCATTTAAACCATATCTTATTAATAACAAGGGTTCTGTGGAACATTGTGTCTCGCATTTTCCCATTGTATCTTGCAGTTTCCCAAATTATGGGCTTGACACTGTGTTGCCTCACTGATGCCAACGTTCAACATCATGCCCTCTATACGTATTGCATATTTTGCAGACCCCCCCCCCAAACAAAACTAGGCAATAATAAAAGGAAATCCAATGTATACATATGAAATTGTATTGACAATAACATAAGACAATCCAATGTATACATATAAATTTGTATTGACAATTATGTAAGACAATCCAGTGTATACACATACAATTGTATTGACAATAATGTAAGACAATCAATGTATACATAAAAAATTGTATCGACAATAATGTAAGACAATCCAGTGTATGCATATAAAATTGTATTGACAATAATGTAAGACATTCCAATGTATACATATAAAATTGTATCAACAATAATGTAAGACAATCCATTGTATGCATATAAAATTCAATTGGCAATAATGTAAGACAATCCAATGTATGCATATAAAATTGTATTGTCAATAGTGCAAGACAGTCCAATGTATACATATAACAATTGTATTGACAATAATGTAAGACAATCCAATGTATACAATTGTGTTCGACTGTTGTAGGGAACTAATGAAGATATAGTACTGTTCATAACGAAGCTGCACACTAAATTTGGGTTGAATCCAATAAAAACAGAAGTTACTGCGCACAAAGTAAATTTTGGAGATATTTTGACTGGATCTCAGGTCAAGATAGTTCTGAATGATAATTCATCGACAGTTTGTCTATATAGCATTTCCTTTTACTTCCATTTAATTATTTGTAACAATATTATCGATCTCTGTCCCTATATAGTTTATATAATTTTACACTAGAATGAAAATGTGATAAGTTAAGCGAAAAATTAAATCTTTTCCTTTGTGTTTCCAAAAATATTATTGATACATTATATATATATATATATATATATATATATATATATATATATATATATATATATATATAAACAATCTCTATAATATTTATTCCAATGTCTACAATGATACTAACTATTCAAAGTTTTACAAGTTTATTCAAAGATGCTGTAACCATTATAATCATTCTAGACATTTGAAGGAATTTAAGGAATAATAATATTAAAGAATAAGTAATCTGAATATATTAATGTGAATTAATCTAAACCAGGAATAATTAATCTGACTTTTTTAACATTTCAAGTATTAAAATAATTATATATATATATATATATATATATATATATATATATATATACATTACCCAAGACATGCACAGTGCCATGGTTGGGGAGCCTTGGACTCATTGTTTAATAAACAGCATAGTGAGAATCACTTCTATTTACTAGGTTGTAAATTATAAAAATCAGGTCATCAAATTTACATCCACTATTGTGTGAGATCTAAAAATTACAAAAGAAAGGATAGGAAGGTAGTAAGCCATGAAGAAAAGAGCAAGCATTAATTTTTGCTTTCTATCAAAAATGTGTAGCCTGGGCAAGAATAATGGAGACAGCAGCTATTTTATTAATTAATTCTATTGTGGGGAAAGATTCAACTTAATATACCTCATTTCTAGTAGAATTTGGAAACTAAATTATTTTTCATTGAGATATAGAATTAAGAAATATAATGCATTTTAAAGCTTCCGTTATGCCTTGTAAATTCAACTTATTTGTTGTTTTTACTGGCAGTATATATGTGATATTTAGTAATAAAATGATACAGTTGAGTGCATCTGAGTTTTTTATGTGTCACCAAGATTGATTTACTGAGATGAGATTTAATCTGTAATCCAGTACTTTTTTGCATTATGTATTCAGACAGGATTGACTAAAACTTATTAATACTACATTCCCAAAACAAATGTTGAATGTTTTGTTGTTCTTCTTTACAAAAAGTACATAGATTATTTTGGATTACACCTATTTTGTTAAAATATCCTTTAAAAGATAATATTCTATGAAGTATTCTTTGTTGGAACCATTGTATTTTAGACTCTCCAGTGCTTTTGAATACAATTTTGTAAATCAGTTTCCATATCTCTGGATTAAAATTAAAAAACAGCAATTCCTGTTTTTGTGTCTTGATGTAGGTATTAGAATATTATCATCATCAGTTGTATTCATATCCTTTACACCTCTTTGTACTTTTTAATAATATCCTAATATGGGTTGGCATATAGGGGTGAAATATCTGAATAGGTACGAACTGTTTTTTTTTTCTTTCTGGATCTGATTTTTTTAAAACTATCACAAAGACTCGGATAAAGTAATTGATTTTCAATATTAAATTTTGTCTTAAAGTTTTCAAATGTACTAAAGTTAACACCATAAAAATCAGATCTTATAAACTTTGCTCCTTTATGATACCAAGATTTACAAAACACTGTTTTAACTGCATTTTCCCAAATAGATAGGTTAAACAATTCTTTCAAAGAATAAAATGTTTTTTCGTAGAATTTAATCAAAACACTAAATACGTCTCTTCAAAAAGGATTTGTTGTATTATTTCTTAGTTTTTTCATGTACCCATCCCAAGATCTGCAATATGTTTAATTTCCCTGAAAAGTTTCACAAATAGACGATCCCAACAATTTTTTTATGTAATTATTCTTCTAATGCAGGAGAATTTCAGTGCTTGACTGAAGTTTATTAAATTCACCATGTTTAGTCCACCATTCTCATAGTTTTTGCACAGTTATATATCTTTTTATCCAGTCATTTCTGATATGCCAAATAAATTTAAAAGAAGATTAACTTAAATGTTATAAAAATATTATCCGATGGGTTGGGTAAAGGCAACAAGAAATGATAAAGTTTGGAGAGTTAGCTTTTTTAGTACTGTTATTCTTCCAATATGAGTCAGTATTCTTTTTGATCATTGTGTAACTAGTGATTGTATCTTGGGAATGTATTTTTGGTAATTAATATATACATGTATCATTTCATCTAGGTTCACTGAAAAGTCCCCAAATTAATTAATTACCAGTGAGCGTGATGGAGTACATCTTTACTAAAGTTTTCCTATTTATATTACATTGGTTTTTATCATGATTTACTTTCAGACCTGATATTAAATCAAAATATTATAACAGATTCAGAGTGGAATAGAACAATTTCTGGGAACTGTCAATGATAAGTCTTGTATCTTCTGCAATGTGTGTAACTTTATGTTCTTTATTAATAACTACTGTACATTTAATATCTCTATTACCTTTTTTTTTAAATTGACAATATTTCTGTTCAAAGTATAAACAGGTATGGTGAGATAGGATCTCCTTGTCTACAACCCATTCTTACTGCAAAGAAATCTGATATAAAATCAAATATCGGGTATGTAGTAATAATGTATGACTTGTGATGGAACTTTGAATTTGAATTTGGGGCCGAAATTCAATTCTGCTTAGAGCAGTATTCATTCTTTGCTGCTCTGACAGATATCTACCATTGTGCTGTCTGCTCTTATATTTATAGGTTATTGTTAGATGCAGATGCCTCAGCTAGCCAATCGACTCTTGTCCGTCTCACCACTTGCCACGGTGGTAACCAAGTCAGCTGTTTAAACTTCACTGAAAAAATACCTTAGAACACATAATTAAAACAGAATTAAGTTGACCTTTTCTTGTCCTTAGTGTGTGTAGTTACTCCTAATGTTATTTATACATTCATATCCATGATTAAGTAGACAAAAACAAAATGGACAAGTGAATTTGGACCTGAATCTTCTAGAGAACACACCTACTGATGATCAAATTATTTGTAATGCGGTTCAAAATAATCCCTATCAAATTTATGCTGACCAACTTTTGGCAAACTGTTTGAAATTCTTGCCCAAACGCCAAGAACATTTTCCTGAATGTGCTCACCCTAACAATCCAAGTTTATCTTGGAAAAAATAAAACATGAGCGGATTAATGCTTGGCATGTACCCACTTCCTTGTTCTTATCTATTCCCACCTCAATGGCGGTGTGAGTTCTCAACCCGAGAACGGGGTTATTGACTGTTCTCAAACAAGGTTCTTGGCTTTAAGGCAGGAAGAACCACAAAAAACATTGTACCTGGGCCAAGAGCCTTGTTTTCGTGTCTCGATAAAGACACCCACTATTTTGCACAGTAAAATATAATAATAAGTTCTGTACAGTAAAGAACCTACAATAATGAACAGTAACATCAGTTTCAACTTAGTGTTTGAGCAATACCCCGACAAAATGTGATTCTTCCGCCGGGCACATTGAATCCATATGATCCCAAGTAACATGGCTTCTGTAACAACACAAACACTTGGTCATTTAATTCAAATTACTGTTCTGTTGTGCTCTCATATATTACCTGGTACTGAAACACCATCAATATGCGCATATCATCACGAGAATATTGCTGGACCACTTTCTCAACTACTGCATAAAAAGAAAAACACCACCATGTTACTACACCTTACTACTGGACCAATTTGTTTTCTACTGGATCTTAGGAGATGGCGCCAGAATTCTATGGTACGTTACTACTGAAAAACACAAATATTATTGTGAAATTAAAACATTACTAATACATTAAATGAAGTTGATAAAATGATACCAATGACAAATCTATCGGTAACAAAGATTTTTTAAGTCTTTTTGACACATCTCGCATCTATGTTTTCCAGTTTTTACCAGTTATCTCTTTGTATGTTTCATTTACAATAGCTATACTCAATTCCCTTTTGTAGCCTTCAATTTCAGATTCTGTTCTGGGTACTATTACAGGATAATGTATATATTTTTGTGTTTGAGTAATCATGAAGAATCACTTGAAGTAAATCCCAATTCTTTTTCCAACTGTGACACCCATTTTTTCACAATTTAAAAAAACAACGGCTGAAGGTGATGAAGATTTTGATCTGACAAATTTTGATAATCCTGCATATGAAGATGATTATGTGGTAGATACACACACACACACACACACACACACACACAATGATACTTTAAGTCTGTCTAGTGGATTTACAACAGTGTCTAGTATGGAAAGCAATTCGCGGAGACTTATAGACGAGTACAAGGAACAGATAAAAAATGAGATTTAAGTCAAACACTGATCAATATGACTTGATTCTTAATGACACTAGAACGCTTTTGCATGGAAACAACTGATTGTATTTTAGGTCAAATATCAGGTAAAGGTGACACTAGAAAAAAGCTGGCTTCTCGAACAATACCAGATCTTAGTAATGCAGTAAGTGGGTTTTAAAATTCTGTTATGATTGACAAGGCAAGACAGAAAATGTGTTACCTACTAAGGAATCATAACAGACACAATCTAAATATCCAATTAAACCTACTGTTGTACAAAGGTAAACAACACAAGTACAAGAGGAAATAGACATTAAAGATTTCAGCAGTACAAAATCCATTGATTAAAAATAAATTCATATTTACAAAATTTGAATTAAATAAATGAATTGTTTAATGACATTATAAGAGCCAAACCTTTACCTGCTGATCATAACGAAGAACTTTCATCTGCAGAGAAAAGAGGAAAGAGAAGTAATAGGATATGTAAATGATGTAGAAGTTGTCAAATCAAAAATAGAATATACCAATACGTGAAACTTGATGTTGCCTTGTTGTTATTATTATTAGTATTGTTAATATTGTGATAGCAGTTGCTGTGATGGTGATCTAAATGAAACTATGTAAACTGCATACCGTCTATACTCGCGTATAACCCAATACCAACTGCAAACTGCATAGACCCAGATCTGCCGGCGCATAATGCGCCAGCAGATCTGGGTCTATGCAGTTTGTAAGGACTAATCAGTAGAACAAACAACATAGACCCAGATCTGCTGGCGCATTGTGCGACAGCAGATCAGGGTCTATATTGTGTGCATTTGGACCCTGCTTATACATGAGTATATATGGTATATTATATCTAAAAATTCACGTGTAGTACAGTATTTTAACTGTTAAAACTTCGAAAGTGTATTTCCTGGGGAAACTGCTGACTTCTCAATCCACACACAACCGCTTTGACAGATCACACACTAATGATTGCAGATCGAGGTACCTATGTTAAATACTATACTGCTTAAAACTGAATACTGCGGATGTAATTTTTCCTTCATAGTGTTTAGCCTCATAACACAATTATTTTTTTATTTCATGTTTAAACATTCATTATTGTACATTTGTTACAATAAATGATACATCTTTGTAACCTTCTGCAAACACTAACTCTCTTAGTGCATGAAATTCTCACTGTTTTATTAAGGGTTGACATGCATGTTTTTGTGCATTAAGATGGTAAACTGACTGACTAGATAAAGTTGCAAAACAGCACCTGAATGGCATGCAAGTATGGTGACACTTTGCATTTCGTTGTGTGCATTCCAGTGCGATTTTAACAATCTATAAAATTTTGTTAACTCAGAAGTCTACCATTTTATTACCAGCATAGCTTGTAGCATTTCAAAGTTAGTCAGTTGTGAAACAGACCATTCAATCTTGGTACTATTTTTCGAAATATTTTCCTGATTCGGTCATCCTCGAAGAGGAGATAATTATCGTACAGACCATCATTTTGTGTCAGATTTAGATGAAACTCTTACATCTGAACACATGTTTGCAACCTGATTAATTTTCATGGCAAACAAGGACTTTGAGAGCTGTTAGAAATTGCATAGTGTTCATGTTCAGCAGGATGCAATTTTTGGAGCAGAGGCTTTTAAGACCATGACACTAAAGTTTCCGTACCTTCCTTAATTCTAGGATTTTTTTCTTCTTCAAAGTTGTACAAATTTATTTCCAATATAAGATATTTTTTTTACCTGAAAATCAGTTTCAAATGGGAAAAACATTTATAAATTTGACATTTTTAATAATTTCCTATATAATTTTAAATAAAAGTTTTCATTTTTTAATGAAATATACCGCTTAAAACATGTATAGGTCCACACATTAAATAACAATTTACAAGTGTTATGCTCCAGATTTATTCTGTCATGTTCTTAGCCATTTGTTAGGAAAGATATTAGCACACGCCGCGTTCAGTGTAAACAACTATAACAAAGATGGCCGTGTAGCAGGAAATAGAGTTTCAGGGAGACTTTACGTCTGTCAGCAGTGGTGTTGCTGTCTGTGATGAAGACCTAAACAATGTCTTTCAAATACTATATCCCATTGTGGTGCTAAGAATTAATTATGGTTGCTTTGGTCGGGTAAATTTGGCATGTCCTGATGTGGCCTTGGTATCACCAACTGAAGGCTGGGGAGCATACAAACAAATCGAACATTTCCGCCCTGTTCCCAATACCTTCTCAGACTTAAATGAGATAGAGTACGTTTCTTTAAACTCACTAGATCACCAAGCTGCATGTAAATGAAGTGATAATTTCTAGAGATGGAGATTTCAAAATGCAATTAAATGCACACACATGAGCAGAATGGGGGGCCAACCGACCAAATTTGTGGGCGACCTCGTTTGGGGAAATCGACGCTTCTATAAAAAAAATGGTCGATATGTGAAATCGACACTTCTATAAAAAAAACGGGTCGGGCCAGAGTGCGGGTAAACCTAGTAAGATTATTCAACGATGAGATATGTAATTGAAATCGGCATTTTATTAATAATAATGAGTGATTCTGCGCCAACCATGGAATCTCATACAGCTAAACTGGCACGACAACGACTAGATGCGATTAAGAAATATCTTCCTGTTCGTGATTCTGTCAAACAGCAACTACAACAACGTCAGGAAGCTCAAGTGGAATTTACAGAGGGTACAGAGCAGTTATTTAAACCAATTGTCGAACCAACCAAAAAAATTGTTGCAGCAACTGAGGCAACACGAAAAACTCTTGAGACATTACCCGCTGACATTGCTGGTCGTTTTCAACCCCAACCTGAAGTTCAACCGCTACTAAAAGAAAAAGTTAACATAATGGAAAAATTTACTGAGGATGGTATTGCTGTCATCAGGAAGAATCCAGAGGGAATGGCTTATGCTGCATCAAAGTTTGGGTGGAGGGATAACGCCTATTATGTAAAACGTGAATATATTAATAGTTTAAGACCTGGCAAAAACTGGGTTAAAGATGTATATCGCGTTGCACGTGGTATTCAACAAATCCGAGGGGAGGAAGAAAACGATGCATTTATCATCTTTAATGGAGTAGTAGAGGAATTTGAATCAAAGGAAATAGAAAATAGAAGGGTAAAACAAAAGGAAATGAAGGCTCAACTTGAAAAAACAAGAAAAGAAAGGAGAAAAAGTGGCGTACAAACTCGATCTGAAAAAAAGAAAGAAACAGCTGAGTTAACAAAATTACTGACTGATCCGGAACCATGGACAGAATCTATTGAGGAAGAAGACTACGATCTGACACTTGACAGATTACACCCCCCTACGGGAAAGGGTTTAACTCGTAGGAAACCTCTGGACAACGACAATAATCGCGATCATCGACTCTGTCCCGATAACGTTCTTGCCGATGTTGATCGACTAGAAATTCTGATTGGTGGAAGACGAGCCGGCAACAATTCCCCTGAAATTATTAACGAAGCAGCTGCGATATGCCAGCGATTATTTACAGGTGGTATCATGGATATTAACGTTTATCGGGTATTGATCGATGAAATTACTGACGATTACCACAGCGACTACGAGTAAGTCCGTAGTCACAATTAGATCCGCGGTAATGAAAAATAACATGATCATACACAATTCTCAACGTGGACCAATCATGGTTAGGGTGATAAACTCACGATCGCCAGTATATAAAGCTACTTACGGAGATGGACTTGGTGATGTTGTTCAAGGACTATTTAGAACGGTAGCTCCAAAAGCGATCCCGATTATAAAACAACTGGAATGAAAGCTATCGATGTTGTTCGTGATAAGGGTATTGGCGTTGTTGGTGATGTTGCTGGTAAAGCATTCTCAGCAATCAGAGACCGACTTACACGATTAATACGACGAAGACCGCAGGTAAAACTACCTAGCACCGAGGTAATGCCAGCAGCTGTCAGTAAAGTAATAAACCAAGTTGCAAATGCGCGATTGAAAGATTTAGCCGGAAATGCAAGTATTTCTAACGATGAATCTCAGAATATTACTACGAATTTGATAGCGGGTAGTGGTCTAACTCGTCGTCGATATTAGACAACTGTGATTATAATAAAATGTTCAAGCGTATATCTGATCCTGCATTTGACATGGACGCACCTATCCTCAAAGACGAATCTGTACGTGACCATCAGTATTATTCTTACGAAGCACGAGATCCAAACAAACGCGGGAGAATTGAATTACAAGTCCAAGATACATCTAGATATTTTTTACCCGCGGAGGCATTCATTGAAGTTCAGGGTAGGCTTTTGAAACAAGATGATACTGCATATGCAGCAGGTGTGCAATGTGGGTTTGTTAACAATGGTATTATGGCATTATTCAACAGTGCCCGATACATCATTGACGATAGAGAGATCGAGGTGTGCCACGACAATATTGACATCGCCACAACAATTATCGGGTTGGCCAGATACAGCGATGATTATTCACGGTCTGCTGCTCCATCAATGATGTTCGCAAAGGATATTACTGACCACCCCGATCATTGGTCATTTCTTAAGGTACTTGTACCACGGAATACCGCTGTTGATCCGCAACCAGCTGGAATGATAGATAGACCTGCGGATAAATTTTCGGTACTAAAGGATGTTAATCCAGATTTCAACTTAGGATTCGCAGCACGTAAAAATCAAATTAACGCTGATGGGAGATTTAGTTGTGCAATTCCATTATCGCATATCTTCGGTTTCTGTAGGAATGTTAGAAAGGTTATATTCGGAGCCAAACATACAATCGCACTGGTGAGAAGGGGCACTGACAATGATGCAATATGGCGTTCCGCTGCTGCTGCTGCTGGTAAAATAACATTGACAAGACTCGCATTGTGGATGCCAACGATGACACCGTCAATTACCGAAGAACAACGACTGCTCTCATTCATGGATCGCGGTGGTAAATCAACATTGTCGTGGCTGACGATGACCACAGACTCCATCACGAGTACAACTGTTGGTACCTTCGCATGGCAGATCGCATCACAACAGGGAGTTTCAGCACCAGGGCATATATTCATAGCTTTTCAGGATTCCAGGCGAGTTGATTCCCAGTTACACAACCCGATGGTGTTTGACAATATCCAAGTGAGCGAAGTTTCTCTGAGAATAAACGGACATCAGGAACCATCTGAAGAAGTGTTATTGGATTTTGTTAATAATCATGTTGCACGTGCGTATCATCGTTTGATGACATTTATGGGACGTGATCAAAATGTTGATTCTGGTTTGCAGATATCTCAGCGCGATTTTCCAACGCTATATCCGATCTATTACTTCTCACTGGAACATTTGGACTTGTTCAGACAATCAGTCGTTGATATACATTTCCGAGCTCGCGTAGGTGCACTGCCAGCTGCTGATACTGCCTACAGAGCCATTGCTGTAATACTATCAGACAAAACAATGCTACTCGAAGGCGTCGGCGGGCGAATGAGAGTCGTTGATGCTCCAGTCGAGAACATGTAAAAAAAAAAATACATCGAAAAATCTGCAAGCGTATTCAATTGGTAATTTATAATATCGTATAAATGTCATATCATCATGTTAATGTTACTTTGACACCTGGTCAGATTAAAAAACTGAAATCTGCGGCAAAACATAAATGCGGAACAACGATATTGCTGAAATCAACGGCCACAGACACCGGCCCAAATAAACTATCATTGACTGAACATCAGATGAAACGTTTCAACAACGCTAAGAAAAAAAAAAACATGATATACGACTTGATCTCTCCGCAGCTGAGGTCAACGATATGTCACCAATCGGTGGTATAATTCCACTTCTTGCAGCTATACCAGCATTAATCGCAGCTGCAGCCCCAGCTGTTGCAAAAGCAGCCGCACTTGGCGCTGTTGGGACAGCTGCTGGAATGGCACTAAAAAAGGCAACAGGTCATGGAATACGACGCAATGACCACGGACGCCGGCGTTCAAAAACATCCACAAAAAAAACGCGGACCACAGGTTGGGGTCTAAGATTACCAGGAACCTATCTAGGTCGCGGTCTAAGATTACCAGGAACATAATTCCTATATCTAATTTTGATTTACTTGATGCAGTACAACGATGAAATATTGGAAATTTCAGAGGTGTTTTCATGCGAGATCAACTACCAAGGCGACCAAACAACGTTGAAACTGGTATCATTAATCTTGATTCCACGAGTGGTCCAGGTACTCACTGGGTTGCTTATGCGATTGATCCACATAGTGTTTTCTATTTTGATTCATATGGGCTACACCACCAGTAGAATTTTTGAAATACATTCATCCGCGTGTTCCGTGGTATTCAACGTTACCGACACAAACAATAACAGATTTACCAATTTGTGGTCCAGAAGTACTTGCTGTTCTTGAAGCAATATCAAAGTCTCGTAGTCAATCTCGTTCACCACCGCTACATAAAGTCGTACATGAATATACGGCCGGTAAAGTCAACTATGCGCGACTGTTAGAAACACGCTCTGGTTTATAATGGTTGATATTTACGGAAGATCCAAACGCAGACCAGGTCCACAAGCCACTGATGATTTATCAAAATACGTGACTCACGACGAGCTTGATGATCTTATGAACTTGACCGGGGTCGACCGGGATGAAGTTGTTGTTTTTCAGGATCAACATGGGCGGCTAAAGACGAGTAATATCAGGTGGGTTGATATTATCCGACGTGTTTTAGGTGCTGTCGCAGACAACATACCTGTATTTACTGATGCCTGAAGAATCAGAGACTCCAGTATATCAATCACAACGATCAGAGATCAGATCAACGGAGTGCGAGAACTCTGCGTTGCTAAAACCGGTGATACAATGACGGGTGAACTCAACATGAACGGAAATCAAATTGTTCTTCTGAGAGAACCAGAATCAGAAGATAACGCTGCAACGAAGAAATACGTAGATGAACATGATTCCAGTCATAGCACCACACTAGACAAGTTGCGAGTCGAGTATGATAGTCACGTAGGAATGTTTATTAATTTTCGCAGAAACATAAATAAAGTCACTGAGGATTTCTTTGGAAATCCCAAGGTGGTCAACGCAAAGCTAGCTGATATTCATAGTGATCTTACCAAAATCAAAGCAAACGTGGAAACTATCAACAAAGTACAAGAGAATCGTGCACATACGGTAAAATCTGGATCAGCAACATGGTCAAAACAAAATAACACTATCAAATATACCGCAAAAGCTACTGGCGTGTACAGGCTCTCAGTGTTTAGCGCTGCGAAATTTAGTATATTTGCCACATACCCATGGCGTCATTCAACCGATACATTTCCGGAATCAGTGTCAATTGTGCTAAATCAAGCCGCCGAGGAAATATTTATATTGGATCCAGAAGATACAGATTTAAACGCAGCGTTGTACTGGTGGTGTTTGGAATTCGTTGCAGCAACACCACAATTAATTATCTGAATCCGATTTTCCTCTGGAAAATTCAAATTCGTCTTAGATCCGTGTTAGTATAAAATGGCATCGTTGAATGTCCAGGGCAGCGATCTCGATCGCAATGTGCGTGCACACCTGCATCAGCGTGTAAACACGCCCCACAAGTTTGATCTGGATGATCGTACACAATTTTACAGGTATAACCAAGTAAGTGCATGGCAGGCATCATTGAAAAATATCATCGACGGTTACATGATAAAACAAAAGAGGTATAGTAGACGTATCGTTGTTATCGATAATGTGGTTTACGCGGTATCCGCAGTGGTTGCTGGAACAATGACGTTAATCGGTACGTTGTCAGCGATCTCGATCGCCGCCCCCGCCATCTGAATTGGCGTTACTATTTTCGTCGGCGTATTTGGTGTTCTTAATATTATTGCAAAGCGACTGTCAACCTGTGCGGTTAATAAACTACACGAATATACAACGCTGCTATCAAATGCAACGAATGCACATGCGCAGATGTCATCGCTAATATCAAAAAGTTTAAACGATGGAGTTATATCAGATGAGGAGTTTAGTGCAATCAGTGCTGTTTATCATGACGCGTGCCGGTTATTTAGAATCTGTGTAGATAATAATGACAGAGGCCGCGTCACAGATGCCGCAGGAGATAATAACATTGTTAAGACAGATTTCTGTTAATACTACTCCGTCGACAACTACGATGATATCAGCGGTGTCAACGCAACCAGAATTTGATATTATTTTTCCTACGCCGATAACTTCCAAAGAGATCGCATTGGCACAATTACGAGTGTATCATAGTTGGCCCAATATCAGATCAAAATCATCTGGCGGATTGGATGCCAATAATTCACTGGTATTTTCATACAAAAACAACGCCGATGGTACGCCTGACTGGAACGTTGTTAGTATTCCAACGGGAGCTTATCAGATTGAACAAATCAACGATGAATTTCGGCGGCGAATCAAGTCAATTACAGGAAAGGAATCCAAAATTGCAATAACGGTCCACGAACCAACACTCAGTGCTGCCATTGAAATATCAACACCGGATTACGCCGTTGATATATATCAATCGTCGATCAGAACCGTATTGGGATGGCCTGACACACCACCGGTTCATGTTGGACCACCAGAACCAAAGAGATCTGATTATTCGACAGACATCAAAAAGTTTATAGAAACTCCTGAGTATCAAAAAATATCAAAATGGATTGACTCTGAAATTCCCTTATTCGCATATATTTCAGATTACGACTACCCGGTGATGATGCACGGCGTTAGTTTAGTTAAAACAGATGATATCTCCGCGGACCTGGTTATTAATAAAATTAATGAGAAGTATAACGCGTATATAACTAATCTAGACAAATTATCTGAGAAATACCTGTCTGAATATCCGAATGATAATTTACTGCAAAAAATTATAGCGATAATCCAGCATTTGAACATGGTGCTCGCTAACGTAGAAGGATTTCAGGGCAGGGCGATAGGTGTGATTATAAACCCCCGTCTCCGAGACACAAGAAATAAATTTCTCGAATACTTTAAGATAACCGAAGATGATTTACCTACATTCAAGATACCCGGTCTTGACCTCGATGAAAAGAAAAAGAAACTCAAATCGATCATCGATGATCACTTTGATAAAATCCAAGCCGCATGGAACGCAATAACACCTCATCAAACGATTCTGCGGCATAACAACGATTTTGGTGATCGATCGGGCCGTCACATATCGCCAGGTGTAGTCAATATTACGTCAACGATTTCTGTAAACCTTGTATGTGACGCTGTCGATGGAAGTTATCAAGCGGGTCTATCAAAGGAATTTTCCAGAGGAAAATCGGATTCAGTGAAATCAAACAAGCGCAACAAGGTTGCATTCTTTATAGCTTTTCCCCGGAAGTACCTCCTGGTAGTTTGATTGTATCAGTACCTGTTAATCCCGTTTATCTACGATGTCATAATCCGTCATTGTCGTGCATACACTTTTCACTGGTGGATCAAGATAAGCACTTGCTGGATTTACGCGGTGAAGAATTAACAGTGAGTTTGTATGTGCGCGCGTAAATCATCCTTTGGATGATCGCGATCGAGATCGCCGCGGTCTGTGTACACACCGTGCATGCACACTGGTCCAGGGACATCAATGGGTACTCTGAGTGCGGGCACAGTGTGTACACACACCGAGTACAACTTTGTAAATGATGTAGTGATGTAATCATCGTCGTCTTTTTTCAACAAAAAAAAATATTTTTTTTAACTCGCCGGCAGCGATCTCGATCGCCGGTCCAGGGCGGTGTGCATGTACACTGGTCCAAGGACATTATGTGCGTGCACTCTCCTCACTGAGGGGGGGCCATAAGTTTTTTTAACTGTCTTACACGCTCACTTATAACTTTTTTTGCTTCATATTCTTGAGACAACTCTGATCTAACTTTCTCTATTGCGTTTGCAAGTGGAACAAACTCAGCAATTATTTTATCATCCCGATCATTCAAAGGATGATTCACCGGTAAACCGGCTAACGACGTTGTCATTGCCTGTTGCAACAGTTTTATAAATCGATATTCTGCAGCTAGTGTATACCTACCTTCCTCACGTCGTTGTTGCAATATTTCAAAATCATTTATAATTTTTTCTGTATTTGCTAGCGAATCAGTAAGTTGAATACTCGAATCTTTGGAAAATAATTCACTCGAATCCGCGTTCGCAGATTTACGCTGTTGTAATTTTTCAATCGCAGAAATAATCGCATTAATATTTTCTTGGTTCATATAAATAATAAAAATATTTCTTTAAATAACCGATTTTTAAAAAAAATATTTACAACATTTATTTACAAGTAAATTTATTTACAATTACATCCTATGTGAACCCTAGAGTATCATTAACATTCTAGCAGGTCCAGAGGATTAGATAAATATATACAACATCTATATAATATAATCTTATCTTATCTTATCTTATCTTATCTTATCTTATCTTATCTTATCTTATCTTATCTTATCTTAATCTTAATCTTATCGTAGGTATGAATATAACATTCTAGCAGGTCCAGAGGATGATCCAGACATTAGATAAATATATACAATGGTACATACAATAGTGGTGATGTAATCACTATGGTAATATATACAGATGTGGCTGATGATACAATGGTGGTGATGTGATCACTATATGGTAATATATACAGATGTGGCTGATGTTCGATGAATATATACAATGGTGAAATTATAATAATTTTTATGGATATTTTTACCCAGGCGGTGTGCGATGAATATAAATATATACAATGGTAATGGTAATGTATACAATGGTAATGAATATTTTACCCAAGCGCGTGCACCAGCGTTTAGACGCGGTCGGGATGATCATTGGCAGTGTGCACGCACACCGTGCACGCCACCCCCCAATGCAAACCCAGAGGTGCAAAACATCACCTCCTCCCGTTGTTGGGAGGATCGGGTTCGGAGCGGAGTTGCTAGCACTCGAATCTGCGTTCGCAGATTTTGGTGAGTAGCGAATTATCAATGATCATCCCGATCATCCAAAGGATGATTACGCGCGACCCCCCCAATTATAATAATTTTTATTACAAACGCCGACAAAGTGTCCGTCGCGTGATTCGAACATGAGAGAGATTTCCACTTAGGAAATCACTTGGGATTTCTACTTGGGACGATATGCGAACGCCTTAACCGTTACACTACGGCGCTTGCTTATTTACTAGTGTTCGGAACTGGTATAATACGTGAAAAAAAAAAAACAAACTTGTAAGTCAAAGTAGAGTGCTAGCACTCCGATACAGCAGTATTGATCCGTTTTACTACGCCGTGTGTGTACACACTGTGCTAGCACAATGTCCAAGGACATTGGGTTAAAAAAAATCTATATTTACACGGTGTGCATGCACACTGGTCCAGGGACATTAACTCAGCAATCGATATACGGTGTGCGTGCACACTGACTATGTCCATGTAAGTAATTTAGTAAATCTGTTGAAGAATGATTACACGCGCGCGATCGAGATCGCGATCGGTCTACGACCGATTGGCCACGTACCGAAATTGAATTCTTTCACCGGAGCGTTTCGACCTCGCTGATTTAGTTACATTACAGGCTACAGATCTGACAGCACTTGGTCGAATATTATAATGTTTTCCAGCAGCGTATAATGACGGAAATTCAGTTTCTTCCCCTGTTTGCGTATTTATTCCAATAACACGTCTGGGGGTGGCACGCCCTCCTTGTGGATTTCGAAGATTCCCTCCATCCGCATTTCGGCCCGCCAAAACATTTTCTTGTTGATTTACAACTCTAAGATTCTCAAGTCTGTTATCAGTTTTAACACCATTAATATGATCTATGACAAGACCTTTACCGATCAAGCCGTTAAAACACTCGTAGATAAATCTATGAGCGTAATATTTTTTGTTCCCACGTGAGCGTGTACAATGTACAGGATAATGTCCAGGGACATCAACGACGCTACGATCGAGATCGCAATGTCTTGGATACCACACGGTAATCATTAAATAACCGTTATTATGATGATTACGCGCGACCCCCCCCCCCCCCCCCTGTTCGAGAATCAAAACCGGGCCGCGGGCGGCCTAGCGATGTTGTTATACTAGATAGACATTCTAGACCAGGGATGTTAACAGGTATCGACAGGCCATATTATGAAAGGTCATACCCTTTGACCGCAGTTGTTTATGCGATTTATCCGCTGAACGAGCCTGACATTAATGCCCTCGCGCCAATGAAGACTTCCGGGCCAGCTGGTTTACCGGCCAGTGATACTGTCTTAAACTGTGCAGCTCAGCGAGTAACAGAGTACTTCATGAACGCGCTACGAGGAAAGGGATTAACAGATATGCGACTCAAAACAATAAACAAGTGGTCCGAAGGTGTAAAAACGCCGGGAGCGCGGATAGCGGATATTGCCGAACTAGAAAAGAAACTAAAATTTCCAATAAAAGTTCAAACATTAACCGATGAGATTTTATACGATTCTGGTAAATATAGGACGAAAGGAGCCCCAATGGTGATAATTTACCACAACGCCCACGCGTGGACTACAGGTATAACAAAGTTTCCCCTCGAGAGGAAAGTTAGGATTTACAGTGGTGATATGATGGAAGAAATTTATAATATCAGCAAGACTGATCCTGTGTCAGTATGGCTGTTTCGGAGTAATGAGGACGGAGTATTTGACCAGTTCGTGTTGCCATCTGGGGTATTTATCGCAGACAATATCTTCAGACGGAAATGGAACAAGTTGCATTAAAATACACCGTAGAGTGCGCGCGTGAATTTTCCAGAGGAAAATCGGATACAGATCTCGTAAGCAAATTACCCTGTACTTGTTTTACGGTGCCATCGATCGTTGCTCATTTTGCTCGGCGGAAAAACTTATGGCAACCGACACCCTCGGAATTTCTCGAGGATGTTCAGCACTCTTGTATCGAATATAAACATGGAGGGTTGTGGAATACAACATACGATCATAATGACGTTATCTCGGTTGACATGGTTGCATGTTATCCTGCTAGTTTTCTTGGACTTGGTGAATGTAGTCCTTATTTCTCACGATTCGGACATCCGACACACGAAATGACCAGAGTTGCGATAAATGGCGATTTACCTGATTATGATCTAACTGGATTTGCCTTGATTGAATCATTTGAATTTACACGGCGCGCCCACCCCATTATTCCCAATTGGTTTGGTAGTCATTTTACCGGGCGTCGTTGGGCTCCTATAGTTCTATTAAAGTATATGCTCGATGTACGGATACTGGTACGTCTGACAGTAAGCGAAGCAGTAATTTCATATAAACCACAAAAAGATGTTTGGCTACCAGGACAACGCGTAGACAAACAAGACAATTCATTTTCGAAAGACATTGGACGAAAGATTATCGGTAAATTTACAAACGGCGCCTCATCTGGTAATAAACGATGTTGCACACGGCTGATCATTGATAACGCAAAATTGGATTTTGTAATCAACAATACAATGAAGAGAGAAACATTCGTGAGTACGGAGCGAGTAACATTACGAAACGGAAGTGAACTTGGCACGATTGTCAGTTACAATGATGGCGATTCACCACAATTTACTCATTTGAGATCCTCGATGTTGGCTTATGTTTCAATAAACCTCTTATCGATGATAACTCGATTTACTGATGAAGCTGTCAGAGTTGCAACGGATTCGTTTTATATCAGCAAGTCTGTCGTAGACAGATTCGGGACAATGTCGCGTTTCAATGAAACAGTGGTAAACCTTTCAGATGAAGCTGATTGGGGCTCGTGGAGAATCAAAAACGAGCAAATCCACCACTATTCCGATTCTGCGGATTACAACCCCGCTGCAGAGTATTACAAAAATGAGAAATTGTCCGACAAATCATTGGCACCATCAGTTTATGATCCCATATCTAGACATAAGAGAGTCTATCTTAATGGTCCTGGTGGTTCTGGCAAGACAACGCGTGCCATTGAATTACTCAAACAGTGTGATCTCGTGGTACTAACTCCGACCCATCGATTCGCCAGAGAGATGAAATTCCGAGGTGTTAAAAGCTGTACTTATCATAGTTTCTTTCGGTGGCGCGGTGATGAATGGCATCCATCGCGAATGGGACAGAAACATATTCCCAAGATCATTATCTGGGACGAAATATGCACAGTGTCCTTAGAAACGTTGCAACCGTTTCTTGATTGGCTAAAAACAAGATCAACTGCGATTATTATGTGCGGTGATCATGGTCAACCTCCACCATTCACAGGGAAATCACCCCATTGTTGGCTACTCGACCATGTTGATTATTACGAAGAAATGTTGGAAGATCATAGGGCAATCGATGAATCGTTAAAACAATTAAAAGTCATGATGAGGCTTGAATCAAATGAAATCCAATGCGCGCTGATACGCGGTTGTATTCCAGAAACTACCATCGACGATTTTTGGAAGTTATGGCATCCTAATAATCTGATCGTTGCATCTAGGAAAATAGTTCGTGATACACTCCAATCGAAATTATTTTCGCTCCACAAAGAAAAATTTCCAAATCTACCACTACCGTTGTGTTATCGCCCAGCGGATACTCGCAAACAAAATATTGATGTTGTTATTCCCGGACGCCAAGAAACACAAAAACTTGTTCTTAATGACATTGTCACTGTTGATATCGACGTTGTTGAAGAAGCCCTAAAAGAACCAACATGCTGGACATTGGGATATGCAATAACAATACACTCGTCGCAAGGACTGACAATTTCAGACACCATTGTTTGGATCGTCGATGATCGTGTCGAATGGTCAAATTTAGGATATTCGGCAGTATCTCGAGTAACAAAAATATCTCAATTACGTAGGATGATTTATACCGTTGCAACAGAAGTTGTCCAAGAAAATTATCAGGGGAATATTAACAAGACTATAATAAAGAGAAAACTAGATGCATATCAGCGAAGTGACAAAAAAAATAAACGCGAGTTTGATCTTGATGTAGAATTCATCATTATGCTGAAACAACAACAAAACAATCATTGCACTCAGTGTAACGCAGTAATGCGCTGGCAATATTCTCCTAATGACCCACGACAATTTACCGTGGACAGAATTAATAGTAGTTTGGGTCATATACGCGTAAATGTCATGCTGACCTGTCTTGAATGCAACAGATGTCGAGGAGCCAACTAGCGAATCCATCCTGGTGGTAATTGTGTATCTTCAGGAATTACTTGTAATTGTTCAGGGACAAATCCACGCGTCGGAGCCCCCTCTAGTCTGTAGATTGCGGGCCTACCAGTAGATCTTACTACGCTGGAAATCCTATGGGTAGTTACACTCCAAATAGGATCAGTTGCTCTTTTTTTACCACGTTCAAGTTCACCAGGTTCATATAAATACCTGACCGTGACGTTACCGAGTAATGGTTTTTGTGAGGGCAGAGTGCTCCGGCCACTAAACCGTATATGTTTATTCGCTATTGCATCGACAGGTTTCATAGAAATTCCACGCGTGACTTCGTTGTTTAATGCGGCTATTACCCTTGGTAATCTTACAACCCATTCACGAGATCGAGTATCAGTAGAAAGTAATTCCTTTGCATACTGATATCCGAACAATCGCTCAGCAAGTGTTCGATTAAATCGTTCGACAATTGCCTGATCACGATGTATTCGGTGTGTCCGCGTCTAATTTTGACATTATGTTGTTTCATCATCGATGATACTGCACCAAGAAATTCTTTTCCATGATCAACCTGTAACAACTGTGGCCACCGTAAAGGTCCCCGCGAGTAAATCTTTTTAAATGCATCTGCAACTTCAGTTGCTGTTTTAGTTGATAACGGCTACGCTTCCTTGTATCCACTCGCAACGTCAACGACGGTCAGCGCGTATTTGTATGTACGTCTTTTAATAGTGTCATGAGGTAAAAACAAAATATCTGCCTGATGAACCTCGTTGGGAGTGCTAACATCAAACCGTCCGTATTGAATTTTTTTAGGTGGGGGTAGATAAATTTGCCATATTGCCTGTTTGGACAACCAATCTGCAGCAACGTCACGAGCGACACCCGCTGCATTGGCGAGTTTGCTAATCGCTGCTGTACCTTTCCAATATCCTCTTGGACTATAATAAATTGATTCCATTACCATTACCAGACTTTTAATTATCTTGGAATATTCACTGGGTAAATCTACCTATGACAGATTTGCTCCTAACGCCAGTTTACCACGCATGGCCGATCTTATCAACCAGTTGGCCAGCGACTCCCTCATATTTTTATTTTTTTACAGATTTTAACGCGTGAATCAAATTGACGTCTGCTATATGACGTTGTTGTAGATCTTGATTTTTATACGCAACGTCATGAGTATGACACGCTTGATCAATCGCATTTATTGGAAATTCGCCTGGTTTTGGCTGATTTTTTTCGTCAAGTCTGATATCAAGTCTAGTTCCAGGACCACAATAATTATATCCCGGAAGGTGTTTTTCGCCAGGATACTTTCCCCATGGAGTTCCTGGTAATCTCCCAAGTGCAGCAGCGATATCACCACCCTGGAATGTAGACGACACAAACTTGTATTTCTTTGTACCGCACTTCACGCACGTACCTGTAAGTGCAGACCTGTTATTTTTTGTCTTTATTTTTTTTAGTCCAGTGGTATCAGTGACTTTTCTACATCGAACGCAATATGAATTCATAATATATTTATATCATGGATGTAAGTGACTTCTCAGCAACGCAGGAAAAAGAACCAACTAAGCATCATCCTATGTTGCCAAATTCAATCAGGCAATTATTGTTGGTCCATCTGGATCTGGTAAAACTCAGTTGCTACTCAACCTAATAATGAGATGGCTAAAATGGGACAAGCTTTATTTAGTAGCACCATCTGCAGATGACCAGCAATGTTATAATGTCCTTAAAGACTTCAACGAAAACACAGAGGAAGCATTGGACGGCAAAGACTTCATTGATTTTATCACAGACATCGACGAAGCACCATCAATCGAAGATCTTGATGGCAGCATTAATAATCTTGTAGTATATGACGATGTCATGCTTGACAATCAAAAGAATCCCGCCAGGATATTTTCACGAGGCAGACATAAAAATACGGATATTGTTTATGTGACGCAGCGATACTGCCAAATCCCTAAAGTGATCAGAGATAACTGTAACTTGTTAGTCGTGTTCAACGGCGTTGATACCCATACGATTCAAAATATTCACTTGACTTGGTGCTCCAGAGATATGGACCTAAACAAGTTTCAAAATTTCTTTGCACATACTCAAAAAAAACCTCATGGATTTATTTCGATTTATCTACATGACCCTACAGCAAGATATCGCATTGGTCTCGATCAAATCTTTGGTTGAGTAATCTTACTAGGTTTACCCGCACTCTGGCCCGACCCCTGTTTTTTTTTATAGAAGTGTCGATTTCACATATCGACCATTTTTTGATAGAAGCGTCCATTTCCCCAAATGAGGTCGCCCACAAATTTGGTCGGTTGGCCCGCCCCTGCTGCTACATGAGAAAAAAAAATTGTTTAGTGGAACTCAGAAATGCGAAACAGCAAAACTTATATTAAAGTGACTCTTCATTCTCAAACAGTACAAACTTTAAAGAAGTATATATGCAACAGTATATTTAACCATTTGCATCTTAAATAGGTAATGAGGAATGCCAGCAATTATGAAGTTTAAGATCGTGATGGTGGTGGCGGGTTGGTGGTATTCATTTATACAACATCTTGAACATAACATTGTCATGGGTGAATGGGTTGAATAGAAAAGTAGTAAATTAAAAGATCTTACAAGAAGGAAGCTAATTCAGTATGGAATAACATTTCTGGATATTTAAAGTGCTTTGAAGAAGAATTTTTCGAACTCATTATTAGTTTGTTGTTTTAAACTTGTATTCAGTTCAGTTAATGATTTAAGTCAAGGTTGCTGTTCAAACAAGGCAACTCTGTGTATTTTCGTTAATTTCATTCCTATTCACATACATAATTGAAAGTTTCTATAGGGTGTACCATAATTGTCTTTTTTTAAAATATACACAAAGGGTTTGATTCAGTGAGTTTTGTACCCTCGTAATCATCAATCAGTTTTATTTGCAATGGCGATATATCATTTTCTTTTCGAATTAATTTCATTGGAGCAGGGGAGTAGTCACTGGAATGGTCACGTACATATGTTGATATCTCTAAATCCACTTACAAAATCAACCCAGTGTCACTATAATCAGGAATTTCGAGCAGAGTTTCTTCTACTCATCTAACTTGTTGATCATTTTACTCATCTGAAGTTTTATGTATATATTTATTTATTTATCTTTTTTTACAGGCAAGGATTGGATCATGGCCCAACCACATAACTTATGGGAATAAAAGTCCATGATAAATGATTCTGGTTGTTTCTCAGCATAGTAAGCTTCACTGTTGGCTTTGCCGTCTCCAGATGAGAAGTAATCAGGATGCTGAACATCAAAGTATACCAATGGTACATGTCAGCGCTCCGCGATAGCGAAGCCTCTGCTTTGAGGGACTTGGACTTCACCATCATTTTTATCTAACCATCTTTATTTGCATATAATTCGTTATTTGCTTTTGTGTGTCCATGCAGTATCATATTAAATCCACCTCGAATTCCGCTCTCAAGCATTCTAAACATGTCATAATCTGTTAGAAGTTTTAACTCAGTACCGAATATCTTTAAACTAGCACCATGAGCTAAACCTGGTTTACTGTAATACTGTGCTGGGTCACGTCTGTAGTGTTACATACAAACATTACAACCTGGTGCACTGTAATAATGTGCTGGGTCAAGTCTGTAGTGTTTCATACAAGCATTACAACCTGGTTTACTGTAATACTGTGCTGGGTCACGTCTGTAGTGTTACATACAAACATTACAACCTGGTGCACTGTAATAATGTGCTGGGTCAAGTCTGTAGTGTTTCATACAGATATTACAACCTGGTGCACTGCAATAATATGCTCGGTCAAGTCTGTAGTGTTTCATACAGATATTACAACCTGGTGCACTGTAATAATGTTCTGGGTCAAGTCTGTAGTGTTTCATACAGATATTACAACCTGGTGCACTGTAATAATGTGCTGGGTCAAGTCAGTATTGTTTCATACATATATTACAACCTGATGCACTATAATAATGTGATGGGTCAAGTCTGTAGTGTTTCATACATATATTACAACCTGGTGCACTAATGATGTTCTGGGTCAAGTCTGTAGAGATTCATACAGATATTACAACCTGGTGCACTGTAATAATGTGCTGGGTCAAGTCTGTAGTGTTTCATACAGACATTACTACCTGGTACACTGTAATAATGTGCTGGGTCAAGTCTGTAGTGTTTCAAACAAACATTACAACCGGTGCACTGTAATAATGTTCTGGGTCAATTCTGTAGTGTTTCATACAGACATTACGAAAATACTCGAAAATCCCTCATACCATACAAATATATATTTTTAGGTAATAGTTGTTTAGATCATCAAATGTTTGAAGATTGATGTTATCCATGCGATCATATGGATGAATGTCTTTCCTTAACAATTTAGGTTTCATTGCATCAAAATAGTTCGTTGTGTCAAAGAACTTGTCATCGTTTAAATTGTTATGCAACTGTTGTAGAGATTGATCCATGAACCTAAAGATATATACGCATCTAATTGTTCTTTCTACAATTATTTCCTCACCATTCTTCATGAACCTATCAATGAACTCCTTGCTGAATGAAATATAGATTTCTTCGTTATCCGGAATTATTTGCACCTCTTTAATCAGGTCATTTTTTACAACTGTCTTTGATAAACAAGTGACTGTCATACCCAGACAAGTTGTGAATGAACATAGGGAAGAATTTTTTATATTTGAATTTTAGACTGCAATCGTTATGAACAGGATCACTATACATTTCAGTCAATGATAATCGTCACTACTTTAATATCTTCTACATTTGTTCTCATATATATGGCATGTAGTTTTTGAGCCAAAATGTTTTTCATTATCTCTGTGAATGCATTAGGTTTTGCATTTTAGGCCTTACTTGGTTGTACAATACTTTTGTTAAATTATCCAACCATGTTTAAACACCTGAATGCAATCAGTACCCCTGTAAACAAATGGTCTGTAACATTTATGAATT
Source organism: Margaritifera margaritifera (assembly GCA_029931535.1). Lineage (NCBI taxonomy): Eukaryota > Metazoa > Mollusca > Bivalvia > Unionida > Margaritiferidae > Margaritifera > Margaritifera margaritifera. The sequence goes on along the minus strand of JAQPZY010001316.1, from coordinate 359,480 downwards.
GATTTGCACATGCAAGCCCTGATGGAATGTGTCCAGCAGTTTTCATTGTTAATCTTTGCTGTTGTTCCTCCAGATCGGCACGATGATGCTTTCAAAATCACAATAAACTTACAGCAGTTTTAATTTGACAACTGTTCCCTCTTCAGGTACTATATCTATTGAGATTAAGTTGTGTACACTAGAACATAGTTTTATGTGTTCTGATAACTTTTCTGGTGTATTGAAAAAAATTAAAGCATATTTTACATTTGACTTTTTGGTCTTATTATTATTAATTAATTTGCCCCGATACTAAAAAAATCTTTTATTCCAACGTAATGCCAACAGCTGTGCAGTTATTAAGATCGCTTGAAGCGTATAAGTTTAACATGTCAACATGTTTTATTTTTTTCATCCTAGTTACTCTAACCGATTTAATGTAGTTTCCATAAATTGCGCTATTGTCGTTGTTAGGGAGTGACGAGGCTTGTTATTCATCAACAACAGATCTTTTTTTAACATTTTAATGCACATCTACCGACGTATACAATTATTTTTTTCAACCTTTGTATTTCTTCAAGTTTTATCGGACAGTTATTACACCAACTTGAATACTTGTTTAAATTGTAGGCCTTTTTTTTGAGGAGCGTTTATAATTTATTCAATTGCACAATAGAAGCAATATTGTAAGTATTTTGTAGATTGATGCAAGTTTTTTTGTTCTTCACCCAATCAGGAAACCCAATACACGAAATTCCATCTTAGCGGTTGTTACCTATCTATGTGCAATCTCACATATTCAGTGCTGTCAAGCATCAATGTATTTCTTTCGCTTATTTCCTGTCCGAATTTTGAATGTAAAATGTCACATAAATTTTCATTGACATCATTATATTTCACCTCTGTTCATTATGTCTTGTTATGTTGTAAAATTCTCTAAATTTTTCTACTGCTTGAGTAGGCCGTTTCATAAGTCTGATAATTAAATCCAATATAACGTTTTATATTAAAGCAAATTGCCAAATTTGTCGAATGATGACCTTTTACAGATATTGCTCATTGCCATTACAAATTTCATAAAACCTTGATTGTACTAATTTAGATCTCTATTATAATAATTTCTAAGTCTTTTTGTTATGACTGTTTACATTTTGTTTATTTATGTTTCAATTCTTTTCATCTTGGAAGGTGTTTTTTTTCTCACTTGCTTTGGAATCGATAAATCAAGTAAAGAAATATTCATCATTTATTTATTTAGCTAGCAATATTTAAATATATACTTCGCTGGTACTTATTTATGATGTGTAAAGCATTTCACTTCATGCTGAGTTGTGATCATGCTTCGCATGGACTGTGTCATCATGCTATACGTGGACTGTGTCATCATGCTTTGTCTGCGCTCCGCGATTTGCACATGATGTGTAATCATTGTGCTCGCTCACCAGCTGTGCTAGAGCACATATACATTTTAGCGTTGTACCTTCATTGTTGAGGGGAAAGTCATGCCGGTCTGCGGCAATGTTGGGTCTGACAATAACGATGCAACAACCTCACTGTGATTATTTATTGTGTATGGTTATCTTAAATTTACAAGTGTGCCATAAATTTTCTCGTACCCCTATTGAATCCAAAAAGACCGTTCTATTTTAAATTAAAAGTGTGCCAGAAATACAAGACTGTGTTCTCCAGTGTGGAAAACCGAGTCAGGATTTATCTACACTACCAAAAATGACTGTTATTCTACTTCCCATGACGTTAAAATAGCGTTTTTAATGGGTCATCGCCATACTAGCTTGTATTTATGACGTCACGACCGTCATCTCTTTTTTTTCTCGCAGTGTAATTTCAGAATGTAAGTAATATTTCTGTGTATAAGTTTACACCAAATGTTATGCAATTTGGTTTGAACCGGATTTTTAACGCTCCTTGCAAATATCCAAATCTTCAATAGATATTTTGTCCCTAAAACGCCTAATTTGCGCCAAAGGAGAGTTATTTTGTTTCTAACCCACTTGTTTACCAGGGAATATGAGGAAACTAATCAAGCAAGTGAACTGGTGTGGGATAAGAAAGGATCAACCTTGATGGCATAACTATTGGTCAGAAAGGAGTGAATGACTCTTGGGTGGGATTTCGTAATCCTACATGAGCACATTATATATCATCAGATTCTACCATAACATGGCAAAACAACGAAGGGCATTAAAATGACTTAAGTATATGTGTCATCCAATGGTATCTTGTACAATGAAAATTCGCTGTTAATACCATTAGTGGGATTAGAAGAAAGTGGTTGCATAAACGGGGTGGTCAAAACTATCGGGAATATGCTTTTGGAATCCATCAGGTACAGGTTCTTTATGTATGCATATAGTATGCATGCATGCATGTATGTATGTATGTATATATGTATGTATGTATGTATGTAGATATATTGATAATTAATTTTATCGGAGACAAAAAAGACAATTTTTTTTATAAGGATATATTATTTAGCGTCTTTTAATCTATGTGATTTTCAAGGAAAAGATAGTAATTAACTGTAATGGATTGATAATTTATTTTGAGATTCAATAAATTGGGTTTGCGGCGTGGGGCTAAACGATACTGGGTGGATGAATCACATGACCTGCCATTGGGCGACGTAACCCAGTGGTCTTTGTGTATGTGTCCACACAAAGGTTTCTGTATATATGTCACTCAAAAGTAATAAATATGTGTGAACAAATGATATATAAAGTGGAAATTGGGTATTACACACCCTAGCGTAACTAAAAATCTAAGTAGACATACACAAAGGTATAAGGCTATATTATTCAACGTCTTTTAATCTATGTTACTCAAGGAAAAGACAATAATGAGCTGCAATGGTTTCGTAGTTCAACTTGAGATTTATAAACTGGGCCTGCAGCATGGGGATAAAATATACTGAGTGGGGTGAATCACCGCTTTTAAATGATCACTTAGGTGATTGCGAGATTGCATTAGCTAGGTTAAATATAAAATGGAAATTATGAAATGGGACTAGAATCTCTGTTCGTAATCAGATTCTTTAGACTCCCTAGTGCAAGTCGTCTTAACGCCGGGGTGGTAGTGAGGCGACGTTTAACCGTGCATCTTTTGACTTTCAAACACTGGTCTTGGATTATCAATGTTCTTGTGTTTGTATCACGTAGACCCGTTACTAACTATCCTATGCAATCAGTGAATCATGTTGGTACATAGGGCGTTACCCCAGATATGTAAAGAGAAAAAAGCCTTGATTTGCGAGAAAAGACCTGAAATTAAAACTAGATTAGAGTATGTTCAGAGAATAACATGAAAATGAAACCAGAAACTGTAATGATACTTAGAGTCCACAAGGCTAATATTTCACTCTGTCGGCTTTCACTATAGTTGTCTCACATATTTTGGGACAGCTGTTATCACAATGACTCCAATTTGGAATCCACTTTCTCGAGGCTGAATATCTGGGCCTTCAATTCATTGATCTTTGCATGTAAACATTTCAGACTTTTACTTGACACTCATCAATAGAAATCATAGATTCACATATGCAAAAGCTATAGAATTTGTAAGAATACTATAGATGAGCAAATTGCAAAAACGTGGCCTTGAACTCATAAACATTTCAAGTCAAACGTTTACACTTTTACTCGAAATCCAGTCTGTAAAAATCATAGTTGCACGCTAGCAAACGACTTCCAAACTTTGTGATATACTTTAATGGGAAATATACCTAAACCTGAAAATTGTATCCGGTGGTGTAGAACCCTGAATCAGTCTTGTTGTAGGGTATAGAATCAATCCCGTCTTTATCCAACTTCTGGTAATGGGGATAATCATATTGCCCTTTTCTGCTTGTAGAAAGCATCTTTGATAGGAAGGGGTTGTTTTTTCTTTGTCGACGTCTTCATTGAAAACAATCTCATCCCTTGAACTGTCCTATTGTATACTCGATTGGCAGCCGAAATGTATGGTGAAGTAATCGGGTGGTCGCGCCCGTTTCTTGTACACAATATGATAAAGTTTCTCCAAAGGTTTACTGACCACTTGGTTATATGATAAACGTGTAAATCTTGTTTGGATCATGAGTTTTGACGAGAACGTTGTTATCCTTTCCTGATTTCAATGTTTGTTTTCAGTACGTCGACATCCACGACTTGACGGGAACGACAGTTGAATGTGAGTCCTTTCACTTTGCTTTTCGTGTGATGTTGTCCTTTCTTATCTCAATATTGATATCCGTAATTATTAGGTCCTCCACTGGCAGAACTGTGAAGGATATCTTGGGAATTTTGGTCCGTCCGTGCTCCTAAACACTTGTCTTTCATGTGTTGATGATAGCATCCAGGTCGATCGATATACCTACATACAGAACTATCCGTATCAAAGTAGAGAACGCAGTCATTGATAGGTTCAGAACCGATTACAACTTCAGACGGGCGTTGGCAGCAATAATCACGTTGGCACAAACTCACTGGGTTCGACAAACTCGAGTGTCTCTTTGTAATTGACCAGGATTAAGTCTTCTTGTACGACTGTAATGTGTTTGATAAATTTCTTTGATCGTCTACGAACTGAAAGTATTTACTTTGATCTGTAAAGTATTCTGTCTCAAGCATCATCAGACGCTTAGCTAGTTTTACCCACAAACAATTTGACATGAATTGAGTTCGACTAGCAGCTTTGGGTCCTTTATCTGCCCTTTCATTACCATTTATGCCAATGTGTCTAGGCAGCCAGCAGTACAGAATACCTTTCCCAGATTTTATGAGAACATCATGTTCTTCTAATATCAGGGATATTAACGTGTTGTCAGATTTAAGATTCTGCAAGGTTTTCAATGTGGAAAGGGAATCCGACAAGATGATGTGGTTTGTTTCTGAGAGGTTTCGATACAGTTCAAAGCTTTTAGTATGGCTGTAATTTCTGCAGTAAAATTTGAGGCTTTATCCGGTAACTGGCTCGAGATTGTGCCATGGGGTGTTGCGATGGCAGCTTCAACTTTGTCTCCGCAAGGTGAATAAGTGTCACTGTCAAGTGCATTTTTTTAGCAATAGGTCACACCTGAGAATGCCGAACAACAGGGGTATATTTACCACTTTAGCACTAGGATCAAGACAGTTTGCTGCTTTCTTAGACATTCAGAAGGCCTTTGACACTGTGAATCATCACGGACGTTTCCTACAACAAAGAAAACTAGTCATTCATGGAAAGATTTTAAATGTAATAAAGGATACATAATCAAATGTCTAAAGCATTGTCCTTATGAACGAATTAAACTTCGAACCTTTTCCAATAGAACTGGGCATTCGGCAGAGAGGAATTTTATCAACATTTTTATATCTTGCTTATATCAATGACCTTTTACAGGAATTGCATGAGTCAGAATTAGGGCAACTTGTTGGTTCCACTCCATCTGGAAATACAGCTTTAGCGGATGATATAACTCAGAATGTAAACATACCCCTCCTTTTGCAAAAGATGCTTGATACATGTAACAGACACTCCATAACATTGAACTTCACCTTCAACGATAGTAAAAGTTGTGTATTAATATTAAATCAAAATAGACAAAAAGCATGCGAGAAGTTTAACTGGATAATAGACAATCATACTATTCATATTTCAAATATAACTGAGCATGTTGGATTTCCTGTGTGTTTCTAATATAAATTGTCTGTTAAAAGTAGACAAGGCTTGTACTAAGGTCGAAAATCATTGTACTCTCTTGTAGGGGTTGGCACAAATGAAGCTAGATCCAATCCTTTTACCTAGAAAAAGGTGCGATAGCCTTTTATGGTTCTGAAGTTTGGTCGAATATCAGACTCAAAGATTTAAGAAAGCTCGAGGTATTTCAGCACCATTGCACCAAATGTTGCAAGACCTTAAACACACCACACGGTGAGGAATGAGCAAAAGTTTACTGAGGAAACAGGGAATGTGTCGGAAATTCATAAAAAGAAACCTCACTTTCTTGGAAAATTATGCAACTTTCCAGAAAATGTAACATCTAAAAGAATATTTCTATTCAGATTATACCTATGTCTTTCTAGAAACGATGTTACAAAACATAAAGTTTCTGTTTCCGATATATGTAGCATTTTCTACAAATATAATATTTATGATTTTTTAAAAATTTGTGTTAGGAACAAAATATTTCCATGAAAAAACAATGGAGACAAATTATAAAACATGCTATTCACAAGAATAAAAACGAGCGCTTGAGTAACTTGTCCTACTGACATGTCCTACAAAAGATTAAAAAATGTTAATTCTTCAATAAACTCTCAATTTTGTGGAAGTTTCCATAGAAAACAAGAGAGTTACGTTAATTACATTCCTTGCAAACGTTCTAATAACGGTACGAAATAATACCATACAAGTTTGTAAACACTGCAGTTATTTTTCACAGATTTAACAATCCATGCATTTATTTATTGTGTTCCTTCAGTTTATTCAACATCTTCTGGGTAAGGAATTTCCCAAAGGTGTCGGCTTAGATGAGCCCGAAACACAAAATTTTTTTATAATGACTGCTTCAGTGTTCCCTACATTTGTAATTCATGGAGTCTTTCCTTAGTAATAAGATTAATAATCTAAGTTTGGAAGACATGTAATAGTATAAATCATCACAGTCGTGTGCTCTTGCTTGCTGTTTGTGACATTACATATTAAATATTATTTATTTTTTAAAATAACAATAATTAAAATAATTAAGTTTTGGAGGATTGTGCATGAGTGCTCCTCACCTTTTAATAACTATGGTAAACAAAGATCAATGAATTCAAGATGCGGACATTCAGTCTCCAGAATGTGGATTGCTAATTGGGGTTGTGCTGATAACGGGAGTCCCAAAATGTGCGAATAAAACTATAGCAAAAGCAGACAGAACGAAATATAAACCGTATGGGCTATAATTATCATTACAGTTTCTAGTTTAATTATCCTTTTGAAAATACTCTAGTCTAGTATTAATTCCAGGTCTTTTATCGCAAATCAAAACTTTTTTCTCATTACATATCTGGGGTAATGCCTGTATGTACCAACATGATTCACGGAGTGGGAAAACTGATTGCATAGGCTTGTTAGCAACGGGTCTACGTGATGCAAACCCAAGAACATTCGTAATCCAAGACCAGTGTTTGAAAGTCATACGACGCACAATAAAACGTCGCCTCAAGACCACCCTGGTATTAAGACGACTTGCATTAGGAAGTCTAAAGAATCTGACTACGAACAGAGATTCTAGTCCAATTTCATAATTTACATTTTATGTTGAAAGCGATGATTCGCCACACTCAGTATATTTTAGCCCCACGCAGCAGGCTCAGTACGTACATATATACTATATGCATACATCTATACATACATAAATAGCATCTACCTGATGGATTCCAAAAACACATTCCCCATATTTTGGATTACCCCGTTTGTGTGACCACATTCTTATAGTCCCGCCAATAGTCGTAATAGCGAATTTGCATTGTACATGATACCATTGGATAACACATATTTATTAGCTTTTAGCTACACACACACACACACTCAAATATATATATATATATATATATATATATATATATATATATATATATATATATATATATATATATATATATATATATATATATATATATATATAAGGACAATCCTACTTTTAGATTACACCATATAATTTGGTACCTTGCGGTGACAACTTTGTATAATGAATATGTACGGGTCATTACCCGTAGGGTATATTCTGTCGTAAATATTGGAATGAATGATAAAGGCATTAAAAATGGACAGAACAAAAGAAATGGGAAACATATTTTGTGTCGTCGATTTACTGTCACCCGAAGGTAAAACAATATACATTCATGTATGTGACCTACCATTTGGCGACGTAGTGTAATGGTTCATGTCTATGTGTGGCCCTTAGGTATTTTGTATATATGACGCTCAAAGGTAATAAATATGTGTCACTCAATGATATCATACACAGTGAAAATTTGCTATTACGACCATTAGCAGGACCAAAAGAAAGTGATCACATAAGGGGGGTTGTCTAAATATCGGGGTTCCGCTTTCGGAATCCATCACGTAGTGGTTATGTATGTATGTATGTATGTATGTATGTATGTATGTATGTATGTATGTATGTATGTATGTATGTATGTATGTATGTATGTATGTATGCATGCATCTACAGATATATTGATAAATATTTTGCTCGGAGACAAAAAAGACTTTTGTTCTCACGTTTCGGAACGAAAAATGAGGGTAGAAGTCAAAATGGCGTATGGTGAATACTGAGTTAGTTTTTAAACAGCATAGCACCCATTTAAAATTTCATGTCCTTACGATAGAGCGTGAAAAGATGGGGCTTCGCACTGACTTCAGATGATGTTTAAACATATTTTACTGTTTAATGGTAGAGACGGCTAAGGTAATGACAAGACACAGCGTCCGAATTGTGTACTGCAGATAACTTGCACAATAATACAAATCTCAACAGGGCAAAATAAAGTCCACTCTTCTCCATAATATTATTAAAGGCAGGCATAAAAAAATGATATGGTCCTCGATTCAACTTTGATCTAGAATTGATTTACCATTCATAAATAATAATGATAACATGAATCTGAAATAAAAAAAAAAAAACTTTACAACAGAGGCTTTTTCCGACTCGAAATCGGACTGTATCTAAGTCGATCAGTGTGAAATGTCCAGTTAGCAAGACACCTTACTTCAACCACTGTCCGTTGTAGTACGTAAATGTGTTGCAGTTAATATTTATTATCTTGATTATTGTGAAAGAATGTTCAAGTGATGATGGAACTCTGTGAGGTTTTGCTACCTTGTGTGTGATTATAAACCTAACTTTTATAGCCTTTTGTTTTCAAAACCATCAGTTCCTTTACTGATTGTAGTCGTTTTAGGAATCCTGCACACAAAATCTTACCACAATATCAAAACTGCACAGAAATACTCTAAAATGGAAACATTCCACTGTTGTTCCTTTTGTTGAAGTGATTACATGTATATCAGAAAGTTAATTCCCAGTCTAGAATAACTGTTTAAATTGGCTTTGTGTTTTATGCCTCGCGGTTATTAATACTAACGTAATTCAATATAAATTTTCCGTAATGAACGGGGATTTTTTAAATCTACTGAATAGACGCTAGTTGAAAAAAAAATTCTGGATACTTATTTATAATAAAAACAGAATTCCTCTAGGAATCTGATCACTAATTCATCTCCCATGGAACTTAATGTTAATATATTAAAACATACAAATAATGTGTGCATTAGATTGGCATACAAAGCACACATACTTTCATTAATGATAGTCAGAGACATTTGTATCAGCATTGGACAAGGAGCCGCGGTGGCACAGCGGTTAGCGTGCCGGACTCGCGACTCGAAGATTTCGGATTCGAATCCTACCTTCAAATCAGCCTAGATCGGCTACCACGGTGTGTCCTTGGGCAAATTACTTCATTCCAATTGCCTCGGTAATTAATAACCTACTTGTGTTTATGTGCCGTAAAACCAAACCAAACCAGTCAGCCTTGAAAAGCCTTTTTTCAGAGCCTCGTGCTGTTAACTAGGGCGAAGCCCCGGTCGGCACCTACTAACATAGCTTCGCACCAAGGGTCCATATGATATTTGGTCAGTATGAGCTAAAACACAGGATATCAAAATAAAAGTAAATATTTTGTTTTCAACTATAGTACAGAGATTGAAATTTTTGAAATTAATAATGGAAAAAATTTAATCCATTTATTAGCCAATAAGTGCATCTCAAAAGATTTAGTACCCTATTTTTGTCCCCCACGGTAGACTGATTCCCTGGCTGTAAAATAATTAGTGGTACAATATCAATACCTAGTATCAACTATCATTCTTTTATTTTTTGTATATTGACAATCTTAGACACCAAGTATATACTATACTAATTTGGGAGATATTCTAAGCGCACTAAATGATAACGAACACTTATGTAATGTCTACATATAAGAATGAATGTTGCATTTCAAGAATGTTTATCATGTTCATACATTTTAGATGCAGATAAGTGAATAAATGCAATGATTTTAATAGTTATTCTCATAGTTTTCATTCTTTCCTGTGTGCCTGCCATTGAGATGTGCACGCATGAAATATTCATCTATAAGCATTATGTAAAAATGGGTATCAAATTGCACAACCCTATTTTGATAATTTTCGGGTATAAAGATCATATTTTAGACGCATTCAATTTCCTTAACTGGAGATTTTGTTTTCTTGAAAAATATATTAAGAAATGTTTATGGCCGCTAACAGATTCATTTTATTCTTTTGCTAGTTGAAAGCCATCTGTTCTAGACTTTAGAGGTTACTAAACACAGCACACTTTTTCTACCGTTTTTACAAAATCAGATAAAAATTCCAATGTTATATGCAAAACCTAATCCAGGATCCGGGTTTCAAAACTTTATCCATCAAAAAAACATGTTAATTATATCTCATAATTCAAAAATTAATCGCATCGACTAGACAACCCGATACCGCAGCTTTCTTGCCAAATTCTAAATCAGTATTACGTATTGTGCAGAGACACAATACTAATTTTAAAAAATGATAGAAACTTGATTTGATTAACAGTATTTCCATAAATATATTATGATAAACATTAGTCAAGTTTACTCAGTAAATCTTTTTCTTTTTTAGTGTTTAAAAATCACATAAAATTTCAATGTTGGATGCAAAACCTGATCCTAGGATCTGGGTTATAAAATTTTATCCTTGAAAAAGAAGTAAAATCTCTCTGATAATTCAAAAACTGCTTGACTCGACTGTCATTATCAGAAATTTCATTGGATGATCAGTGTTCTTATAACTAAATTTTGATAAACATTAGAGTCAAAAACCTAGGCATATGTAGCTAGCCAAAGCAGTATCTGTTGCTCCGCTATCTGATTTGATGCAGCTTAAAGAAACTGATCCAATCACATTAATCTTTACATTTGTCTCGGAAGATGGTTGGGAATAATCATAGCAGCCTGGGTTTTTCTTACAAGTCAATTTACGTGGACATCTTGCAAGTCACCATATTGAAAACCGAGCAGGTCAAATAACAAGTAGTCATTCAATTTTACTTGCCATAGACAGTAACGTTTCATTCGCAATAGGGCCATATTGGAATGGGTACGTTAATTTAAATCTACCAAACGGAAACTTACTATTTTATATGCAGAACCGTCAAATAGTTTTGATAATTACATCTTAAAATTTGACATTGGTGAAGATATCAAGAAACACAGAGCACAGCTTGATATAAGGTTTTGGGAAAATCAGTTAAACTCGGTAGCATGGATTGCTTCAACTAATTGTGGAGAAGAGTATTGGCACTTAATAAATCAACTAATACCACAGTTAGTCAAAAATAGTCTTTTGGTTTGATGATTACGTTTAAGTAAGAAAAATATTATGCGAATATACAATAACCGTATCTAATACACAAGCTTGTAATGCAACCAACAACGTAGATCTGAAACAATTAGTAGAAACTATAACAACTTGAACACCTACTAATCATGAGTGGGGGTACATTGATGAAAAACTACTTGAATGATAATGACGTGATTGAACATGGAGTATAAAGAGTTGGATCTGATGAACATATAGCTGATAAAATAAGGAGAGCATTCAATACAAATAATACGTATTATTGATGGGGATGTCAAACTGAAAAGGAAATTTAAATAATAGTAAATGAAGGTAATCCCAAAACACCAACGTTTAGTAGACTGGACATATCTTTCTTCAGGATAGCAACGGATTAACGGAGGAGAGAAGAGCAAGATTAAGTCAACCTCTTGGTTATTATGTAATTTGTATTTTAGGTGCCCAAGTTCAAAACAGAACAAGTATTACATAGTCTGTTTCAACTGTTCAGGAGGACAAGGTTGGATAAGGACCGAGTTTTGTCCCCAAATAAGCGATAAATTTAAGTATCTGCAAGACCATTTGTTATGGTTATACCACAGTCACTGTATGTCCACTGCAACATATATTCATATGATGTAATGAAACACTGTTAAATAAACTGTCAGTTTTGTTCCCAAATGGACGTATGTTCGGCAAAAACCTAATATGTTGCTATATTTCTGCATCTTGAAAGACTTCAAAAGCTACCACAGCAATCGAGAACAATTTGTGATTTCTTTCTACTCTTTTTTAACCATCTTACACATATACAAATTTCATACGTGCTCTCGATTGCGCTCATCCCTAATGAAAAAAAAATGAAGACAAACTGTGTTCTTAGCTTACTTATTATGTGTCCATTGTCATATGGGCCTAGAAAGTCTAATTCAATGTATCACAAAAATTCGGGGGGGGGGGGGTGTGTTCCCTTTTCTTTACACAAACTGACATTTAAATGTCGACTACCATTTGTATGGAGGAGTGTATTCTTTGTGCCTTTTTTCTTATCGCGTTCTGAGGCATTTTTGTTTTAGCGCAAATCGTAATAAATCTGAATATTGGGGTGAGTGTAGCTAAATATAGAAGAAGCGCATGAAGGAAGTCGACCCGCAACAATAACAACAAGAAACAGTTTATATTGCACCCTTCTATGAACTCACAATCTTGAACTCTGACAAATATTATCAGAATAGGAGACAATATTGTGAATCACACCAATGCAAGCTATGAAAGTTCTGAAATCAGCATTGAACCCAGTTAAAATGCAATATTTGTTAGCATCATTGTTCATTCGTTTCCATTTGATGCATTAATTTAGTATACAACTTTAAAGTATCCCCTGCAATAGACAAAACTATTGACTTGGATCTCGATCTCCATCAGACTATAACACGGAGAAATAAAATTGACTGCAATAGTTTTTCTTAATTCATGCAGGTGCATTTTATCAAGGCCGTGGAATGTCTTTGGCGTTCACGTGTGGCACTTCCTTGTCCTTTTTCATCTGCTGGTGATATTGATTTGATTGCTGCTTTTAGTGTCGTAATTTCATCTATTTATAATACAGTAAAAGCAGCAAGGAAATCAATATCACAAGAAGAGAAAAATCGACAAGGCAGTGCAGTAGGCATACATTGAATGCCAAAGGCATACCTCGTTTAAGGAGACACAAAACACATCCTAGATGTGGTGCAACTGCTGTGACTAAAATATCTGGACGAAACTCTGGCTAAATCAGGCAAACAAATAGCAACAGAGGAGGAATACAAGTTTGTGGCAAACAAATTGAACTTGCAGATATAAATATTTGAGAGTTTGTTCGATGAACTACATGGCATATAGAGAATTTTAAACAGATGTTTCATTTTGCAACAGCTTGATTCAAAAGAGTTGAAACACAGAGGTGAGGATCTCGAACATACGGAGGTGGATATAAAAAAGAATTTGAATACAGAACAAATAAAAAGTGACGATCTTTAAAACATGAAACATGGTGGAAAGGTATTCTTTGGAACGCTTTACATATAAAAATGTTTGCTGTTTTTTAATTTCTGCTATAGCTTTTGCAAATTGGAATCCTCGACAAACCCCCCCCCCCCAAAAAAAAAAACTCGCCGTACAATATAAATACCAAACGGCAAAGCTCGAGGAAGTCCTGTGGCAAAGCATGGAATGAGCGAAGCTCAAGAGTCTATGGTACATCAAAGTCCAACAGGAAATCCCGTACCACCTTGCAACAACTATTACATTCTTCAAATGTTGCAGAATTTGTTTACTAGGAATGTCTGAGACAAAGAACATGGTAAATATGATTTACCACTCATGGTTAGACACAGCTTTAGCAATTTTATTCAGTATATTCATGCAAAATCTAGTCTGTTACAAGATAGAGACCCAGTGTAAATTCTCTTTCGATGAGTTGTTTAAACTGTTGCTGCCTTTGACTATATAGGAGTTTATCTAGAACTATATAAACGCGAAAGAATTGCTGCCGGATAAAATTAAACCTTAGGTAAAATACATCTAGCCTCGTTCTTTGTCAATATGCGTTCGTTTCTGCAGCCTTTCACAATATTTTGTGCAACGTTTAATATCCTGAAAAAGTCTGTAATGTTTTGCATTTCATGATAAATTCTACCGATGAAAGAGTTTGGTTCTTTGAAAGTTGTATTGTGTTTGATGTTGCTATGATACCAACTGAAACAATTAAATTGTGTCCAAAATTGATATATTGCCCTTTGCAACCGATCCAGTAAAGCCAGTTGAGGCAACTAAATTATTTATCCTCAATATTATAAAACTAAATTGTCGAATCTCGCCTGTCACTGCTCTAGTAGTATTTTTATTATTTAACTACTATATTAGATGTAAAGAAAAATGTAATATATTTTTAATTAGTTTGCGTCACTATTTTAATATACAACTACGTGATAATTTTATGTGTACAACTGCGTTACTATGAGGTGTAAAATGCCACGCTGTATATCTTCAGAATCCCTCTTATATGACTGAGTTAGTAGTTTTCTAATTTTGATATTTAGCGTTGTCGTATCCTTATGAGTGAGTTCATGGAAAAATATAATAATGCGCTGGTAATTTTTAAATTTGATTGTAAGTGTCTTTGTGTTCTCATACAAGTCCGCTAGTGTGAATATTATACTGTGCGAGTATTTTGTAATTTCTACTTTTATTGTTCTCGTTTCCCTATACGAGGTGGTGATGCACACAAATATGACTTTTCCAGAACTCCTAATATGGATTTTCATTGTTAGTGTTCTCGTACTTCATAAGAGTGCGTTGATATAAAATATACTGCGACAGTAATTTGTTACATTTTATGTGTATTGCTCTCGTATCGCGCTATACGATATGGTGATGCACAGAAAAAAGACTACTTCAGAACTGCTGATATATTTTTCTTGATTTTACTGTTCTCGTAACCCTGTATGAGATGGTAATGCACAAAAATATCACTGTGCCAGAACGCCCAATATGAATTTTGATTTTTATTGTTCTTTTATCCTATATTAGTGCGTGAATGTGAATGTGTTATACTGCGCTAGTAATATTTAATTTTGATATTTATTGTTCTCGTGTCGCTTATACGAGGTGGTTATTAAAAAAAAAAAAAAAAAAAAAATAACGGCGTAATCGTTCTCAAATATATTTACTACTTTCATGTATCTCCCCATAATAGTTCAATGGTGGCCACTCTCACCTTGATTTGCGACAATTTTCCCCTAGTGGTCCCCACTTCGACCTTACCTTACTATGGAAATATACGCCAAGTATCTTACTACGTTATCAACACTTGCATACGTACGTTGGTCGACCGCAGAGGTTTTTCCCGAAGGGTGGGGGACAAAGCCAATTTAAATCTTACTGCAGGCTTGAAGCTGTATCTATCTATCTATCTATCTATCTATCTATCTATCTATCTATCTATCTATATATCTATCTATCTATCTATCTATCCTGAACAATGAATTTTTACAACATCAAGGGAGGAGGGAAACTGCCCCTTACCCGCCCCCCCCCCCCCCCCATTCTGTGGACGCTGATGCATACATAGCCACGAATTGCTCCCACCATGGACTGTTGTAAACACCAAGTAAACCGAACATGGCGAAGTTTCCTCAGATATAATTTAAATTGATGAAGCGATTGGTCCACTAGCCATCATAATTGGTTCGATGAGGAATCCTTAGTGCCGTTTGTATTACATTATGTACAATGCAAACGAATGTTTGCAAAAGAAAATACAACTAAACTGCAGTTTTTTTTTCCACAAACGCCGAAAATTATCTTTGATTTGTCTGATAAATTTCACCACTATGCCAGCACACGTGATGGTGTAGTTCAGTTAACCAAATATTGACCTCGTTTCTTTTTCTGTACCTGATAAGGTATCATGGGTTTTGTGTTCGTACTGTGGGGTTTTTGTGTGTGCTTTTTTTTTCTTTCTTTTTTTTCGAGTCTATCACGAATCTTGATATAATGCCGTAGAGTAGATTCAAGGTCCATTTCATAATTTGGTCTAATAGTAACAAGTTGAGTTGGTATACAAGATTTTGAAAAAAGCATATTTTTCCCACTCTGTTCTAATACATGATGCGATTATTTATATTACTAGTGGCTTTGAAAGAAAGGTATATATGCGCTTGTTTCAAACGAGGTATAAACATCTAGGTATCCTTGACATAATTTAAATAGTTTTAACTTTCTGGATTCAACATTTTCTTCTCAGTACACTAATAAGACTAACTTTTATTTACTTGTCTTGCCATAAAATTGTAATACATGTTGCGTAATGTTTATGAAAGTTATAATATCTTTCATATAATTGTTTGAAATTGGCTTGTATCTTAATAACTATGTACAGAAATTTAATAAGTTAAGTTTTCGCAACATTTATTATGCTCCATCCTTTAGGTTTATATTTAAACTCAGATACAACTAAAATGGGACCAGTTCCATTCTCCATTATGGAAAAATGTTTATAACGTATAATCTTCAAAAGAAAATAAACTTCAAATAGTTCAATACTTCTCTGACAATAGCCTGCAAATTATCTCTAACTATGTATAGAAATTTAATAGGTTACGTTTTTTAATATTTATTTTGCTCCATCTAGTAGGCTTATATTAAAGCACAGATGCAACCAAAATGGGACCAGTTCTATTCATCATCATGGAAAAATGTTGGTATCGCATAATAGTAGTATAATGGGCCACTCAGGCGACAAAGAGTAATTCTATGTTAAAAAGGGTCTGCGGATTCTGGCGAAAAGTAAAATTTAACATTAGGACATCATTTATTTTTCGTCATTATAGGGACAAGGGGAACTTAACATTAGGTTACCCTTGTTATGGGTTTATAGAGACAAGGGGAAATCCTATATTAAAAATGTCCGTAGGTTTTATCCTTTATAAATCCTCATCAGTGTCGATGACAAATGTTACAAATTTGCCAACCCTAGCACTGACTGCCTGTATTGTAGCTCAAGAGTGGAGAGCTTAGAATTTCGACCATCCTGAATTTAAGATTCTCACTAAAACCCTCTGCCCATGTCACTGGCAGCAAGTTGTATTTCAAACATGTTGAGTATCAAGTCAGACAAATTCTCATTCATCAGTATTGGAAGACCAGTGTTATTTTGCTACGTTCTCGAATGCACACGGAATTTAGTTGGAGCCAGATTTGGTTTTTAAATTTGTTACAATTCTGCCAGCCTATATTGACTTGACCTTATCTTACGTTGCAGTTTGTTGTCCTAGATTTAAGACGAGGGGTGGAAATGCTATCTTTGAACTGTTTTTGAGATCATCATTTTATATGCTACATTTTTCAAACTAACGAAATTGACATGTATGAAGTTACTATCTATTTTTTAAATTGCAACATTGTATATTCCAGTTTTTAAAACGGCAAAACTTAATTATTCATTTAACACGAGGAGCGAAATGTACCCTGTGAAAAAATACAACAGCTGTACATTTGTTCACAGACATTTTGAATACGGCAAGTTATTATGACGCGTACAGACATAAAACACGCAGATATGTAATAATTGAATAGTATCGCAGTTTTAATGATAATTTGGTGGCCCTGAAAAGGACTTTTCGGATGACTCTGTATATTTTGAGAGAGAGAGAGAGAGAGAGAGAGAGAGAGAGAGAGAGAGAGAGAGAGAAAGTAAAAAAGTTCTGCAGAAATTCAGTTAACATTTTTTATAAATCAACATTTTAAAAAAAAAGCCCAGCTGACTCAAACATGAAATAATGAAGAGATGGGATCAGTGCTAGTTCCTTCCTCTTCATATACAAATGAGAGAGACACAGATTGAGAGAGAGAGAGAGAGAGAGAGAGAGAGAGAGAGAGAGAGAGAGAGAGAGAGAGAGAGAGAGTAAAAAAAATAATGTAATAATTTTTGCACAAAACCAGTTAAGATCATTTTTTTCTAAATCAACATTTTTTTTAAAAACATAAAACAATTTGTTTTTCTTAAATCATTATTCAAAATTACAGAAGAAAGATATTCGAAAGCTTTTCAATATATAAAACCTATTACACAGTCCTATGACAAAGGTACTTTTTTCTGCTCAAACTGAGCAAATTTAATTAGGCTCTGTTATCATCACCTTGTCAAATACATTACACAGTACTGTTAATCTAAACATTTCTCTCCGCCAGTTCTGTAATAAGATACCTCCAATGTTAGGGCTGGTGGTACATACATTGTCTGTATATAGCATGATTGTTTTGGTCATTTACATTTTCAGTGTAATTATATAAACATATGTATATATATATATATATATATATATATATATATATATATATATATATATATATATATATATATATATATATACATACACCATATATATTTTGTCGTTATTTTGTTCCACACTGATGCCGGAAGACAAAGAAGCACGAGTTTACGCAAGGTAAATATTTCTTATTCTATATCATTTTAATACTTTAAAATATATATTTTTACATTATTATTACTTTTCCGTTTATTTTTACATTCTTTAATTGTATGTGTATAACAGTGCATAGCACTTGACACTTCCTAGCCTCTTTATTCCGTATATCTCATAGAAAAGTGTCCTAAATTTTAAATTAATCTGTCAGAGTAAGTTAAAATTATTAAATATAATTTACATAGTGTATTTTACAACATTCTCCATGGTAGGCATAGTAAAGTCAAACTGAATCTGATACTCTTCTTAACCATAATAACATTTGGACATTAGTAATTATCATTAACTATGTTTTTATCACACATTGTCTTTAATTTATATATCTACATGTAACTTAGAAAATGTATTAAAATTCATCCGATATCATGTAAGATGCAGATCGAAAACTTACAGAAGTACAATAAATTATATTTACTAACATTATCAAATACAAAGATCACGGAATGTCTGTAGCACTTGGAATTTTTTTTTTTTTTTTTTTTTTTTTAAACCCCCAAAGAAACTTCTAATGTGTTCAGAGAACAAACATGCCGATGCCAATATGGTAACATTAAAAACAAAAATTAAAAATGTAATGTTAACTTCTTGGGTCAGTTAAAGGCCATAGTCCATAATTTTAAAGGAAACAAAAGGTGAACATTTAACTTGACATAGATCTTGTAAGCCTATAATCATAATAAAATGTTGTGCCAAATCAAAATTTGTGATGCAAAGATAATCTTCTAAGTCAACAAGCCAGTTTTTAGTCACATTTTCACATAAAATCTTAAAATAAAACTTGATCTAGTTCTCCTTGATGCTAAACTAACACTAATTATAACTGCAGTTATCACGAAGTTCTTTGCAAGTGAGCAAAAATGAAACTTATGTTGTATGGAACAGATATGGACAACGCTATGTGATCCCTCCGTTGGATATGGCAGTACAGGGTGTAACAAGATAACCGGGTTGGATTTCGGATTTATAACAGAACACTTTTGATGGTGATACAAATGCAATGTTTATTGATGAATGACTTGAATGGGAAAAGGGTTATGATTAATACGTTCGTGTATAAGGTCCAAATATTAGACAAATTAACATAATCCGCACGAACCTAATAATGTAATCCAAATATGAATACAAATAAATAAATACACAGTACAAGGACAAAGGTTAATGACTCACAGTAATTTCAGACGACGAAAAGAATGACGTGTTTTACTCGAATAGTAAAAATGATGTTCTTTACACATATAGTAAAAATGTATACGCTCAGATAATGAAAAATGAGGTACTTTATTCAAATAATAAATTGACGAAAACAGTGGGATAGATATCACAAAATATCTTTACAATCCCAAACCCCTGGGTATCACAAAAGCCCAAAATTAGCCCACAGCTAAAAGATTACATGTATGGAGTAACTCAAAACACTAGGTCACTAGCACACTTGGCTACCAGTCACACTGGTCAATCAAGCAGTCAGCATTACAGGTAGTTACCGACCACCATTCAATTCCTTGGTCAATCAAGCGATCAGCGCCCAACAATCGGTCAGCAACGCCGATCACCTGCTACTCAAGCAATACACTGTTAATTCAGCTCTACGGCTGCTAAGGTTAGCTTTACAGCTGCTATGGTCAACTTCTATGGTCAGCTCTACAGCTGGGACCTCGTCGACTCGGATCAACTGAAAATAAATCTAACACCGTGTATTATGATTGACACGGGCATATACGATAACACGTAATGACGTTATATACGGCAAGTTATACAAATTACATTATCGGCACAACATTACAAAGCGATAAACAAGTTCAGAAGTGAACCTACCAGTGTCCGATAAGAATCTTATGGTGCTAAACGTTTCCTAAAAATGTCACTTTATATTGCTAATATAAAGCTCTTGTTAAGTCACAAACAAGAATAGAAAATATTTAAATGTACTACACAAGCCGAAGCTACATATAAAATATACATCAGAAATTAATAAATAATTTACATACCTCTACAGCTGAAGATGTGCAAATCCTTAAGTAGACTGCTCACTGACAAGACGTTCCGTAATGTAAAGATTTAGTCTTAGGGTGAGGCATTTATACACAGACGATGCAGCCTTACATCGTCCCTGCGCTTGATGTATTCGGTTTTTCCCATCGAAAGCACTTCGCACGTGCGGCATAGGGTGAACCGAACTCACTGTTTCGAAATATTCTACAATATACATAACTCACCCTCGGGTATCGTTGTTACAATGAAAAACGAAACCCGAGTACATGTATTTAATAAATTAAAGGGATTTATACAATTCCGTGACACAGGGGTGCAAATACATTAACGGTCTTCAAGTTTACCGGAAGAAAATATCAAAGATCGCATGTACATCGTTTGTGCATTTTTATTGAGGCTAGACATTAAATGTACAGTATTTTATATCAAAAGTATCGAATTAACTCTTGAATAGAATTAAGATATCTATTTTAAACCATATTTAATCTTTTACACTTTTCTCAACATAAGATGCTTAAATATTAATAAAACCAGTTGGTGTGCATAAATTATGATTGCATGACAGTGTCATATACAATTTTATTAGTAATAACATCAAAATGCTCTCAATGATTCTTTTCAGAAAGTATTCCTGAACTATGTCTGTAAAAATATCCTCGTTGAAAGACCTGCAGTTTTCTATCCTTGATGGAGTGTGCTACGCTCCATCTGAAGACTTTTTAAAACTACTTAAAGACAACCATACTAGGACCATTGACAAGGAATTGCGTGTTGCAAATGTTCTGAGAGAAATACAGGGATACAAACACTCCAACAAAGTAGTAGATGGCAAAACATATCTTACATTATCAGCAATATTACATTATTGCTTTGCTCATGAATATGACAGAGTCATTTGCAAGAACATTGTAGAAACTGTGCAAAACTTTGTTTTTCAAACAGAAAGTAAAGATTGTGATAAAACAATTCTAAATTTATACAAGACTGTGGCTTATGGTCATTTGAAGGTTACATACCTTGAAGAACATCTATTGTCAGAATTTCAAGTCAAAGAAGATATACCAACCCTCTATAGTTAATACAGAACTCAGTTTTCTGCAACGGAATGGACTAAAATTTGTCTCTTTGAGTACCATTTTATTCGCAGAGATGAAGACATTTCAATTTTATATGAAGATGAAGTAAAACAAAAATGGAGGTTCTATGAGGAAATAAAATTAGCTCATGGACTAAACAATGCAATTGTGACTGAGTCAAGCAGATTAATTTCCAAACGCAAGCAGAGAAAGTCGGCTGCAGAAAGACTGGATGGAGTGCACAATTTCACAGGCCAGGACCACTATGCAGAGATAATAGAGGCTGCAGTGTTAACTAAAGCCGATCTTTACTACCCTGGCCATATAAAACTGGTATCTTGTGTTGAATGTTCCCCCTATTGTCAGCAACAAACCGGTATTCATGTCTTTGTGGAAGTTAGCAGGAATTTTGATCCTGTTTAAGACGTTGCAGACCTAATCAGGCATGTTTTGTTCAGTGACCATAATGCATTCTGTCCAAATATTGTATTCTTTCGTGCTGATGGCCTTGTTGAATATAAGCATGGTACAAGTTTCAGTAGATTTCATGTTCAAGATGACATCATGCTGTTTAAACTTCAAGAACATATTGTCTTTGAAAGCAAAATTACTGGACATGTCTCAGCTGCACCAGATAAAGAAAGTGTGTGCACTGCATGTCAGAGCACGCTTTCATACAAACCGCTGCACTGGAAGACATATGGTTTGTTAGAAGAGTGGCATTTTGACATACCTTTACTAGTACAAATTATTCTGGAAGGCTTCATTAACCGCAAAAGCATCCGGAAGGCAAAGGCTCCAGTGACATTAATAAAAACAAAGCTTTTCCAACTATACCAAGCGTACGACAGACTTTTAAATATCTTCAACAGAACACACACATGAATCATTCAAGACAGGGATACATTGGAACTTGCAATTTATTATCACAGCATAAACACTGTGTTTGACATAACAGCTGAAGCAGGAACAACAAGAAGCTTAAGAGAGGCAGAGAGATTGTTGAAAGCAAACTCAGAACCTGATCTGTGCTATTACAAGTCCTATATTAAGCGGTACTCAGTTTTCTGTAAAACAGAAAATGGAGTGCAACATAAGATAACCAGGATAAGAGATTGTCTCTTGATCTTGATGATAGACAACCTTGTAAGACTGAAACACAAAAAGTGATCCCGATCCTGGTGAAAGCAGATCACTTCAGTTGTGCACATTGCCACTCACCTTAAAGGGAATACCACGGGATGCTGCCATTGTAAGAACTTGGCATGCCGCTGAATGCAGACACAAATATGCCTTCGTATGCAGATGCATGAAAGAAATTAAGCTGACAAAAGATGAAGGACGAATGTGCATTCTAGAAGAATTCCCAGATGAGTCAGGCGTTAAACAGAGGCATGAGCGGTTGCGAAGATGGTCATTTATACCTTGGTGGTCCAAGATTTCAGAAGGTAATAATATCACTCATTATTAGCTTAAGTTGTAATAAGATTGTTATTGTATCAATCATGTTATCTTCAATTTATAAAAAGTGACAACTATAAAAGTGAACATGAAAATTAAAACTACAACTTAAGTTTACCTGCAATTTAGAGGAAGGATTGATCTCCATTGTAAAAAACATAGTAAAAACTCTATCTCATTTGATTTAGCCGAGTTTTCAGACGAAGGGAAAAAGGACATGAGTTGATTTACTTATCATTACCTCAGAAATTGATTTGATGAACCCAGAAATATATGCATTATTTGCTCTTCCTTAATACTTTCAGAAATATGTGGACTTTATCGATCAACACAGTTTCCTCCGGGGATCACAAAGACGAAAATGGCATAACTTCTGAAATGCTACCTGTTGATACTTCAGAAGTAGATCAAACAGAACTCAGTGATGATAGCATGCCTCTTCTTGAACTTGAAGAATCATTCCTGACAATGTCTCTAGATGAAACAGTTGACATCTCAACTGCATTAGAGTCTGAAGATAAACTTTATAGCAACTTCACTGTATCAGAGTTGGAATTTCAAGAAGAAAACTATGTGCAGGTATTATCAATTGTTGCACAAATTTCTCCCAAAATAACTTTAAGATAATATGTCAATCACGAAGCTTCTTTGCATCATTATCTTTCATAAAGGGCAGTGTGGATATGTGGGAAGATACACCTAAGCGACAAAAGTGACATTACTTCATCACACTGTTGGCTCAAAGAATAATGTTTTTAATATAAAGTATGAAAGAAGTGTGACTTTTAATCAAGGCAAAAGAGAAATTCTTTGTATATAAATTCTTATTCCTATCCTACATTTATCACAGTCGTCATAAGGGATGAAGAATTAGACTTACACTACTGGGACTGAATATAACAAGTAGAAGAGGATACATTTCTGTAAAACACATTTTTAATTTTGCATTTGAATGCTAGTAATATTTTTCTGTTTTTAAAGGATGGAGAGGCGGGTGCTGACACTGAAGCATATATTCCACATGATCATGATAGAGTAGACTTTGCTCATGCTGTGGATGAGGAGGAAACAGATTTGAACCAGTTTTTGGAAGATGTATTGTTAGAATCACAAAACTATTTCGACGATAAGCTGCCACATATTGAGTAAAGTACATGTGACCAAGTCCAGATGGGACATGAAGAAGAGCCTGCGTCTGATTTAACTGATTGCAAGTATGTTGATGGTGCTGATGATGAGGTGAAAACAGTCAATGCAATTGTTGGTTATTTTGGATTAATGCAATTTCGGCCTCCTCCAACTTTATGCAGACATCCAAAACCAGCTACCGGTAGAGATGATGATATACACAAGATAAGGGAAGTACTTGATGATGTGCTATTGAAAAGTGGAAACCTAAAACCAGAATATGCAGTGGGGGACATAAGAATATTATTTGGTCCAGATAATAAGATTGGAAAAAGTTTGATTGATCTTATGAAACTAAATTGCAAATATAAACGTTTTCTCCCAGAATTTCCACCTCTCCACCTCCGAAAATCAAAAATCACAAACCTTTTTGCTGCCTACAAAGAAGCAGGTCTCCTGCTGCTGCTAAAGTTCATGGTAGATGACAGTGAAAAAATGGAATGGTCCAAATTGATGTCTGCATAGAGCATAGACACAGCCACTACAATGGTTTGGAGGATCAGCATGTCAATCCACTTAGCTCTGTTTGTTAGGTTTCAACAGCATCTGCCTTGTGAAGAATCTGAGATTATTGTGAATCTGATGGAAACGTCTGGAAATGATCTTGAAAAGATTTTGAAAGATTGGGATGATAAATTCCAGTGTTTCATACAAAACGGGTGTGAAATAAATGGTACCTTTGCTCTCCATGTCGAAATGATGAAACATTGTGATGAAGTTATTGCCATTGGTCTGGCTGAACGTATGGGGGGGGGGGTCCTGATGGTTACCATTTACTTTTGTCTGCCGTGAAGTCATCCTTGCCATTTACCTTTCTCAATGGAGCAAATTCATATGCTGGATACTGCACCAATGTTATGCACTACCATTTCAGTGCAGGTGTATTCCACAGAAATATGAAATACACCCTTTTCTCCACTCCCTACAGACACAACACTGTGAATTTTGCATTGGATACCCAACGTGAAATGGAACATAAAGCTGTACTGAAAAGCTTCAGATCAGGATCAACTATGGATGCTGTCTTACCAAGGATGGATGGCCCTGATCAATGAATTAGAGGAAGTTCATGATTCACTCACAAAGGATGAAAAGTTGGGAGAGTCAACGGAATACAGAGAGGAGCATCCTCTAGATTTTACCATAAAACAACAGATCTGAAACATATTCTCCCTACTATGTCTCTTATACTGCAAAGAAATGGCCTGTCGCTGGAAGCTAGTATCATACAATAGAATATTTACTCCAAAGAATGCTTGATGTTGTCAACATTGGTGTTGGATCAAACAACAAAGAATGTTGGCATCTATCTAATCGAGAAATAAATCAACCAAGAGTCCCTGCTAGGACATACACAGCATGACAAGCCATCGTTAGAAAATGTCGACTTGCCTAAATCCTTAGTTAATAGGGTGAAGAAAATGAAAGGAAACACCATAAATCGAACTCGTTTTAAGGCCAAAGCAGCTATAAGAAGTGAAAGACAAATGAAAGAAGAGAAGCGTATCAAAAAGGTGACATCTATGAAGAAACATATAGACTGCCTTAGTTCAGAGATGAATGCTTGTCAGGCCATTTTGAAACCAGATTGTTCAAAGCCTAAAGTAATGAAAGCAACTGGAATACAGAGAGCTATTATATCCTTGCTGGTCAATCAGCTCAAAGCATCAGAAAGTGCTGTTGGTAAACAAATATGGACCTTCTGCAGGTACGGGATGATGAATTATCAGTATTAGCTGAGGCTGGTCTTGTTTTTTTAAAAGCGAAAGCCATACCAGCTGGCATATCGACCAACATCAAAGTAGCTAAAGTTCAAAGCCAAATTAGTGAGTTGCAAACAGTATTTAAACTTTGTTCAGAACAGTATTTTGAAAGATCTTTTGGGACAAATTCCTGCACTGAAGCGAATAGTAGTATGTGAAGAAAAGTACCAATTCACTCCTGATGACTTTAAAGCTGCCACAAGAGAGCAGAGAAAGAAAAAAGATGCAGCCTCTATTAGTCATCTCAAGGTCATTGGTGATATCATGACAGATGAACGATTTTGCCGCGAACATGTCATTGAAACCAATGAGGGAAAGCGCCTCATAAGCACCTACTTGGCGGCAAAAGCTGAAAGTCTTGACATCAAACAAAACCTAGTATTGGACATTGACAGCGAATTATATATACAGGGATGTACCTGTGTAACTGAAGAAACATCTGTTTGTCTCTGCAGGAAATACACAACACCTGTAAGAGCTGTTTTCTCTTCGACTGGATTGGAGCAGTTTTCTGTCCTCCAAAACATACACCAACGTAAAGGTGAAGCTGAATTAGCACAAATCGACTGGATGTTGGATAGTGTCTCTGAGCTCCAAGATGGTGATGCTGTTATAAGTATTGTCTCCTCCGGAGATATAGATTCTGTAGTCATTCATTTGTTCTCTGTTTCACAGAGTTGGCCAAGAGAATCTGATGGAAGATTTAAATATCAGGTGTTTTTGATGCTACAGAAAATGGGGAAGCTTTCAGATTTTTATCACATCACAAACATTTTGACATTGTTGGAACAGAAAACGGGCGACAAGAACATTGGCATCAAGATAGCGTTAGCTCTATGTTTAGGGGGTAATGACTACTTTCCCAAATTCCATGGCTTTTTGCACTGGAAGATATTGTCATTATTTCTGCAGCATCCAAAGTTTCGCGATAGACTTTTCAGTATTAGTTCAAGGAAAGTAGAGATGGACAATAATGTTTACATAGATTTTGTTAAAACAATGTACTGTCCAAAGGTTTATGATCCAACAAAGCTGAGTTTTCAGGAGATACGGCATCTGACTATTCAATCCAAAAGAGGACAAGCAAATAACAAATTAAGACATGCTGAGAGCTGGATGCCACCAGAAACCACTATATCCAAACTATGCTGTCTGATGAACTGACAGATAAAATATCTACAAACTGCAGGTCAGCCATCAGCTTTGTTGCCAGACTTTATGAATGAAGGATGTCTTGTAAGGACAGCCTCAGGAGAGATTGAGTACGATTTTGGTCCAGACAGTTATATTGGCGATGTGCAAGCAATGCTTCAGATTTCCTTGGATTATCTGACTGAAAAACTGCAAAATGCAAAAATGGTCCCCAAAAGGAAGAGAAGCATTGCTGAAACCCCTCAGAAAGGACAGAGAAATAAGAAAGTGTTTACATCAACACCAAAGTAAGCATATTGACATGCAATCTGCTTATCATGGCAGACTAATAGAGATCAGTTCTGTTTTTTTTTTTTTTTTTTTTTTAATTAGTGTTATTGATTGGCAGTCTCAAATTGAATATAACATTTCCTGTGAATTATCTTTAATATCTTTTATTTCAATCCAAATTTAAAACAATTTAAATTTAAAACAGTGACTGACATTGATAAACACAAGTGTATTCAATAATCACACTATGTGCCCCTAGTCAGTCTTCCGGTGATTGTAACTCCTTTGAAAATGTCAGGTTTACATGGGAGACTGAATGAAATATTTGTAGTCATATTTAAAGGGTCTCCAATTAAATTCATGTCTGTGCAAAATCCAATATGGGCTCTATGGCAGTTATCTTCAAAAGGCAACATTTTCTTTTTACAAATATTATTTTTTAAAGTGCTCGGTTTGAAGGCCCAATGAAAATTCCTGAAACGATCACCTAAAGGGTTAGATGGTTCTAAATACCACTGGAGCATTATGGTCACCTACTGTTGAAAAATAAAAGTTTGTTTTTGCCACTGCTTGAGAATGACAAATGGTATTTGCAGTGAGACTCATCGTGTATTGTTATTTTCGTTGATCTCTATGAAACTAGATTCAGAAAATACTGGAAGATTGTTTGTGCATTATTTGACCTAAATGAGTATTTCATTTTCTGAACAGTTGAATGTCGGACTAATGTCTTTTATTTTTTTCAGGAAAAGTTCTTCCCTAGGAAAGCATGAACCAAGAGTCTAAAACACATCAGTACCAAAGACTGATTTTATTTATTGGCATAAAGTCCGTACTGTTTCAAGTGCTCCATATATGTTTAACTGTGAAACTGTGATATAAGGTTCTGTAAAAATATACTCTGTTAGTAAACATTACTTTTTCTGTATATGTAAGAGAGTGGGTGAGGAAAATCCTAATCCACTGTATATGTGTGCTTTTTGCATGTTCGATTCTTCTGTATGCATATTCACCAAATGTATTTTGTTATATCACCATTCATGCATTGTAGTTTGATATTATGATTAATTGGACTGGATTGTAAAAGTGCTTGCTTTATTTTCTTAAGTTATACCCGTTCTCTCAGTAATGAATTGTTTATTATACATTAAAATTATAAGATATTATTGGTTATGTTTTCCGATTCAACATCTTCTGTTTCTATCTCTAAATATTCTCTGAGATAAAAAAATAAAATAATCTCGA
This sequence comes from Margaritifera margaritifera, assembly GCA_029931535.1. Lineage (NCBI taxonomy): Eukaryota > Metazoa > Mollusca > Bivalvia > Unionida > Margaritiferidae > Margaritifera > Margaritifera margaritifera. Next base: position 330,905 of record JAQPZY010001316.1, on the reverse strand, counting down.
TCATGTTTTTTGTTTTTTGTTTTTTGTTTGTACCCCTCACAGTTCATTTTGGTCAAGCCTGCCTTGGCAGAAGCTTGACTTATTGATCACTTTGGTGTCCGTGTGCGTGTTCCGTGTCCGTCCATTCATACACAACCTATATTACAGTTAATGCTAACGTTGTTTGGATTCAGCTCAATGCTTAAGTTGTTTACTTTCTAGTTAAATGAAAAGTGAGTTCAATAAAAAGGGGACCTCTTGTTTCTTATCTCTATGAGTGTTCTTTGTATACATGGATGCAGACTAGATGAGCTCAGACTAATTAGTAATGTCTGTAAGATTCTCTCTTGACCAAGGATTGTTAGGCAATTAAATTTATTAAATCTATTAATCACTGATAATACATTTCTGTAATAACTATTATCAGGACCACAATATACATTCGTCACTATAAACTCTCTCTCTCTCTCTCTCTCTCTCTCTCTCTCTCTCTTGTACTAGAATGCCTGCACATAGACTTTCTATCCTCATGTGTGGAGGTATCTTATTACATAACTGGTGGAGAGAAATGATTAGATTAACAGTACTGTGTAATGTATTTGACAAGGCGATGATAACAGAGCCTAATTAAATTTGCTCAGTTTGAGCAGACAAAAGTACCTTTGTCATAGGATTGTACAGTGCAGATTCATACCACCATATATTTTCTTACTTATATGATAAAAATATGAGTGCTTTGTAAGTTGTATCTTTTGATTCATGATGTGTCATATGAACAGGCGATTTGTCTCCAATCAAGGAGAATACAGGAAAGAAAGAGGTGAATTTGAAATCGACAGGTGCTTATAGCTGATAATCCACAGATGTGATGCTATGATCCATTTATATACATAAACAATCAGGTGAAATCCTAAGTGCGTGAAGATCACATGTATGCGTGTGTGTCAGTTATAAACATGTATTATATAGGATGGGCCTATTGACGGATATTGCTTATCCATCTTTATTTAGGCCCTTTGCATATATGTCAGTCGAATACATAAATTATAAATGACGGGCCTACTGATGCCTGCATACCTTCACATAATTTGTATATGTGTCCATAAAAAATACGCATGATATAGGCTGGACCTACAGATGAATGTTATTTATCTGCCTGTGTAAGTGTGTGTTTCAGTCAGATACACGCATACATAATATAGGACAGGCCTACTGATAGATGCTGTCTATATATTTTTTTAATTAGGGTGTGTATGTGTGTGCAACAGTCATATATATGCACTATATGAGTCGGGCCCAGTGGTGGATGTTGTCTCGATCTTTTAATGTATGTTCTTTAGGTAAGTACATACATAATATGGGACGGGCCTATTGATGGATGTTGTATATACCTTTTATTTATGCTGTGTATCGATGTGTCACTCAGATAAATAATCAAATAGCACTGGCCTACTGATGGATGCTGTTTGTATGTCAAATGGGCCGTGTGCTTATGACACTCTTGTGTATGTATTATACAGAGCAGGCCTTATCATGGATGATGTCTGTACGTCTCTTGTGGAGTCTAAATGTAAATATGCAAAGATAATACATCATAAAGGACAAGCATTCTGATGGATGTTGTGTAAACATTTTCTAAGACTGCAACTGGTACTAAATTAGAGACTCGAGTACTCGAAGCGGCAGACTCGACTCGACCTTGCGTACTTGACATTGCTATCGACGATGGTCAGAGAACATGCCTAATCCCACACTCATGCACCCCTTCCTGGACAGTTTCTGAAGATCTGAATAAAAACTATTAGTACATTTTCCATTGATGAAAAAAGCAACGTTTGCTTATATATTTAGGCTTCGGAAGTGTGTATTGTATTCGGATACATATATTATATGTACAGGCGTAGTGGTGGATGCTGTAACTCTCTAGTTAGGGCGTATGTGTATCAGTCATATATGTGCATTAGGGGTCGACCATTTATTTTCATGGCGGTGGGGTGGAGTCGTCTTATTTGTGTTTGCATTGTTTAAATTTCCGGGTCCCAATTAGCTTGAACAAATATTTTTGCTCTGATTTGTAAAAGAAAACAACGAATTATATCCATTATATTAGTCGAAAAAAAATATATCTTGAGGGCAAAGAAAAATTATCCAAGCCCCCCCCCCCCCTCCCCCAGGTTGTCGGTCCCTTATATACTACGGACTTACCGATTGATGTTGTCCGTATATGTTTATTCAGACTGCGTAAGTGAGCGTATGAATGAGACTTTATCGAACGGGCCTACTAATGGATGTTGCCTACACGTCGTTATTTTGCGTGTTTGCGTATGTTTATCAGTCAGAAATAATATGTAATTAATGTCTAAATATTGATGGATGGATGCTGCCTGCAACCTTTTTTTGGGGTGTTTTGGCTTGTAGCAGTCATGTATAAGTAGTATTCATATGGACGAGCTTACTTATGGATACTGTTCATATATCTTATTTAGGCTTTAGAAGTGTGCGTATCGGTCACATACGTAAATTATATTAAACAGTCTTACTGGTGGATATAGTACATCATGCTTTAATGAGTTTGAGTATGAGTATCAGTTAGATAAATGTATCATAATGTGTTTATCAAAAGCTCTTTACTTGTGCATATGGGACGGTGTTACTTCTGGATGTTGTCTTTACGTCTTTCCTTATGTTGTGTAAGTGTGTGTATCTGTGAGATGCATATAGTATATAGGACGGAACTAGTGATGGATGTTGTGTATACGTGTTACTTTAGACTGTGAAAGTGTGTATTAGACATATACGTAACTTACACTAGACTTATCTACTGATGGATTTTGTATTGGTCTTTACTTAGGATGTGCAAGTGTCTCTTTACTTGTGTATATGTGACGGGGTTACTACTAGTAATTGATATTGTCTGCACGTGTTTATCAAAAATCCTTACATGTGTGTGTAATGATGAAATATAAAAATAATATGTGAATGGGCTACTGTTGGATTTTTTCTTTACGTCTTACATGGACTGTGTGAGTGCGTGTATGGGTCAGATAAGTTTTTATGTAGGACGGGCCTACCAATGAATGTTGTGTTTACGTCCTCTTAGGCTATGTGTGTGGATCGGACAGGTAATTTAATAATTTAGGACGGGCCTAGTGATGGATGTTGGCTATACATTTCTTTTTGTGGTACATGTGTTTGCATCGAACAGATGCATATATTACATAGGACAGGCCTACTGTTGGATGTTGTATATACGTATTTGCTTCAGTTGCTTCAGTGTTTACAAATGTGTATCAGCGAGAAACATTTATAAATAATGTCTGCTCTGTTGATGGACTCTGCCGGTAATCTTTATATGTGGGGTATTTACGTGTATCACTCATGTTTATGTATTGTATATACAGACTGGCCTACTGATTGACGGTGTGTACATATCTTATATAGACGATGTAAGTGTGTGTATCGGTGACATACGTATATTGTATGGCAGGAACCTACCGATCGATACTGTCTGTTTTTGCTGATAAGTCAATAAATGCCTAACACACTTATCGCAAACTTTTACTTCAAAGTATTCTAGCGCCCCAGCTGATCAACAATATTCACCCGCGTCCTAATTTTATCTAATGCACATTTTTTGGTATACTTTTTCTTCTCAGATCCGCTTAAAAAACTGGTCTACCACTCTTCCTTCCCTCTCAATTCAATTTGTCCGCCATGTGCGAATGCTGTTGTTATTAGATTAGTCATTAGCGGAATTTGTCGAATGTATGACGTCACTACCTTTTTGAGCACTCCCGAAAAAGAACGGAATTACTAGCGATTTCGGCGATTGAATTAAGTGGCACCTCTCAATTCTAAACTGAATATTTGAACGTCGTTTAAACCTAACATCTTCATTATTTCAAAGAACCGGTAATGTCTGATATTTTTAAAATTATTACTATTATTTTAAATCATTTCCTTTTCCAAAGTTTAGTTAGATGGGAGAAATGGTGAAATTTATGAAAAATGGCGCTATTGGGGCTTTAACTCAGTACTTTAATATATTGACGACTGCTTTCAAATGTTTGCCTGTCAATTTGGCTATTTCCTCCAGTGCCTTTTTAATATTCGTAGGCAAATATACGAAGGCAGGTTTTTATGATGCGCACCTGAAGCAATCTTGTAATTTCTTTGTGTGGAAGATTTGCACTTTACACAGTTGTATAAATTGTTCACATACCTGTTTATTAAAAAATGTACTAAGATATATTCAGAACTTTTCAAATGTCACTCGCACATGTGAACTAGTGGCAATGAACTGAATCCATAGAATCAGCTCGGCCTATATTTGTATAGAATTGTTTCTATTGATATTCACTTACTCATATTCTACCCTTATTTAAGCGTATTGTTAATTAATTATTGATGGTAACGTCAAATATTTTTATATAAATATCTTGAACTGTTTAAATCTAAAAATAAGAAACAAATTTGTTATTTGTATACATAAATTAATAAAGCAAGTAAGATACAAAAAGTGTTCATAGTGTGCTTGTATTAACATTTTGTTCCCATTTTGAGCATCAGTTCTTCCACTTGAGTCAAGCCTTTGTGGTCACCTTGATAAATTTTTCAATGGCCTGTATATGGGAATATTGTTTGCTGATAGGAACTGAAAAGAGTCAAACTTTTAGTATTAGTATTAGTTTCAATGTCTTCAATCTATGTATGACGGAGCGTAAATATTGATTTACACTATACTCATGTACCCATTTTTGATGTCTTTGTAAAATATTTCAAAATATACTTTAGGAAATAAAAATATACTTTTTGTGTAATCTTGATCAATATATTAGTTTTTTTTATACAATACATGTTTATAAAGTTCACAACTGATTTTAGAAAAAATACAACTAAATTTGTTAAAGTTGTGTACAACACACATGATGCCCCAGCAAGATGTCACAGCTCAGTACTTACTTCGAAAAGAAGAGTGACTGAATGTTTCTTGACTATCAAACGGATTAAATCCCCATTGATACAAAATAAGTATACATCATTAGAAAGCAATAATATCTGCGTATTTCGTTATGAATTTCATGTTTAAACTCTATCGGAAGGGGTATATACGGCTATATTAAGTAAAACACACTTGCACACTTTCGTGCGTGATCTTTACTTTCAATGTTTATAAATGTAAGATTATCAAAGTTTATTTAACGTTAATCATGCCGTATATTGTCTGTGTATTCTCCAAGATAATGCATTAACAGCAAACTTTCATGGGCCCTAGAATTGCTAAAAACGCTGTTTTCAAGACGGTGTCCAATTCAATAGCAACACAAACATCACAGAGGAAGACACAGCAGAAAACGAAAGAAACAACAGGAAAAGATGTTACAAAACAATCAAGATTATTTGAAAAACAGCGTTTTTTTAGGCAGACTAAGACACTGCCTTTAACATTATAAATGTTTGTGCAATAGACATATTATTTTTCCTCAACTTTACAGAGGAAAAAGTAAACCTCTTTATTCTTTGTGTTCGTTTTAGCTCCCTGATCAGTTTATTACTGTATCTAAATCCATGATATTATATGGGTTGTAAATAGAACCCCTGTCATGAAAGCTGAGTGTTTTCTAAACATCTAGAGCCTGTGAGAGAGTTTGTTCTTCACACATTGTCTGGAAATGTAGATGGACATTCTACAGAATGATGTACATTTATAAGCGTCGAAAATCTTGATCAAGCACGAAAGTTTCCCTGTGCAATTTTGATATAGTAGCATATAATTAATCAAACATAGTTCTAATATGAAATGCACATGGAAATTCGCAGAAATCACTGCTTTTTAACTATGCTGCTTCTTTGGTACAAACGAGGTTGTTCTCAGTCTAAAAACTTCAAGAAACATTTAGAAACCTTTCTCTCCATAGTAAGTCTTTAGCTTCAACTTGTTAGTGACGCTACGTGGTCGATGTGCTGGGATACCATGTGTGTTGTTAGTAGCATTTGACATATTTGTTTATACTATTTACCTTTCTTGAACAGTTTGTAATATTTAAGTTTTGTTCCTCATTTTTTCTAAATAAAGAACGTATCCATGGATGTATTCGTCAACTTCATTTCATGTTTTTCCCATATATCCAATCAGCATTCCTTTATTTGATATTTCAATTGTTTCATTCAATTTCTTGGCTTTGTAAAATACATTTGACATGTCTGCTCTACACCCAAGAGTAAAATATTTACGTATCAAACGTCGGCATTGATAACCGATACAAACTAATTACCCTTCCTAAGGTTGGAATGTGCGTCTCGGTGGTTTTTGGTATAAAATATATAGTAACTTTATATTCTAATATCACCAAGGCTATATTTATCTAGACTTTGTGAAATTTTGGTATTCAACCACAATTACTTGAAGCTAAAAAATTAAAAATAACAAATGTATACGCATATGAGATACGGTGGAGCGTTGTCTCAATTTGATAGATTAATTAGTATACTTATAAGCAGAAAAAAAGCTTCCCTGATTATCACCATATTAATTAACGGTTAATTGTGTCTATCAATTTTAATATATGGCTCTATGTATTTATTGTCTCTGTCTCTGTCTCTCTCTCTCTGTGACTGTAGTCGGGTCCAATTGCTAGTGCAGCGAGAGCATCTTGGTTTGGTCATGTCCGTCAGTCTGTTCGTCTGTACGTCGTTACGTCGGTCCAGTGAAGCTCCTTAGCATCATTGCGCAAAAGTTTTGATTGCAGACAAATGAAATTTGAAAGGCATTTTTGTGTACATACTTAAATTACCCGATTAGATTTCGATTACAATCTAGGAATATTTCACTTTTTTATGTGAATTTTCTAAGTTTCGCGATCGAAAGGTTTTCTCAGGAATACTTTGCTATTCAAAATAAAGACATGAATGTTTTTGAAATATTTGTATGCATATATATTTTAGCTGATTATATTTGTAGACCATTCTAGAGATATTTCACCTGTTTAATGATTTTTCCAAGTCTCTAGACTGAAACATTTTCTTATGAAAAATTAGTTAGGCAAATTAGTTTGTAAAATGAAATTTAATAGAATGTTTGTATGCACGTGAAGACAACCTGGTTAAATGTTCAATCCATTATGACGATTGTTAATTCTGTTGACTTGTTTGACTTGTTGGTTTTTTATCCTTTTTTGGTTAAACGTCTGCTGTGGGAGCATACGTGTTTTACAAACACATATCAAGTTCTGACAGGCTATACATTTGATCTCTTAGTAGGGTTATGTTTGTTTATCTGTCTGTGTATCTATCGTTATATGTATCCGACACACCAGCCACGTTTGATTGTGCGCAATACTGCCTTGCATATAATGCCTTTTGAGAGAGAGAGAGAGAGAGAGAGAGAGAGAGAGAGAGAGAGAGAGAGAGAGAGAGAGAGAGAGAGAGAGAGAGAGAGAGAGAACAAGAGATCTTTGTAGACTACATGACCTAGCTAATATTTAGGCAAGGATTCAGAACAGGTAACCGAGCACGCGTTCCTGCTTGGACTAAGATATAGCAGACACAATTTTTATTATTTGTATCTTCATGTGTGTGTGTGTGTGTGCGCGCGTGCGTGCGTGCGTACGTGGGTGAGTGCGTGTGTGTGTGTGTGTGTGTGTGTGTGTAGCAACACGATCAATATATATGATTGCTAATTAAGAAATACACTAAATCGATTTGACCAGTTTTTTTCTGCTACTAGTTGGCTCAAGAAATACCGTCTACACAAACACACATGTATGTATGTATTCATCGTTACTTCTCTAAATATATACGGTTTAGAGCTGTTATGAGAATATTTGATGAGAATATATGAGAATACTATTTATTTACACCAATAACCTTAAATGTGTGTCTTAATTCCAGAAAAGTACACAAAGGAACGGACTGGCGTATATAAAGAAATGGACTGAACACAGCACACTACTTATATACAACAAGCATGGACCGGTCGAGTTACAAGGGATACCGAAGGTTCAGATATCTATATATAATATATGCATATCTCTCTCTTTCTGTCATAGGATATATATAAATATATATATATATATATATATAGAGAGAGAGAGAGAGAGAGAGAGAGAGCTACAAATATACACCATAGAGAGTTGAAAGTGCAATCCCTGGATCCTGCAGGATAACGGATAATGATAATATGAAATGAATATTTTAAAATATGGACAAAGAATATTATCATTCAGGTTAGAGAAGTTTTAAATTAGTACTCTTCTGAGATTCGAACCCTGGTCTGCAGGTTACGGCACACATCGCCTTGCCTGCACGCACCAACCCCCATACCCCCTCGACCAAGAACACATTCCCCAAAAAGGATGCTACAAAGTCGCTAATATAGGCATTCGTGCTTGGCAGACACACCAGCTTATCGACCCAGTAATTAATTCTCATCTAGGTATACAGTCACTCCGGAATCCTATGACAGAAGTCAAGGTATATAGAGGTTATTATAGTGAGTTACAAATATATATATACCATACAGAGCTGATAGTGCTATCCCTGGATCCTGCAGGAGGATGCGTGAACCGAATTTTTAAAAATGGAGAAATAATATTTAAGCGCGATAAGCGGGTGTGTCTGCTAGGCTGTGTGTGTGTATGTGTGTGTGTTTCTGTGTGTGTTTGTGTATGTCTGTGTGCCTTCTTAATTTGGAGGCCCTTGCATATTAACAAAAAATTTCATTACTTACTTCCCTGAGATGATACTAAAATGTACACTTCATAGCCATTCCTCCACACACGTATCCGATATTCGTTTTGTCCACGCGTATAAGAATTTGAGTTTTAATAATCAGAAGAATATTACGCGGTATTGATATAAACATTTATTGACTTGAATTTTCAAATGAAAAACTAAAAGTTTGTTTCTTGTTTTTCCACTTCTTGCTTTTAAAATGAGGTATATGTGATCATTCTTATTTGGCTCTTATTAAAATAATCCTTGTCATCAACATAAACTATCCGATACATATTTGGTTGCAATCTTGTCTCTTTCCGGTCCTTTTTTATATCATGCAACAGGAAAGCCCGAAGATGTCGCGATGGATTTGAATCTGGCTGTTTATGAAGTATCAGTAGAAAGAAAAAACAAGTGGAGGAGATGAGAGTGTGATGGGAATCAGCCAACCAGCTGAAGATAGCTGCTGATAATCTATAACAATACATCAACTGAATTATTTTAAATTTCCAATAAGAACATTTTGACTGGAAAACATAACTTCTCACACAATAAACACAGGTAAAGCGGTTCCTACACGAAATAAGTAGGATTCGTTAGGTATTTTTGCTCCATCAGTTTGTGAAATATGTGAGTCAGGTTTAGAAAGAAAATTGCATAACATCTTACTATGTTTCAAGATGAGTCAAAGACAGCGTATCAATGATAGGTGTCTGTTTATCGAAACTAATTTAGCATTGGCAGCAGCTTTTTTGAAAATCTTATATTTAAGTATGCTAAATAAATAAGATATCTTTGTCTCAAATCAGGTGTAATGGCAACATATTAAATTTGTTATGCTTGACAAAAAACGTTAATATATTGGCACTCCAACAATATATGACAGTAAAGCAGGTAAAAATGATTTTTGGTTATTTAAGACAAAACATCGGAGTATATAATGTTCGCATATTACTGATATCGTGTTGAATTTATAATTTTATATACATATATGAACCGGCACATGGATAAATGTTCTATCACTAATTGAATGGGTCACATTAGTTGTGATTTGGAAATCCTCTGAGTGTGTGCAAGGGCCTTATAAGCAATTTCTGGAAGGAGGAATATGAATGTTAATATCCATTTGATAAGAACTGATTTAGACTTGATGTAATAGGATATTTGTTATTACACCAAAAGCTATTTTTCATGATGATTTTTTATGCCATCATGGAAACTATAATATATAGGCATTCAAAAGTACTCTCATATGTATTAAGTCTCTGCTTCCATAATGTGTCGTGTTGCTTAATACTCAATACGCTATTCAATGCCAATGTATATTGTTTTTCTCAAGATCGAGCTTAAGATTCTGTTTTAATTGAAATTTTACTGAATTTAAGTATATATGATAAGCACGAATAGCCAAGATGGTTAAGATCGAGGTTTCACATTGGCTTGTGAGTTATGTGGATTGATATCAAGTGGCTGTATCACTAAGTAAAAGGGTCATATTAGTTGTGCCTTGGAAACTCCATGAGCGGTCAATGGTCTTTTATGCAAATTCTGGAAGGAGAAGTAGGCACGTTAAGATCCGCGTGATAAAAAAACTGCTTTGAACTTGCGGTAATAGCATCTTTCAAGTTTTGATAATTCTGCATTTGTTATTGCATTAAAAAGCTTCTTTATGACGATTTTTGTATGCCCCCAAGGAAATTATTATTAATAGGTGCTCCTCAAGATCGATTGAAATGATACTGATTTTATGTATCAGCATGAATAGCCAAGATATTTATGTAAAGTATTGTTATTAAGTAAAAGTGCATTTTCATGACGATCTTATTATGACCCCAAGGAAACAATTATACATAGGCGTTTCTCAAGATAGATTGAAATGGTACTGATTTTAAGCAATATAATCAGCATGAATAGCCACGATGATTAAGATGGATGTTATGATGACCCATGTGAAACCAATGGAACGAATTTGATCAGATATCCAATTTATTGGCAGCTGTTATTTTTTTGTGAAAATGATAAACATCTCGAAAACTTAATGTATTGCTAAGATCATAACGAATTCACGTGTGTTATAAATGAACGAAAAGCTGTCTTTTGCTTCACTTATCGACTGAGCGCTGGAGGTTTCGCTGAGAGTTGCCTGAGCTTCCAGAGAGAGATGATGTAGTCTTGTTTTATAACTTGAAATATTTATTTATAATTTTCTCATTCAGTTTTAATAATGAAATTTCATGAAAGCAGGAAAACTACTCTAAACTTTATAAGTTTTAGAAGATGTTCTCTTGAGTTAAGGTCTTATTTTTTAGACTGAATTAGTTTTCAGGACGAGTTAGACAAACGATCACCTCAGGGTCTATATGAGGTCAGACTAGGATAAAATGCTTACAAGTCAGTATCCAGCTAAGTTGTTCATATTTGTATTCAGAGGTTTTATTTGGCTGTGCCTTTTATTGTGAAATATTCATGACAGAAACTGATCTTTACTATAGAATAATTGGGAAAGAGTCATTCTTTATTTTGAGATGCGTTTATTGTGGTTGTTAAAGCAGTGTGGTGGAAGTGCACATGCAAAGTCAGTGTGAGATATAGTCAGAAACTTTGCTTGGATTGACTTGGAAATGGAACCGTGGCCCCGCTAGGTTTTGATCAGCTGTTAAACGTGATTATACTGGGCAACAACTGGGAAGTCTTGGTGTGTGTAATGGTCTATAATGGCACTGTCAACCCTTAGGAATCCAAGTGTAATTGGCATGTTGGTCTGAGTTCAGCTTTGTATAGGAGTAGTTAAGTGGGGGTATTGAGGTACTGGTGGGCCTCTTTGGGTACCAACGGGAATTTAACATGGCGGGGGCACTTGGGGTACTAATGGGAAATGAACATGGGGGGGGGGCCTATCGGGGTACCAACGGGAATGGAACATGGCGGGGGCACTTGGGGTACTAACGGGAACAGGAGAGGGATAGAAGTATTTGGAGAGGGACACACACACACACACACACATAAATAGGAGAGTAGGTAATGTGGACAGTAATCTTTTCTTGAAAAATGGTTGGCCCTGAAAAGGGCCTTTGGAGTGGGTTAATGTTTCCACCAACATCGGGTCAGGAAACCTGGGATGTGAAATTTCTTCTTTTTCTTGGTTGGTGAATCAGGCAGCCAGTTGGGATCTCCCATTCGCCTGAACTTGTCCTAGATTTTCGTCCAGTTCAAATTCAGGCGCTGGAAATCTTGTTGTTTCTTCGCCTGCTCCTTGGCCATTCTTTCTTGAGCCCACAGGGCCTTGATGTGGGCGACTTCCTTCTCCAAAACTTTCCTCAAGAGTAACTTGGCAATATGGAGGTTTACCTCTTCTCGCCTGACGCTACTGGGGGTGGGGGGGTGGGGTGGGGGGTGGGGGGTGGATACAACCATTCATCTTCTTGGACTTGGTAAAGAAAGTACTAAGTCTACGGCCGTTTTGATGATCCCCACTCGATAGGGTGCCAAGGAAGTTTTTTCAGTTTCCTCCACCAAGACGGTTAACCTAGGTCTGCGTCATGGGCTGCATCATGTTGCTCGCTCCCCTGGTTCCTGCGTTGTCCTCCCTGCTCCTTCCTAGTTTCAGCTTAAGGCTGGGCAGGCTGCACCTGATGCGTCGGGGTACTTCCGGAGGGTCGTTGCCAGTCCATTGTACTCCTCGACTCGGCGTCTGCTCTTAAGGGGCTTCGGCTCTGGTGGTGGGGGTAGGTTGGCCATCTTCTCTGCCGTACTGCCACGTATATGCACGTATGCCCATACGACTGCGGAAGGCGCCGCTTTATATGCTGGAAGCACGGACGTGAAGGAAAACATCCCTCCCCCTCCCTAAAAAAAAACAAAAAAAAAACAAAACAAAAAAAAAAACATACATACAAAATCTTATCACACCTAAAAAAAACCACTGACCCGGTACGCGGACATAAAAGAAAGTATTTTTGATAAAATTTATTATAAAACACATACACCAAACACAACCATTTTTTTGAGAAAAGTTTTTTTATTTTTTATTTTTTAATCAAACACATACACACACCACGCAAACCTTTTTTAATTTTTTTATATTTTTTATCAAAACACAAACACACACCACACAACCCTTTTTTAAAAAACACACACCACAAACACACTCTATACAAGCACACTCTACAAACACATACAAAAGAATGGAATTTGTTTTGGAGTGGGAAAAGACAAACACACAAACACACCACCTACAAACACATATATATTCGGCAAATAAGATTTTATCTTTTCTTGGTAAATGGGTGGCCCTGAAAAGGGCCGTTGGGTTTTTGTGCACCTAGAGGTACGGGCACCTCCCTGGTCCAGCCCTACAAGCTGGACAGCTCCCACTCCATCTACTATCTCCACCATGGTTGGAGATGGGGAAAGCCGACGGAGGTTGGGTAGCTTCACTCTCCCAATCCTCCGTCATCATCCAATGTGGCCTGATAGGCTCTTTCTTCTCTTTTTCTTCCTCCTCCCTCTTCTAATTTTCTTCCAACTCCTTTAGGAGGTGTCACGCTACCTCTAAAAAGCCTCTGAGCTGGCGGATCGTTTCTTGTTTATTCATTTTTTTGTTGTTGATGAATCAACGGGGTAGCTCGACCGGGGAAGGTGTCGCTTTATATGCTGGAAGCGCGGACGTGAAGGAAAATATCCCTTCCCCCCAAAAAACACCACCCCACTACCCGCGTCTGACGTCATCCTGATGACTTCATTCTATGCTTTGCGGATTCTGCACTCCACCACCCCTCACCCCCCCCCCAAAAAAAAAAGAAACACAGACCCAGTACGCGGACCTAAAAGAAGATACTTTAAAATTTTTTTACATTTTTTTTATCAAACACAAACACACCCAACATACAAATTTTTTATATTCTTTTATCAAACACAATCACACTCTATACAAACACACAACACCTTTTTTATCAAAGACAAACACACACCACACAATCCATTTTTTATTTTTTATCTTTTTATCAAACACATACACCAAACACACTCTATACAAACACACACCACACAACCCTTTTTTTTGGAAGGGAAAGGAATTTTTGGAGTGGGAAGACAAACACACAAACATACATAAAAAATATTTTTGTTTTTAGGCAATCTGAGAGTGGTTATCTTTTCTAGAGATCTGGGTGGCCATGAAAAGGGCCGTTGGGGTAAGAAGTTGTTTTAACTTCTAGTAGCAGTAGCGGTAGCCGCAGGACGGCCACGTTTTACCACTGGTCTCATGGCTGCAGAACAAGGTCTCTTTCTGGTGAAAGAGAAGGCAAACTCATCACAGTCCATCTTACAGGTGACTTCTCCGTCTGGTAGTTTCAGCTGCTGCAAGAGTTGTTGTTGTTGTAGCTGTTGTTGTTGTTGTCTTTGCTGCACTCTTTGTCTCTCCTCCCATTATGTTCTGTCCCTGATGATTTCTTCTCGCAAAGCTTCTTCCACCAGATCTTGCGCCATTTGCAGGAAGATCATCGTCTTCTTCTCAGGGTTGTTCTGAAGCAAATCATGCCTCACGCGCTGCATGTTCACCATCGCTTCGTTCAACTTGCTAATCTTAGCTGCCATGTTGAAATCTTGACGAGTCAACGAGAGTGACTGAACTGGCCAACGCACCGCTTTATATGCTGGAAGCGAGGCCGCGATGGAAAACATGGTTCAGATCGATAGTGAAGGGAAAGAGTAGGTGACCTCAGATCGATAGAAAGAGAGAAAGAGCCTATACATTTTCATTTTTTTCAAATCCAATAAACAACACAACACCATTTTTTTCAAAAATCAACATTTTTTAATGAACAACAAGAAGCTTCTCTCTAATAAAAATGCAAACTAACAACAAGATTAAACACGAACGTATTTACAGGGTTGACAACGTTGGGTTGTCATACTGGACTTCCACTGTTCTACATCATTGGGCTCTCGATGCACACTACGTTTCTGAGCCAAAGACAAGAGATAACCATAATGTTCACAAAATCATCGTTCTTCTTTAGCATCTTTTCGAGCATACTCCCTATCAAAATAAGTCACTATTATGTTCTAAGGAATATCCGAGACTGCGTTGATGAAGATAATGTACACAATATTGTCCACACACTATAGAATCTGATCCTTGTAATCTGACATTATTTAATCGAGCGGAGACTGCATTTCTTCTCATAAAGTCAATGATGTCGTCTTCCAAAGGAGGTAATCCATAAGAATCCAAATATTCCACACTGTAATCGTTGGGAAAGTACACGGCCACCCAATGGGTTCCTGGTCGATCACTGTAGCCGGTATTGATGACATATGCATGAACGTCTTTGGGTTTGCGATGGGGAATTTCATCTTTTGAACACACCACAGGATTCCAAGAAGACGTGTACGAACTGCGAGTCAACAGGTAATGAAGTTCCCAGGTATCCATTTTTCTTTTGTTTTTCACAGGTAATAATAAGTCATCAATTCACACTTGACTTTATGCTTGAATATATCTGTCATGTAAGTACACGAATCACGGCGGGTAGTGTCTGTACTCTGTTGCAAGAGAGCTTCGATGCGTTTGATGGAGGTGAAGAACGATCCTGCAAGTCTTTATACCACTTTCTCAACACCTTTTCTTCCGAGATCTGAGACCAGGCGTCCTCCAAATATTCGTCCAATTTTTCTTCTGCAGTCATCATCAAGCATCTGTCGTGTTGTTTCTGACTTGGATGATCGATTTGACATCCATGACAATGTTCTCGGGTCAGGGTTGTAATTCTTTCCGCCAATTCCGTAACATAACAGGACACTAAATGTTGTTCTTGTTCTGGCCATCGACAAGCCATAAATCCAGCAAACTTGGGAAAACTAATTTTCTCTGCTTCTACTTTTTTGGGTTCTGGATGAATCACATCGTCATCACTGGTAAAGGGTAGTGACTGCTGCTGTGGTTCACAAAATCCCTCATCTTCTTCGTCTATCTCTATAGGTTCTTCGTGTTGCATCTTTTTTCTTCTTATAGTCTAGAATCACTTCTCTCAAACTGTTGATCTCTAGAGTATTATCAAATTCTGCATACAAGACGACGTTCATCGTCTCGGATAGAGGTTCTGCAAACTGAAGTTTTATAGGGTGGAAATGTCCTTCGTCGCTGCCTTGGCCAGGAGTGAAATAAAATCCCCACAACGCATATCCTCCTGCATAATCGTCGTACAAAATGCCGTGGCTGCTGTTGGTGCCTAACTGTCCCGTGGCTTCATACAGGGTTAAGTAAGATCGCAAGTAATTTTTTAGGTTGCCAAAGTTAGGTTCGAAAGGTCTGGTACACAATGTCTTGCCATCTCGACTGACTTCTATCTTGGAGACGTTGTAGTGACGAAAGTTGAACGGATTTTCATTGTGGACTCCGTTGAAGGCTGCATTACTGACGATGCCAATCAGCAAACGTTTGGGAAGCTATCTTTGGAAGACGTGATCTTCGACTTTGGATCGGAGTCCAGTGGCAATGGTAAACGTTTTCACTTCCAATCGTCGCACAGGATACTTGGCGGTGGTTCTGCTCAAAGTTTGACTGATGTCGTTGGCTACTTTAGGTAAGACTTCCACACGTAGCACGTAAAGTCTGGCTTCTTCGATGATGGTTTTGTACTCGTTGGCATTAGCCATCAAATGGAAGACGGCACTACTGTGATTCAGTCTCAGGCGTACATCCACTCCGTTCAGCAAATACTTGTCTTGCAACCACATGTCCAAATGCAAACGATCCATCAGTTCTAAAGTGCGCCCTTGTCTGATTATCTTTCTGCGGTCGTTAAATCCCACATTATGCGGGTCTGCTGGATCATCACCAGCCGCCTCTACAGCCAACGCTGTGTCGTTGAACTTTTCCGAGGTGTCAGGTTTCCATACCACCGAAGCATCCAGATGAGTATTCTTGGCTTATTTTCCGTACGTCAAGAGATTTTCCAAGTAAGCACGGTAAGGGTAAGCATCCATGCAGCTGCTGACCAGTTTGTTATTCAAGTACAAATCCACTTCGCTGAACAAGGAATGCATGAAATTATTGACGGGTGCCACTCTAGCATCGTCCCCAGGATTGCTGTTGTCCGTTTTGATCACTTTGAGTTTCAGATACTAGTGGCTGCTATTCAGATCGATGTAATCTTCAGTTTGTCCTTTGATTTCAAATTCGATAGGAGCTGAAGCTGTCAAAGACGATACAGGATGAAATTCCACCCATTGGGATTCTTGCATCGTCATCATGGTGGAGGGCATGGTAAATATATCCAGTTCTGACATGGTGCATTCGCAAGAATCTCGGTGCATCATTTTCACAGTTAGTAATCAAACACGTCTAATACTCTGACCGTTCTTCTTTTCTTATTCTTTTTTGGAACACCGTGTGTTTTATGAGCTCTGAAGGGATGTCGACGTTGTCTCTTTCTGCCTTGTCCTTGCTGTGGAGTGAAGGAAGAAGTAATGCCAGGACCAGAAGCGTGAAGCGAATTTATAGGAGTCTCTCGTCGACCCAAAAGATCTTTTCCGGTTTGCAGAAACACCTGCTCTCATAAAGGCTTCTTTGGGATTCTGTTTGTCGATGAGGACGTTTTGCAGAAATTCTTTTCCTTGCGTCAAAGCGGCATCTTTTAAGGCATGCAATCTTCGAGTCACCATAGGTTTCAAAATGGGGGCTACCGTCCGAAAAGCAGATTTTAACATATCTCCTAAACCGTGTCCTCGTTGTCGAGCCACTCCTTGGTACACCGGACATATTTTTTAGGGTAGGTTACAATTCGCTGGAGAACCTTTTTCGAAAATGTAGTTTCACCGTGACTTTTCCTTTGTCAATGAATGGAACACTTTGTCCCAAATCTCCTATTATAATAATGTTGACACTGTCAAAATACGATTGTAATAAACGCTTGAAAACATGAAATTTAATCCTGTGTTTGAATTGTGTTATATGCATTTTCATTTTCAACGAGTTGCATGTATCACGAAATATAATAGCTGCCTATTTAAGCGATAAATGGATAGAAGGATGGATGGATGGATATATGGAATGATGTATAGAACGGTGGGTTACTGGCTATTTAAGTGACTGTTCGATTTATTGCTTCGTCGACTAATTTATTTATTGTTCTTTCCTTCATTTGTTTATCCAGTAATTCATTAAGTGATTTAGTTTTTCGTTCATTCATGAATTCATAAATGTTTTCAGGGATTGATATAATAACTAATTTATCTTTGAATTTATTAGTTTCTGTTTTACATTCACAACCAAGACGATGTTGCAACTAATCATACTGCTGGTGATTCTGGTTCATTGCTGTCAAGGGTCGCACTTTTTTGGTGCATCATTTTCAGTAGCACCAGCAACAATCCCAAATAAGGTAAAATACATAATATTTCTTTATATTCACCAATGACTGATATTGTTGAGCTTCGTGAAGTTAGTAATATAATAATTGTGTATTAAACGCAGATATAACGAACAGCAATGTAGATGTAGAGATATTCACGTACAAGGGTAATACAAAACCGTTTGCATTATGAATTATATATATATATATATATATATATATATATATATATATATATATATATATATATATAATTCCAAACTTCTATTAATCAGACATAAATCTATGAACTCGTTAAATAATACTATATAACTACCCCCTGTAATCAGTCTGTGGCACATATTTTCACATTTTCATATCTAAATTAAACTCATTATACATCCTCCATATATAAAACATAAGAATGTTTTTTTCGAATATTGAGATAAACTACTAATGGGATAAAATGTCTGACTCACCGAAGTAACTAAAGTTTCAGTACTAGAGTTTGACATTTCCTGTTCACTACTAATTGTTATTGTGCATTAAGATATATCTTTAATTTTTCCTGTTAGATTTTAGAATTAGATCTAAATTCCTCTGTTTCACAGGTACAGGAAAATGAAAAAAAAGTTAGAATCATTTGTAACCTCTTTAATGTAACAGTTAAACGTTTATTATCGACACGAGAGAGAGAGAGAGAGAGAGAGAGAGAGAGAGAGAGAGAGAGAGAGAGAGAGAGAGAGAGAAACAGAAGAGCGATAGACGTAGAGATTTAGATATAGATAAAGACTATCATTGTTTGATGTATGAATCCATACAGGTTGAAATTTCATACCGAGTAACATGGACCAATTCACCAAGCATAGCTTGTAACGCTGTGAAAATTGCATCCGGAGTACTGATAGGAGGTGAAGGAAACTTGCTCTGTATAAGCGGGTGCAGTGGCCAGGCCTGGCCTCTGAATTTCGTTTGTCTTGAATATAGCGTGGCAGAGAACTGGATGACGGGAATTGGATCTGGCATACTTGATATATCTAATGCTTCATCACCTATTATTATGAGGTAAAGTATGGCATTTAAATTCACTGGCTAATCGCCTCTGTCTGTGACATACACGGTATTTAATTTTTATTTTTCTCTTTAAGAACAGGGAAAACGATATCACATGAAGCACACTCTTACTTGTCCCATTTAGTGTAATGATGGGGAACATAAATATCTCATAATCATTAAAACATATGCCTTAAATGTATCGCTCAGACAGTTTTAATCTAAACGATTATACTTTTCATATGTTCATTTCAGACAACGCTTAATCTTTACTTATAATGAAATAAACTTCTTTGTACTTCCAAACATTGTCCAAAATAGCTCTGTAATGATATGTCAATGTGCTATATTATTCTGTGGATTCCATTGTGTACGATAACATTTTAGTATAGTTTATTGAGTGATCA
The DNA here is from genome assembly GCA_029931535.1 of Margaritifera margaritifera. Taxonomy (NCBI): domain Eukaryota; kingdom Metazoa; phylum Mollusca; class Bivalvia; order Unionida; family Margaritiferidae; genus Margaritifera; species Margaritifera margaritifera. The sequence goes on along the minus strand of JAQPZY010001316.1, from coordinate 311,416 downwards.
ATGCCGGCGCTTCATGGTCGAGCTTACCAAGAGATCTGTCTCTATTTCGATTGAAAATAAAAACTTTTCTAAGGCATGTAGTTCGTCAGTACCTACCTATGCATCCATACCTTCGGTCGAGAAACACGCGATACATTTAGTGTCACCGAAAAGTAAAGCAATATTCCCAACCATTTCTGTTATTATCTTAATGTATTAGCTGTTTCATAACCATTAATGCGATAGTAATAAGGTTCAAACTTATTTTAAAACCAAGTTTACATTTTTCACCTTTTGGCGACATCATGTTTTTTTATGCATATCTCTGTTGACCTTGTATATGTTTACAGGACTACGGTAAACTTTAAGATGCTTTTCTTTATCATCATCGTTGTTACATATTTAACAGCTCTTAGAAATAATGCGAAATATCACAACCCCACGTATTGAAGTTAGCGAGCTAGGGTTGGGAAAACTTCGAGGTTTAACAACCCGTGCAAGTGCGACGCATGCCTATAGTCAGCTTCCTAACAAGCAGACTGGCATTTTAAAAAAAGAAAAGTAATAACAGGCTTGCCATCAGTTCAGGGTCTCGCAGCCGCGGGCCTAAAAGCAAACCAGGCTTCGCGAGAACCTGTCCTCTCGCAGAACCAATCTGAACACGGGGAAAGTTACGAGGTGTTCCGATTACCAGAACCATATGACTAATGAGTCAAACGCAGCGACGCAGCTCAGATTTTACTGGATAATGCACACCAGATCCAAAATTAATTAAAACATTGTTAATTAAAACATTGTTAATGTCCTTTGTTAGATTTCGCATCATTTTGATCAGTCGAAGTAACTCAAACGCGGATAATATTTCAATAAAAAAATTTGATTTGTTACAAATTTTACCCAACCTGTAAACGAAAGATTATAGTAAACCAGTCCTCGCAATCTCTTTCCTTCTTTCATTAGAAAGATTCATGTATTTAATAATGCGTACTTGGGAGGGTTTTGTTTTGTTCCCTCTGGGTAATAGGGTTACAAAATAACTCTAACCAATAATAATTTTGCTGGTCACGGTGTGCCCCTTCAAGCCTTGAAAATTATGTATAAATTTCTATATATGCTCAGCTAAGGTCATACAAGACACTACAAAGTGAATACATATTACTATGTGATAAAACTAAATTTAAATTAGCAGATACATTCACCTCTTATTTAAGAGAAAAATATATTTTAATATTGCCTATTTTCATCTGTGCTCATACAATCGCAATATATTAATCTTTTAATAATAATTATATATTTGTTTTAAGCCACGTGAATACTTGCGTACAATTCTCAAAAGTTTCATGAAAATGAGGACAGAAAGAGAAAGAATGCCGTCACCTCAAAAGCTAGGAATTAATTAAAATGCGCCTAAGTCAGCAGAAACATGAACGGGATTTGTTGCTTCATGTATATGCACCTCAAGGCTAAGGTGAACGTTTGTTAATAGCAGAGAAAATATGACGGTTGACTTTGAGTTCCAGAAATTTGAAAGAATAGAAAGTATACATCTAAGGTTAATGGCATTCATTGTTTATAAAAGTGTTGTTATAGTTTAAAGCTGGGACCTGTGGCTAACAGCTAGGTCGAACATACCCAATGATAGTACTCTGGAAAATATATCCAGTTTGTAACAATATCATAATGGCATTTTCAGAACCTGTTTATTATTATTATTATTATTATTATTATTATTATTATTATTATTATTATTATTATTTTATGAGATGTTTCATTCCCTGAATTAATCGTTTCCCGAGATGCTGCATCGGTGAGTTGTCATTCGTAGACCCAAAATATTGACATGTAATCTGTATGTAGTTTCACATGTGTGTGTGTGTATGTGTGTGTGTGTGTGAAGAGAGAGGTGGAGGCAAAAATAAAGGGAGCGGAATATAAATACGTGCATCTTTTCATCTTGTGCGAGAGCGCGTATATGTGTGAAGAGTGAAAGAAGTAGATAGAACATCACATTGGTAGTGAAATAAAAATTAAAGTACGTGGATATTTTATCATTATGCTCAAGTGTGTATGTGTGTGTGTGTGTGTTTACACATCAGTATTGCGAGGTCTTGTCGTGGTACTTGTGTACACACCAACATTGATATGAGTAGTAACTTGGCGTGTAGTCTCTCATTTATAAAAGTAATTATCGTAAAATCTTAGAAAAATAAGAAATGCATAATGTCAGATGTCAAACTAATGTTGATATGTTAACATGAGCTTTTGCGCCTAATGTAGGTAATGTATACACAATTTAATCAAATAGATCTCTCATAGTTGATGTGTAAACAAATCACATGATAGGACCTCTCAACGCTGATTGGTATGTATGTCATCCTAGACCTTTTGATGCTGTTGCGTCAGGAAACTATATTTTATGCAATTGCGTAGAGAGGATGAAAAACTAGTGTTATTGAGATATATCCTTTGACAAAGCATGTTTGATTTAATATTAAGACGCATTGAGAACATATGATGATTTCTGTTTTTGAACTTTTAACTAAGGTTAATGATCAAAGAGAACTTAAATTCTAGACCAAGTGATTTTCTTTCTCTAATACTTGCCCAGAAAATAAAATAATGTCTACAAAATCAGTATCTCGAAGATATGTACTATTTTGGGGTATTTGGCATATACATGATCCCTGTACTATGTCAGAACCTGGGAAAATATATTATCAAGTGTTTTCGGATTCTGCACGATAACGTTGGAGAAGAAGCCACGATAGAAGAACACAATCGCAAAACGGAGGGCAGATGGTTGGAGGAACGGATGTTTTTAAAATACCCGTGTAGCCTCCTCAGGAAAAAAACAATAATTATGATAAGCAACACAATAATTACTTACAGATAATAATTCCATTGAAAGAAAATATCGGATTCTAAGAAATATTGCATACTGTTTCAAAACTTTGCCATGATTGTTTTGTGACTGAGCAGGCGTGTTTTTTTGTCTGTATAAAGGTACAAGCATGTACATGGAGAGTAAAAATGAATAAATACTAATGGCTACAGTATAAGTCTTACTAATTACAATCAGAGTTTTTCTTTTCCTTTAAATAAAAATCTGCTATTCCTATTGAGCTTAAAAAATCAATGCATTCGCACCAACATGGCGGCCAGACTTTTGCTAACCACGGGTCATCGATCCACTTCGTTCCACATCGACACTTGCCACATATATATATGTTTTGAACAATTGCCCTCTTGCGAATCAAGAGTTATTGTATGTGGCAAGCAAAATCAAGTGACTAATCAGAGAGCTTCCTACTTGATCTGTTAGATTTTCAATACGGTGAGTTCCATGATCTCCATGTGCCTTGACTTAAAAGGAAAACGCGTATGAAAGGTTTAAATTGGCGACATTTACATGAGACATGTTTCGTTGTTTTCCGAGGCTGCCATGATTATTCCCAACTATCTTCCAAAGTCAATGTAACGATTAATCTGATTGGATCAGTTTCTTGAGCTGCATTCAACCAAATAGCGGAGCGGCAGATACTGTTTTAGCTAGCTACACATGCATAGGATCGACGCGGAACGACATGGATCTACGATCCCTGGCTTAGCGAAGATGGGCGGCCAGCTTCTGGCAATTGTGCCATTGGATTTAGAGCGCGGGAGTGCAAAAAATAGACCGCTACAAAAGCAACCGAAACATCCCTTCCAATGGACTTGTCCAAACATGACTGCGCATAGTAGCATTGTTTCTCCCGCTTAGGATTTCAATATGATAGCAGGTAAGCACGCTGTGGCTGATTATCGTTCAGTGTGATGATAAAAATGAATTAAAAATGTAGTGTTAACTTTTTCAATAGATTAACAATAACATAATAATTGTGCAAAAAACGATGAATAATCACTGTGTGATTTGTACATTTCATCATTATTAGATGCATTTAGCACATCTCGTTGCAACAAACTTGAGACAGTTGTCCATAACTTTGAAAAATACAAAATTGCAGGTGATGTCTTTCAAATTAAATATTGACATGAATAATGACTATTGTTGTTAAAATCGCAGTTGTTACTCATGTACCCTATGTACTTTAGGTCACCGAAATAACATTGTTGAAGCTTTTTTTATGTCCTCGTTTAATAGCGTAACAGTTTCAATAACAATTTGAAGCAGCTCTTTAAATTGTAGATAGCCGGGTGTGTAACATTCCTCTGCAGTTTGAAGCAATTCATTGTAACGAATCAGCAATTCTTCAGCTTTTCCGAATCTTTCAGCTGTAACCTCTTTTCGTGTTATGCATTCTTCGATAGTCTCTTCAAACGATGTATGTAACCTCTTTTCTCTACAACAAACATAGTTGAAAATGTTTGAGCCAAAACATTGATCAGTTCCCGGTAAATTGAAATTGTATGCTGTCTTGGTTTAGATGTTAACTCTCGCATCATCGAGTTTAATTGTCACGCAAGCGTTTTAAAGCTATTTGATCACGGGTACTTTTAAATATTTCTAAATGTCATCAAAATGTACAGTTCCCTTTAGGCCCTTTATCACATCGTAGTCTTTTATGAAGTACTGTTCACGACTGAGATTAAGATTTGAATATTCAAATATTTCAATGAATGTATCATAGTCTTGTTCTGCTAATGAAGCCTTTGAATACAGCAGTAGTGGTGCCTTTACCATAACTGATTTTGATATCGAGAAGTTATAATTTTAGTTTTCTTTACTTTGAAGACTACGATCCCTATTTTATAAAAACCTTGTCGGCACAATTACTAAAATACTGTACGAGTACATGCAATGAGGTGTTTTCTGCCTGGTAATCATACGTTGATAAACTGGTTAAATATTTGTGTCATTAAAATGACATTTATTATTTATTTCTTGTATATTTTGGACTTTGACGTTTTGGTTCCAGTAATTTGCCAACAACACTTTAATTCAGGATATTCTTCGTATAGAACTATAAGTTTTAAATTTGCAACATTAAACAAATGTATTTTGAGCGATATGACTCAATTTTTTTTTTAGCAAAGCATCAAACGTCTTGACATTTTCATACATTTGCTAACAGAACTTGACTTTAATGGTTCTCAAAATTTATTTATAAGAACGATGATCATCCAATTAAATTTCTAATAATGCCAGTCGAGTCGAGTAGTTTTTGAATTATCAGAGACATTTGACTTCTTTTTTCACGGACACTGATTTGCAACCTAGATCCTATGATCAGGTGTTCCAATGAAGATTGAAATTTTATGTGATTTGTAAAAAAGAAAAAAAGAAAAAAGATTTACTGATCAAATTGACTAATGTTTATCATAATATTTGCATGGAAACGTGGTTATTCAAATCAAGTTTTTATCATTTTTTAAGTTAGTATTGCCTCTACGTATAATACGTAATACTGATTTAGCATTTTTGCAAGAAAAACTGCAGTATCGGGTTGTCATTCAAGTAACGCCAGTCGAGTAGAGCAGTCATTTAACGTTTTTTCAAGGATATAGTTTTGTAAACCAGATTCTGCAAAAAGCTTTCCATCCAACTTTGAAATTTTATGTGATTTTGTAACAACGGACAAAGAAAGAAGATATACTGATGTAATGTAAAATTTTAGGCATCCAAAAAATGATTTTTCTAATAGAAATTTATGAAAATAGTTGGTTGTGTAATTTGATACCCCTTATTACATAATGATTATAGGTGGATATTTCATGCATGCACATCTGAATAGCAGACACGCAGAAAATAAAGAAACCCATAAGAAAAACTATTAAAATCACAGCATTTATTCAGTTATCCGTATGATGTATGAACATGGTAAACATTCCTGAAATGCAACATTCATTCTTATCATCTGTAGGCATTACATTATTGTCATTTAGTGCGCTTAGAATGCCGCCCAAATTTAATATAGTACTTACTTGGTGTCTAAGGTTGTCAATACACAAAAATGCACAAAATTGATGTTCGGTATAGGTATCGGACCACTAATTATTTTACAGCCAGGGAACCAGTTTACTGGTGGGGGAATACAAAATAGAGTAATAAATCTTTAGTGAATTAGTGGTTCGATCCCAAGAGGGACTCTGTCTTAAGATGAATAAGTATCCAGAATGGTTTTTCAACCAGCTTCTTTATAATAGATTAACAAAATCCCCGTTCATTACGGAGAGTTTATATGAAGTTACTTTCGTATTACTAACTAGGAAGGCTCCAAACACAAAGTCATTTTAAATAGTTATTCCAAACTGGGAATTAACTTTATGATATACATACAATCACTTCAACAATAGGAGCAACAGTGGAATGTTTCAATTATATTTCCGTGCAGTTTTGATATTTGTTTAAGAATTTGTGTGTGCAGGACTCCTGAAATGGTTGCGAACAGTAAAGGAACTGATGGTTTTGAAAACAAAAAGCTATCAAGGTTCAGCTTCTGATAATGTTGCAATTTTATAACAGCGAGCAAAACTCTATTTCTAGGTTGGCGGTTACATGTGAAACTTTAGAAACGAGATAAATCGATAATTTTCCCAAAACTTCAAAACATTATTTATTCCTTGAGTCATTCCCGTGTCCCATAACTTTGGAAATAATTCGGTGTTTCTCAGTTTACTATAAAATATAAAAGGCATACAGTTTAAAGACCAGTAATGTAGAAACATCTAAAATACATCTATATTGAAGACTATATACAGTAAAACCCCTCCTCATGACAATCCCGGTACTAAGACCACACCCAACATAGCAATCAGAAATCTAAAGAACAGAATTTTTTCGTGTTTATTCCAGTGTTGTACAACCCCGGATTAAGACCACTCCGCTATAATTGTATTACGACCAGAGAATCTCACATTCCCTATCAGTATGGATAGAGATTTTTAAGGCGGAACGCAAATGTGGAAAGTACTTATGCTACCTCACACGCGACCTTTATTGTTCGATTACCATCATCACTTGAGCATTCTTTTACAATAATCAGGATAATAAACATTAACTGCAGCACATTTACGTACTGCAACGGACAGTGGTTGAAGTTAAGTGTCCCGCAAACAGGACATTTCTCACTAATCGACCTAGCCACATGTACATCTTCTGAAGTCCGATTTCGAGTAGGAAAAGCCGGTGTTGTAATTATTATTTATTTCAGATTTATATTCTCATTATTATTCTAGATCAAAGCTGAATCGATGACTATATAACCATGTTATATCTGTTTCTAATAATCTTATGGATAACAGTGGACTTTATTTCTTGCCCTGTTCATGTCTGTATTATTATGGAAGCTACACAATCCGAACGCTGCGTTTTGCCATTACCTTAGCCGTCTCTACCACTGTTTCTTTAATACTAAATGTATTTAAGCATCATTTAAAGTCGGTGCAAAAAGCCCAATGTTTACGCTCTATCTTAAAGACATGAAATTTCAATGAGTGTTATGCTGTTGAAAGTTACATCAGTATTCACCATACACTCTTTTGACTTCTACCCTCATTTTTCGTTCAGGAATGCAAGAAAAATAATCCTTTATCATGCATCGGTGTAAGATAAGAAAATTCCACCCTCGGGATCAGAATTTCTTACCCTCAAGTGGAAGTTTCCTATCATACACTGACGCAAACGAAGGATTTTATTATTCCAGTCCTGTTTGATATATCCCATTGATATTTTATCCCGTTAATGCAACCAGGGCCGGCGTGATTAACGGGGTGCAGTTCAAAAGGGGGGGGGGGAGGGGCTAAAAACGCTGCACCGGGCCCTCACGACTCAGAGGGCCCCGAAAAAAATCGGAAAAAACTAGTGTTTTTTAATTAGCAATTTATTTTAAAATTCAGACAAATGTTCACTTTGCACGACTTTGTGATGAGTATGAGGATGGAGCCACCTTCTATTGAACTAACTCAAATCATAAGTTTCCTCTTTAGACTTGGGGTGGGTGCAAACTCTGTCACGCACACGGGCCCCCAAAAATGTTGAATAATGTATCATTGTAACTTTGTGTATGTCTTATTTGTCTCCGATGAACTATTTTGTTTGTATGGCTGTGTTCGCTTATATACCTTTTACCATATTTATTCGCAGATTTAGTGATTGTTGTTGGACATCTCTAGCTGCTGGTGGCGGCACTTGGAGTTTTCTGGCTACGGCAAGCATAGCGCCTCGTCCAGACACAGGGAAAATCAATACCTCTCCTATCAGCAGCGTTCCTCCTGTTATGTTGTTTCTTGGAGGAGGATGTCAACATAGGATTAGGATTCCTAGTAAGATTTTTAGTGTGTTTTATTTTCTTCGTAATATGTAATACTTAATTGACAAGTTAATAATAAATTAAGTACAGTCAAACCTGTGTTTGGCGGAAACCGGTCAAAATGGCCTGCATATATAGGTAACCGTTATACAGAGTGTCATCGATGTTTCTTGGTGGAGGATGCCAACACAGGATAAGGATTTCTTGTAACATTTTAATTTATTTCGTTTCTTTCGTTTTAGTCATAGTATTTAGAACGCAATTATTTAAAAAAACTACTATTATAATAAATCAAACAGGCAATATATCAACGGAGCAACCATTTGGCGAGCAACTCTCACATCTAGGCTGGTGAACATGTAGACTCTAACCAAAGGTGTCTGTTTCAACCTGGGATTATTCAATGAAAAGCACGGTATTGTTCATATCGCTAAGTAGGAACAAAGATCGTGACACTTTGTCTGTTATCATTTTGTATAGCGCAGAGCAGTCTTTACGCACAGTTATGATGTCACATTTATATTAAATTCCCTCACGAAGACACATAGTGTCATTATTTGGCGATTTCGAACTTCATCATATATAGTGAAATATGTCTCTTTGAATACGTCAAGTTCTGTTCATGCCATGCTTTTTAAGTGTTTTAATATATGTGCTTGTTTTTATTGATATAATTACAGACGCCCTTTAGGTTGGAGTTTTGACACGATACATATGTTTAATTATTTCCGATGGGGAGAAATGTTATATGTAGTTTGTAATTTTTGTCAGTGGAGGAAAGGCTAAGAAAATTTAACTAAAACACTTTTTATTTTGTTGACCTCCACAAAAGTTACAAGTCTATATCAATATACTCATTATCTTAAATTAAAAACTAATGTGAAAAAAGCAAACATTCATACTCAGCATCTGTACAATACTAACATTGCTACCGGTAAAATTAATAACTTATTTTTCAACACAGTAAATTATTTTCATCGCAAAAGGTAATCCATTCAATAGTTTCCTTGTGTAAAGTTGTAAAAATAAGCAGAAATCATACAGTTATCTAACTTTAACTTAAGTATATCTACGAAATGTTTCCCAAGGAAAAATAAATAAATGAAATTGTTAACTTCCTTATACGGAACTCTGTGAAAACTGCATGACAAGCAGTAATAAGGGAGTCATGTTACTCGAGTTTTCGAATCGTAATCATATTTCCGGAGGGAACTACTCGTGCAAAAATAAGAATATAAAATAGGTTTCCTAATGAAAGCTTCTTGTAAAGCAGTAGCTCTATGCAATAATCAATTCATCTTCCCAGACCACTGCCATATTTCCCGAGAAAACAATCTTATAAAACAGTATATCATGTAGTACTCTGAAGGAACTAGGTAAATACGTCATGCTTAGCAGTAAATATGCAATTAATCTCAGATTTACAAAGGAATTTCATATATTATTAATGTAGAACAATTTATAAAAAGTTCCTTGAGTGACATAAGGCTGTGAGAACTTCGTGTAAAGCATTAACAATTCGACTCATCTTTTCAAACAGCTACTATATTTCCTAAAGGAAAAAATAGTACAAAACAAAATGTAAATCTCCTGAGTAAACTAGGTAAAAATATAATGTAAAGCAGTAGCCATGCAGTTATTTTGAAAAAAGACCTACTATACAATGGTCGCTCACTATATTGCCCCTCATCATACTGTTGGTATGCTCATGCATCACATTACATCGGTTAAAGGTTGTTTTGCTACTGACACTGTGTGGTAATTTATGCAAGTTTTATATTCTGTCTAATGCAAACCAATTGTAATGTGGTTACAGACTATTACATACCCTGTTATTTGTGTTATTTGTGCTTCTATGCGGTATATGACACAACTTTGTGAGAGGGTACCTTGCCATACGATGAACTCACTTATATATATATATATATATATATATATATATATATATATATATATATATATATATATATATATATATATATATATATATATATATCGACACACACGGATACACACAGTGTTATGAAAGCTGGAGCAAAAATGAGGAACAAGTTTATAAGACTGTTGCCTTAAGGAACTCAGCGAAAAAGTAACGTATTGCAGTAACGATTAGGTCGTCTAACCCTTCTTTGAAAACCCTGCCATATTTCCTGAGGGAACAGTAATAAAACCAGTATTTCAAATTGTTCCCTGACGGAACTCAGTGAAAACACTGATGTAAAGCAGGTACAATTCAGTCATCTAACTCAACTCTGCAAACATCTACCATATTCTTCATGGAACAATAATGAAGAACAGTTTCCCAATTGTTCACTCAAAGAACTCGATGAAAAGTGCATATCAAGCAGTAACCATGCCATCATGAAAATAATCTTTGTGAAGACGTACTATATTTTTTGAGAAAGCTGTAATAGAGAACGATATTCTCAGATTGTTGCCCAAGGTAAATCATTAGAAAAATCATATAAAGCAGTAAGTACACGGTCATCAATCAAAGATCTGTAAACAACCTCTTATATATTTAGACCATGCAATTACCAAACCACTTGAAGGTATTTATATTGAAACTGTGACACAATGTGTTGTTTAAAAAAGCGAGGACTTCCGGTCATTTCTTTAAGCAATCGCAGAACGGGTTTTTTCAACGTTCTTCAAAGCTTTTCTTACTTCGTACATCTCTGTTAATTTTCCAAAAAGAAAAAAGAAAAAAAATGTCGGCAAATTAATTCGATGACAAATGCCTGTAGCATTAGACTTTGTAAGTGCACTCATTGCTGAAGTTTTGTATTAACATCCTGCCACAATCCTTCCAAGCCCCGGTTTTGCATTCTGAGAGCTTTGATAATTCGCTGTTTAATCAATTGTGCGCTGTTCGCATGGTCGGTCATTGAAAACAGATATAAACAGCCTTTTTTGTATTTTTTAAATAAACTTTAAATCTCCAAAATTGCATCGGCAAGCAATCTTTAAGTTGAAATTTAAGTTTTCATATAAGTTTTCTTTGATGTTTCGTTATTGTTTGATGCAGATTATATACGTGAACGCAAAAGTGTACATCCACTATGACAACAGGACATATGGCAGTATATTTATATCTTTTGATCGGAAATAGAAAATGTGAATATTGACCAACTGACACTTCTTTGCAATATATATCTTTATATTCCAAGATATAAGAATTCACTACTATTCTATATGAATTTTATATATATATATATATATATATATATATATATATCTGTGTGTGTGACGTTTTCACGGTTACATACTAACCTTTGAATGATATTGTAGGTAACTCCTGTTAACGAACTCTTGACAGTAGTTGTCTCATGCATTTGCTTACAGATTATCAAACGTCTGTCATTGCATCTGTATGTTTCTGCTGACGTACTATGTTTTGAGTTAAGTTCAGTTGGATAAGCAGAAGATGGTCTTTTAAGTATTAATGTTGTCGAGTAGCGACAATTGATCGTTCTTTGAAGACCACGTTAGGGCCTGCAGAGGAGGTAATAACATGCCAGTGTCTCAGGACAATTTGCCCTATGTTGGAACATCTGGGTGGCACATTATTACTAAAGGAATATGATTATTGGCTGTCTTTGTTTTATATCTAAGGAGACTGCTTCGATCAACAGCCTTAGACGGCTATATTAATTCTAACCAGCTGCGGAAGAACGTCTTCAAGAATGGAGACTGATACTACAATAACCGTGAGCTTGTGTACTCGATATCAAGACAGTAAAAGGGTATGGAGTGTCTGTGTATGATTATCCACACAGTGAGCACTCCCATTTTTAAGGTAGCGAAACGCAGCCTTTGATTTTGATTCCTATGCAGAACTAGATCTAGATATGGCACGATGATTTCACCATTAAGGCTCTACATATTAATTAATTTCCGGATGAAATGGGACATATCAGTAATATTCACAAATGTATTACTTGTTTCATTTCTTTGCAGGGGAGGCATATATCTTGAAATATATAACTTATTCAGTATTAACTTTCTAGACGTATTCATTCGTATTAAATACTATTAACTGGATTTGCTATTATGTTTTAATTTCCGTTACATACACTCTTTGTAAGTCAATGATATATTACTGTTCGCTTATATATGCCATCTTTCAGACTTCAGGGAATTAAAAAGAGAACGAAAATGAAGAGAAACAAATTAAAAAAGCATAAAAAATAAATTATTTCAGCGATGGATGCAGATGGAGATACAGTCCGATGTCGGTGGGCTAGTAGTTTCACCGAATGTGGAGGCGTCTGTCATGCATTTCCTGGTGCAACTTTGAACGAGGTAATGATGATATTATTATTATTATTATCATTATTATTATTATTATTATTATTATTATTTTTGGCGGTATTTTCTCTATTCCATGTAATCCCACCGGTCGACTGGTCTATAATATGTATACAGACCGCTCGATCCATTTCTGTATAAGGTCACATGCTACGTGTTGACAGCTTTGTTAAATTTGGTTCATCTACAAATATGTACTCGTGAACGACAGTTAAAGTACCTACAACAGCTTTTTTTTTTATCGAGGATACGCATACACTGTTAAAATTATTTTTTATTTAAAACTTGGTATAAATATTTTAAATGACACAGAATACCAGAATACCTTAAAAAAATGAATCATACTTATTTTTCCAAATATTAATAAATATTAATAAATGACGTAAGTGGTAAATAGTTCAGCCTTGAGTGTGATACAGATATAAATATTGAACATTATATATGGACATCGTAGAGGGCATAGAAGTGTTGACACTGATTCTTATAATATGATAGATACTGCCACGCCCACTTTCCCGTGAATGATATATGGACCTCGGCTTGCCTACTTTTATTGTTGTGCTTGTTGTTCTCATTGCAGTTGTTATTGTTGCTGCTACTAACGTTGTTGTCACTTTTGTCTGACAAGTTCAAAGTATATGTCTAAACATATATAAGTATATTATTATATTATTAGCTTAAGGCAGGCAGAACCAAGCAAAACAAAAACAACAAAAAAAAAAAAAAAAACACAGAGGAGGTCCATATACTGGGACTGGGACATGAAATTATGAAATTTGCAAGCGGAAAGAAACATTTTAATTATTCAATTAACCTACGAATTAAAATTACTGGAAATACAAATATATTATTTCTAGTATCCTTGATTATTGACTACCTGATTTCATATGTTCTCCTCTGCTTTGGATTAGTTTCGCTGTCGGGCTTTTAATGCCATTCCATCCCTTTGAAGGCTGTCTTTTGCATGTGTTTTTTTTTTGTCCTTTGTAAATGATAGGCTTTGATTTTCTTTCTGAATTACTGTGGCCTAGGTAGACAGAAAACAGATAGAAGCGAAAGTAGGAAAATATTAAAAGAACCTGATAGACTTATCCAGGTTTTTCAAGTTAGTTGAAACCAGTTATGAAAATCGCCAACCCGAGGATTATTTGTGCGTTGATCTACGTATGCTAATTGGGATCATGATTCGCTATCTATCTAGTCAGTTACACTATGGTTGAAAAAAAGTGCAAAGAAAAAAAGTTAAACAAAGGAGATTAAAATGTCTGAACAGATGCGAAATTGTTACAAGTGTAGCAAATATTATTCTTCACGAATTACACGATAAGTAATACAATTCATTAATTTAACATTCATCGATGGATATATAGACAGAGTGCTTGATTTACTGAAAATAAATATATGGATACAAAAAACACATACAAGATATAATAATCTCTTTTTACTAAATTATTTATTCATGCATGTACAAATGCATTTATTCGTAATCTCTTTGCAGACCACGTGCACAATTGAATATGATTCCACTGGTCGAAGCTTAGGTAGATATGCCGTCGCACTCATGCTTGAGGATTTCCCATCGAGTGGAGGAAGTGTTCCTTTCAGTAAAAATCCTTTGCAGTTTGTGGTCAAGATTATTAGTTCGCCTCTTGGATGTGATGTTGGCCCAACCTTTATTTATCCAACAAAAGTTGATTCGGCCATTGTGCATGTGCTTGCGGGCAGCATCTACCAAGATGAAATTGTGGCAAAAGTCAACCGTGCAGGTGCAAGGTAAGGTTGCAAAATGAGAGCTTTTTCCCTTGACTTTCAATGCACCTCTTCGTGTAGTGTTCAGGAATCAATAAACAGGGATTGAGCCTTTACCCGTCCCGACTTTTTGCTGCATTCCTTCATCATGTTTAAGCCGGCTGATTGTGGGGTCGCACCAAAATATCAATCTTTTTCTTTCAAATCTTTAATTAATATTAAAAACATGTATTTTAACCTGAATCATGCAAATCAAAGCGCCACAATTTCTCGGTGTTTTCTCTAAAATTGAGATTATATATGATCTAACTAATGTTAATTTTAACAATATTGGGTCTTTTTTCAGAAGAGAAGATAGTAACAAGGGTGAAACTAGAAATCTTGTTTATTCGTCTAAACAGAATTTAGGAATTCGTCTAATTGGAAGAAATCCTAACATTTTCCCTTGAGATAGAGCAAGTATCTCTCCAGGAGTATTCAATATATTATGACTGTTTTCTATACATTTATGTCCGCTCAATTTTCAGTTTAACAAATAATTATTGCAAACGAAATTATAAGCTATCTAAAAATCTTAAGTTTTGAAAGAAAGTTTCAGATAATTAATGTCAGCTGGGCATGATCTGGGTTCCTGTATAAGGAATAAGAGATTAAAAACCTCTTCAATCTGAGATATTAGTATATTTCTTCGTTTATTTATGTGTGAAACAGATGAAACGCAAGATAATGCGAAACATATGAAACCAGTTCTTTGCTTGCCCTTGTTTTACTTTGCTCTTCCTTTCCAGAGTTTTGCCTTTGCACTTCGATATAAACTTTATCTACAACATTCAACCCTTGGATTTTATTCGTTTGGTTATATCCATGCTACTAAAGTAAACCTTGGCTGTTTCTTTATTCTCTTTCCTATTCCAACGAAATGTATCAATGTTATCGATAGTAGAAGTATCTTAGGATGGTGACAAACTTCACTTGGCAAGTTTGACGGAATGGGCTTACGTTTTGATGCCCTGTCGTAAAGGTTCGTGAATACTTTGAATAGTCCAGTGATAGTTTAAATGAAATTAAATAAAGGATTTTACTTACTTGTTTAATAATCTTTGTTAAGTGTCCCTTGAAATAAATAACTTGATCTCCTTGGAATAGGCTGGTATGAATGTCAAAGAGGTATTGAATGCAAGTTTACAGTATGCACTCTTTTGAAGCCATCTGCGGATCTTATCTCATGGGCTCTGTGAAGGTTATGTCAAAGAGTTAATACCATTATCGGTCTTTCACCGACGAGCGCTCAAAGACATATGGGTGGGGCAGTTGTCATCCTGAAACAAGTAACTTCAGTTGGAAATTTGTTTTGTGAAAATATGCCACAAATGATTATCCAGAAACTGGATATATTATTCATTGTTGAAATTTTCATCACTTTTCTACAATGTCCCCATTCCATTGTACGTCTAGCAGCCCTTCAGCATCACATAATTTTCCTTTGTGGTCGATGTGCACTATGTGTTCAGATACACTGGGTGTAGATAACATTCGACGCGTTTTCTCCAGATATTTCTTCTGTCATCTTGACCAAGCACCATATGACACTCGTCACTAAGTATCAATCTATCCCATTCATTCTGCAAGGTCCATCTTGATTTTCCCTAGTTTTTATTTGACGAATTCTGTTCATTTTGGAGATAGTGAGCATGTTCTGTACAGCACGCTTAAAACATCTGCCATAACACAAGCGCCTCTGTCTCATTGATTTAATTCATTTGTAAGATCTACCAAACTCTGCCTCTTGTTTTATTGTACGAGTGGAAATAGGACACAATCACCGTGAACACCAACTTTTTGTAGCCGGTCATTTCTATGGATATTTTCTGCAGAACCTGTTGTACTGATTTCTTTTCAAAAATCTCACCACGGTTGAATGAGCTCTAATACTTCGAGCTCTCATGGCTTCCTTGTTATAGCGCCGTATGGTTCTCTTTTCGTCAGCTGTAATTTCTTTACGTTTTGAAGCCATCATTTTCTTCCTACAATATTGGTTTACTTACGGTACTTAGCAGATGACTTATCGACTTGCGGAGAACTTTACCGGTCTTATTACTATTTACTTACTAATAAACTTCTACTGCACTAATCGATAAAGTTACGTGGTAGGGTCTAATTACGTTGTTAAAGTAATGCAACAGTTTTGTCATGGCGCTCTATGTAGGCGGAAATCTTACTTTGAGGTTTGAATAAAAGCAAGAGTAGCAGCTTGAAGAAGGTTACCCAAATACATATCTACAAATGAAAAGAATTAAAAACTAAAAACATATATCCCCCTGATATATATATATATATATATATATATATATATATATATATATATATATATATATATATATATAGAGAGAGAGAGAGAGAGAGAGAGAGAGAGAATTACAAATATATACCAAACAAAGCGGAAAGTGCTATCGCTGGATCCTACAGGAGAATGCTTGAAAACATAAACGTTTGATTCAAGCTGTAAAGATGAATACTGCGTTTTGTCGTATTATTGCATGGCACGTAAGCTATCGAAAATTGCTTGTGGGCTGTATTATCATACTTGTGTGTCTTTTACATTAACTCTTAAATATATGTCCACTCTTAATGTATTGGTGAGAGATGCATAACATACTTAATTCTTTCTTCCAGCACAAATTTCGCAAATACATACTACGTCATGTATCTATCTATACTGTACACATCCATCCATCCATAGATGCATACACCCATAAATACAATAGATACATACAATGTTACATCGTTACATACATGCATAGATACACATATATACGTGCCTATTCATACAATCATAAACGGATACAATTATGCATTTATACATAAATGCAAGCTTTTATATGTACATATATATATATATATATATATATATATATATATATATATATATATATATATATATATGTATATATATATATATATATATACATGCAACCTATTATTGAAGTTTTCATTTCGCAGCATCTTTGAGATAATGGTAATACCGCCAAGAGGGACCACTAAGTCACCACTTGCTTCGTACCCAAACGCGACCGGGTCTTGGAGTGTAAGCATTGCTTTTCCCACAACGGAAGAGGATCTTGGAAAGTCGTACGAATTCTGCTTCTATGCAACGGATTCCTTTCGGTAAATAGACTTGCTTTGAATGCTAACGCAAACACGTAGAGTCATTTCAGCAAATTACAATACTGTCTTTTGCGTCACTCTTTTCAACTATCATTTAGTAAAGTTTCACGTGTCTAGCTTTAATGGTGGATAAGGAGTTCTAGGACATTACTCACGTACGGACAAACGAACGGTATCACAATATTCGCACGCTTTCTAAAAGCGTTGGGATTTTAAATTTAGATACTACTTAAGGTACTTTAAGCTAATTTCAGTGTTAAGCTAGTTTGAGCACAGCAAACAAAGGTCTCCTAAGTGCACATTTAGTAAAACTCTCCAACGATGTATACACAGACCTATAGAACTGCACCACTCGTATAAGGTAGAACAGATAAGACTGTTATGACCAAAAAATTCATGTGCCAAAATTTCGTGCGACAAATGCCTTTGTCTATTAGGCTTCGTGCAGCCCTTACCGTTTGTTTTGTATTCGCGCAAAGACCTTGTGAGAAATGCCAAAATGAAAACTAGTATTTGTCAATGCGATTTACCTGAAACACCTTTCATCCTTTTAGTCTGAGACTGGCCGATCCTAAAACGTAAAATACTTACAAACAGTCGTCTAAATATCGTTGGAGAGCTATATAGCCTCATTAACTGATACAGTTAAAAGTTACTTGTGTAGAATTATTATTGATAGCAATATTGACACAGTTAGATTTGGTATTTACACCTTGTCAGAGTAATGAGTAATCCTTTCGCTTGTTCATATAAAGTATGGCACAATCTTCTATAGCTGAGTAGAACCAGAGCCTCTGTGGAGCCGAATGAACTCTTGGGTCGTCATTGAGCTGCGGCTAAGCGCAGTGCATACTGTATTTTGTTTGGGAACTAGAATGTATGTGAGCATGGTAGGTTGTTGCGAGAATGGCAGTTTGTTTGGTGATTTCGATATAGAGAGTAGCCACCTATTTACTGAAACAAACCAAAATCGACAGAATTGAGTGTAGCGCAATAAACCGAAACCGACCGAAATTGTGCGTTGACAAAATCGATAGAATTCGAATGACAACGTGCAAAAAATGCGTCTATAACGGAGACTTTAAAACACGCAGTTCATAAATCCATGCATGTCAAAACTCGTTTGCTTTCTGTATAGGCAGAGGATATATAAATGGCTGCTGCGTAACAGGCGCTTGCGGTAATACACTATAACACAGCCACCGTGTACATAATTTACCATATTTTAGCAAACCACTGGCGTGAAATATTTTGTATAGGACCATTACTTGTACCAAGGGTAAGTATATAAGTCTAAGCTTTACTTTCTCCGTTCTTTCCTCATTTCTTCCATCCTACCTGTTTTTCTTTCTTTTTCATTCTTTATTTCAAAAGCAAAACAACAAAACCGCGAGACTCCATGTAAAAAGTTCAACTGATGTAGTGGTCACCTACGCACCCGCAGACCTGGAATGACCTTAATTTTTGAAAGACTACCATTTATAAATAAATCAAAAATAATAACTGTCTCTCTGCAATAGAATATTTAAGAAAAATTCAAATTAGGAAAAGCCATATAGGGAGATACGATACAGTTTCAAAGAACTGTGATACAACTATAAAAGTGGAACACTTACTATCTCAGAAATATATATATATATATATATATATATATATATATATATATATATATATATATATATATATATATATATATTGTTCTAATTGATTGAAATGCATTTTCTCGTAGTTAATCCACGAGTGTGCATGAACTGTGTGAAATATTTTGGTCATAATGTTCAATTACAAAATGTGCTTAAAATCTTTAACATTTATTTTCCTAGGTTCAAGGCTCTCAAAAGTGAACGTTCTTGTTTTCAGGACCTCTAGTTTCTGGTGAAGGACTCAGTTTTTAAAACTATGCCTGCAGTATCCCATACATTGCAATGACAGGTTTCCTCTTTCTGATTTGGACTGCTTTTTTCATCATTCATTCTGGGAGACCTGACATTATATAACAAATATAAATATTTAGTTATTTTTTTATTGATTTCTTTTTTATTATATTTCTTTTTTCAGCAGTGGGGGTTAAAATATTTTGACTTCCTGAAAAAAAAAAATAAATGTTACAAAATGAAAAAAAAATATATCAATAAATTAATTTAATTTTATTAACACTTAAAGTGAAAGATAGGTAACGATCTTCTGATTTTATTGGACATCCGTTTAATCAACTATGGTTGCTTTTATGCAACGATATTCTTGAAGTGGATCATTTCTTATGTAAAACAACTACGTGCTGATCTGACAGTCTCGTGTTTCAACTCAAACTCCTTCTTTTGGGCACACACAGATTAAAATGTATGTGTTGTCTACACACTTATGCGACGATATTGTCTTACCGATAGGAAGCAGGACAACTTTTGTATGCATCCATGAAGAGCTTAATCAATACATGCAACAGATGAACGTTTCATGATTGATTTGCAATAACGTTCTTATTAATAATGTATTTGACTAATTATGGATATTAGCGGTAAAACAACAAAGCAGAAAAGCTTGATTCCTCATATACATGCAGGTACATGCACATGGAAATAAACTATATTATTCGTCTATCCTACCTTTTTAAATTCAACAGATTTTGTTGGACTAACAATTACTAATATACTAAATTATACTAAACATTTTTTAAAAAAAAATATGCACTAAATCAGTTACAGTTACTTATGAGCAAATGCTATTTCTTGATGCATTTTATATTCACAAATTTATTCAAAACCCACATTGTGTATATTTGTAACAAATAAGGAAATTAACTAATTTAATAAAATTAATGAATTATTAAAATACAACAGTTCATGCTAACTTGAATAAAGCACGGCTAATGATTCTGGTCGCTAGTATTAAAAACATATAATTTCTGAAACATATAGAAAAAAAATGGTTTCTACACGCAACTTAGTGGAGAGTATACAGTCAAGAAAGCCAATCCTCTCCATACTAGAGGTCAAATAACTTAGGTGAAAACAGTTATAAGGGCTTAAGTCACATCATTAAAACGGAAACAACAATTCCTCAAATTCCTCAAAACAGTCCCTGTTTACCATTGAAAGACCTTAAGGACATCGAGATTTTTCACGCTTAACTCTTGTGACAATGATTGTTGTAACACTACTACTACTACTGCTTATTATTATTATTTTTTATTATTATTATTATTATTATTATAAAGAAAAAACATTAAGTATGAACATTGTTGATTATGCATTCATTTACGGATAAGGAAAATATGGATATCTATAGTTTTATGCAGGTAAATACAATTACAAAAAAAGGTGCAGTTGAATACCTCGATTCCTTCATCTTAATGATAGAAAGAGAATATATATTGTCTCGTATTAGTGCAGAACATGACAGAGAATAACCTTCTTTCACTCAACACACGAAGTGGTGGATGGATATGGAGATATGTTAATGTAAAAAAAAAACTTTTTCTATTTGCAGCATGCATAATATTTTTGCAATTTAATTGTCCGTACTAAGCCTCATAATTTGTGTGTGTGTGTGTGTGGGGGGGGGGTAACCAATATTTTGTAATGATCTGTATCGAATATCTTTTTTGCTTAGATATGTTTGTGGTTTTTAGACCTATGATGATTTGGTTTTAGATTTGTGCTTTTATATGTTTTAATAATAATAATAATAATAACAATAACGATAACAATACTACTACTACTACTACCAAAAATTAAAAATATTAATACTAATCATTATTATAATAATAATAATAATAATAATAATAATAATAATAATAATAATTATTATTATTATTATTATTATTATTATTATCTTCTTCTCTTTCTTGCAGATTCAGGTTTAGACATCTTTTTTTTCTTTCTTGCATTTCTGTTCTGTTGTAATATTCTCTTTTAAATTAGAGAAATATTTTGATGAATATTCACATTGTTGATTACATCCTTTGATTAAACACGATCTAGCCAATGTGCCTATTTGCAGAGTTTTATTCTGCAAGTTTGAGGACAGATTCTCGGGTACCAGAGGGTAGGGTGAAGTAGGCCCATTGTTTTTGACACAAGACTAATGTTTAGTTAGCGTTCTCCTTCAATGGGATGACTAACTTTCTTGATAGATTGGGAGACAGTAGACCTCGAGAATAAGCGTTGATATATACAAAGGGCATTATCACAACGACGTGTTTCCTACACCATCATAACACATTTCAAGCTGAGATTATTTTTCATAAAGATGGTAATCATTACAATTACACATTTAATTAATGAGTGTAGCCTATCTTTAAACGCTTATTCTTTACTCAGATTGCAGTCGGTGTCCAAAACAGTCATACTGGCGCATGTCAATGTGAAATATTACCGTTAGTTCTTCCTTACACACACGACACCTGGCGGTTGTACTAAAAATGCTGTATCTGCAGAGAAGCGTATATCAGCCTCTACTTTAGCAACTTTTTCTACTATAGGAAGTTATTAAGCATTTCTATAAATGACATTTACTCGCATGCTTACAACAATTCTTTGCAAGTAGTTTCCATTATCAAAGTGTGTAATTAAGCTCTTATTGCTTTAATATGTAATTGCTTATAATCCGCATTCAAATGTAAATGTTCTAAAAGTTTATTTTCAAAGGAACTGTGTACGTATTGTTAAAGACTTATTTAGATATAAAGTTTAATGGATAACGTCGTGGCTCTAAATTCGTCCGATAACATTATAAACGCTCTGTTAATTATAGAATTGTAAAGTGCATCATGGCAAAGATTTGGTGATGAGAAGATGAAAAAAAAAAACAAAAAAACATCTACTCATTTGAACCGAACATTTTTTTTTGTCTCTAGTGACGGCGAATGTAATAGTTGATGCATGCATATTATCTTAGTGGATACTCACAAACAAATGAACAGGACGAATATACAGCACGTATATCCTTGAGAACAATTTGTTTGAAAATGTACATGTAGAGTGCGCGTGATCTGTATGTTATTTTCATGATCATTTGGGGAAAATGTACCTGGTGTTGTTGTGTATACCAGTTGTTCATTACTCATTTACATTACTATATTCCATGTCTTAAAATCCACTCACATGCGTCTGATAAAAGATAAGGACTAATATTGTTTGTTTTCACAGATACGCGTGCTGGTTTGTTGATTTCTCTCTGAATAATAACCACGAAATACCAACATATACAATGGGCACAAGTTGGGAGAAAATTAAGTTAAATTTAGCATATTACTAGAACTTTGATATAATGCGCATTAGAAATGTGTGATTAACACAAAACACTCAGCTTTACATGATGTATGGAAATATAGATCATGTTCAGTCACATGATATGTGTTCTATGTCACATTTCAGTACAAAACGTAAACAGTCCCTTCAGAAGAGATTCAGAAGTTTGAATCCAGATTTGTAAAGAAAATTATACAGATCTATAAATCTAACGCTATTTTTTCTTGTTTTCTTTTTAGCGTGACGTCTGAACTCCGATGCTATACTCTGTATGTCATAGAAGGTAGGGCATAGACTTGTGAGTTTTAAGTATAAATTATGATACAATCTCTACATGCGCTTTGGTGCAAATCATGTTATGCTCAATTTCATGAACAATTTGACAACTGAGAACCGTGTGTACTCGCTTATAAGTCGAGATCAACTGCAAACAACATAGACCCTGATCTGCCGTCGCATAATGCGCAGCAGATCAGGGTCTATGTTGATTGTTCTACTGATTACTCCTAACAAACTGCATAGGCCCAGAATATGCCGGCGCATTATGCGACGGCAGATCTGGGCCTGTGCAGTTTGTATGTGGACTCGACTTATAAGCGAGTACAGACGGTGTAGAGTAGGAAGAGTCGAATAGAGAAAGTTGTGTTGCGTGAAAAAGGGAACACATACAAATGGCTTCTGTCCGATAAATTTGTTCACATTTAATAAATGTACAATATGAAAATAGAATGGGCTGCCAAAGTCATAAAAATGTACGTTAACATATAAGAAAAGCAACGTAATGTGACATACTACTGTATGGAATGGTCTGTGATTAAAATATCGACTTTTCATTAAATGCTTGGTAAGATTTTTTAAAGCTGTTTTATCCAAGACAGTATGTTCATTCTTTAAACAAATGGGTATCCCTTTTAATTTAATGTATGGTTAAGTACACTGAATGGTTTGGTATGGGAAGAATATCGACCGATAAATCTGACCGAATGGATTTGCCGATAATTAAATGGTTCGGTATTGGAGACCTTTTGTGTGATTATAGTAATTTTGACGGCCTTGGCAGTCTATAAAAATGTTAAAGTCGAGAATAGTTAGTTACGACATGATGATTACGTTCATCGTTTCCTGATGGATGTATGTTTCTATGCATGTGTGCATACATGTATGCATATGCCTATGCACGAACGTACGTATGTATTCCTATTATGTATATACGTATATTTTATTATAAAATGTATTTGTCCCGTTAAAAGCGTAGAAAATTATTATTTAATGTTCATTTCGTTATTTCAAGTTAATCTTTTTCTCTCATGCAACACACTTGAATACCCACAAAATCTCAAGTTTGTGCTGGATTTCCTTTCATTCATTCACTGATTCGTTCATTAATTGATGTATAAGAACAATACACTTGTCAGACATGTGCATTGTATCAAGCTCTTTGGATGTTCATGCACTGTTTCAGAAAAAAAGCGTCGTCCATAGAATCATAAAAAACAAAACATTTCGTTCAATACTCTTAAAAGTTACATTCCCTCTGCTACATAATCAAAAGTTGAGCATGCAATCGGCTAAAGTAAATAAAATTAATCCAAAATATCTGCTTGAATCAAACATAAACCTAGTATATGGCAATCATAGTATTGTACTATATTGACAAATATTCATTGTATATTTTAATCTTGATATGGATCCTGAAAATATTTATGTATTCCAAAAATGCATTTAAAATGCGTTTCAGATGCATTTTAAATTCATTCCTTTTGCATCAGCGTTTCAATCAACTACCTCATCGTTTACCGTTCATCACCTCATCGAGTACCGTTTATCTTGTTAAGCGCTGCTTTTTTTGTTTACGTGTCTTTCAGAACGCGTTTGAAAATACATTTGCAAACGTTTATGAGAGACTAAACAACGGAAGTAACTCCAGTAGGATAATAATTTTATGGTTTATCGTTCACCATTTATCATTCGCGGTTTATCGTTTAAGGTTCAGCGTTTGTTGCTGCCAGCAAGCAGCGTTTGGCACCTACCGTTATCATTCGTTCTTCGTTCATCCTCCGTTCGTTCTACATGCGCTCAGCGTTCGTTCTGCGTCCATTTTCCGTTCATTTACCGTTCGTTCGTCGTTCCATGTGTATTTCAAAGGAGCTTTTTAATGTTGCAAGGTCTGAATGACAGTATTTATTCTCTACATACATAGGACCGATATAAAGGTATATGAGATATACAGAGCATCTTAACCAAGTGTTCATTCTAAATGAAATGTTTCAAAAGGAGTTGATTAGTTTTATCTGTATTAGCCTGGACGAGTTGCATTTATTTCATTTTAAATTAACACATATAGAAAATTATTTACATCACATGGCAAAGATTCCTAATGTTATTAAACAAAAACCAGAAAATAGTCTTTGATATGAGTTAGAAATGCATTCGAATACCTCGGACTTTATGTTTGCATTATATAATGTAATTATATCATTTCTGACGTTATGAGGTGTTATTAAGTGTGTAATATACAAAAATATTATATGGGGTTATTAATTTAAAAATTATAGTACTAATGTAATGGAATTTAAAATGTAATTAATTTACATAACAGGTTGCCTGGTACCAAGTGAAATGACAAGCAGCTATTCCGTCAGGACAACGGCTTCTGGTGCAGTTATTAACGCTGGAGGCAGAGGAGTGTACTACTGCCCAATAGACAATGAGACATTTCCACCAAACACATTAGCTTCCTCTGATTTTGCATGCCCAATCATTGAATGCACACAAAACAGCGAGCTTTCGAATTTCTCACTACCAAAAGGAAATGTGAATTGCGGTGCAGGTTTGTGTGTATTTATGTGCATATATATGGATGTATGTCTGGACTTATATATGTAGGTCGATAAGATAGATAGAAGCTGGAATAAATTGTTATAAATCAATTATATTAAAGTTGTTAATTTCCATAAAAATCACACACACATAATATATAACTTGTTACAATAATTATTTTACAATTATTATAAATGTATATTTAAGGAAATGTTTTTGATATTGACGCATTCGCAAAGTCGAATATTTGTATTTAAAGTTCGTAAATATGAAATACAGTAATTATTATCAGTTCTTTTTAACCCAGATAGAAGACGCTTATATTTAATTTCGCATTCTTGCGTCTCATTAGGAACTTTCAGGACGCCTTAGATTAAACAAATTTACAATGTACTTAACCTATTAGATAATGTACTGTCACTACTTTAAAGAAATGAATTTTATAATGCTAAGCTGTAAAAAATGACGAACATTCATGACTGGTGACCAATCAGCTTTCCTAGGTACTAGCATACTGATCACGTAGAAAATGGTCAGTTAACGATGGAATAAGAATATGTATGCACTCTTGAGAAAGGTCCCTTGAAGCTGTACCACTTTACCTGCTGAAAACAGATGTATTATAGCTCTGAAACAATAACGAGGTCATAATGCCAGCGTAAGAGTCTAGTGTGGGTATATTCATTTAATCATGTGTATGTCGCAAAAAAATATCGCTGGAACAGCATGGGCAGGGAAGAAAAATATCCCACCAGGGTAGCCTAATTATTTTGGCTATGCTTCCATGTGAAAAAAACATACACATATCTTTCCGCTGGATCCTTTCATATAATCTATTACCTTAAATTCATTTTGTTACCTGATAGTAACCTTGCTTTTGCTTATATAAGCAGTAAAGTCGCATGATTAAGACCACAAATCAGACCGAGAAAAAGTGGTCCTAACTCGGAGGTGGTCTTATTTTAGAGGATACATTTACTCCTTTGCCATTGTAAATGGTACTAAACAAACATGGATACTGCTTGGTGAGTGATATTTATTAGGATGTGGTAGCAGTGAAATGTTTTACTGACTATAGCTTAAATGCATATACTTTTTTTCAGAATACCCACAGAGTGGTGGAAACAATTTGGGTGGAATGACGGTATTTACTCCTGGGTTCATTACGTCACCAGGATATGACGGCCTAATGCCATACAACGGCCCAAAAAACGGTCAATACAGATTTAATATCTTCGCCATGAACGGAAATGGACTGGTCTTCAAGTTTACCGCCTTCGATGTCAAAAACGATAACATGGCTTGCAACAATAATCAGGGAGAGTGGTGCTTATATATTGTGGACTCTTCAACGCTGGAAAGTAAGCATCGTTTTAAACTAGAGATTTATCCGTGAAATATGTATGTTTATTTAGTGCTGCTGTTTATGTTGTACTTCTTGCTTCTGATACTTACTGTTTATGTTGCTTTTGTCAATGTTTCTGCTGTTATTGAAATAGAGAGAGAGAGAGAGAGAGAGAGAGAGACAGAGAGAGAGAGAGAGAGAGAGATTCTTACAATTTGGTGACGATATTTAAGAGAAATTTTTTAAAAGTATGGCAAAAGCTTTGTGATCATGATGCATATTTTACGTATCCAGACTGAAAGATAAACTATTCAGTGAATCTATGTATGTATGTATGTATGTATGTATGTATGTATGTATGTATGTATGTATGTATGTATGTATGTATGTATGTATGTATGTATGTGCGTATGTATGTATGTATGTATGTATGTATGTATGTATGTATGTATGTATGTATGTATGTATGTATGTATGTATGTATGTATGTATGTATGTATGTATCGCTGAATATCGGTCTATTTATTTATCTTTAATTGCAATACCTAATATGTATAGTACTTTCATAATAAAACTTATTGGTCAACTCAGTATGAATATGATATATTAATTCTTTCCTTGAAAGAAAAATACAGAAAGAAATAGATTACAAGCAAGTGTAGGCTGTATTCCAAAACAATGTTACTGACTGAATCTTGTTATATCCCTTGTCAGTGTATTCATTTCATTCAGAGTTTTTAATACTGTTAACTAAAAATTGTTTTGGAATGCGACCAAACAAAAAGGTTTTATTTTTAAATTGACGTTTTTAATTCGTAGGACAATCAGATATGTAAACACGTGACTTAATGGAAGAGATTTGACTAAACCATTGGCTATTCCGATTAGTTTCTACTGGCATTTTGGGAAGGCTCATCACTTTTTTTACAGGCGGAAATATAAGAATTTACCTCACACACATACAAGCGCATGCATATATATATATATATATATATATATATATATATATATACGTGTGTGTGTGTGTGTGTACGCACAAGAAAGAATCTAATTGTACTGATATTGCAGCAGACAAAATTATTAACATATTTTATATTTCAGGGAGTATAGGTTTTGTAACGGCCGAAATGCCCCACCACTGAACACTCAGCTCCTCAAGTGCGCTGAAATACAGGGTGGTCACCCGTGCGCAGTAGTCATCTACAGTGTCAACGACAGAACCCCAAACAAGGGGCTTGGTTTTAAACTAGAGGTTGACGTTGCTTAATTGTATCGTAAACAAATGGAGACCATCCCAGTTGACATACAGCAAAAATGTGACTTAAAATTGTAGTCTTTGAGTCAAAGATGTATCCTAGCTACCTTATTAACTTAAATAACCAAAATATGTTATTTTCTTTATAAATCTTGTTTTGCACCCAACTCATGTCAAATGTTATACAAATCATGGTTTATCACACAAAAGTTTGGAAAAATATATAGCTAAGTTATGGAATAGAACAAGTTACTTTGAGAAAAAGTGGAGTTTCGATAGCCTGCAATGTAATGTAATACCTTATATTGCTCATGGAATATGTATTGTCAATATTTCATGGTAATCTTGTAATTTACTTGCACCTTGGTTATGTGAGAGTGGGAATGTAAGTGTGTATGAATCTTTATCTTTATTTTAATTATATATATATATATATATATATATATATATATATATATATATATATATATATATATATATATATATATATATATACATATATCTGCAAATGTAACACACGTCAAGAGGTTTTCTAGGGGAATTGTAAAATTATATCCATTTTTATTGAGCAAGGAAAAAAAATAAAAAAAGATATCCCATTAGCTTCTTACCGCTTGTTTTAATAATAAATTCATGTGGCATCAAAAATGTCTTCTTTGTTATTGTCCATAAGTATCAGGAAGTAAAAACATGTACCAACACACACACACCTACATATATTCACACAGAATAGAAGCAAACATACATATATTCTTGTCAACATATATACATACATACGTCACATACTTACATATATACATACTCTCACAGGTACACACACACACATACAAACATATATATATATATATATTATATATATATTATATTATATATATATATATATATACGCACATTGTTCGATACATTCATACTTATACATATATGCATAAATACATACAATGCTTACATTCATGTACATACATGCATACATGTACATACAGACCTACATAAATCATACATACATACATACATACATACATACATACATACATACATACATACATACATACATACATACATACATACATACATACATACATACATACGTACGTACGTACGTATATACATACATACATACATACATACATACATACATACATACATACATACATACATACATACATACATACATACATACATACATACATACATACATACATACATACATACATACAAACTTACTTTAAACATAACTTAATGCTTAATATTCACATTTTGACATACATACTGCAAAATGGAAAAGGATGCTTGCAAGAACATATTTTGGTGAGCTGTCGTAATTTTGTTTCCCGCGTTCTCTCTGTCTGAATCAGATTTCTCATCATTGGTGCAAAATCAATCCTACCCAATCATGAGTTTCAAATTTGCAGATGAGATTTTAGAAGAATATATCAAAGTTTACCCAAAATCATCGCAATAAGAGTCTCCTTATGTATCACATGATTTTGCAAGATTTCGTTCAGTGCCGGGGTGTGGGTGGGAGTGTGTGTGTGTGTGTGTGTGGGGGGGGGGCTTACATGCCTGAGAGTATACGTCAGTTTCAAATGGACGGCATGCTGATATAATTGGAAAGAAAGGAGATACATGGAGCACAACTGAATCTGTAGTAAACTAAGTACCTTACAACGATGAATTTATGGGACTTTTCTCATCCTCATAAAAATGGAAAGAACAACATACACATCAAGTATAGATGATTAGAAATTAAAGAAATTTTGAGAAAATAATATAAATTATTATAGAGAGTTTTCTTACAACGCTGTAATTCCATTACAATTTGAGCTAAAAATGTGATTATCGATGTCATTTAGATACAGGGAAAATAATATAGGAGAAAGATTTACGCCTTGTCTAACACCTTGGTTGCAAGTAAATAGCCCTGATTTCTTTCCATTGTGGAAGATACAAGACTTCACACCCATATACATGTTCATTACTACCTTGAGTATTTTCCCATTTATAGCAGTGTACATCAATTTTCTCCATAAGCCAACTCTCCATTTGAAACCCAATTGAAAGCCTGAGAAAAATCCACAAAAGTGCAACACAATGTTTCATGTCTTCTATTAAATAGTTCTATTAGGGAATATAAGACAAACATATTATCTGTTGTGGAGTATCCATTACGAAAATCTGCCTGTGCCACAGATAGTAAATTGTTTTCTTCTAGAAAATGAGAAATTCAATTGTTAAGAATAGCAGAAAAGACCTTATTAAGACAACTCTATAAGGCAATAGGCCTGTAATTGATAGGATCTGACTTATCTCCCTTGCTTATATATATATATATATATATATATATATATATATATATATATATATATATATATATATATATATATATATATATATATATCGTTTTAATCAACCCTATTATCCAGGTCTCTGGAACAACACCTGTATTTAAAATCAGGTTAAAAATGTTTAGAAAAACAGGAAGAAAACTTTCTCCTGTACAATTCAGATATTCATTCAAGATGGAATCTTCACCAGGTGACTTATTAGATATCAAAGTTCTCAGTACTTTGAGTGTTTCCTCTGAAGCGATTGGTTTACTTAGTACTTTGTAATATTCTATATTTAATTGTTCCTCATTTTCATCTGTCTCGTCATTATTCTCATGGGATGAGTTTATATTCCTAAATTAATCCCAAACGGTGTTAATTTCGATAGGTATGACATCATTTGCTTTAGTCATATTGTTTATTATTGACCAGTATTGTTTTGGATTTTTTGCTTGCAAGTTTCTTAATTTATCTTGGTTTTTATTTTTATGCAACTTTGGAAACCTTTTTTAGTGTAATATACTAGCAGAAAGCATGTCATTCTGACTTAGGGGTGTTTTTAATCGTGTGTGAGTTTCTTAGTAGTATGATATTTATTTTTAGCTAGCTTACATTCTCTTCCAAAAAATGGTTTACTGTGTACTTTGTTATGAGATATTTGCTTATCATTCCTATTTGCAAATGCTTTATTAGCAGTATCGAAAAGAATTTGTACAATGTCATCAGAAAGCTCGATTACCTTCTGTTTATCGATATTCCTAGCTTCTTTCAAATCATGCATTTTGTGATTTAAGGCTTCAACTAAGTCTCTACTAATGCTTGATATGAACATATTTTTCTTCTCAGATCTCCACAATAATTTTTTGATAGATTTTGCCTCAGTTAAGCACGTATTCACCTCATTTTGTACCATGAAAGTTACTACATTATGAATGTCGAGAGCATCTGAAGTCCAGCTGTTCCAATCGCTTAACAAGAACACATGCTTACTTTCTTGAAGTCTGATCAGTAGCTCATCCTCAATTTCATCAAAAGTATCTACTGAAGAGTATTCTGAACCCTCGGGAGGTATATAAATAATTCCAAATATGAAATCATCTTTCGTTTGGTGGAATACTTTTGAAACTTTAAACGAAAATATATATTCAGAACTGCTGGATAATATTTTGATATATTTACTAACTGATTTTCTCACAGGTAGAGCTATGCCACCAGAGGTACATTTGGTATTGTGTCGAATTTTCAGTCCCTTACTTTTAAACAACTTACATCCAGTTCTAAAACTTTAGCCAAATACTTCGATCTTCAAATATGAAACAAAGAATTGTGCTTGTTTGCTTCGTCACTTCTTTTTACCGTAATTTACGAACATTTGAATAATTGCTATTCCAAATACATGTACATTGATATGATCTAACAAATGACGATACCGTAGTTATGATACGGCAGGGGTGTATAAAAAGCAATTAACCAACAAAACAAATAAGTGATACACCGTACAAGATACATAGACTGCAGTATTAATATTTCTATAAACCATATTTGCCAAAATAATATACCCTGTAACGTTACAAAACCAGTAATGAGGTTCTGAATAGAAATGAAAAACATCTTGATGTCTGACTGCTCCAAAAATACATCCGTTCTGAGTATCAAATTCAGAGATAACGCGCAGCAACATTAGACATCGGTAACAGATGCGGATGAATTTTAGGATTCTGAGAATCATAACTGAAACTGCATGGAGAAAGCAGATTCTTCAAATGTATTTCTTAAGTATGCCGAACCTAGTCAACCATCTGTTTTTCTGATCAGGTAGATGTGCAATATATTAGTATGCTTTGGTAGTCATATTCTGTGAAATTATATAATTTATATCTCTGTAAAAACAATGATCTAAGTCAACAATCAAAGCAAATACAATTGTTTCATGCGTGATGATAAAAAAGTTCATTGCTAAGGGGTCCTACAAATAAGAGGACGGATCTGCATAACTTTCCTAGACAGAGTGTTACATACCATAGTCACGCCTACGCTTTTTCCTCCACATGACAACCTAGGTTTGTCAGTAACACACACACACACACACACACACACACACACACACACACACACATATATATATATATATATATATATATATATATATATATATATATATATATTAACTCTCCAGTCTACGACATGAATGGGGCTGGCCTAAGGTCGATGTATCCTCTATTTCCAAGGACCTCAAGACAACAATCGTTGCCAACTGAAGGGTTCTTAAACGCGCAAATACCTCAAATAATTTTCCACTAATCATCTAACAGCCACACCCTATCCATCCGACCGTCTGTTTGTCCGTGTATGGGTCCGTCCATTAATTTGTTCACCTATATATGTACGTTCTTCCATCCTTTTATTCGTCTATAAGTTTGAGTTTGTCTATTCATTAGTTCCTTCATCCATCCATTCGCTATTTGACGATTTGTCTATTTGTGTTCATCTCTTCTCATTTGCTTTTTGTCGATCAATTTCTCTGTCCGTCTGCCCGTTCGTCCTATTTTTTATCCATCTGTTGTTGTGTTTGTCTGCCAATCAAAACAACCGCGTGTTTGTCTCGTCAAAAAGTTGACTGATTATGTCGTCCTTTACTATGCAAAACTACGATGCAATTCACGTTCTCTGAGAGCAGAGATATCGAAGCAAGTTCATTGTGTTCATCTTGGTGATCCGCAACTGTAAATGATACAAATACATTTCTGTCATTACATAAAAACTGAAAATAAGCTGCGACTTGGTTTTAGTTCATGGATAATTTCACTATTAGCTCCAAACTTCACTCAATCTAAATTGCACATAGAAACATTTTATGCTTATTCCTGTACCGTAAAGTAAACTAACATTAAAATTTGATCATGAGCTAAGTTCACGTGATACATTTTGTGTTATCAAGACCCGAGGGTTACTTCATATTCTCATTTTTCTCAGCTCATAGTCCTACAAGAGGGCTGTTTTGTCTTTATATACAGACATGGTAATGTTTTGTCTTATGTCTCATTAACACTCTTTTGTCCAAAAGCACTCTGTTTACAAATATTTAGTTTTCATCCCGTACAAACAGAAAATTGTTTCTTATTTTAAGACATTTTCCCACAAAAATGTTGATCCCAATGAATATAATGAGATTTTGTTAGAATCAAGCTGCTTTAAAATGGATTCCTGTGGTTTCAGTTTGGATTCCGTGCAGTTCAGGTGAGAGTTCTTGCACTTTCCATAGTGAAGCAAACATATTTCTTCTGGTTTCTGGGCAGGAAACTAAAGGAGACCTAACAATGCGTTCCAGTTTATAGTGCCTTACATGCAGTTTCCGTAATATGGAAACTGCCCGAAGCCACAAGAACCCGTTCCAGTTTCTGTATCAAGGAAACACAAAACATCACAACAATCCATTGCGGTTATCAATCCTTTTTTACAGTTTCCAAAACACAGGAACTTCAGAAACCACAAGAATCACTTTCAGTTTACAATATTTTATAGCAGTTTTTGTAATGGGGAAACACTAGAAACTGAAAGAATCCATCCCAGTTTCCAACGTTTCTAGCAGTTTCCGTAACATGGAAACACCAGATACTGCACGATAATGTTTCAGTTTTCAATGCTTTCTGACTCTTTTCTTAACAAAGAAACAACATAAACCACAAGAATCTGCTCCAGTTTTCAATGCTTTTTGGTAATTTCCATAGTACAAACAATCTACTTCTTTCAGTTATTGTCCTCTTTTGCTTTTGTTGAAAGGGACCATTACCTTGCAGTATTTGTTACAGTTTCTCTTCGAAAACTGATCATGACAATATGCACAAAGGAGATAACTTAAAACTGTTTTGATTATACAACGTATGCATAGCTTCTATCTTTATTAAAACACAGACTAAAACAGATGGTTCATATTGACTTTTTCAAATAACAAGACAGCTATAAATAAGATTGTTTAGCCCGTGTAACCAAAACAATGTACTCTATAAAACAGGCATTTATAAAAATTTTGACAGGAATATTGAGGTTCACTATACGGAATGTAGAATCTAGGGTCTATAGTGAGGCTCACTATACAAACTAAGAATTTCATTTAAAAGTGTATAACAATGAAGACTAGATAAGGAACATAATTCGTGTAGTGATGCCTTGAACAACATCAAGGGGAAAATAAATGGTGGACATATTGTGTTGATAATTAAGCGTTCAGTATAATATCCAACTATTTTATGCATCTAAATAAAATAAGTAAATAAATCAGTTCCTTGTAGCA
Source organism: Margaritifera margaritifera (assembly GCA_029931535.1). Taxonomy (NCBI): domain Eukaryota; kingdom Metazoa; phylum Mollusca; class Bivalvia; order Unionida; family Margaritiferidae; genus Margaritifera; species Margaritifera margaritifera. Next base: position 276,679 of record JAQPZY010001316.1, on the reverse strand, counting down.
TATTTAAATAATGCCGACAATTATAGCTTTTGTCTTTTTAAAGGAAATAAAACTCAAATTTAGACGAGAATACCTTCTCAATATGCACCTACTGTACACATGGTTGCATACTTTTGAATTTATTTGAAACTTCATATGGATAAAAATAAAACATGATTGCACAGTTGTTGCTCTAATGTGTTTTAACACCCTTGGGTACCACTGTGTAAATAGGCTGCATAAGGGTGTTTCGTTTAATCAAAGCTCCGACATCTTCCTGATTACTACTATTTAACATATACAAATTCGTTATTGATTTTCGCCTAAAATGCACACAAGTGATATAGTGTCTCTTACAATTTTAAGGCCCTCTTGCTTCCAAAGCAACAACATGGGTAGAGATATCGGCCAAACAGTATGACAGTTTTTAGTTTTAAAAGTTAAATTTTTAAAAATACAAAAATTGAATAGAATTTGTCTCTACGATTGTAATAATGATTATTGTTTATAGAAATTAATAGCTAACTAAAGCATCCCTCTTGGACGAAAACAGCCACTGAGCCCTTGCATTTGTCACCTATGGCATCACACGACACTCGACTTAGGCCATTGTCTAAAAAGATAAAATTGTGCTGTGCAGAAAAGCAAACAAGAGCAAATGCAACCAAACTTCGCAATTATGTTTCAGCGCTTCTGCAGATACAGGATAAATAAATTTATTAAATAGATGCAACTGTTGAATTCATTTCAAGGTATCACTACACTAATATACCGAATCATTCATTGAATCATATTGTAGTTCCCAAGACCATTATTAATGTTTGTTCTCTTATTGTTCCTGGATTTGCTAACCGGTAAAGAATGTTACTTGTTTTCAATATAACCAATACTGATTTTTTTTATATGTTGTGCCCATCTTAGTGTGTGACATAAGTAAAATAGTCTTTGTGCATCTGAAATTATAACTAATGCACTGAAGCTCATCAGAAATCTATACAACTGTAGGAAATATATAAGGAACGTAATTAGTATACTGATGATTTGCAGCTGGAAGATTTGGCGGCTCTAGAAGCACTAAAAACCGTCAGATGTGTTTCTTTGAGCATAAGAATCATGTTAATTGAGAACATCTTCTATTGTCAATACTTTCAAACATACGACGCTACCGATATATAGCGTTGTTTTCTTTCTTTAGAATAAACTACTTGAGAATGAACGTGAACATGTGCATTGCAAGAAAATTGTAAATATTGTCCTATATTCCGTACTCATCATTTGAAAAGACCGTGCATCATTTATAGAATTACATACAATATACATCGTTATAGGAAATTTATCCCGTGTACTGTTTTGCACATGTGTTTAGCTTCAGAATTAATCTTCATTTATGAACTCCTTGCCCGTCAGATCAGTGAACACTGCATTTCTTGATGGAATCATTCTGAACCTGTAGAAACATATTGTTAACACTGGTCTACAGCCAAAATACGTGATATGAATTGCATCATGTTATTCCTAGAAGAAAAAGTGGACTGTGCATTATCCAAACATTTTGTCAGCTATACGCCCCGTATCCCACGGAGAAGGACTGCCGGTTCCTGATTTACCAGAATCATTCTCACTTGAGTCAGACGAGGAAGAGGAAGAGGATGAAACGTCTAGTCCTGAACCATCAATATCACATGACCCATATTTTCTCCCATCCTCCTCCTCTGAACCACACCTCATAACACAAGGTGAACTGAATGATTTTGTCAGGGATTTGGAACTACCCATGAGTAAGGCAGAGCTGTTGGGCTCCAGACTACAGCAGTGGAATCTCCTGGCAGATGATGTTAGGGTTTCCATGTTCCGTGAGCGTCAAAAGAATCTTGTTCCATTCTTTTTCATGGAAGGTGATCTTGTAGCCTGCAACAACATCGATGGTGTGATGGCAGCCCTCAACATCGTTCATGATCCAGATGAGTGGAGACTGTTCATTGATTCATTGAAGACGAGTCTTAAAGCTGTTTTGCTGCATAATGGCAGTGTTTTGCAATCAATTCCAGTTGGTCATGCAGTCCATATGAAGGAAACCTATGAAAACATGAAACAACTTTTGAGGTGATAAACTATGACCAACATCAGTGGCAGCTTTGTAGCGATTTCAAGGTTCTTGCTCTCTTGCTTGGTCTGCAGACTGGATACACAAGGTACTGCTGTTTTCTCTGCGAATGGTATAGTCGTGCGAGAGATTCCCACTACATCAAGAGAGATTGGCCACTCCGACAGTCATTGGAGCCTGGGATGAAAATTGTTCAGCATCCACCACTTGTTGAATCAAGGAATATTTTGTTACCTCCCTTGCACATCAAGCTGGGTCTGATGAAAAACTTTGTCAAGGCCATGGACAAAACACAAGCAGCTTTCAATACCTCCGTGGAAAATTTCCAAGGTTAAGTAAAGCTAAGATAAAGGAAGGTGTCTTTGTTGGTCCTCAGATTCGTGAACTTCTTCGAGATGATGCATTTCATCGTGCACTGCGTGGCAAGGAAAGGACGGCATAGAAAGCCTTCCAGTTAGTGGCGATAAACTTTCTCGGAAACAACAAGGCAGACAACTACAGGGAGTTGGTGGAAAACCTCCTCAAGGCATACAAAAGCCTTGGTTGCAACATGCCACTAAAGATACATTTTTTGCACTCTTATCTAGATTTTTTACCACCGAACTGCGGAGCAGTGAGCGACGAGCACGGCGAGCGATTTCACCAGGACATTGCAACAATGGAGAAACGCTATCAGGGCAAATGGAGCCCATCAATGTTTGCCGACTATTGCTGGACAGTGACAAGAGATGCTCCACATAATGAATACAAGAGACAAGCCAAGAAGCGCCGAGTAGACACTGAATAAGGACTAAACTATGTACTTATATATACATAATAGTTTTTTTTTACTTTTGTTTCAATATATTTTTAAAATTTATATAACCCTTTTGCTGTTTTTTTTTAAAAGTGTTACATAAACAGGACAGGTGAAATATTATCATGTAAAGCAACCATAAACACATGAAAAGACCTAGGTTTACAATTTATGATTAAAACTCTACTATGTATACAATATACATGGACGTAAAATGTAAAAACTTAAATGTCTTGGAAACAGTAGCCAATCAGTTGTTTTAATTGTCATATCTGAATTCAGCACATCAAAATCCCTAATAAATAGAACATTTTATCTCTGAAGCAGACGACTTCGATTTTTTTTAGACCAGTGTAATTAGTATTTAGTACTAATGTAAATTTCTCATCTTAATTCTTCTTCTCCTACTGCTGCTGCAACTATTATTACTATGTTCCTGTTTCAAATACTACTGCTACTACTCATTCTGATCCTCCTCCTCCTACTACTATTGCTACACTAATACTGCCACCTACACATTCACTTTCACTATTGCCACCAACCCCTACACGAGTAATACCACACTACTAAAATACTTCTACTACGACCATTCCTACAACATCCATCATATGATACTTTGATTATTGATGCTGCTGCAACAGCAACAACAGCAACAGCATCGCTAACTACCACTACTACTACCCATTGTTAGCAATACGATGTATAATAAACTTTATTATGTGTTTTTAACATACCGCCCCTCGAAAAGAACAGCATAAGCATGTCATTCGAGCCTTTTTATGTAGCCACCGTACGGTTCGAACTTTTTGAAGATAAAATTTATTTCATTGACACCATCGTTAAAGTTTATTCCAAGTGTCTATTTGTTTTTCATGTAAGTTGCCACCCTTACGGCCGTGTGGTCATGTTATAACCAGGAGCTTTCTAAATGGATGATGGTGTGTCTTTACGGGAATGTTAGTCACCTTGTTGGAAGCAGAAAGGAAAGCCTATCTTCTCAAATAGCTGTTGTTTCCCCCACCTGAGTGCAAAATGTTGCAGTGGAAAAACTCTACGTCCCCTGCAATCAATGAGATATCAAAAGTTGTTGATATACTTTATATATAAAATGTACTTATTTTTGTACACCTAATTTGTGTGCATCTGCGGTTTTGACACATTTTTGTTACGCGATCCCCCATGATATACCCACGTATACGGATGAATACAATAGCTGTTTTGCTGAGCTATTCTCTATCGTCTAATTACTGGTTGCTAGGTTTATATTTGTTCCACTTCTGACTTTAGGTTTTCTCTAAGTCCTATTCTATCAGCATACAAAACTCGAGTTAGTGGTATCCGTCATACCTCTTATATTAAAGGCTTGTTCGACTGGAATATGCAAGATGCAACATGGGTAAAATTTTTACAGACACAGTTTGGTAGATCTCAGTCATATTCTTACGTAGTTATCGATAGCTCAACGTAGATAGTTCGAGTTTCATCAGCCTGTCTTTATAAGGTAATCTTTCTAATCCGGATTTCTGACGTATAAATGCATCGACGTGTTTCTACAGTAATAAGATACAAACTTGTTAGACATGAAAGTATTATTATATAAATATACCACTGATGATCTTATTATTAAATACTATTGGGCTTATTAATTTATCATGCTTATGCCTTTTAAAAGGTAGCATTTCAACTATATTGGGGCTAATATATATAAATATATATGTGGGATAAATATATATATATATCCCACATCCTACAACATCACGAGGAAGGTATCACAGCACGCAAGAAAGCATGTGACGGTCAACCTGATCCTTCCCCACCTACATGCTATTTGGTCAAACTCTTGACACATGTTCGTAAGTTTGACAATTTTGAATTCAACAACCAACACTTCCTACAAAGTAATGGAACTGCAATTGGCACTAAAATGGCACCTTCGTATGCCAAAATATTTCTGGGAAGACTCGAGCAAAAGCTCCTCAGCGAGACACCCTATAAGACTCTAAACTGGTGTAGATTTATTGACTCTAGTCATTTTGTCTTTGGATATTTAGTTATGTAATGGTGCAAATTTCTGTCGATTTCTGTAGAGCACAGTTTAGTTTGACAGAGAACCATTAATTAGATTTATGAGGACAGAGAACATATTGAATCGCTATACGGCAATGATTTTAATGTTCGTGTCGTGGGAGAGATGGATTCTTAATTAAGCATTCGTTTATTCAACGGTCAGACAGATTGGAAGGAAAAAGGTTAATTTCCATCTTGGTATCGAGAATGTCAGAGTTGAGAGGGTACAGAAAACCATTTGTAAGCTAGTGGACGTAGTATTATCTTTTTGAGATTGTCCAGAATCAGTTACATAAATAGCGCGAAATCTAGAAGGTTACGCTGACCGAATTGTCGCATATTTATAAAAGGCGGTAGATCCGTTTAATCTGATTGGCTACGCTAAATAAGGGGCGGTTTCCCTGAAGGAATTTCATGGTTTTAATATGCCACATCGCAAAATTTTGCCAGTCTACGTTTTTCTGTAAGAATAAAAATATAGGAGACTCCGAGATTGAATTTAGAAGAAATTATCTCGTAAAACAATTATCCAAGGGACCGGACGTCTGGAATGTTGACGGACACAATTCTGGCGGAAAAAGCAAGCAAGGCTTGAAAGCACAAGGTATTTGCGTCAATCTCATGTAATTCGTTGATACCAATATAATTATTTGCTTGAATTTATTTGTTTATATTTGCATGAATTTATTTGTTTAAATTCGTACATCAATTTACTTGATATGAGTATAACTGTGTTTGAGTTCATTTATCTGAATTCGTACAATGATCTTCTTTATAAGAGTTTGATAAATTGTTTGAATTTGTCGTCTTGATTGTTATAGGAATTATGTATTCTAAGAATTTCATGCATTACTTTAGTTGAGATGAGTTGCGAGAATCCGTGTGAATTCACCGATCTTAGATGATTTCACGTATGATAAAGACTTGAGTGTGTATTGACTGAAATTAACGTCGTTAAGCCATGAAGTGAGATTTCATGTATGCTAAAGACTTGAATGTGTGTATTCGCTGAAATTACCGTAGTTAAGCCATGTAATGAATTTCATTCATTTGTATAATTGAGACGGACTGGAACTGTTATGTCTCGTGTGATGTTAATGTGAGTCAGTGATGAAATAGCCGTTAGGAAATACATTAATCTTACGAAACTAGGTTTGTTTATGGTCTGCCATGTTTGGCTTGATCAGATAGCCTTTGGTATCTGTTTGAATTCCGATAGGATGATATCTGACGTAACGAGAGTGGAGTAATGCTCTACTCGCAGAAGGGTATTTGACAGAAGAGTTAGGTTGCTTCTCTGTTTATTTTGAAAGGGGAAATAGCTCCATCCACCTACCTACCTATCGACGCACTGACGTATCCACGTACCTACTACGTATCCACCACCTACCCACACAAAGTTTGAGGTCTGACAGAGGCGAGATACAGAGAACTAGGAAGGGAAAAGCGAAGGAACAAAGAGAACCGCAACGTTGAAGTTGGAGAGACCAGTCTATCGCAGGTTATGAAGTTGTACAAGGCAATGACTTCGATTGTACACTCGATTCTATGATGAACTAATTCTATCGTTTAAAACAGATCGGCTATTTGCATAAGTATTTTTGTGTTTGAAATTCAGTGAATGATCAATTTAAAAAAGAAGTGTATCTTCCTAATGTAATGTATTTTCCCAGTTTGTTCGTGTAATTGATTAAATTGTTATATTTCATGTACGGGGGCTCGTGTTATTCTGTTCTATATATCTGCTCAGATCTCTATTTATTCCATCTATAAATTTCATAATTTATATTATTATTTACTCGATCCGAGCAATAACACCGAGGTCGATCATCCTGTAGAGAACGATAACCAACCAAATAAAGTGGACACCTTATAACGAGGGTTAGTAGTAGTAAAAACCCACCACAATGACATATAATCAAAATGGATCGAAATGGGCGACAATTTCAAAATATTTCTTGAATTCGCCAATAACTTCCATCCTACGTCATAGTCATCAAACAGGCACAACATCTTTTTGGATACTCAATATTCCTCCCTGGAGGGAAACATAGAAACTGACCGATATTCTTAACCAACTGACTCTCACAAGTTTCTACTCCCAACCAGCTGCCACCCCCAGCACGTAATACAAAATCTTCCATACGGTATATGCGTTCGGACCAAACACATATGCTATAATCCGGCTACCTTTGAAAAGAGACTCGGAATGCTCAAAGGGCACATTAGAAGGAGAGGATACAAAAACAACTACATCTATGAGGTTATTAACAAAACTAGACTCCTTGATAGAGGACCCTCCTGAAATATAAAACCAAGAAAACCAACAAACGCGTCGCATTCGTGGTTACTATCCACCCCGATGCCCCAAAGCTACAATAGATAATTCGGAAGCATTGAAACCAGATTGAATCCTCCTAACATCTAAAGGGCATATTTCAAGAAGTTCCTATGGTTGCGTACCGTACACCTAGAAATCTGAAGGACCATCTGGTACGTGCCAAGGTAACTGCAAACAAGAGCACAGATTCAGGCACGTATTCCTGCAAAGACAAGCGTTGCCTAATTTGCAAACATATGCCCGAGACCAAATCATTCAGAAGCTCGACGACATGAGTTAGCTACACTATCAATCAGAAGTTAGGATGCCGAACCAAAAATGTAATCTATTTTCTTACATGCAAGATCTGTGGCACCCAATATGTTGACGAAACCGTTGATTTCAGAAAACGAATGAATAACCACAAGAGCCACATTCGCAACAAAATCAACCTCTCCAGCCACTGCAACTCTACCGGGTATTCAGTCGAGTCCCTCGAGATGCTACCGATTGATTCTAACCTGGGATGGACAGATATAGAACGCACACGTAAGGAACGATACTGGATACTTCATTTGAAAACTCGTGGAGAGTTAGGCCTAAATGAAAACGGCTAACCTTCCTAATGCCATCTTATCAAAACGACAGCAAGGCATCACTTTATCAGACGTACGCATTTTTTTGCAATAATATTTAGCAAAGTAAATATTCCATAACGCTTTTCATGTATTATTGGTATTCTCCTTCTTCTTCTTCTTCTTCTTATTATTATTATTATTATTATTATCATTATAGCATAATTTTTATTATTATTTTTATTGTTGTTATTATTATTATTATTATTATTATTATTATTATTGTTGTTGTTGCTATTATTATTATTTTTATTTTTATTATTATTATTATTATTATTATTATTTGAACTCTTGTCCATTATCCCGCTAAAAAATGCTCTTGACATACATTCTCAGTACCTCCATGCATAACTTTACCAGTAGACAATTTCCTTTGCACATTTTGCTGATGGAGTTGATTTATCGCCGCGCATGGTGTCCGTCCTTTGTTATACGCCTGGAATTAGGTCAAAACACTTTGGTCCTCTGCGTGATACGAACAATAAACACTTTGGAGTTTTTTTTACACAACTTTGTTGGGCTGATGGTAGCATAGCATATATATTTAGTTTACACGTATTAGACCGTTTTTAATTTTGTCTTCTATCTTGCTTCTATTATGTATCCTTTATTTGTTTATTTCTTCGTTATTTAAACATGTAGGAGTCAAGAATTCTTCTTGGCTCTGGTCTTTAGTGTTTGTTTTGTGGATGTAAATTGTTTCTTCCCCTGACGAAGAGCTTGTTTAGCTCGAAACGTTGGAAAACTGTTTTGTATTTGTCCCGTTATAAATTTGTGTGTCATTATATATATATATATATATATATATATATATATATATATATATATATATGCTGAGAGGAAAGCGCTTTTCATTGAATCCCATGTTATATGTTGGATACATGTTTATATGAAATAAATTTATATAGAATGAAATAAATAAGACGAAACAGGTTCGAGGTTATAATTCCTTCCAGGCAGGAATAGGACCAAGGCCGCAACTAAAGGCACCCGTCGCATAGCTGTAACGCACCAGCGCCCTAACCCCGAAAAGGATGGGTTTCTGCATATAACTGCGTGTTAAATTTAGTACGTCTAGTGAATGAGATGTATACACACATGCACACACATACACACATATATTGAGAGAGAGAGAGAAATATATATATCTATCTATATATATATATATCTATATATATATATATATATATATATATATATATATATATATATATAAACAGAGCTAGGAGAAAGTGGCCTGCACATTATAGCCCAACATTTAATCTCTAACCCGGCTAGCACACATGTATTTCTGCAAAAGAATTGTCCACTTCTGTATACAACATGATATCATGGACTTTGGATACCATTGTAAATAACGAGCGAGAATCATGGAGATAAATTATGGATGTCTCTTGAATCAAACACTTTACTCCATCATGAGAAACTGTTCCATGCTACAATATTCCCCTTTGGTGTGGGCATTAAATATTTCAAGAAAACACTTTGAATCTCTTTGGGGTAATTAGAATAAAGCTAGAGGGGCAATACTAAAGGTGGGTCATTCAACCTCTAGAGACATTAAGTTGACATAGGCATATATTTCAATCTGCAGTGTATATTTAATTACCTGTATTCAAACGCGCTTGTCAATTACTGCCGAGACTTTTTGGGACGACAATGCAAGACATAACGAGCATGATTTCGTCCATCGTCGTTCTGCGGCGACGTTAACTCAGTGTTACAGATTTTGTGCGAGCCTATGCTAAAGTTGTATGTGTTGCACACACATAACTTCGAAAAAGGCGAGACACTGCGTTCTGCGGAACCCTTATATGTCTATGTTGTTTGTCAAAATTATTCAATAACATTACTTTTTTTAAATTCTATGTATCACTCACTTGGATCGAACGAGTCTAATAATTTCTAAAGCATGTTAAAATATGTCCATTTCAAAAGAGGTTGGTTGGAATTTGTACAAGTGAAAGTAATTTAAGATAAGATACTGTATAATCTCACGGATAATGATCATTCCATCTGACTTTAGGTAACATATACAAGTAAAAATCTATTTCACAGACGATTGACTAAAAAGTCATTAAAATCGAGTTCAAGGCCAAAATGAACCTCAATTTTAGAATCACTTGCAGATAATTGTAGGAAAAATTCAGTCATATTTAGCTTTATTAAAACGAAAAAATAACAGTGTCAGAAGTCGCTATCGCCTAAAATAAAACTCAAAACAATGACTAATGTTTAAATATTGCACGAGCTATAACGTGGCATGTCTACACACACTTTCTTAAAGAAACCAGTTGATCTCAAACAAATCGATCGGGATACTGTACATCTTGAACTTGCATAGGTAGAAAACCAAGGAATTTCGAACATAGAGGTGAAAACAACATGGATATAGACGTAAGTTTATTGGAAGAATAATTAATGAAGCAATGATATCATGGTAATTTTACAGAGAAACCGCATATAGCACTATGATTATTTCATGATTATCACGACAGGTTTTTATAGTGAGTAGTTATCATCAGTGAACCTTGTCCAGTAATTTGAGATCCTTGCCAGAGGACGCTTCCAATCAAAAACAAAAGCTTAAAATAGCATTAGCTTAGCAGGGCATTCCAGAAGTATTTGACGTTATATTTTATGTGTGTGTGATTTTCTTTTTTTGTTATTAAAATAGGTTTTCTATCGTCGTCAGTCGGTTGTTAGTGTCAAGAAAAGACCCTCATCTTAAATGGATATTTGCAAGATTTAAAAATGAAGTGAAATTCAGTAATATATGTGAAAGAGAATTACAATGATCCATCTCTTCCTTTACGAGTGAGGTATGTTGCTTGATTGCCTTTACTATTTCTAGGTCTGCCTCAGTCAGAATGGTTCCAAACAACAAATTTAAATAATTGATTACCAAAATTCTAAAAGTCACACAATACAATTGTAACCTTATTCAGGAGTCATTATCACAGGTGTCTCCTTGTAAGATGCTCTTTTTATCCATCTGGTTTTACCCTAACTCAGGAAAGTAACGAAATGAAAAATTGAATCTGAATTCAAAATTTCAGAGTAGAATTACACAAAGGAGGTGCATCTCTCGAGTTATTGTAACAACATCCCTCTTGCTTCCTCTTTCATTCTTGCATGTTGATAGATGATGCAATTGTTCTTTACGGTTTCTCTTTTCCGATAAGATCTGTTTATGAGCAAATATGTTGGAGAAGAGAACTTGAAGACATATAGTATACAGACCGTCTGCAAGATTTACCGGTATGTACAAGAAATCCATGTTGAGATCAAATGCCGAGAAGATGTACTAGAACAAAAATATTTAAGTCCAGGAGTTTAATTTTTAACGAACCCCGAAAATACTTGAGAAGTCATTTAAAAAAAGTTTATATAACTTTCAGGAAATTCGTTTTCTATAAATTCTCAGCTAATATAAACACTAACGGCTATGTTTGAGCCTCAATTAGAAGTATAACAGTCTTCTAATTATCACGGTTGGCAACACTAAGGGATTAACATCGGTAAACGTTTGAACCTCTAAAAATTATTATACCCTGTTATATTTCCATTTTTTGCTTTCACACACGGGTCAATGGATATAAAAACTGTCATCATGTCTGGAAGTAGTCATCCATTGTGTTACTAGTAGCTGCAAAGTGATTTATTTCCTTGCCTCAAGGAAAGAGAAACATGCTTTGCATCTCTGTGTTTGTTAATATTTGTTTTTTGAAGGTGATGCTTTTGGACTCAAATTTTCAGAAAATGCAGTTTTTCTATTATTCTCCCTATATATTTTCTCTTTTATATTTATGTTTATCCATTCACAATTACAAATTCATTCATTCGTTCACGCATGAATTACAGATCTCACCCATAGTTTTGAGGCCAGACAATCCAAGACAAAATCTGTATTACACACATGTGGCAATACGCAACATAGGAGGTAAAATATTAGTATCTCACGTTGCACGCGTGTGCATCAACCATGGACAATATAATGTTTCTTACAGTAGAGGCAATTTAACTCAGTTTGACAGCAAAATCACAATTAATACTCCAATGGAATAGGGGCAAATACAAACTTACAATCATCTCTTTACATTGCAATACATTGGATGTTGTTATAATTAGAATGAAAGGATATAAATTACGATAAATGAAACAAATTAATCTGTAGTAAACTCATTACCTTACTATGATGAACCTATGGTTCTTTTCTCTTCCTGAAAGAATGGAAAGAACAGCATGCGCATTGAATAAAAATGAATAGAAATTAAAAAATTTTTAACAAAAATAATATCAATCATTTTGAGGAGTTATCTTAAAACGCCAACTTTCTCAGAGCTCAATAATTCTTTAAAATTTGGTACATTTCGTCTGATATAGAAATTCTTTGTTCTCGGAAATAACTGCATTCAAGAAGATAATAAAATTCATAGCCCACTCAGTTTTGCACGAAGAGTTTGCACAATCTTTCGTGTCTAGGCAAATGTTCCCATCTTCCCTTCTATATAGGTAAACAATGATTATATGTTTGAAATTATATTATAATTGCCTTATATTTGTTTGATAAGTCTATTAATAAATAATGTTATAATTTTAGTTGTCTTTAAAAATTCTATATATATCAGCTTTTGTCGAGTTAGTAATGGATGATTCCCATGTCTGCATAAACTGATAAAGAAGTCTTTCCTTAAAGATTTAATTTAAACAGGATTTATTGGAAATAAATAATTTGTGCAGGAATTAAAGAAAACGTCAAGATTATTTTGCATATATCTAGGATTATCTAAAAATACAACGGTACCGTCCGCACAGAGTCGATTTAAAGTTCTCAGTACTTTGAGTATTTCCTCTGAAGAGATTGGTTCATTTAGTACTTTAAAATGTTCTATATTTAATGGTTTCTCATTTTCATCTGTCTTGTAATTATTCTCATTGGATGAGTTTATATTCCTAAAATGATCATAAAATGTGTTAATTTCGATCGGTATGTCATCATTTGCTTTAGTCAAATTGTTTGTTATTGACCAGTGTTATTTGGGATTTGTTGTTTGCAAGTGTCTTAGTTTATCTTGGTTTTTCTTGTTATGCAAGTTTACAAATGTTCTGATTGTTTTTTTAATTAGCAGAAAGGATGTCATTCTGACTTTGGGTGTTTTTAGTTGTTAGTGATTTGTTTTTTGTAGTATGATATTTATTTTTAGCTAACTTACATTCTCTTCCACAAAATGGTTTACAATGTACTTTATTATGAGATATTTGTTTATAGTTCATATTTGCAAACGATTTATTAGCACTATCCATAATAATTTTTGCAGTTTCATCAGAAATCTTATTTACCTTCTTTTTATCGATATTCGTAGCTTTTCTCAAATAATGTATTTTGTGATTAAAGACTTCAATTATGGCAGGCTTTAGCTATAAGTTTGATAATATCAGGATTATCTATAATAAAGCATATCTTGTCAACACGAGAAAACGACTAAAATCAGATCGTACATGTACGACTACTTGCTATCTTATTTCATTATAGGCAGGAAACTTAAGTAAAACATATTCTTTATCTTCTTTTTGTAATTTCTATATTTTTATATCTACCTGTTTCTAGACGAATAGGTGCCACACCATAGCGAAACTTAGCAAGGTCACTTTTGTATAGGAACGGAATCATGTTATAAACGTATTTTCTTAATGAAATTCATATTTAAAGAGCCAAATGACCTTAACGTATTTATTCCACCTCCCTTTATGGCATATTCAATTGCTAATGACACTTTCTATTTTTAAATTTCAAGAATCATTAAATGATATTGTATACGAGAGTTGCGTGATTTAATATACTAATTAGATTCAATAGCCAAGGGCTCTTAATTGATATCACTAAAAATACCTTGATACGAAAAAAGCTACCTTTTTAGATCTGACAAAAACACAAGAATGTACCCCATTTACAGATTTTTGTATTTATCGTGTTGTTATTTATATTATAGAAATCGACAATATTGCCTACATGCGGATCACTACAAATGCATATTCCAAGGCTTCCACTCTACTTCACTAATAACTTCTGCATTTGGTGAATATCTTCTCAGACTATCGCATACTAGAGGAGGAGAAAAGAGGATAAATTTATCGAAGGATTGGAGGAGAACAACAACAAATTAAAGGAATAGTGGATTGACAGTTGACGAATTCCAAAATCAACGATAACCACGTGCTCTAATTAGCTTAGCACCTTCTATAAAATCAAAGACTTTTGTAAAATTTAGCGAATTTATTGAGAGTAATATTCGGTTCACAGTAAACATTTCACAACAATTGGGTGAAATGTAGTGAAGTTATGACAGTTTGAATTTGTACATCTTATAGAGTGAAATTTGCCAAGGTGTCAGACTATCACTAACAAGGCGGCTTTATAGTCAGACAAGCTTAGCACCCCATGTATTATGGTCTATTTGGAATGGATTGACGCAAAAATTACTTCTATAGACAGAAAGCTTATCAAGATTAGCAATTTTGAGTAATGATGAAAAGGTGTCCAAAATCAGTAACAAAGTTGACTCATGAGAGTTCTCACTCGGCGTAGCTCATGACAAGTTATCACAATTACAAAAACAAGTAGAAAACATACACGATGATTTACTACATGTACAGCTGCAATTCATGGGTAATAACTTGATGTTTGCTAATATAAAAACGGAGACCAAGTTACGCCAATTTATGGTCGTCAAATTGAAAATTTCACAGTATTTAGTAAACGAGATGAAGTTTGAACGCGTGCACAGTATAGGGCAGAAAGGTGCTTCAGCACCTAATATAAAGATTGTGGCGAAATTCACTTAATACAAAGATAGAGAGACTGTGAAGAGGAGAAAAAAAAATGAGCTAACGGGTACAACTTATTTGATGCATGAGCAATTCCCTAAGGATGAAGGCTTCTTAATCCAAAGTTTTAGGATGCCAAGCGCGAGAGTAAGCAAGCGTGGATCAGTATATTAATGGTCGAACAGTGAAGGACGATGTGGTGTAGGGACACAAGGAGGCTAGACTAAAAGCCTGTTCATGAAAATGTAACGGCCTCACACAGGTTAAGCTTGAGGAGGATGACTTTATTAGCAAGCTTTTGAATTATAATATTATACTTTATTTTTGTATCTTGGATCAATGAGCATTCAAAATTTGACATACATGGTTTTACCTGCTATAATTTCTTTCAGGAAATTTCAACATAAGAGATCCAAAAGGTTCAGTGGAGGAATTGTTTTAGCTGCTAGAAATTTGGCAAATCTAGGCATTGAAATTATATGTAACCGGTTTAATATTATTTAATGAATAAAGCTTAATAAGCATTTTCTTTTAATGTTGAAAATGACATTTATCTCGCTTCAGTTTATATCAAGGTTGAAAACTCTCAAGCTTATAATATGGTAATTGTTGACCTTTGGAATGCACTTGTTGGTAACGATTCCAGGTGTGATTACATTGTATATAACAATGTTGTGAATACGACTGATGATGAAGACTATTGTCACGATTTGTCGATTTCATGCAATTCAGTGGATACAGGTTGTAGTTCACACGACATAAAAATGACTAGATTTATGTAAATCAGATTCGTTCCGTTTAGTAAACTGTTGACTGGGCAGTGACCATTTAATTGGATCTTTCACGTATGCCAATAGAATAGCTTCCTCTGTTATTGATTATGTACTTATTAAAGAATGTGATTTTCCATGCATATGCAATTTTCAAGTTGAACCATTTTGTAAATGGGCGGATCATGCCCCTATTTCATCTATTATTTTGTCTCATACAAAACGTGACAGTTCTAGTTTTGCGTATATTGGTATTACATTGAAACGAAGAGAAGGTTTAAGAGATGAATTTAGAAGAGGTTTAATTTCTAAATTGACAATGTTTAATTATATTACGCAACATTTACAATCAGGTAATAGAGATTCTCTAAATAGTTGTTAAAATGACTTTGTATCTGTAATTCATAAAGTTGCAGACCCTCTTTTTTGAAAATTACTGTTATTACTGATGAATCTTAGATACGTAATAGTGTGCATAAAAAGCAGAATGGTTTAGTTCTGCTTGTATTACTGCTTAAACGTTGTATATTGATTGTTTAAATAAATTAAACGTTGTAAACTGAAGAGAATAAATTGAAAATGTATATTAATAACAGCAATTATAAGTAACTTGTGCATAAGGAGAGGCAGATGTTTCATGCAAATACAATTCAGGAAATTGAACGCTTACGTTCTAGTAAACCCAAGGATTTCTTTCTTCATTACATGTTAGTATTGCAACTAGTGAAATGATGAAGCTGAGGCATTTTATGAATATAATGATTTGTAATTAAATTGTAATTTTGTGGAGCTCAACAAGCCTATTGCATCTGCAGAGGTAGAATTTGTCATACGCTTTTTAAAGCGCAATCAATCTTTCGCAGGTGACCAGTTGCTCAATGAATATTTTATAGAATATGTAGATATACTGTTATCGCATCTTGTAGATATTTTAATGCTATATTAGATGAAGTTCATTTTGCAGAAAAATAGTCAGAGGGTATTATTGTGCCTTTTTTTAAAGAAAGGTAATGATAATGATGTCAATAGTTATAAAGGTATAACATTTGTTAGTTGTTTTTCGAAAATATTTAGTGGTATCCTAAAAAAATAATTATTTCATGGGTTGAAGATATCAACCGATTAAGTGATGCTGAATTTGGTTTTAGAAAAGGTCGCTTGATAAAAGATGCTATTTTTGTTTTCAATTCTATTGTACAAAAATACTTGTGTCACAATGGACGTTTATATTGTGCCGTTATCGATTTAGAAAACGCTGATAGTGTATACCGTAATGCACTTTTGTATAAATTGTATGAACTTGGTATTGATGGGACATTGCTTAGGATCATAAGAGATATGTATACAAATGTGAAGTCATGAGGTAGGGATGTAACTCATATTCTGAATTTTTCGATTGTGCTATTGGCTTAAAACAAAGGAAGATATTATCTCTGATCCGTTTTGCTCTTTTCCTGGATGACGTTGAACTTTTCTGCTATGCAATGTTAATTCTGGCATAACGCTAGATGATATTACATTTATATTAATGTTATATTGCTGATGATATGGTCATACTTGGTAAAACCTCATAAGATTTGTAAATAGTTTGAATTTGTTAGGAGTATATCGTAATAAATGGGGTTTAGAAGTTAATAATGAGAAAACTAAAATAATGGTATTCAGAAAACGAGAACCTATCAGAACCTCTGAAAAATGGACCTATAATGGTAAACAGCTGCAAGTTGCTAATGATTTTGACTATTTAAATACTGTGTAAGTTTTCGTAAAGTCAAGATGTATTAGCCGCTAAAGATTTTAAAAAGGCACCCAATACCTGGATTGTCAATGCGAGTAAATATGATTTGAAGCCAAAATGTATACGTCAACTGTTCTGCATATTTGCTATGCATGTGAAATTTGGAGTGTTTTCAATGTAAAATTTGGAGTGTTTTCAATGTGAAATTTGGAGTGTTTTCAATGTGAAATTTGAGTGTTTTTCAATGTGAAATTTGGAGTGTTTTCAATGTAAAATTTGGAGTGTTTTTCAATGTGAAATTTGGAGTGTTGTTCAATGTGAAATTTGGAGTGTTTTCAATGTGAAATTTGGAATGTTTTTCAATGTGAAATTTGGAGTGTTTTTCAATGTGAAATTTGGAGTGTTCTTCAATGTGAAATTTGGAGTGTTTTTCAATGTGAAATTTGGGGTGTTTTTCAATGTGATAAGAGATTGAACGTGTACATTTGAAATTTTGTAAAATTCTGTTAGTGTTAAGCCTTCCATATGTAATATGGGAATATATGGTGAATTAGGTAGATACCCTCTTTACATTTCACGATATGTAGGATTTTTTAAGTATTGGTGTTCTATTGTAACTACAAGTAACATTATTGATAATTATTTACACAAAGAATTATTAAGAGATTGTAGTTACAGTTGTACAAATTGGGCTGGTAATGTTAAAGCACTATTAGATGAATATGGCTTTTCATATGTTTGGAATGACCCATCTGTTGTTGATGCGAAGAATTTTCATTTAATATTTAAACAAAGAGTTTTAAATTTATTCATGCAAAAATGAATTAATGATATTCAGAAATGTCCTACTTTATGTTCATATCAAAACGTTTTAAGCAATTAATAGAATTTGAAGATTATGTGAACATTTTGCCTTCTAAACTTAGAAATAATTTTGCTACATTGGTTTTATCACCGCACCAATTACTAATTAAAACTGACCGTTAAGCTCAAAACGAATCAAACTAGAGCATCATTATTTTAACATTTGTGACACTAATGATATAGAAGATGAATACCACTTTGTATTAGTTTGTCCGGTGTACCACCGTCTTCGTAGGAAATATATACGTTCCCATTATTACGCAATACCTAGTGTTTAAAATTTATAGAACTCATGCAAGTTAAACGAAGAAATATGTTAAAAGTGGCAAAATATCTATATAAAGCATTTGACTTAAGAAAGGCTCTATTATATTTTATTTATATATATATATATATATATATATATCTGAAATCTGTCAAATTACAAATTAATTGGGAGAATATACTCTCATTCTTTGCTAAGTTAAACCTCACATAATATTTCATATACTGAACATAGTATAGTACTCAAATAGTTATTCTGTGTACAATTAAGTTGCTTTGTATTTAGATGTATCACTCATCAAGTGTTATATATTTGTATTTTTTTCATATATATTTGTGTTTTGTTCTTCATATTTGTCTTCATACTGATTGATGAGAAACTGCCTGAATGACGTTTCTGTTCAGTTCTGTTCATACATTATTACACAATAAATTGCACAGAGCTCGGATATAGAGTGGACAGAGATCAATTAAAAGTTAATAAACAACGATTGACTAACAACTGGTGGTTGGTATGTGGTGCTTTACCAGAAGGGGAAAGAGAGGGAAGAAAAGTATATCTTGGATGTGGATACTGGATATGACACACATACATACCGAGATGACGGGGAAAGAAGGATGAACCAACATACGAATAAATCCAAACGTTTGGAGAAACATAAATTTTAAGGACATCTTTTAGACTGCATCGTTTTGATTATTGTCGAGAAACTTCCATGTGGCCGAAAATTTCAAGCTACCTTACGACTAGAATATACGGCCCCGTTTCAGAAAGAAACAAGAATAGGCTTACGCGAAATGAGGGAAAAACTAAGTAAAAGGAGAAAATTACTTTTAGAATATAAACTATACATCCAGCAACCAACAGGGAGATAAATGACGCAGCATCAACATATGACTTAAAGAAAGAGATGGCAAAGGAATTAGAGTAGGATGAAGGGGTTGATAATAATTGTAAAAGAAAGGGTGATAACGCGTAGCAAAATTGGTCCTGTGTAGATCAGAGGAGGGGATTTCTTTTCGTCTAAAATAAAATTTGCATGACGAGTGTAACTTGCTATAACTATTGTAAAAGCGATTTTCAATATCATTCGTTACCACAGCAACAGACTTTTTACAATTACTATTTATGTTTTTGATGAAACAGCACAAAACTGTGTATATGGATAAATTTAAATCGTCGAGTAACATTTAACTAAAATGTATTCGTGTGATAAATTTGTATTGCATTGATAACGCATGTAGTTTTTTTAGTCAAATTGCGCTGTGAGTGGGCGTGTGAGTGCAGATTTTATCGAATAATCAAGGTTGATCTCACTATGATATATCCATATTCGTCGAATTTGTGTTTCATTTCTGGTGTAACGGTGAAATCGACATTAAACCTAACTTCCAAAACAAATAACACAAAATGTAGTGGCAGTAGTAGTAGTAGTAGCGGTAACAGCAGCAGTATTACTATGGCTTATAGCAGAAGGAGAATATGAAGGTGAAAGGGAGTGGACATTATCATCAGCATCACAACAAACAATGATGACTACTAAGGATCGATATAAATTGAGTCATCGAAGTTTTAAGTCAATGTCGGTTTTGATTAGAATACTCAGATGTTATTTACCCAGCTTCTATTTTGCATTAGTATTACGGTGTCAGACTACTTTCACTGTTATAGTCTGAAAGTTTATGTTGTCTTGACCTGAGAATTGATTTACCTTTAATTATTGTTTGAGTGTGTCTATGACCATGGTTATAATGAAAAAAGGAAGATGTTTTTGGAATTAAGCTGAACTCCAAAACATCTGAGCAGTGATTTAAGTCGAAGTATATTTATGATCATGCGCTCCATCCCCCACCCCCAAGATATTTGTATTGTCCAATTCGTGTAAATACTTCTGAATGTGCAACTGAATATACAGGATGCCGTTTAAATTGAATTTAGTCATGGTTCTATATTCATTCCAGTCATGTAGATAATTATTTCCTTTACTGAATACAGATTTGTGACTGACTGCCTTTTGTATTGCTTGTTCTGTTGTTCCTCTTGTCACGATTTGTCTTCTAAATGATTCTCTCTCTCTCTCTCTCCCCAATATAAATATCTGTCTAAGTAATCCCCCTCCCCCGCGGCACACTGTACATTTTTGTAACCCCACCCCTTTAAAAAGAACAACAGAATTCTTTATGCTATAGTTGTTATCTTGTAGTCTCATCGCTATAGTCGTATGTATGTCATTCTTGTTTCCATCGACCCTTATACTATATACGGTAGGACTCTTACACATTTATTTGAGATATCTTGTGAAACTAGGGTGTGTTGATGGGATATCCATGAAATTAGGGTGTGTTAATGGGATATCCATGAAACTAGGGTGTGTTAATGGGATATCCATGAAACTAGGGTGTGTTAATGGGATATCCATGAAACTAGGGTGTGTTAATGGAATATCCATGAAACTAGGGCGTGTTAATGGGATATTCATGAAACTAGGGTGTGTTAATGGGATATCCATGAAACTAGGGTGTGTTAATGGATATCCATAAAACTAAACATCATATCATATGTGAAATATAACATACCGCACTTATCAATTATATATGTCTTGATCCTGCATGCCAAACTGATCTTTTCAACTGGTCTGAAACAGGAGGTAATCATGTATTAGTAGATCAAATCAAATAGGACTAGCAGCACAAAATATGATTGATTTAAACTGAGACATATGCATTATTCTGGGTCAAGGGATGTACACAGATTAAATGTCTTATACTTAGCACAGGGCATTAGAAACTTCCTCAGCATTATCAGATAAGATGTGTTCATGTTCCATTGTCCGTTTGTTTTAACTTAAAGAGGGTATTGGCAAACTCTGCCTGTCTGCACATGTGTAGGTGCAGTAGCTGTATAGCTATGTCTGCGTATGTAATGCTGTGTAACTGCTTTACTTTTTGACCCTCTTAAGTAATCGTGGTGGTTACGTGATATGCATATCAATCTACAAAATCTCGTCTCCCCTCTAGATAACTGAAACAAAAAAAACGCGGGGAAATGAATAAATTATAAACGTGCGCTGTTCTGAATGAAGGAGAACCAGCAGACATTTTATTTTGTAATTCATGTATCTAAGTTAAGTCAGATATTTTAATTTTAAATCTAGCTGAAGAATTTTCATCAATATGATCTGCAAATTTCACATAAAATAGACCCTTCGAATTTTATAACAGAAGATGATCAACTAATATTACATTTACTTTATGATCTTCTTTGCTAATTTGTTTTTCTTCTTTTACAACTTTGATCTATAGCTGCTGATACATAATCTAATATCAGCATTTTTCGGCTATAATTGTGTATATGAACTATCTTTTAGCAATAAAAACAAACATACTGAATAACATCAGCTATACAATCTACTAGTAATTGCAAATTAATAACTTGGAAAAGCTTATCTTGGTAAGATACACCATGTTTCTTTTATAGTCTACGAGAAAAACAATGATGACCGATCGTATCCATTTTGGTCGCAAGAGGGGTTTTGGTTGCACGCAAGCACCATGGCGTGTTCCTGAATTCGACACCGACTAGAACAACCCCTACAAGTGGAAATTACTCCCTAAACTGGTAGCCATTTTTGTCCCTGAATCGATGGTAAATCTTCGTACATGCTAATCATCTTCCAAAAATGGACTTATTCTAAGTATGGATACGATATCTTATAGCAGTCATGATATTGAATTATGCTGAAATTAAAGGAATTATGGTTTTAGATAAAAATGTACGAAATGCCGATAAAAGCTGATCTTTCGCGTACTATAATATATATTGACAATTTTCCTTTGAAGAAATAGTCGTTAAAAATAATAGTTGCATGACTATTCCTTCTAACTTCTATACCATATTGTTTCTGGTTTCTTAAAACATGTAAAATTTAGCTCTTTTAAATTCAAATAATATGTAAACTGTCTGCTGATATTTTATCCAGGACACATTAATATACATGCAGGTTTGGAAGAAATTCTGAATACAGAAGGGCTTTCCACTACAAAATTCAAAGCAGAAATTCTTTGCCGTCACGAAATTGTGTATACGAAAATACCTTTGCATTATGACCGCGTACAGCGTTACCCAGTGTGTATGATTTTAGTCTTAGAGATTTTGAAATAGGTATTTCTGTTCTTTTAATGCAGAGCGCACGGCGTATGAACTGTAGAGGCACGTGAAAATGTAAAACTTTCTTCTTTCCTGCTAATCGTTTTGTTTTGGATGTACCATTAAATTCATCGCAACAGAGGAAAGCTTGGGTTCAGAGAAGGGAAGAACATGGTGCATATCTTGACGTGATGTCATGTAATGAGACGGCTCAGTTGTTGTATTTTTAGTTGTTCTGGGGAGTCGTCAACGACTTCGGTGACGTTAGTTCGACGGACGATACTGGTCGTCTCATTGTGAGGGGCCAAAGGTTCTGGACCAGAGGGTCTGCGGGTAGGACGGTTCCCGATGGATCCTTCAGCAGGCCGGGAAAAATGGACTGCAGGAGATCATTCCTCAACCACTCATCGTGAGCGGTGGGTTGGGAGTATTCATGGTTGTCGTCTTGAATGTCATGAGGTAACAACATAATATCTGTTTATGGACAACATATTAGGTTTTCCATGTAAACCTTAGTGTCATTATATGTATAACAATCTAATGCACCATCATTTCTGTTGATGAAAATTACATGGATCACATTTTTTTATAAATACATACATTGATCATATCTATTTATAAAATCCATGCATGGTTCGTATTCGTTGACAAACGATACTCTTTGTGATATTTACTGATGAAATAAAAAATGCATTGGCCGTATCAGTTGATGAACGATACCATTTGTTATAGCCGTCGATGAACTTTTTGTGTATGTGTAGGGAAGGGTTTTCAGTTGTTTTAGTTCAGTTTGTGAGAAATGGAAGTTAGCAAGTGAGCTATGGTGTCAGAGATTCAATTATCGTTAATTTCCATTATAAATAAATTTCTCATTCACTGGCTTTTGTTATGTGTCTTCGCTAGATCCAATTCCACACGGTTTAATTCTGTTACAAATGCATATGTACTTCAATTCAGGAAATAATTCTTAAAGATTTTCGTAAGGGACCCTTTTTTACATGGAAATATCATTTAAACAAGTCTCAATGTATCTCCGTACTTCCTGCATGTTGATAAAGGCTTAACTTTGGTTGCTGTTCCAATGCATTCGCAATTCATTTTCTCGATAGATGCATTGCATCAGACCCGCAGTTCCTTGTCGCTTTACAAGGGAATTAAGAATGCCGAAAATCAGACAAAATATGTGTTTTTTATAATAAGCTGCAATTATAGATATCACTTTGCATCTTTTTTCTTTGTTTATAAATGTTTATAATTCTTTAATTAGTTATTTTTTTTATTCAAATAATTATTGCAAGCTCATATTAAC
This sequence comes from Margaritifera margaritifera, assembly GCA_029931535.1. Taxonomy (NCBI): domain Eukaryota; kingdom Metazoa; phylum Mollusca; class Bivalvia; order Unionida; family Margaritiferidae; genus Margaritifera; species Margaritifera margaritifera. The sequence continues at coordinate 252,858 of JAQPZY010001316.1, read as the reverse complement.
GGCCGTAAAAGACAGAAAGACTCAGTCCATTATATGTCCACTAAGACTAGGTTTACCGTAAAGTCTTTTAAGGAAGTAATTTTTCGCTTGGAAGCAGAAAAAAGCGCATGTGAAGTGATTGACGTAAGAATTCTCGACTATTTTTGGAGCATCCAGATCACTTTGGTCAACTCATGTTATTTGTTTCCATTAAATGTAACAGACACAGAGAGATTCTTGGTTGGTTGAAGAAAACGAATGAGGATGCTGATGCAGCATTTCTTCAAGCTCTCGTGGTCTTATTCCTTTCTTTTTCTGCCATTAGGAGAATTGTGAAAAGTGAGATTAATTTATCAAAAAAGATGGACATTAATCTTTCAAAGCAGCAAAAAAAATATATATTATTTCATATTACATCTACCAACTATTTTAGCATTTCTTTTTTCAAGGATGAATTAAAATTGAAAGTACATCATATGGAAAACATGTGATCCTCACATGAAAAACATGAAACTTCCCACAAATGTAAAACATACATGATGTAAAACACGTCTCAAACATTACGTAAAATATATTATTTATCTACACATATCACATGTAAAAATACATGGAAATGCTGGCTCTTATGAATTTGCATACTTACATATATTACGTATGTTGTATTTATTCAATGAACAAATGTTTAACCTGTGTGAAAACTTTACCTTTGTATGCTTTCTCCGTTTCCCTTTAATTCCGAGCCTCAATCACAGAAATAAACAACTGTGAACAAGGCTGTGTGGGATCTAACTATGAAGTTACAAGGACTAAAATAAAATATTTTGTGTGTAATTTAGTAATCTAGAAAAGCGAATAATCTGTCCTATTTTTCACATTGCAGTTCTCCTTTCAACGTCATACAAATCAATTTCCCGCCATTTATGATCTGTAAATAAGGCTCTAAAATGTGACCATCATTATATGTTAGGATCAATCCTATCAGATGTATTTGCATTTGGTTGTCATATCATACGGATAGTTGCATTGTTTTGGGACCGCTGCATCCAACTGGATTATCTGGAAGAAAACAAAATGAGCGAAGAAGTAGAAAGGCATGCTTATGCATGACCTCTTTTATTATTTTGGAAATAAAGTATGATATTATTGACCCCAAACACTTGAATTTAAGACCAAAATAAATGTACACAACCGACGGTCAGATCATCAAAGTGAAAAGCAAAAAAAGAATGAGCTACATACAAAGAAATTTAATCGGTTGACACTGAAGTATATAACAATGAAGACTAAAATCAGGTCGGCACCGAAAAAAAGAAAAAAAAAAAACTCGAATAAATGCGTCTGTCACAAAGTCAAGGCAAACTGCTGAATATGAAAAATATACATCTTAGTCATACTTGTGTTCTGCAGTACAAAGAAGATACAGTTGTATAAAAAGCAAAATGTGAGTGGTCCACAAATTTCAAGTTGACAATTTTTAATCTCAGACTTCGAACGCCACCAATACATGTGTAGACAGGGCACTCCAGTTGTGCGCCAATCGGAACAAGTACTGAAATAATAAACATGACGCTGACAATTTTCTCATCGAAATCTAAGTTATCAACCTTGAACTGTGTCAAATAAAAGGAGCCCTTTAACATAAATATTTCCACAATTTACATCTATAATTGATTTCACGCGAAATTATTATACGAGGTGCAAATTCCATTCTACATGTCTTTATTAATTCTTAGACGGACCTATTGAAAGACGAGTCATTGTGATTCAATTTCTGTCCTGAAAAGCATAACACTTTAGAGCATAAGTTTAAAACTGTATTTTATAATCAGTCAATCAACAATTATTTACAAATATAAAATTAATATCTCATGCTAAAACAAAAGCTCATGATACTTCATTGTAGTAATCAGGCATGGGCTTCATTAGAGAGTATAATATTACAACAAGAGTTCACACAGCACTTTTGTCCTGAAAACCTCGAGAATTAATCTTGGTATTATGCAATAATTAGAATTCAGAATTCAACAACTTGGTTCTAAAATTCTCTCAAGTAAGGTACAAAAAGGAGCCATTAACGTATTAATCCTGCAGATGGAGTTTCTTCTCGTTGAAAGTTCAAGTTTTGTCAGCAAAATAAAATAAACTGCAAAATAGGGAATCTGTCTAAAAATCCCATAGTGCACTTGCACCATCTAACCAGAGTGACTAGTGAGTTTTCTTACCTCTCCATCCAGCAACTGTCTTCCAGCCGAAACGCCCGTATTTTCTTCGATTTGTCTAATTGAAGTTGCCCAGTTTACAACAGATCCTACAATGTCTTTTTTATCAACCATCGTAAGTGCAATCTGGGGAACAGTCTTACCTGAAAAATCAAAACCATCGACCACCTCGGTGTCTTTATTTGACGCTGAATGAATGTATTAAAGAATGAATGAATGAATGAATTAATCTAGCTCATAACAGATACTGATCAATTTGTTTCTCAGCATATTTGTGTATCCATACCACTATGCTGAGTTTGTTTTCTCCAGTTTTGCTACATTTGTCTTGAAGTCTGTATTCTTTAAAAAAATGCACCATTTCTTTCACATATGATTTCTTTTAAATTTATCGTAGTGATATAATTACAGCTTGCTTTATTGATGTTAATAGTATAATGCAACGCAGGATGTGGGAGATGACTTTTGTATGAAAGTCATTGTTTTAGCCATGCATAGTATCAACAGAGACCCGATCAGTATTCCTGTGTGATAATAATGTGTCTTCCAAGAAGAACGATGACACACGTTGTCTTAAAAGTCATATTTGCCTTAAAATTAAAACTAATGACAGTATGTATTAGTCTCTGTCAGAGGTCAGTGCGCTGCTCTCCAATAACCCTTGTCAAACATCTCACTGACTGAGTAGTTTAGTGTTAGACCCGTGACTCGAGGCTTATCAATAGATAAACAACACGGTGGAAAAAGTTGACCTAAATACTGATATATAAATCTCCGAAACGTAGTTCCATAAACATTTAGACAGAAGTATATTTAAACTATTGGAAATTGTATTTACAACGCCAGCAAATATTAGGCTGGATAAAGATAATAGGAAATAATGGTTTTCGTAAATGTAAATCATTTAGAATACAGTACAAAACATCGAGAAGTTGCAAGAGGTAAATGGAACGGAGCGCAATGAATATTTGGAGAAAATGTACTTGACTACTGAATTTAGGATTTGTTGCCCTATGACACGATGCGTGATGGGCATGAACGATTGAGGTAACCACCATAGGATATTGAGATGGTTCGCATTGTTTCTATGACATTCCAATATGTGTCGTCTTTAGCATAGGAACTTCAGGCAGTGGAACTATTTCTGTTGGCCGTTCTCTCATCCGATTGGATAAATCTGATTCTACTATTAGAAACATCCGGTTTGTTGTCTTTCTGGAATTTTCCTCTCAGAAGACCCCTGTAGATATGCAAAAGTATTTTGTTCTGAAGGATCAATTCATCAATTTACTCATGATTGTATTGATGTATTATGTATTTATTTACTTGTTGGATTCTTGCTTATGGGTAATTGATATTAGGTTTTCATTACATGCTCTCTTAATTCATGGAAATTATTTCACTGCTATTGAAATTCGCAAATTACTTTCATTCGCGAATCAAAACAAAACAAAAGCGATAAAGAACTTTGTACAAGAAAGTATCATGATCTACATTACATTTGTGTGCAGTGTACAATGTGCGAACTTAAACGAATCCTCAGATAATGCACATATAAAATTAAACATTTTTATCAAAGTGCCAAACATTTAGACTGGTTAAAATTGCATCAAGTGACACATAAACTCGAAGTCATTAGCTTGGATTACGGTCCATCTGTAGCTACCGCGCTGGCGTTACATTAACAAAAGGTACGAAAAGGGACCAGTCTACGAAGTTGTTAGTTGATAGCACCAGAACAAAACTACTGATGTATTCATGTTCCCCTCTTGTGTGCTTTGACAATAGTTGTAAACAATGTTTAAAATACAGTTCCTTTACTTATTTCTTAAGATTCATCATTATTTTATTTAACGATTTGTAGTTATAAGATTTGAATTTCAATTTTTACAGGATTAATGAAGTCATGAAGCTTGAAAATCGATTACGCACTATGCATTAACGATGTCCAGCCGCTTCGCTAGTTTTTTCCTGTAAATATGAAGTTCGTTCCTAAAGTATTCACATAATTCGATTATGATGTATAATGTAGTGACTGCACAACAGTTTCTGAGAACTCGAATTGCCTCAGTTGACAGCGTAGGAATAAGTGGGACTTGAACTATTTATATTTAACAGTGTAAGTTTAAGCCGTCGTTCTAAAATTTCGGCAAGTCACTTTTTGGGTAGCTGGAATGTGAAAATAATCTTCACGAGCTACCGAACGACTTTCTTTATTGGCTGATCTTGATTCTTTCTGTCCAGTAGAGGTAGATGGTGTTGGATATGGTTCAATCATGTCTTCTTCAATATGGCTAGCGTGAACTTCTGCCAACACTTTTTGGATTTGAATTTGACTGTGTGTTTCGATTGTTGGGGTGTGCGTTTGTCCCATAAACGTTCGACTGTTTGTTCCTACAAACTTGTCTCCATAAACTTTTGTCCCCAGAATACCATCTCCATGTTAAACCTGTGGAAAATTTTAACATAGGATTTCCTCTTGTCTCTAAAGAAGCATATAATGTAAACCTATGGACAATGTTAACATAGGATTTCCCGTAAATACCTAAAGTGGCACATATTGAGGTCAACTCTAACAATGTTAATATGTAACCCCAATTGAGGTCAGCCACTTCTAACGATGTTACCATTTACTATTTCGGTATCATTTCGTTTCCTAAATCAGGAATATGCGCTCATCTACGAAAGAAAGGAAGATGAACGGATGAATGGATACATGGATGGATGCATATAGGGCGGAAATGTAAGAATGTTAGTTGGAGTTAAAGTTAGGATGGTGAGTAAGTTTATGGTAAATAACTTGAAAAGTAACTAAATGGCTACACATGCACGCACACCTCGATGTATGCATGTATGTATGTATGCATGTATGTATGTATGTATGTATGTATGTATGTATGTATGTATGTATGTATGTATGTATGTATGTATGTATGTATGTATGTATGTATGTATGAATATGTATATATGTATGTATGTAGGTATGTATGTGGCGAAAAATGTTCAAGCACTTTGGTATTGCATCCATCAAAGATTCCACTTTACCGCACAAACTAATCGAGTGCTTATAAAAATGGCAACAATATTCATAAAGAGTAAGTCTTGAGGCGTGAGGGAGCCTTTAAAAATGAGATGTAGTTGAAGTGGCAAAATCAATGCAGGTATAGTGGAACTAAGAAGGTGTGGGTAGAAACGAGGAGCTAACAGGAAGCTGTAGCGGTCCCACCACAAATATTTGATCACACGAGAACATGTGTTTTGTGAGAATAACAATTTGATTTAGTAAGAGATATTGGTAAAGCGTGTTCGTCTTATAAATAGACTGACTTCATGTGAATGCATGTTAAAAAAAAAATAAAAAAAATAAGTTAATTATTTTATGTTCATAGATTTTAATTTCACCTTATGAATAAATTATTTTCTAACTAAAAATTAAAGTTGACATGAAGATATGCATTAGAGGGAAGACTGCTCTATAAGTAATAATGCATATCAAAATGTTACATTAGGGAGAATATTCAATAAGTACAGATTACTTTTGTAGCCAGGATCTGATTATCTCCTCTTATTGTCCATAACTATAGGCATCGGCTGTGTCGATCAAATTGCCTCAAAGTTCTGCCTATATAGTATACGTGCTGTTTCTTCGTTGTAAGGATTTAGTGCAACGTAACCCTGAAGTGTATGAATGTGTATGTACATGTAGAGTTAACTCCTCTAAGACACCAAAATTGGTAACGGCACAATTACAAAACATTTTTTCAAATTTTCGAGCCAATCAAGCCTACATCAGGGGAAGAAATAACTTACATCAACAAAACAAACACTAAACACAAAAGCCGAGGGAAAATCTGGACTATTACACGTTTGAATGACATTAGGAATCTACAAACAAGAGATAGATAATGGAAAAAGATAGAATACACAATTGAAAACCGACCCCAAAATAAATAAACTACATATCCATTTTGTGTTGTTGTCAGGCTAGCAAAATTTTGCAACATTAATCAAAGATGAAATAATCTGTGAAATTACATGCTCATCGTACATATAATAGATTTTGCTCCTCTTTCATGCATATAACCCATTCACGAAACAGATTAAAGAAAGACCGGCTTGAAAAGAAAACCCACAATTATATTTTCCGTGTTATCTTCAGTCCAGGTATTTCACTAATATTTCGCCAGATTCCTGCTATTCTATGACGCGCATATAATACATGATATATATCCCCTTAATTTTAAATCAATTTTATATCAGTAATTTCCGTAAAAATATTGTATCTATAATACATGATATGTATTCCCCTTAATTTTAAATCAATTTTATATCACTTATTTCCATACAAATAATTTATCTCTGATCCAATATTATATAATGAATTGTAGTTAAACTTTTCTATTTTAAAATCATTCACCGAAACAATTTTTGTTGAGTGTATACTTTTGACTAATGCTTTAATCCGAGATCAATAACAAGTTAATTTTCCCACTTCTCTTGGAAATATTCTTTTTACATATCTTAGATACAATAATATCGTATAAAAATTTAGAATTTTTTTTTTTTTTGGGGGGGTATTAATAGTTTTCCTTTTTGATAGATACAGCTGTTTCTGTTTCCAGTATTTACACTCTCAATAGTTGCCGGGTTTGATAGTAGATCGCTTATAAAATGTTTTCTTGTCTTTTTCACTATGTAGAGCCCATGAATCCAGCTTCTAGTATCTTTAAGTTTTTGTAATATGTTTGTCTCTTACATAACATTGTCATTTGAAAAAAAGCTCCCCGCATATATACTTTTACTATCTATCCAATTTTTAAAAAATACAATTTTGATTTATGCATAACATTTTGGTTTACCCATATTGATTCCTTCAATATATTTACTTCCTGTTCGTCAAAATTGTTACACAAGTTATAACTAATAATAACCTCTCTGTAAAATGGAGGATCGTTTTTGTAGTCTGTAGCTTATCTATTGGCTCGTGGTTCATGTTCTTGACCAGAACAATGCCAACGATATACTTGGCAATTAGGACAAGGGGTATGATTTCCATAATAACAGGTGCGTTGTTAATAACCTAGGCAACCACGTTACGTTTAAGATCTTAGCTTATGTCTACATAAATCATTCCTAACCTACCAACACATGCTTTATTAATCAAAATCTTGCGTCTTATTCTATCTCATTTATCGTTCCATCAAAAGTTAAATCACTATTTTTTTGTACGATTACATCCGGAATAGGTTTACATTTTCTACATACATAAATTTAGATTGTGCTAAAGTTTTCATTATAGTTACTTTTCCAAATAAGTTAAATATTTTTTTCTCCAAGAATCTATGTTTTTTTTTTCTTCATCTTAGTGATACAATTCTTCCAATTTAGCTTTTCGCATGCTTCACGTTCTCTGACCTACACCTCTAAATATGTAATACAACGTCTAAACCATATCACTTCAAGGAGATTTTCATATTGACCATTAGCACGCCAAACGCCCTCAAAGTTTGATATAATAAGTACTGGTCCCGCATCTTTTCAAAATTTATTTACTGTAGGAATAACTTCTTATTTATATTTTCCTCTAACGATTGTTGAATCATATGCAAATTGAGACATTTTAAAATTCTCTACGCTTTTATAAAACGTAATTAGATTTCCTTCAAATGACACTTTTCCCTATACTCAGTGCAGCAATTTCCACTGAAATAATAAACGAAAAGTCAGAAACAAATCACACCTGTTTAATTCCATGTGTAGGGGTCTATTCTTATGATATCCAATTGTTATATTTCGGTACTATTATTGGGTTTGTGCAAAGTAATTTTTTTAATTTATAATTTTTTTCATAAAGTTAAACGTCTTGAGAGTTTCAAACATAAAGTCCCATTCAACACTAAGAAATCCTTTTCAAAATCTAGAAATAATAGAGCTGTGTCTGTGGAATTTTCTTAATAGTAGTCTATTAGGATATCAATCAATATTTTCTGCTCTCTGTCTATCTATCTATCTCTCTCTCTCTCTCTCTCTCTCTCTCTCTCTCTCTCTCTCTATATATATATATATATATATATATATATATATACATATATATCCATTTTGTTGTTAACCTACAATCCTATGTATGACCAGACTTCACAAGCACTTGGGCTATAATCTTATAATGGGTATTAGACACAGAAATATGCCTCCAGTTTTTTAGCAGATTCTTGTCTCCTTTTTATATTGAAAAGAAAGAAACGATTCTCTGCATTTTGTCTGTAAACAACTGTTGGACATGATTAATTTGCCATTTGGACGAATGGTTTGTTTGTTTTCTTGGATTTTAACGGCAGTAGTATAGGATGGCACCATGGGGATAATGACAATTAACATCAGCTAAAAATGACACTCTGGGGACAATGGGAATTCCATGTTAAATATCCATAGGTTTAACATTAGTATGGCACTCTGGTGACAAGGGGAAATGTAATGTAAACATTTCCAAGGTATAAACATGTGGGGGACTCTCTGACCACAAGGGTCTCTCTGGCCTCGAGATGATAGATTATATGTTAAAAATGTCCATAGGCTTTACATGATGAGGGTGATATGGGGTCTAACAGAATGTAAAATGGAAATGGCACTATGGGATCTAACGGGACTTTATAATGGAAATGACACCCTGGGGACAAAGGGAATTCAACATTAGGCCACCGTGTTGTTGGTTTATAGAAACAAGGAAATGGTTTAACATGTGTGGGCCTGTATAGCGTCAAACGGGATAAGTGATGTTAAAACTACATTTGCTATTTAACATGCCAACTGGAGTGACCAACATCCACTCATCTACTGACCACACACGGTGGGATGTAAAAGAAGGGGTATAAAATAAAATTTAAATCCCTTCTAAACAAAACTAACTTCCCTATCCTCTATAACGTCTATATTATCCACTTATACACAAAGTAAATCACATATCCCCTATAACTTTCTTACCGTCCCCTTTTAAAGAAAACTACCACCTCTGCCACTCTTATAATTCTACAACCCTAGCAATGCTATCACACATGGAGTGAAAGAAGAGAAAAAGAGTGCATATGCACATACACAAACATAGCATTCTATATGTATTCCACAGTATGGAGAGAAGAAGAAACACACACACTTAAGGACAGGCATTGACTTACTTTTGCAATACGAACAGAAGCATATCCGTTATATATTCTGTATTGCAGCCAAGTGGGTTTTATAATTTGTAATCCTGTTTGTCGATTTTGCTGTCCTCCTGAGGCAGATTTGATTATTCAGTTTGTCACAAATTTACAATTTGACACCCTATATTTAGTACACGGGCTGCCCTTTAAATTGACCAAAAATATCAAGCTAAGTCAGAATTTGGCGCTAAGCTAAGATTTCTTATACTGCAAGGTTGTGGCATTGAAGTTATGCATGGTACTTATTCAACTCAATCGAGAGAAAAACGAACACACACTTAAGGACAGGCATTGGTTTACTTTTACAATAAAAACGCAAACATATCCGTTTTAAATCCTGTATGATGCCTAATGTGATTTAGAATCTGTAATACATTTTTCAATTGTGCTGTTCTAGTGAGGCAGATTGATTCTTCAGTTTGTTACAAAGTTATGATTTGAAACAGTATATTTAGTACACGGAATGACCTTACCCAATGTCAGTTCATTCTGTTATACATTAAACATTGGATATATATTTTGTTCTAAACCTAAGATTGACGGAGAGCGAAAGTAACATTTTCTGCTCGAGTATATGTGGGTTTCGTACTTGTTAAAAGTAGAATTTTTTCTGTCGGTCTATACAAATGCAGAGCATGTACAATCCAAACACAAACATATCCGTTGTTGTAAATCCTGTATTGTAGCCAACTGGGTTTTAGAATTTGTATTACTGTTTTTTGTTTTTGCCAGCAACTGGCAGAAAGTTTTGTTGTAAAATATGTCCAGTGTCATGTGAGGCAGAGTTGGTTCTTCGGCCGTTTGTTACAAATTTGGTGTCCTCGATTTTGTACTCTGCCAGACCTTACCCAAAGTCAGTGCACTTGTTACAGATGTTGCTTATAGTGCGATGAATGAAAATGTAACTTTGAAGTACTTGAGGAGACAGTTAAATTTGTCACACTGTTAAACTCAGTCAGAATTTGGTTTAAAGCTAAGATTACTTGTACGTTTGTGACATTTTTCTCTTCAAGTTTGAAAACGGACGAACTAAAGTACATCGAAGCTGTGCATCTTACATGTGGTGGTTTTTGTACTTGTCAGGAATTTTTTTTTTGTATGTATGTAAAAATGCAGAGTGCCTCTAGTCCTAGGGAAAGAAATAATACACAGATGTTGCAACGTGCTGCTACCCTAGAGTTAGTACACCGACTTACCTTACCCAATGCTGGTTCACTTCGTTTCACATTAAACTCTGGATAGAATTTTTTTGTTGCAAACCAAAGAGAGAGAGAGACAGAGAGAGAGAGACAGACAGACAGACAGAGACAGAGAGACAGACAGACAGAGACAGAGAGACAGAGACAGAAAGATACAGAGACAGAGAGTAAAATGTTAGTCACCATTTTTTCTAAATCAACATTTTTCAATAAGCCCCGCTAACTTAAACATCGACAGACAATTGAAGAGCGAGGATTAGGGCTATTCTCTTTCTCTTCATGTAGAAAAAAAATGTTTAACATGAATATATTTACGAGGTTGAAAATGTTGTGTAGTAAGACTAGACTCCCATGATCTAGTACAGTATCATTTTGCGCTCAGTCGTTGGGAAAGTAAATGGGTTCCTGGGCGATGATTGTGTAGTCTGGATTTGGAAACAACATTTTGTTAAAGGAAAAGAGATTGACTGGAGAAAATACGAGAAACAAATCATCGTCGTGGGAGTGACTTGGAACATTTTGTGCAGTACAAGAGTTTGAAGGACTGTCGTACAAAGTAATGATATGCATACTAATAAACAAAGTAGAATATAATAAGAGTATAGTGTTTATCAAGATGCATCCCCTCCGCAAAGTTCATGGTTCTAGATAAGATAATACGTATATAGGAATAAAAAAGAAAGAAACTAACACCCCGCCAAGAAAAAATAAAACAAAATAAACAAAACAAAACAAAACATGCCATCACTCCAATAAAAGTAGATATATATGGAGAGCTGAAAAACTTACAGTACACAAAAGACTTTTCCAAGAATCAAACTCTTATTTTCTTATGTGCTTTGAATTAATATACTAAGTGAATGCGTCTTGGTAGTGGAGGGTTCAGGTGTAGGTGTAGGTCTCTTTCTCTTAGGTTTCCCCAAAGAAGTTTGACACATTTCTCTCAAGTGTTTTAACCCTGCAAAAATGTCACGTAACACACTTGTTTTGACTCTCGTCCTTTTGTTCACTGTTCCAAGTTTTCCTCTTCTACTTTGGTTGCTTTTTCTTTTCCTCTTCTTGTTGTTGAACAAATGTCTGTTCTTCTTGTTGCCATTGCAAAAAGTCTCTAACTCTTCGTTCTATCTCTTTCTGAAATCATCATAGACTCTTCGTGATGGAGAAGGAGGTGAATGTTGTTGTACCAGCAAACATTCCATTAAAAGTCAGTTTTTTTCACTACAATTGTGCTACTGCAACAGTAAAAGTCAGTTTCGTCTATATAGTGTGTGCTACTGCAACAGTAAAAGTTGGTTTCCTCACTACATTGTGTGCTAGTGCAACAGTAAAAGTCAGTTTCTTCACTAAATTGTGTGCTATTGGAACAGTAAAAGTCAGTTTCTTCACTAAAATGCGTGCTACTGGAACATTAAAATTCAGTTCTTCATTAAATAGTAAAAGTTAGTTTCTTCCTCTTTGTTTCTATCATGGTACAACAAATTCACATTTCAGCAAACACAGTTCATTTTTTATTATTCACGGTAAAAAAATGACATTTCACAAAACAAAGTCATGTTTATTCTCTCATGGTACAACATATTTAGATTTCAGAAAAACAAAGTGCATGTTTTTTCTTTCATAGAACAAAATATTTAAATTTCAAGAAACAAAGCTCATTTTCTTTTCTTTCATGGTACAAAATATTAACATGTCAAAAAGAGTTCACATTTTTTCTTTCATGGTACAACAAATTGACATCTCCACGTCAACCTTTCTCGCTGGTACGGGATACAGTTCTATCGGAGCCTCAGGATTATCCTGGAACCGACGTAGAACTGCTTCCAAATATGTGTTTAGGACAAGAAGAACAAACTTTCTCTTTTCAATTTTCTCTTCTTTGTTCTTTTCTCTTTCGATTCATTTATTACACGCTATGTGTCGCTTTTGGCAACACACTTTCCTGCTATATCTAACTTCCTTGGATTTCATATACTTATTATATTCCTTTGCATTTATTGCCTTATTATTCTCAACATTGTATCTACCCCCCGCCCCAAAGAAAAGAACACCCCCCCCCAAAAAAAACAACAACAACAGCAAACAAGCAAACTAAAGCAAACAAAGAAATTATGTAAAGCTCTGATCTACTGTCTGTGCTTAATCATAGAGCTGCTTATTCCTTGAATAATATTCGCTTCATATGCTAGAAAAACTTGTTATTATGTGTTCCAGAGTGATTGAGAGAGGCTGAGATGTGTACGAGGACTGAGGTTAATGACCTCATGCATATGCCATTAATGAAATGTGTTGAAAGATTCTACTTTGTACTAAAATTGGGTCATGTCCATCCGTTCCTGCAATTCCTACTAAACACATATCGACCCATTTATTTTAGACAAATTTCTTCTTTTTTTGAAGCAGCAGAGGTACATACTGCTAAGTTCGTTGATCTCTGACTGTTTCATTACATACTACGACATAGTGTCATTTATCCCATATCACCGTAGTGAAGTGCGATAAGGTTTAATATAAATACTTCACAATTCGTAGTTAAAATAATTGACTCTATTAAAAAAACCGATTGTGTTACTAAAACAGAAGTATGAAAAAAACAGCAGAAACAGCTCCATGCTATTTCAATACATACTCATATAGTATATGGCTTAATATATTATAAAATTACCCTTGACGAGCAAGACTAATTGCTAATTGCTAGTACAGTCTAGAGTCAGATTAATGATTTTGAAAAACAAATAAGGCTGGCAATATAAGGAACTCATTAACATTATGCCTTTGGGGATGGTGCTGAATGTATATGGAATATAGGATTTAGAATAAACAACAAGATTAAATGGCATTTGTGCGTTGTGTAATATTTGTAGCTTGAGTCAGTTGTAAAATACATTCAAATTTCTTTGCTACATGTGTGATTATGTTAACTTATTTTTAGATCATATTTGGTATTTTCATGTCTAAACCTTTGAAACATTTAACACACATGGGTATGATTCATACCACCAACTTGCTCCGGCAGAGTTATCACTCTTAAGTGTTGTCGAGTACATGAGTCTGGCCTCGTCAAAGCGACAAACTAATATTGCTGCCTATGACAGCGCGTGAGACACACGATGAGGTAGAGTAGAATATATATTTATTGCACTATTGAGATCAAGGAAAAACCATAAGTACAGTGATATCTAAATAGAACAATAGCCTCTCAACGTATCTGTATAAAGATGTACAGATAGGCGTCATTTATTACCTATAGTACTATGATATAGTAGAAAAACTTGGAAATTGTGCCTTGTGATTAAATATTTAAAGACTTTTACTTAGAAAAGAACACGTTGTCTTGGAAAGTGGATGACGTTGATAAAGATGGCTATGGCAGATATAGAGGTGAACAGCCTAATGGTTCATTATCAGTTGATTCAGCACATAGATTGTCACACATGGGACAAAATAAGTTATTCAAACACATTTTTTACACATTTGTCATAGTAAGTCATGTGAAAATAGTAACCATCTAGGTCTAGAAAGCATGTCGTAAACCAGGATATAACACACTGTATAGATCAAGACAGGTGCTGAAATATCTTTATCTTATAGGTATTATCTTCCACTTTCCTGTTATTTTTAATGTTATACAATAACGAACCCATTTACTTTATCTTCGTACTGTTTATTTTAATCCCCTTTGTAGAAGAAGGAAGAATACAGTTAGACAAAGGCAATTTCCTTAAGCCAGCATTTCACATGGACACTTGTGAAAACCCCACTTAATTTCTTCTGTTGACGTCTGCAGCCTTTCATCCAACTGCTTCTTTTGAATGTTTTAAAAAGGGCTTAAAGTTTCTGAACTGTACACACATCGGTCATATATTTCCCATTCCCTCCATACATAACCCAAGTATTATTTAGAAATTGGGTCCCTTAGTAGGAATCTAGAACAGCACAGGTAATATTTCAACATATTCACAGAAGACTGCATTCCACGTAAAGGCATTCTCGAGGATATGAACTATCGATATCTGGTAGCTTCGGCATATCTGAGAACAAAATTAAAGATAACTACCCTCAGGATATCTGCTGTAAATATGTAAATAAAAGCGTCCATTTTAGGATTTCACTCTATTTTTTTAAAATTTAATTTTATGTAACTTATATCCAATTTTCCATGAACGAACTTTTATTACATGGAAAATGCAGTTAAGGAACGACCAAGTCTGTGCATGTAGGTATTTAATTGAGTTAACTACCATGCATCCTATTTTCAGAAATAAAAATTTTCATTTTCAGTGCGTGTTTTTAAGCACTCCTACTTTAAAAACGAGTGCACAGTAAACTAAACTTGAGGTTCTGAATGTCCTTCGAAGAACATTCATGCTTTGCTTAAACTATTAACTAGGTTCTGAAAATAATAATTTTTCTCAGAATAATTAATTAATTGTCAACTATACACAGAAATAGTAATAATTAAGACTTTCTACAATCCTGCAAAGATTAAAAAATACAGAATTAAGTGACCGTTCCACGCCACGTGGCTTCTTCGCATTATCACCAAAAAGGATTAACTAGTTGTTTTCTTTTAACGAAAGTGTTTTCATATAAAACAAACAAAAGACAAAAAAAAAAAAAAAAAAAAACAAACAAAAAAAACAAAACAACAACAACAACAACAAAAACAGGAACACAGGGAAAAACAACATAATAATAAGACGAAGAGAGAAAAGAATCTGCAGTGTAGAGGGTCTTTAAACTACCTACTAAAAAACAAAGTAAGATGCGGTTAACGGAGGCAGATATTAGTATCGCCGATCGCCTAGGACGATTTACAGATATTGCAAACAGACCCATTATTCGTCAGTTTGTGTAAAGGTGAAAAAAGCTCGACGCTATCGTAGAAAGGAAAAACTTTGAGGGCATCCGGGATAGTAATAAAGGATGACGTTACAGGACAAACATCCGGATTCCTGGAAAAAGTTAAAACCCTGGAAGTAGTTGAGTCGGCGTAGCTCTTCGATAGCAGAATGTTTGCAATGCTGAAGAACGATGAAATAACCAGGGTAAAAATCACACAGGACTTGTCGATCCTCGAGGACAATTCTTACAATAGTATTGATTTTAATTTGACACTACTAACCATAATACTTGTCTAGGTTGCACACCTTGTCCATGATGCGACCAGTGTCATGAAATTGACGTAAAAAGAAAAAAGGGAAAAAACAAAACAAATGCATAGGAAGCATAGCAAGCAAAATAGATAAAAACATTTGGGTTGATTTATATTAGCCGAATCCACTTTCCTGTACTTTTCCTTCACTAATCGTTCCTTTTTCTCTCGCTCCCCGACCACTCGCACACACACGCACACACATAGAGAAAATATACGCATAAACAATTACCATAGTCTAAATCTCTCTCGCACCAACATATGCGCATAGAAGGGGGGTAACTCTTCCTGAGAATTTCCAGATATATTTTTAGATGCATATTAAATATATGGACTGGTTAACCAGAGAGAACCTCAGAATGTTTGTTTTAATACCATTCTACGTCATATCAATCTAGACGAGTATTACTATGTTCAATGAATGATGAGCATCTAGTAGACAACGAGGAGGAGATAAAACATATATTTGACAATTAACATAAAACGTTGAGAAGTCTAACCAATTACATAAATTATAAGTTTGGTTAGTAAAATATTTATATAGAAGTGCCTTTTTATATGATCTGTTTATATTCAAGGATTTATATACTGAATAGCTATGACTATCGTACATTACAGTATTGTACCAATTGGTGTAACCTATTTTTGCGTTTCAAACTTCGTCAATTATGTTGCATTTTTTCTTTGAATTTTAATTTGTTTATCTTCGATTGACCGGTCCATTATTTCTTTTCTTTGTTTTTTGTTTCATATGGAGTGCATGACCAATGACAAAATGCTCTTTTTCTCCATTTATTTTATGTTGCTCACCCTTTATATCTTTTCTTTCTTCTTTTCTGTCATTCTACTGTCTCAGTTATCTTTCTTGATCTTTCCTTTAGGTTTGTTCAGTTCACCACTTTTTTCTCCACTACACCTTATTTGTCTCTCTTTCTATACACCTTTCTTTTACCATCAAATGTTACATTTTGTCCTATTTTACTCTATTATTTCCAATATTCCCTCCAATTTTCAGCTTCCTCCTTACATTAAGTTTGTACACTTCACTTAATATAAAGGTACTATATATCTGCAGAATACTTAAATTAGATTCGCACAAAATCAGCAAACCAAAGTCATTGTGACATGGGGTTTCCTTTCTACTTTGATGGTCTCCCCCTTAATATTTTTGCAGAAAATTTGTCTCTATTGTTACATGGATGAAAAATTAAAAATTGTTAATATAAATTGTCAGGGATTAGGGGATCCAGTTAAGAGAAGGGATGTTTTGAACTATCAAAAACAAAAGAAATATTCAGTTTATCTTCTTCAAGATACCCACTTTATTCAGAAGTGGGAGAATTACATACGATCAGCTTGGGGCTATGAATGTTTTTTTTTCAATTCCTTTTCATCAAACGCTAGAGGGGTGACTATTCTACTAAATAATAATGTTCAATTCATAGAATCAAGAAAGGTGATATAATAATTCTAGATATATCAATACAAAATTATAGATTTACTCTGATTAATACATACGATCCTAACCGTGATAATCCAAACTTCTTCTTAGCAATCAAGAACGAGATAAGAGCTTTCAACAGTGATAATGTAATCATTGGAGGTGATTTTAACTTAGTCATGGATCTATAATTTAATGTATATAATTATAATATGCTAAACAATCCCAGGGCAAGAGAGTTAGTGTTTTATGTTTGTACAGAACATAATTTGTTTGACATTTGGCGAGAGAGAAATATTGGTACAAAAAGATACACCTGCAGAAAAAGCAACTCAATTAAGCAAGCCAGGCTAGACATTTTTCTCATTTCAGAAAATCTTTTTACAATGCTGGAAGAAACTATGATCGACCCTGGCTACAGAACAAACCATTCCCTTATAAAACTGATTTTGGCTTTTCGAAAAACTGAAAAATGCAAAACCTTCTGGAAATTCAATAACTCATTATTGAGAGATTCAGATTAATTTTTTCTTGTTAAAGATACAATTCGTCATTACAAAAGTCAATATGTCTGGTCTAATCAAGCCTCTAACTTTGAGTAAATTCCAGCTTCTGAGATAATTTTTAATATAAATGATCAACTCTTGTTTGAAATAATACTTAAAAAAAACATAACAAAAAAAAATCAACTGGAGAAGCAACTTATTATTGAAATTATTTATTTAGACCGAATTAATGAAATTAGTAAATTTTAAATTT
Source organism: Margaritifera margaritifera (assembly GCA_029931535.1). NCBI lineage: Eukaryota > Metazoa > Mollusca > Bivalvia > Unionida > Margaritiferidae > Margaritifera > Margaritifera margaritifera. The sequence goes on along the minus strand of JAQPZY010001316.1, from coordinate 234,913 downwards.
TAGAGAGCAAAAGAATCCGTTGGTGGAAATTCGTAGGAAAATAATGGAAGGTGTAAGAATAAAATCCAGTGGAAAATGGATCGAAGAAGGAGAACGTGTATCAAAAAAATTCTGTAATTTGGAAAAAAAAGAAAACTATGTAAGTAAAATGATGCATAACTTATTAAAATCAGATGGAACATATACTGATAATCATTCAGAAAGTTTGAAAGAATAAAAATTATATTATCGCTAGCTCTGTACATATCATCAGGTGGATTGAGTTGATTTTGAAGCTCTCCTTAATTATAGGGATATTCCTAAATTAGACAGTGAATATAAATAATCTTCGAATGACCCTATAACTTTAACTGAAACAACTGCAAGCCTAAAACCCATGCCAAATAATAAAATCCCAGGATCAGATGGGTTTACAGTTGAGTTTTTCAAATTCTTTTGGAAAGATACTGGTCCATATTATGTAAGGGAAATTAAGTTTTCACATAATTCTGGGGAGCTACCATCATCTCAAAAGGAAGGTGTAATCACTTGTCTTCCAAAAGGGGATAAACCAAAATAGAATTTAAAGAATTGGAGACCAATCTCTTTACTTAATGTAGCTTACAAAATTGCATCAACATGTATTGCATATTGACTAAAGCATGTTCTTCCAGCAATTATTAATAATGATCAAATTGGTTTCATTTAGGGAAGATATATAGAGGAAAATATCTGTACCCTATAAATCGTATGTTTTTAGATTGTTTAAATTTTGGTGGAGACTTCATAATTGGATTAAACTGTGTTACAAAAATATGAAATCATGCATTATTGTAAATTGACAATGTTCATCTTCGTTTGATATTAGGAGTGGCTGCGGGCAAGGTGATATCTCCTCTCCATATATTTCCCGTTCAGTGTGCAGAGATATAGAATGTCTTATCTCCCAGTATGCAGATGACACTGCATTCAATCTTGATGGCTCTGAAAAAAAAATCAATTGGAATCAGTATTGGACCTCATTTATCAATACTCAAACTTTTCAGGCCTTAGTATAAATATTGATAAAACAAAAGCAGTCTGGATTGGGAGTAGAACAGGTAGTAATATTAAACACTGCTCAAACTATCATTTACATTGGGATTCATCGTAATTCATTTACCAAGGCATACAATGTTCCACAGAGCTGAAGAATATGGTTAAATTAAACTTTAATAACAAAATCAGGGAAATACAATTTTTATTTCTGCAGTGGTCAAAAAGATCTCTAACCCCTTTTGGTAAAATTACAGTTATTAAAAGTTTGGCACTATCAAAGCTTACTCATCTACTAATGAGTTTACCAAATCCCTCTCATAGTGTACTCCAAGAACTAGATCCTCTTGTTTACAAGTTTGTTTGGAGTGGGGCAAGAGAAAAAAATAAAAGGAAAGTAATTATTAAAGAGTATCATGAGGGCGGTCTTAAAATGATTTATATCAACATGTTTGTGGATTCGATTAAGAATCAGAAGAATGATTAATCTGGAATGGAAAAACATCTTACTTGTTCATCTCCCAAACATAGAAAGATTGTGCTCATTTGGAACAGATTTTCTTAAAAGAGCTAATAAATATGCGAATAAGTTTTGGATTGATATATTTTTAGCATATATGAAATTGTATAATAAGTTTCATGTCGAAAACAAAGAAGAATTCCTTCAAACGCAAATATGGATGAATCCGAACACCATTATTGGAAATTCTACTGTAATGTACAAACACTGGATTGAAAAAGGAGTCATCTATATTAATGACTTTGTAATCGAAGATGGTTCATGTATCAATCTTGACAAGTTTTGAAATACTTTTGGATTCCATGTTACTTTCCTAGAATTGCAGGGGCTTTTGAGTGCCATAAAAGTCTACAAAAGTAAGAGAAAAAAAAAATAAAAGGAAAGTAATTACTAAAGAGTATCATGAGGGCGGTCTTAAAATGATTTATATCAATATGTTTGTGGATTCGATTAAGAATCAGAAGAATGATTACTCTTGAGTCGAAATGGAAAAAAATCTTAATTGCTCATATCCCAAACATAGAAAAAAATCCTATTTGGAAGAGCTAATAAATACCTGAAATAGTTTTGGATAGATAGATTTTCAGCATATATAAAATAGTATAATACTTTTAATGTTGAAAACAAAGAAGAATTCCTTCAAACACAAAATATAGATGAATTCGAATATCATTTTTGGAAATTCTAGTGAAAATGTACAAACACTGGATTGAAAAATGAGTCTTCTTTATTAATGACTTTGTAAACGAAGATGGTTCATGGATCAATCTTGACAAGTTTAGTAATAAATTTGAATTCCATGTAAATTTCCTAGAATTGCAGGGGCTTATAAGTGCCAGAAAAATACACAAAAGTAAATTTGATGTCAGTATGGATTCTAATATACAATACCCATATATGCATCCATCTGTTTTTCTTATAATGTTGGATCGAAGCCAAACTCAATTGCAAAATAGAATACAGAATTTGACAATTTAAACGGGAATGAATGGAATAAGCTTTTTCCCTTGCCTCATAAGGTAACCAGATATCGCAGACTTAAATGGTTTCAAAAGAAGATTTTACATAGAATTTAGGCAACAAATTATGTTCTAACAACAAATTGGAACAATTTCAAATAATTTGTGCTCTCTTCGCAAAAACCCTGTAGAGGTTTTATCGCATATTTTATGGAAGTGTCTAAAAAAAGAATAAATCTTGACCAGGTTTAAAGGGTGGATAAAGAGTGAGTGCAATTATCTCCACAACATTTATCTATCAAAAAGAGAAATTCTGCTTGGTATAATAGATAAAAGAAATTATATATGTTTTATAACTTTATATTTATTAATGAATTAACAATTATATATATATATATATATATATATATATATATATATATATATATATATATATATATATTGCACTGACAACTGTGAGGTTAAGGGATATATGAAATCAATATTTTGTCTTAAATATGGCCTACGAAAGTGTAGAGTTGGATTTAATTTATTTAAATTAGATATCCATATAACTCAATATTAAAGCGAACAATGTCGAGAGCAAAGAGATTGAAAGAATTAGTTAAGCATACTTGAAGTACAATATAAACTATACTGTAGTCGCACATAAGGCAATATCCTTCTCAACATATATGAAAAAAGTCAGAGGCAGAAAACTGTGAAAAGGACCTTTTGAAATTCAGAAGTGTAAATGTAGATCATTTTAGTTATGAAACCATATCTATTTCACAGATACAATCTTCCTAGTCAATATTATCAAGGACAGCAAAGTATTGGGTAGCAGCTTGAATTCTGCCAAAATGTGAGAAAATATAAAAAAGCGCAAGAGTGAGTAATAATGCACCTTTTTTGTTTTGCATTCGCAAACGAAAAGAGTATTTGATCAAATGCTTATTGATGAACATATGGAACATCTGATTGAGCAAGAAATATACTGCCTAACATTGATACAATAATAATTTCCATTTACAATTTCAAACTGTTTTACACATCGTATTTAAATGGCACCTGTTATATTGTAAATACACTGTCAAGCGATATTGCGAATTGGTATATGAACCAATACTCCACTGGAATATAATGTCATGTGTTTGCCCATGTCGAAATTAATATCTTAACTTATGAGGTATGCTTGATACAAGGAATTCAAGGATAAAGGGAGCGAATTATTGACTTACCTCCCTTTGCACATTATGTATATTGACATAATAAAATTAAACGTAACGTACAATAGATTAAGAATTAAATAAATATTGCTTGAATTTCAATCTTGGTATTAAACGCCATAAGGCATTAACTGAATTCTGGCAGTAAAACTTAAAATCAAGTTTAAGCAATAACGTACAGAATATATGCAATATATTTTTATTCGTTCCAGTAATATTTCTGAATCTTGAGTTCGATGAATCCATCTTATAATAATCTTTAAACAGCTCGAATAATAAGTCTACAAAATAGCGGATAAATATTAAGGTAGGAATAGTCACAAAGAGCATGGATCACTCGCATTAAATACATTGACTGATGATAATGTAAGTACGCACGTAGAACGTTCACATTGATGAACAAATAACATTCCAATTTGCCTGTCCTATAAATACAATTTAGACACTTTTCCGGGTCGTTTAAAACAGAAAATAAAAATATGTGACTTTCTAACTGAGAGAAAATGTGAATTTGATGGACTTTTTAATCCACATGTCACTTAACTTTTAATTGGATTTATTTGTTACTACTTAGGCAGACGCCTTTGACATCAGGAGAAGTTAGCAGTTTGTGAAACAGGAAGCATTCTCCAATTCCACAACCAACATGGCGGTGAGTAGCAAGAAGCCTGGGAGAGTATTGATGAAAAATAAAACAGAAAATTCTATGGAAAAACTTAGGTATGAAATTACATCAGAGAGAATAACCCTGTAAAATTATCTGCATATGAAGCTATTTAAAACAGAGCTGAAAGTTTGTTTTAAATACTTTTTTATGATTCTCGCGTTAAATTTTCAATATATGTCTGAAACCTTTAATTTCAACGGCACACATAATGCGCATGACTTTTCCATATGTGGTTGTGAAGGAAGGTAATGTAGGTTAGATAGGAACAATAAAAGACAATAGACTATAGAAAAAGGTATAAATAATAGTTATTCGTTTAAAAATTGTATCGGAACCTTAAGTTATTTTTTTGATTAAACGCACATTTTCCCCATAATATCGTGAGCAGTAAATTAGTATTCTGTCATGGATCAATAGGGAGTCTCACTCCATGAACAAGAAAACATCATTTTGGATATGGTTAAAAAAACTGAAACACGGCATGTTTGGCATATTTGTCCAAAATTGAAAAACAGGTAGAAGTAAGCCTGAAACTACACAAACTATACATTCGAACTTAAAAGCACTATTATTAAGATAATTCTAAATATTTTCCATAACTTGACATTTTTCCAAGAAGCAGCCACTTCCTTTGGTTTGAAATTAGCACCAGGAAGATGATTCATATGTATATATTTTCCAAAAATAAGTATATATTTTCCAAAAATAGAATTATTTAAATGGATCAGATATTTAAACCAAAATATAAATTCCTTATCCACTGTATTCCTCCTTATCACCGAAGATGCATCGAACTTCTTAACATTTCCTTCACTGTATGGTACATGAATTCTATTAGTAACTATCTTATAAACTGACCCATTTCTTTGCTTGGTTGCACATTCAAGAATTTCACTTTAAGCAAACGACATCTACTATTTTTGTTAGCTTGAATTCCAAATTATTCCAAACATGTCGCATGTTTGTTAGCAAATTCATTATTGCTGCTGCTCATGTTGCATCAGAAAAATATTTACCCAAGCTAGTTGTTCTACTACGTTGTTTATATAGCCAGTATAGTGTGTCAGTTGGTGCTTCAGAATATTTCATTTCAAAACCTTGTGCAACATTCACTGATGGTAAGCAATTTCATGATCAGCTGGAAGAATAAATACAACCGTTAAAAATTACTATTTTAACTTATGCATACATAGAAATTGTTTGAAATCATTGTACAAAAAGAAGTGGAAAATGGATGAAAAATGTTACATAAAATGTATGAAATATTTATTAATGCCAGAGCCTACATATATTAGAATCAACGTCATTGCTAGTCATTTATGTCATTTTGTTTCTTATTTTATACTTTATCTTGCTACTGTTTAATATTATTGGAATCCGAACAATGCAATAAACTGAAGTAATACTTTTTAAAATTTTAACCTGGTAACATTTTAACATATAAACAGAAAATAAAAGGTCCGCTTGCCTGTTGAAATTTCAATATTTGCATCGTCAATCATTTACTAAAGAAGTATTTTAAGCGCTCGAAGTGTCTCCTTATTTTCTGAAAATAATAAAAAACAAACCCTGTATAAAGTTGACGCCCTCCTCTCTAATATGGCAAGCAAAGGTTCACATATGGAAAAGGTCTTAATTTTGTATCTGGACATGATTTTTGTTTTTTATTTATATTTAATGGATCAGTCTTTTAAAAGCACACTCACAATTATTTCAGATTCCTGATTTCTATGCTGATGAGATTGAGTCAAGAATTAATATACTGAGACTATTTATTAGGAATGGAGGTGTACCACTAATCCTCCAAATACTGCAAGACATATTGATCATCAGGAGACGTTTTCCATTCGTATTGTTTCATCGAGGAATCTATCACATTCAAGGGGTAACTATTACTTTTCATTTCACCTCTGATGATTATAGAAACATTAAATCTGAAAACCGACTTACGGGATACTATCTGAAACAAATATAGCTAAACCCGTCTTAAGTAAATACCTCTAAAATGTAAGCAAAGTGACCTCTAAAGACAGGTGTCTGCTTGTCGGATAAGGAGACATAGCAGAATTGGCTTTTTATGACAGCGATTACTTATTACATGTGAATTTTCGACATATTTGAATGTAAATAATCTAGCTTTGTAACATCGAAATCTGACTGCAAGTCTGTAACCGGCAGAGAAAAAGTGGAACGGCAGTATAATCGCAGCGACGCCTTTAGCTAGAATTTGTTGGGTGGGATTGAGCAGGGGAAGTTCTTATTCTGAGTCACTCTGCTATACAGTCTTTTATATTGTATTTTCTTTTTTTTCCGAAATTGCGCGTTTCAATGTTTTTGTCTCAAACTTTATTAATGTAAATTTAAATGCGTTACATAAAGAAAACGTTTGCGCTTCATCAGACATATATTCACTTTCAACTATTGGGATAATTATTCTATATTTTTCCAAGATGAAACGATATGACAAGATTAACAACGAGATAATTGAAACTTACTGTTTTATCAAAATGATCCACAGAGACCAGGACACTTTAACAAATAGATGAATTTGTTTGAGCCAAGTCGATGTTTTAAAAACTCAGTTAAAATGAAAACGACTTTACGTTCTTGTGCATGTGCTTTGAAACCTGATGTTCGAATATATTTTTAACCGATACAACTCTTTAATTGCAATTCTATCACAGGAATATTTGTACACATAAGACGTTACTTGAATGGGATCCGTTTTACAGAACACTCTCCAACATTGTGCACATCGCTTATTTTGTTAACGCAGGCTTTTATTTGTTTCTGTTTTATTTTGTTTCTGTCAGATCGATGATATGCTAGATCTTTATTGGAGACTGGTTTCTTCAGTGGTTAGATATCTCCATTTCCATGGTTTTTCTGAGGTCGAAATTATATCGGCACTTTCCTGGGACAATGCAGAACTTCGCCGTAGGGAAGCACTTGCTGAAGCCATAACATTTAAGGAATCGCAGTTAATGATCATGATGAATTACCTGCAGATGTGAAACAGGACCAAGTATGATAAACACTTGTTCGTGTCATCTGAAGTTTCACGAACGCTGCTAAATAGCAAAATAAAAATTTGGTTCGTTATGTATGTCCCATACATTTTCAAGTTTTAATTTCAAATAAACATCTAAAATTGCCGGACACTTTTGTAGCATATTCGTACCATTTGTTTTTTTGTAAGTTTTATCTTTGGTATGGATATAATTTGCACTTAAATACTTCATGTAATACGCGGGCAAACCTTTTCCTATAAATATTTTTGCACTTTGTAATGCATCAGTAGCGTGCCTTTTCAGCATCTTCTTCTCTAGAATATGCCGGACTGAATTAAAATAGGGTAATACAAGTATGAACATTTCATGGCATGAGTGGAAAATGTTTAGAACAATGTAACTCATTTAAAGGTTGAGCGTTTATTTTAAAGCTCCATGAATTATGAACAGGTAAAAGTTATACCAACTGATTATAAAAAGATATGAACAGCGTTCTGTCGATTCATAATTCATTGGATTTGACACAAAATAAACTATTACATCCATCTAATTAAATTGTACACATGTAAATGAGAAACAAAAGGGAAAAAAATCAAAACACAAGAATATCATTCATCCCACCTGACAAGTCAATATGCATCCCAGCCCCAAATGATACATGCATTTATTTCATGTCGGAAGGTCATTTATGACATCAAGTGGTCTCACAGTGAAAATGCTAGCCCTTTAACTATGTGATAATTTTGAGAAAAAAAATCGAGTACTTAACAGCATTATGCAACTGAAATTAGTTTTCATCCGGGCCGTTTTCGAAATATTCTATATCCACGCGTCTACTGCTATGTGCGGTAAGCTTGGCTTCCTAGCCGACTATTGCTATTTCATTGTCTGGATAATGTGAAGTGACGATGCGAGGTATACATCACTCATATCATTTTATAGAACAAAACAAGCCCGAAACACCTAATTTACAAATATATGCATATCTTTGATTATTAAACAACAGTAGCTGACAAAGTCACATCATAACCTTAAGTTAAGATATTGGACAGGTATCCCATGAGACCTTAAACATTTTGCTCAAAATAACCTCTGTCAAAAGGTTTCTACAGATCACTTATTTAGACATTCTCTGGTAAAATGGAATGAGGAAATTATTTTGTATGGCTAAACTAAAAAGGTTAGTACTCTTTTAGAAAAGTGGCTAATTTACAGCAAAAAGCATTGTATTATGTATACTGTGTGCTACTACTGCTTTCGTGAGAAGAATTAACACTGTGTGCAACTGAAGATGTTCTTGTCTTTTCTCTTGCCATAATAGACTCAGTCAAATACCAAAATTGCTTGACAATGTTGGCTGAATGCTAAGAATGGATTTTAGAGTTGCAAATAGTGACTGAATACTAGATATTCTGTTAGTTATAAATCATAAAAATCCTCTATTCTGGAGCCAATGAATTGTACCAAAAGGTTTTCTAAAGTGTACTAAATAAGAAAAAGTCACCAGATATTTGTATAATTAATGTGCTTTAGAAATAATTTGAGCCTGACACACACAAAAAGTTCCATACCTTGTAGTATTGTTCTTTTGATGCTGATATCAGCAGCAAAGGGGGGGGGGGGGGGGTAATCACAACTGTCTAGCTAACTGGGAGAGATCAAAGTTAAAAGTGCAAATGACAGATTTTATGCACAAATCTAATGCTGCGTCCACCTGCCCAAAACAAATATTCATTACAAAATACACAAGTGAGGTCAAAAAGGTCCATACTTTTGAATAGCTATAATACAACAAAACATAAGAATATCATTCACTTGACCTGACAAGTCAATGGAAGTTCATAGCATAAAAAAGTGTGTGCACCCCAACCCCCAATTTATACATGCATATTTCATGTCCGAAAGCCGAAACGCAAGCTCCTTCCCTAGGTGATAATTTTGAAACATATTGTGTATTAAACAGCTTGATGCAATTCAATATAGTTGCCATCCAGGCAGTTTTTGAGATATTCTACTTGCCTTGAGCCCACGTGTCTACTGCTATAGAGGGCTAGCTCTGCTTCCTAGCCGACTATTGGCATTTCACTGTCTACATACTGTAAACTGACTATGGGAGGTGTACATGCCTCACATCAATTTGAAGAACAAAACAAGCACGAAACATCTAATTCACAAATATATCCATATATTTAATTATTAAACAATAATAGCTCCAAAAGTCACATCATAGCCTTAAGTTAAGAAATGTGACAGGGGTCAATTTACAAAACTGTCCCCTGATACCTTAAACATTTTGCTCAAAATATTTTTTGTCAAAAGTTCTGTACATATCACATATTTAGACATTATCCAGTAAAATGGTATAAGGAAAATGTATTGTATGCAAAACTAATAACGTTATTACTCTTTTAGAAAAGTGACTACTTTGCGGCAAAAAGCATTGCATTGTGTATATTTTGAGTTATGATTACCCGCATTTGTTCAAATATTTACAATTGTGTGCAATCTCAGATGCTTCTTGTCTTTGTTTACCACAATAGCATCAGGACAGAACCAAACTTCCTTTACAATGCTGCTTGAATGTCGAGAAGGAATTTTGGAGTTACAAATTTTATAAATGAATGACATATATATTATGTTAGTTGTCGATGACAAAACTGAAAAGGTTTTCTAAAATGTCCTGGCTAACTTAACAGAAAGAAAGCACACAGTAAAGTAAAAAATGTGCTTTAAAAGTAATTTTAGTCTTATATAAAAAAGAATAGTTCCTAACCTTTCAATTGTTCTAATAGCAGCAGCAATGTTGTGTGTGTATGTGTGTGTGTGTGTGTCTATGTGTTGGGGGAGTAAACACAACAGTCTAGCTAAGTGGTAGAGATCAAAGTTTAATAAAGAAACATTAGGCCATGTTGGAACATTATTATACTGCTGTGTGGAACCCTGCTATGCTTACAAAGTGACATATAAAATAAATCCAATGATAAACGGCCACTGAAATTGACCATACATATATAAATACTCTATACAATTTGAACAGATACATTTCTTCTCCGACTCCCATTCATTTACAACTGACTTTAATAATTTTGGGAGTATACAAAATGGTAGTAAATATTATTATAGGGTATCGAACATATATTGACAGTGGAAAATTCAACGATCCACTTTTTCAACAACTTACAATCTAGCTATCAAAAGAATTGTTGATACGCTGCTTTGTGAAAGTTGAACATTTAGTATAAAGAAAAACTTCTTTGCCAGTCGAAAGAAGCAAAGTAACAGAAAATCGTATACAATTTCATTTTGCGAGACTGCTGAACCATGAACAAGCAATGAACAACATATGGCATACACCCAACAGAATATTTACCTCATATAATGCATTTAGCTCAAACATTATGTCCAACACATTCTGCCACTTATTATTAAGTTTTTCCCCTTTGATAACTGGCCCTATAATTTTCAAGATATATGCATAACATTTACACATTTCTTATCATCGTTTAAGTGTGAGATATGAATCTCTGATGTCAACTTCAAAGTGGGGTCATGAAGGTAGAAACTAAGTCGGTGTGCTACAACTTTCATTTTTCTCCCTCAAAATATAGCCCGCAAAGTGCCATATGCATCACTATTTGCAAGATTGTTTCATTGGTGGCATTCACCATTCATAACAGTATGTTTATTTTATGATTTTTCTGAGTGTATCTGCTCCTGTGGAGTTGGATAACTTTGAAGAATGCGTGATGACATGTTATGCAATTGTTTCTGTGTGTCTGTGAAATATGAATAATAATATTCATTAAAATAGGAGTGCAGAGGAAGATACCTACAGAAAGAGCAAGAAAATACATTATAATTCCCATTCTTTTCCTCTGTCTAGTAAGTTAAACCCAAAATATGCTACTTTGTCATGATGAAAATAGTTGTAACAAAGAGGTGCAAAACACAGTTACCTCCCCTTCAACTGAGTCTTCCATATATAAGAGAGTGGTATGTATGTTCAAAATGAAAGGTAGTATGATGCATAAAGATTTGTTACATACATACACAGGAACAGAAAATTATAACAGATGTGGCTGACTACGTCAATAAAAAAAATAGCATTTTCTTTAAAGGTGCAAGGGTCACTTTTTATGCACAAATCTAATGCTGCGTCCTCCTGCCCAAAACAAAAATTCATAAACAGAAATACACAAGTTAGGTAAAAAAAGCCCATATTTTCGATAGCTATAATACAACAAAACATAAGAATATCGTTCACTTGATATGACAAGTCAATGGAAGTTCATAGCATAAAATGTGTATGCACTCCAACCTCCAATCTATACATGCATTTTTTATGTCCGAAGGCCATTTTTGACACAAAAGTGATTCTCACAGTGCAAACGCAAGCCCTTTTTCTAGGTGATAATTTTGAAAAACAAAGTGTACTAAACAGCTTGATGAAATTCAAAATATTTGCCATCCACGCAGTTTTTGAGATATTCTACTTGCCTTGAACCCACGTGTCTACTGCTATGGAGGGCTAGCTCTGCTTCCTAGCCGACTATTGGTATTTCACTGTCTACATACTGCGAACTGACTATGGGAGGTGTACATGCCTCACATCAATTTGAAGAACAAAACAAGTCCGAAACATCTAATTCACAAATATATCCATATCTTTAATTATTAAACAATTATAGCTCTGAAAGTCAAATCATAGCCTAAAGTTAAGAAATTTGATAGGGTCCAATTTACGAAACTGTCCCCTGCAACCTAAGTAAACAAACATTAGGCCATATTGGAACAATGATACACTGCTGTGGGAGACCCTGTTAAACTTACAGAGTGACACATTAAATAAACCCAATAATGACTGGGGTTTAAAATTGACCATGTTTAATCCCCAAAAACAACATATATACATATTCCATGCAATAAAAATTCTTTTCCGACTTCCCTTCACTCACAGGTGACTTTAGCAATTGTAGTTGTTTGTAGAATGATAGAAAATGGAAAGAAAAGCTCCAGGAAAAAATGTTAAGAAGAGGAAAACTCAGTTTCAACTTCCGCTGCATCTAATAAGGACATACCACAAAACAACACTACTGATGAAGATAAGTCTCTCCATCAAAATCAATCTCTTGTTGCTTGGATCACGACGAATATCTGGTCGTGGTTCAAACTGCTGCTTGTACCAATATGACTGATCAATTGATCCAACTATTATACCACGCAAATTGAGGCCTGCAAAAAAGAAAAGAAGTGATATTGGTACTCTTTTAGTATTCGGTGAAAACATGACTCTGTCAGAGAAAATTTGTATTGCTTCAGCTTCAACTTCAACAAACTTTCTGAACTAATTAGAGTGTTTCAACCCCATGAATGTGGAAATCCCTCTCCTGTTGTTTCAATCCATAAAAAAAATATTTATTCACAAAAACTTGCAGCTTGCGTTCAAAACAAGAATCAGTCTTGAGATGATACGCATTAAAATGTACTGTCAAACAGAAGCAAGATTTGTGTCACTAAAGTGTTGTCAAGCTCACGTAATCTTATACAAAATCACGTTATTAATATGCATGATTTTGCTCACAACTAGAATAATAAAAGACATTGATGATTGAATACCATTTACCAACGTTGATTACAATCGGATCAGAAATAGTCTCTAGAGTGGTACCAAGGTCAACCAATAACATGCAGAATCACCTCTTTGTATGCACGGATTCCGCACAGTATCGAACTCATGGATTATCTTTGTCATATAAGCCTATATTTGAAGTTTGGTTAAAATCAGTCAGTTAAAAATATGGCTTCCAGAGTGGTAACATGTCCAGCTAAATTAGATGCAAGCTCATCTCATTAATATGCATGAATTTTGTTCATTATCAAACTCTTGCAAGATCTTTAAAATATAAGCCATATTCCAAGTTTTGATCACCATTAGATCAAAATTATGGCTTCCAGAGTGTTAGCAATCACAGTGAATCAGATGCAACAAACGCCTCATTAATATGCACGGATCTCACTCATTATCGACATTGTCCAATATATTGATACTATAAGCATATATTCCAAGTTTGATCATTTATCAAATCAGAACTATGGCTTCCAGAGTGGTAACAAGGTAAGCCAATCAGATGTAAGATTACCTCATTAATAAGCATGCATCTCACTCATAATCGCAACACATTCAATATCTTGATAATAGAAACTCGTATTTCACATCTTATAAAACGTTCCGATCAAACATATGGCTTACTGAGTAGTAACACACAATTCTTGACTTGCAATTGTCACACAGAGCACGACGGACACATAGCCATAACATCTACTCACTCGAACTTGCAGCAAGGTGATCTTAAAATAAATACATTGATTCTTTCATAGGATCAATAAACGACTACATCTGTCAACAGCCAGTCTTGAAATTTATTCAGTATGTCCGTCATGAGGCAGACACATAGTCGATCTAAAAACTTTATCGGACTCAAATACCATTTTTTCTTTGTCTCGTCAATGAATATGTATATCTTTTCCGGTAGGACAGTGTCAACATTAAGATTCAGTGCTGGAGTTTCTTGAAAATCGGTTGTTGTATTTAACTTAAACTTTAGAATAATACAAAATAATGGCCATAAGGAAGTTCCCACAGCCAAAAACATAATATAACTATGGTAATTATGGTTCCGCACTACAGCTGTTAGGCACTATTGAGAGATGAAGCGCCATGAGCTATTTGTATTGGCAACATGCACAGTGGAGTGAATGTTGGCATAACTCAATGCTACTTTCATGTACTGTGTAAGTATGAAAACTATGTACTCTCTAAAGCAGACTTCTGCTGAAAATGGCTGCTCTAATGTGCTCGAATAATGAGTATGAACTAGTCCAGAATTCACTCATTTTAGCAGTTATTAAAGTAGGGAAAATGAAATTTGCCTGAGTAGACAATACCAAAGTGCAATAAATAAATAATAAAATTATATAAAAGGTAAAAAGTGTTATTTGCTATTTTTGTTGTTGTTTTTTTCTTTTTCTAAATTACGTTTGAAGTCCAGAAGTGAAAATGGCCAAGCAGAGCTAGTGGCTTTTTGAGAGGTGCACATCTAAAAAGTAAAGAGAATTAAAATATACAAGGTCTTTTTTAAATAAGTAACCTGGGAAATTCTTTTTCTTTAAAAGTCAAACCCTATGCAAAGTACAAAATTGTAGAGCGGAATCCATTGATATTTATTTTTTAAAATGGTAGCATAAATGAATAATTTTGTTATAATCTGACTGGAGCATATCAGAATATTTAGCATTTTTAACAGCTTATATATCTACAAACCTTTGTTAGAAATATGAAGATGTATAGGAATTACACAACTTTCTCAACATGCGATAAGCTTGGCGCAGCTCCTGATAATGACAAGTTATGGAAATAGAAATTTCAGAATGTATTAGTCCATAGTTTATAGCCTTCCAAAGAGATTAATTTAATATCAGAGAACTATTCATATTTCGTTAATAGTTATATATCCGTACAAAATGAGAACAAATGTATTGAACTGTAACTAACACAGTCCTATGACAAAGGTAGTTCAGTCGACTCAAACTGAGCAGGCGGCTTCAGGTTCTGTTTAAATCAGTGACATTGTTAAAATACATATACAATAGAGCACTTATAACAGAAAACCAATTGAACTTTATTGCCAATTCCGGTTTAACAATAGACATATGAGATTAAATAAAAATACACATTATTAATAGTGGTTGTAAGCTATTGTACAACCTCCGGCGTCGGCATCCGCACAGATAAAAGCATCTATATATTTGCACCCTCATAGCACCTACCACAAGGGGAGGAGCATGAGGGGTACAAGCATGTACATTAGTTGTACATTCTTGGTTAGGTTTTTGTTTAGCTCAGGGTTAATTGTGCATTATATAAGTACTGTTATACCTGGAATCATGAAACTTGTACAAGCATGTACATTAGTTGTACATTCTTGGTTAGGATTTTTGTTTAGCTCAGGGTTTTTTGTGCACTGTATAAGTACTGTTATACCTGGAATCACGAAACTTGTTGAGAGGATGCATCTTGATGACTACACTCTCGTCAAGAATGTAGGTCATTGTGACCTATATTGCAGGCTTTGCCAGAATCACCAAACTGTATGATTGTATGCATCTATATTAGTACCACACCCCTACCGCAAAAGAATGTCATTATTATCTATATTTCGTATTTCACTGGCTTGGGTGTTTCAATTTAGGTCATGGTCAAATAGGATTTTAGCACCCTGTAGTGTAGATATGTGCCTAGATTTATGAACGTTGGTGAGAAGATGCATCTTCATGAGTACCACACCCTCATCACAGAAGTAGTACACTGTGATCTATAATTCATGCCTAATAATAATAAAAATAATAATAATAATAATAATAATAATAATAGTAATAATAATAATAATAACGACTTTATTTAGAGAAGGTAACTCAAGTAGTTACAGAAACTAATATACCTTGAGGTCTTCTGTTATGTACAATACATATAGTATATACAACATAATGTGATAAAATATGGCTGAACACCAAGGAATTGAGTTAATCTGAAAACAAGCAAAGTTTCAAGTCCGTAACGTCTGCACAAGGATCAGTGAGCACATACAGATATAACATATCATAATATCATACTTCAATTCATCTGTGAAAAAGATGTATAAGCACAGAAAAGCAGGAGGTATTTATATTACTTTGAAATGTTAGACTCTCTTAAGATTTCATCCATTTGAGACATTGATTATGAAAAGAAGAAATATCAGGAGTGTGCCTTATGTCACTGGAAATTTTGTCCCATACCAGTGGACCAGTATATTGAGAGCTCGTTTTAAACAATACTTTCTTTGGCTTTGGTATAATGTAACTTTTACTTCTAACATACCTTAAATTTAGTGTACCATCATCATCTTATTGATGAAAGATATTGCCCAGGTAGACAGGAATGGCTTTCTGGACACTTTATACATTAATTTGGCCTTTCTAAAGAATATTCTTTCATATATTGGTAAAATGGTAATATAATTCACTGCATCCTGAAACTTGTCTATACAATGATCTAGAATTAAATGTCATGAGCTCTTTCGGAGTCTTAAAAGTTTGTTTATATTTGGATTAGAGCATGCCCCAAATTACATTAAAATAGTCCAAATTTGACTGAATATAACTTTTATAAACTATGACCCAATACTGAAAAGAATAAATGTTCTGATTTTCTTAAGTAGCCAAAAGATAAGAATTAACCTTTTATGAAACAGATTTAATGTGAATAGAGCAAAGTTAGATTGTTATATAAAAAAAAAACAAGAATTTTATAATGAGAGGTCATATTAAGGTTCACACTGTGAAATAAAACCTGGAGTTTATCGCCATATAGCCTTGATATTGTTTGTGTGGTTGTAACTGGCAGGGTTTTTGTCTGTATTTATAACCTTACTGTTTTCCTTGCACCATACTTCAAGCCTGTTAAGAACATCTTGTAACTTATTTTCAAGTTAAGTTTTGACTTTACCTGACTCAGATAGTGTAGTGTCATCTGCATAAAGGTCAGAAGAACAAATTGAGTTTCCTATCTTAATGAATAACAGAGGTCCGAGAATAGAACCCAGTGGTACTCCACAATTAATATTGTAACCAGAAAGGTGACCATTTAAAGATGCTTTTTGAACTCTGTCAGTTAGTAAGAAGTAAACCAGTTTAGGGAATTTTCATTACATCGATAGATTTTCAGTTTTTCATTCAAAATATTTTCACCTGCAAGATCAAAAGCCTTAAAAAAATTATACATAAAAGTGCCAACCGTTTTCTCCTTTATCTAATGCTTTGATCCATTTATCGATCATCATTACGATGCAGTTTCACACGAGTGATTCTCTCAAAAGCTAGGGTGATGATGAAGAATAATGTTATAAGTGTTCAAATAGTTGATAAAAGACGAGAAAGGATAGAGATAGGTCTGTGTTTATTTACATCATCTTTTGTTCCATCTTTATGCAGTAGAGTTGCCTTGTGAGTTTTTCAAATCTGTGGAAATTTATTAGCCTGATTAACAGAGGAATTACACATTTTTTCTTCAAATGAAATATTGTGTGTTACTTCTGACATTAGTAGTGGCTACATATCTGGTACATGTATTAGTCCAACAATGGATCCTGATATATATTCTTCATCTTTGAATTTGCTAAAACATTCAATGTGAACACTGTTTGCTATTTCCAGAACAATTTTCCAGTAGCAATGGGCAAATTTCACATACGTAGTATTCACCTTAAATTACCAATATATTTTCAATAACTTTAGTCGGTATTTTTACAGCGGCAGTCAACACTTTTTGACATACGAAAATAAAAAATATACAAAGGATAAACTTCAATAATGTAAATGTTTGGAAATTCATACACGATGCAGCATATAAGACTTTACCGATATGGAAGAAAAATAAAGATTTTATTATCTTAATTAAAGTATCATAAGATTACACTGAAAGACTTACCCATGATAGAATTGTCCTGTTGTGTCTGTTCCTTTTACCGCTCCTAAAGCAGCATATGTATCCTACACAATGCACACAGCAAAAAGGAAGCTTTACCAACTGCGAAGATTTCTAAATGTGTATCGCACAAGGTTACGTAGATGCGTTAGAGAATTTGGTAAGATTGAATCTGACGAAACACCAACAAAAAAGCGCTCTCAGGTTCAACCTTTTGCAAATAGTATGGTGGCTGGATAGTGCCAAGAAATATAGTTTTATATCTTGTTTAAATAGAATAATATCTTGTTTAAACGAAATAATATATTGCTTAAACGAAATAATATCTTGTTTAAAAGAAATAATGTCTTGTTTTTAAAGAAATATTCTCTTGTTTAAGCATATAAAACAAGAAAAATAATATACTGTCTTGTATAAACAAAATATATGTTTGCATACATACGGACAAACATACATACATACGTTCTCAGATAATAAATACATCTATACATGTACACTTTACCCCAAAAACAAATACCAGTCTGTATTTCAATCAGCTGATAAGGGTTTGAACATGATTTTAAAATATAAAAAGTTGTAGAAATATATCTTACTTTTTGTTCTCAATCTGTTCATCCCAAGTAAACAAAAATATCAGTCTGCACTTCATTAGGCTGATCAGGGTTCTGAACTGATTTTGAAATAAATTTTAAACTTCGTACAAAACTAACAATGTTTGGTGCAACACTGTTATAATTTACTTTTTTTTAAACATAACTTTAGAAAGAGATTTTAAGTGAATCTCGTGAAATGTCGCCAAATAAAAATTCACTATTCTGTTTCATTGGCATCTAGTACCTGGTGTACACTGAGATTTATTGGTTGATATTTAAAACAAACGTTGAAAGCTTGTTTAGAAGCTTTCACTGTACATTCCCTCTCATATATGTATCGCCCATTGCAAGTGCAGAGGGCGCATCTTGATTTGACCATCTCTCTGTTCAACTTCTGTCCATCCATCACGATGATCAGATGATTAATAAAAAATCTCTTTACATAGACAAATCATTGTTTTAGGAATTTACCTTTTCATGCAGACAATCTGAGTTTTTGCCTATTTAAAGATCTGTGCATCATGTGACTTTAATTACTTTATGGATCTCAGATCTTCACTTAACCCAGTTATTTTCAGATGGTATATTTTCAAACATAACTCCTCGTGAATCCCTGATATGGAATAGGCCTAACTTTGCCCACCTGTAAGTCATCAGGGATGACTAGTGGAGACAGGATTTATGCTGGTGCAAACTGCGGGTTCAAACCCTACCATTGAATTAGCTTTGGCTGGATACCAAGATGTGTCCTTGGGCAATGCACTCTACCACAATTGCCACCTCACTAAATAACCTATTTGTGCTGCTGTACTGTTGTTCTCAGGCTCTCAGTCCCGTGTACATTTTACCCGAAGGAAAAACGATAGCAGCTTAGAAGAGATGCCTTGTTATCAGCTTGATCATTAAACATGCAAGGGCCTGGTGATGTATGAGGCACAGAAAGTTAAATGAAGTATTGTTACCATGGTATCTCTTCTAAGCTGCTATCCCAAGAATGACAACCTAACAAAATTCCAACTCTTTTATGCCAAGTGTGTCAGAATCACTGATCTCCCCCCCCCCCCCTTTCTCTCTCTCTCTCTCTCTCTCGCACTTTCTCTCTCTCTATCTCTCTCTCTGTAACAAATATCAACAGCTGTCATCTTTTATCCTTTCACACATCTGATTTTCCCCTCAACAAGTGTAATTAATTATATAAATGGATAACTTTACCAAAGACTTTTCTCCTTTATACATAATGACATTTTAAACCTTAGTTCCAACTTGAACAGTTTAAGGACACTATTGTGATGCATGGATTAAATATAAAGATATATTATTACCAAAATCATATAATAATTACTAGGGATACATGAACAGAATAAGTAATTCTAGTATTGACAACTGGCAGATTGATGAAGTTGAGTACTAGTGAACAACGATTATAGCAAAGAGACAAGAACCTGTATGTATGTTTGTATGTATGTATGTATATATATGTGTGTATGTATGTATGTATGTATGTATGACATGTAGGGGTGAAACGATTAATCGATATATCGATGTATCGATACTTTTTCTATATCGATAACAATATCGATATAAGAGGGAAGAGGTGAAGAATCGATACAAAACGATACTTACCCTATGCAAGTTACTTTAATCTTCAGCAGTCGTGAATAATTATTAGTCATTTGCCTTTTCATTCTTTAAATTGAGAATTCATCTGAGACAGCCGTAGCAAGTACATGCACTCATTTCTGTCAGTACAAATAAAAGCAATTGACAACAGCTACTCGCCTTCTACAAATTAACACAAGGTGACTAACTAACGTGGTTCGAAATCTGCCCCCTTCCCCCGCCCAAATTCCATGCTAATTAGTTTATCTCGTCTGCATCTTCGGCCACTGATAACGTATATCAACGGAAAGAAGACATTGCAGATTTCTTCCTTATGTATGATTTAAGAACTTTACTGATAATTTAATAATCACTTTTACGCGAAATTTATCTGTTGCATCGCATCTTGTCTACTTGGATCGAATTGAAGGCTGCACATCCGGTGTGTCACGCAGTGTTACATGCAGTCCTTATTAGTGTTTATTGTTTGTTCAAGTCCAGGGTAAAACAATAACCACCAATCATAAATAACTGTAGCGTGTTCACTGCGTGACATACCGAAAATATTGCCTCCAGACTATATCCAAATAGATACAAAGCAACATAGAAACTTCACACAAAAGTGACTATTAAATGATATGTGTAAAGTACTTAAATCGTACATGGGGAATAAGTTTTGGAATATCTCCTTTTACGTTGATATATGTAATCAGCGGCCGAAACTGCCGATGGGATTTAAAAAAAAAAAAATAGCCACCTCGTCAATTTGCAGAAAGGGAGTAGGTGTTGTCAATAATTTCCTCTTTCACTGACAGAAAGAAATGTATGTGGCCGCGGCAGCTGATTTGGATCTGCAGGAAGAACAATGTGAAGGATTTGGCTATTAGTCATCTCCTCTCTCACACTCAGACTTGTTCTAGATAAGAATTTCCTTGCACAAGGAATTGCACTGTTTCTTTTGTTTTGAAGATAACACCGTAATCTCTTCAAAATTTAAGTGAAGACATTAAACTGGCAATAAGATGTTTTAAAAACATTCATTCAATGTACAACAAAGGGCGTGGTGACCATGATGAATCATGCATATGATCGAATGGAGCAGTCTGAAATAGCCTAAAAGGGAGAATAAAAATCATTAACAGCTAGTCTGTTTTGGAAGTATTTGTTTAAACAAATCTTGTCAAGGATGAGAATGGCATATGAACAGATGATAAGTCTATTTTTGATTGTAATCTGCATACTGGAAATACACCCAATATGTCAACACATAACAAATGGCACCACCATACCATTGACAGACATTCTAAAGATGAAAAAACCATCAAGTTTATATGTGTATCGATAATGTATCGTATTGAACCTCACATTTACAGCTTTACCAGCAGATTTTGCTAAATTTCAGCTCTCCCAAACTTTTTTCACCACAGAGTGTAATTCGGTACCGTCTTCACATTTCAAACCTAAATAATCTACTCAGGGAGATAAGTTATAGGTATAACCGTACCAATTGCGAAAGTCGCAGGAAGAGGGAAGCAAAAGGTGTAAGAAACATTGTATTCAGAAATATGCAACAGAGCTGTGATTGGTGCATTATGTAAGAGTTGTAGTTTCTGTCAGGTTTGCAAAAGTTGAGTCATTGGCTACACGTGAGAGTAAGTTATTTTATATTTAGATCATGTTTTGTATTTTTTTTTTTTTTGATTTTTTAAAAAATGTGATACACATCAGTGAAAATGTATCTCTTGTGAGAGGATAATTCATGCCACTGTCCAGTTCCGGCAGAGTTATCTCTCTTAAGTGCTGTGGAGTACATGGTTCTGTCCTCGTCAAAATATCAACCTAAAACTGTTTTCTATGAAAGTGTGTGACAGTGTGACAGAAGCTATATATATTTCACTGAACGTTAGCATTGTGGTCTATGGAAAAGCAATTGGTACCGTGATGCCTAAATCTTAAACAGCGGAAATGGACATGTGATTGTGTAGTTGCATTTGCCAGTTGGAAAGACAGTGAGACAGGAAGACAGAGATACGTTGAAAGAAAGAGAGAGAGAGAAAGATGGGGATGGGGAGAGAGGGAGACGTAGAGAGATTCTTCAGAACAAGATAGAGAGAGGAATTAGCAAGTTAGCTATCAAACTCCTATTGTTCACAACCAGCTGGGCATCGTAGCTCTTTTGACAGGATAACTCTTGAGTCTGTACAGTTCTGGCCGAGTAATCCTTCTTAAGTGCTGTGGAGTACATGGTTTTGTTCTCATCAAATTGTCAATCTAACATCGCTTTCTATGACAGTATGTGACACGCATTCTGAAGGTGGACATAATGTATATTTATTTCACTGAACATTAGCATTGTGGTCTATGGAAAAGCAAGAGGTACCGTGATACCTATAGGGAACGACAGCCTTGCATAAACGCTTACATGTAAGCGTTTATAAACTATAAAAGTATGAATTAGTACGACAAATGGACATTGAACATATTTGGTCAGATATCGACAGTCTTTTAAACATAGCACCTTTTGGCTGTGGAGGGTGACGTTTGATAAAGATGGCAATGGCAGACAAATAGTTGTGTAGCCTGATGGTTAATATCAGTAGAGTCAGCTCATAGATTCTCACATGCAATAAAATATGTTATTTTAACACACTGTACCAAATGTGAATGATTTTGGCCAATTATTAGATATTTCAGATGTATGTCATAATAAATCATGTATAAACAGTAACCATTCTTCATGCAGTTTATAAAGATAAGTTCTCTTGCATTCCCGTTTATAGAAGTAGCAGGAATACCATCAGACAAGGGAAATTTCTTTAAGTCATTATTTTCCATCGACACTTGCTTAAGCCCATTTATAATCGTATATCGACTACCAATTGATTCTATTAATTTCTGTCCAACTATTTATTTTTGGAATTTCCTCATATAAGGCCAAACATTTCTGAGTGGTAAACACATTGGTCACATACTGCCCATTCGTTCCATACAATGGGTCCCATTGGAGGAATTCAGAACAGCATGGGGTCATGTTGGCATGTTCACGGAATGCTACATTCCACATATCGGCATTCTGGTGAACTATCTGATATGTGGCAGCCTCCTCATCTCTGTGAACAAAACTAAATCACGCTTAAGCTCTCTGCGGCATGCGGAAGCCTAAATTTTAGGTTCTCACTTTATCAAAAATTTACTTTTGGATAATTGAATTACATAAAAATTATTCCACATTTGCATGAAGTAATTTATATTACATATAAAATATAGTATTGGAAAGAAAAAATACTACATCTATGTATTGCATTGATTTGTCTCCATTACACCATACATGGAATTTCAAGTAATAAAAACATTTTCAGTATTTGTTTATAGAAATAACGAAAATGTTTAGCATGAAACATTATGTTAACCCTCAATCTCGATGCAAATGTAAGTACAACTCATTTAATACTTTCTCACTCCAAATATTAATAGGTTTAAAAATTGTAACAGGGTTGTTTTATAAATTACACATCAATATGATCTAAATTATTTACCCTTTAATTTCAATTGGTAATGCACACGATCTCATCTGACGTTTTGGTGCTTGTACGGGATGTAGTAGTACAGGTGCCTTGAGATTGTCATTGGACCGATGGGGCACTGCCTTCACATGTTTGTCTAAGGTAAGGTAATCAGACCTTCTCTTCTCAATTTGCTCTTTTTTGATATTGCCTCTTTTGATTCCTTTGTTATAAGCTACATGTCCCTTTTCGACGCACACTTTTCTCCAGTTTTTAACTCCATTGACTTGCTCTCCTTGTTTTTCCTTGGAATTTTTCTGTTTTGTATTCTCAAAAATCCACCTTAAATCCAAAAAAGTGCTTAGAAGCTGTGATCTATTATTTATTGACAGATTGGGTGAATTTTGCTTACTACAAAAGGGAGGAAAACTTTCTATTCATGTTACAGAAAGGCTGGGGTAGGCTGGCCTGTGTGAAAAAGGGCTGGGGTTAGTGACCTCATGTCTCTGCAGTCAGTGAAAAGTGTTGAATGCTTATACTTTATAATAAGATTGGGTCATGTCCACCTGTCCCTGATCTTAAGTTCTGTATCTACTAAACAAATATTAAGTTCTTTATTTTAGATAAAATCTTCTTTTTAAAGTAGGATAGGTACATACTAGTTAGTAGATTGACCTTTGAACTGGTTGTTACATAATATGACATAATGTGATTTATCCCATATCACCTATGTGAAGTTCAATAAGTGCTTATATGAATAAAGCATAACTTATAGCTAAAATAATTCATTTTATTCAAACAAATATTTTGTTAGCAAAGCACAAGTATGAAAACAGCAGTTTAAACAGCTCAGTGGCATTTTCATACATACTGATATAGGACATACAACGTATGATTGCATACAATTGTTTTTGAAAAGTGAGACTAAGTACACTTGTTATTTATACAGTCTAGAGTGATATTACACATTATTTAAACAAATAAAGTTGGTTATAGGTATAACGGTCCCAAATGCACATGCGGGAGGGTGGAGAGAGCATAAAGTGTAGGAAACATTGTATTCAGAAATAAACAACAAAGCTAGCTGTGATTGGTACATTATGTAAGAGTTGTAGTTTTCTGTCGGACTTAAAAAGCTGAGTCATTTGGCTACATGTGAGATTATGTTAATTTTTATATGTAGATAATTTTTTTGTATCTTCATGATTTTGTTATAAAAATGTGATACGCATGAGAAGGTATATTATTTCACTAAACGTCAGCATTATGGTTTGTTTAAAATGCAATTGGCAACGTGATACCTTAACATTACACAGCGAGAGAGAGATAGACAGACAGACAGAGATAGAGACAGACAGACAGACAGAGAGGGAAAGACATATAGAGATTGAGAGACAGAGATTCTTAGTAAAAATATAGAGAGGAATTAGCAAGTTAGTTATCAATTTGTTATTGTTGACAACCAGCTAGGCAGCATAGTTAGACATCTAACTTCTATTTTCGAAACACATGTCAAGCACACAGAGAATTACCCTTCTGTTTTGGAAACACAAGTCAAACGCATAGATTTCAGAAATTCCAATCAGTGTCACACACATAATTCAGAGATTCCAAACAGAAGTTAAGAATAGTTGTCCCTGATCTGTATTTATTATTATCGCAGCTCTGATAGTAAAACAAGTTCCATACAATTTGATTAATTGATCTTTAATAAATTTTGAGTAAAAAAGGATGCTGACTTTTAAAATATGGAAGCATTAACTTACTGATGCGTATTGTAATATATTTTGGAAATGTGCTGCGAATACCTGAATATCCAGCCCTTAAGTTTAGCAACTGTGATGGAAATAACACAAAGTGATTATATTTGGGTTATTATACCTGACATGTGTCCAGTCAATAACCCAGAACACGCTAATTTCATCTGAGTGTGTGCATATATTGTTTCATTCACAGGGTATATTTTATTGTTTTTTTACAGTTATATTACCTACATCAGTTTTGAACTATGTTTCGAAAGTTTGAAAAATACATCGTTATTTTCGTTACCAGTTTACAAAAAATATAAGTAGATGAGATATTTGATAACAGGTTATAATAATTGAAAAATCAATTGATTTTAATCAGAATCATTCCTAAACTTTTTTTATATTTAAGCATCTCACACCATATCGAATATAGCCATCAAGCAATTGTAAAGTAATTTATTGTCCGAGTTCTAATTCTGAATACTTTTCTAAGTCACGTTAAACCATCTGAGCTGGTGCAATTGTTTTTTTTTTTCTCTCAACCCTTCCTCTTTTCTCTCAATCCTGCCCCTTCTCTTCAATGCAGACTTATATAATCTACAGATTAATGATTGATATTCGTATGATTATTTTCTTCTTTCACTAAGGTAAACTCCTGTCAGTTTTTGTCTCTGTAGTAAATAATGTCAGAACCACCAACCCCTATACAATCTTGACCATGCACCCATCACCAAAAATGATGCTACAAAGTCGGTGTTATACAGGCAAGGTGATGAGTGCCGTAATCCTCGGATCCGGGTTCGAATCTCCATAGACTATGAATTACAATTCTCTAACCTGTATAGCAATATTAGTTATTCGTATTTAGATATTGTGTTAATGTTATCAAGCATTCTCCTATTTAATCCAGGATAGCACTTTCCGCTCTGTTTTGTGTATATTCGTAATTCTCTCTCTCTATGTATGTATGTATGTACGTATGTATGTATGTATGTATGTATGTATGTATGTATGTATGTATGTATGTATGTATGTATGTATGTATGTATGTATGTATGTATGTATGTATGTATGTATGTATGTATGTATGTATGTATGTATGTATGTATGTAAATATATATATATATATATATATATATATATATATATATATATATATATATATATCTGTATAGGTTTATTTTCTCTGATATTCTGGCATTTTCTTACTGATGTTAAAAGGCCTGTGGTTAGCCAATTCTTCATAGAGTTTAAAAGGCCTGTGGTTAGCCTATTCTTCATAGAGTTTAAAAAGCCTGTGGTTAGCCTATTCTTCAGAGTATTGTGAATTTTACTTTGCGTACTGAATCTCCTTTCACAATCAGCGTTTTATAAAGGCAGAATCGCTGCTAGTGTGGACAGTCTGAATAGATTCGGGAACTGGTTTTCGCGATATATAAATATCCAGACATCATTTTATACAATTCATGCATGTTGTTCCAATGATATTTCTGTCCATGAGTCGGAATTTTTGTAATAATTATATTTTCTCACAGTTTCATGTCTTTATCATTTAGCAACTTTGATCTAGTATGTTTGAGGATGTGTTGTCCGTTCAATAATGTGAAATGTACTTCTGGGGTCAAGGTAGGTGAGGCCTTAGAGAAGTCGTTTCTCCATAAAGAAGGAAATTGGAACAAACTTGTCACCTATGGGACTTGACCTGCCCAATCAATTTGCACTGCATGTAGATAATGACAATACTAAAGAAAATTTCTACATATTTAAATGTACATGTGTGCAATTTTCATTTGTTTTGGAAATGATGGTGATGTAACATGAAATGTTTGAAAATGATAAGCGTCTTTTCTACAGATCACCTACTAAGAATTTGTTAAGTATTGAAGTTAATAGCTTCTTTATCTTCCGTACTCCATAAACGTGATAAATTGTTTAATAAACCAGTTGCCAATATTAGCTTTAGTTACACCTAATTATATATTTTTAAGTTGTTATTACCACAGTTTTTGGTGTGTTCTTTCTCTAGCGAATGTAATATTGAAAGTGAGTGATTTTAAACTAGCTGGCTAAGAACATTTGCCTTAATATTTCTTTGAAGTTAGTGTTGAGCAAAAAATACATCTATTATACTTTTATGTTGATTGTGCTTAAAGAAGAAAAAGACTAAATGTGCAACAATTTAAGTTTCACATAACAGACCTAGACTAAACTTTGTGGAAGACTTACATTTGGGGTAGTGAAGAAGACTTCGTATCTTGGTCTCAAAGGCCAAAGGTCACTGACTGAAGATTTAAAAGTGTTTCTTGATCAAGAACTTGGTATGCAGGCCATGTCCTTAAAAACACTAATTTTTTTGTTTTGCAGATCAGATAACAAAATCAAGAAAGTTAACTTTAAGCTTGAATGAAAATAATACAGATTGATCTGCAGAGAAGTACTGTTTGACGGATGTAAAAAGGGGTTGATTGAGGTAAAGAAGAATTTGAAGGACATGTCAGTTGCTTATTAACAGAAAGGTTGATGGAAAGATTTTTACTCGTATATAAATTAACTACTTTGGTCAAATCCAATTATGAGTAACTGAATTCTGCTATATAATTCAAACTTTTAGACAGTTAGACGTGTAATATATTTAACAATTACTAATCATGTAAGATGAATTTTGTTACTTGACATGAAACTGTGTAACTAAGTGCAGTATGAAACTTATCCTGCTCACGAGGAATTAAGTACCAGCATCAAACTGCATTCAATATTCTCACCTACTATTAATACTACAAAATGGATAACAGTTACAATATGAACAAATTGAAAGATACCTCCAGAATACCTGGGTATTACATTATAGAAGGAGAAATATAAAATAAATCCCCGCTTTATATACAGAGTAGAAGGATTGTACAACTTAGATATTGATGATGATATGGAAGATGTTCATTCTCCATTAGTCTGTACAATCCATCCAAGGAAAGTCTACCGCTATAGACAGTCTAGTGCATTCATTCCTGATGAGGTGTCTGCACTTTTTTATCATATAGAGTTAATTGTGGAGTTCGTTAACTTGAAAAATCTAGAGTCGGCCACCTAAAGACTAGAAGTCGACTACCAGGCCATACTATGATCTTCCAGACAGTGAGTTAGAAGCTGCATCAGCATCTGCATGTAGCAGCCAAATTGTCACTTCTCTTAACATGACAACTTTTGAACACTCTTTATTCAACAGGGTTTCTTTTTCAGAACAAGGCCAGAAATAATCTTAAGCAGAGACCTAATGCATCATCAATCCTACATGAAGAAACGAAAATTCTGAAGGGATGTCAGAGATGCTGAATCAAAGGCATTTCTGTATAGAGATTTACAGGCATTGCCAAACCTATATTTGTTGGTTGGATAACCAACAGAAGTAGAAGTGTATTGTTATTTCTCACAGGACTTGGTAATTTCAGAAACAATATAACACAATTTCGGAGCAGTAAGGCTAGCCTCCGTTCACTCCCTCGGTTAGTTTAATGGATTCGTTATACTTTCATTCTTCCTGTTTCTTTTCTTCTAAATGTCTGTATGAACACAATGATATACATCAGCCGTGGATTTGCTAGGCAAAGGTAGCCCAGGTGGCCACTATAAGTCTGTTACAATGTGGTTGCGAGAGTAAGGGACGTTGGAGCTTAAATGTCCCGATGTTGATTTGATGAATGTGTTTGACAATGAGCAAATATGTAAAATGTTATGAGACCAGCTAGCTCACAAAGATTACATGTCTGTCATAACAAATAAAGGAGTTGTAATATTAAAATCTGAGACTATGCTGCAGCAATCTGTTCAGTTGAAATCCCCTCAAATACTTGGGTCCAAAGACAGATATGATGATGAATATACCACACCATGCCTTCATGCAAGAGATGTGCTTGGCAATGCTGTGTCTGAAGTTATAAATCAATCTTCACAAAGACTTATCAAAACGGAGAAGGATTATTATGTTCAGGTATATTACTTTATTGAGTCGGCCATCCAGCATGTGAAAGATGAACAGGTAACAAAGGAAAATACTTTTATTGACAAAATTGATGAGTTGTTACTGAAAGAAAACACCGATAACACAGGTGTAACATGTGCCTCGTTTGGAACCTTAAACAGAAAGAGGAAAATAGTTTGTAATTGTTGTAATCAGAGAGAGGAAATTAACAAGGCGAAAAAAAATAGAAAGTTATCTGCAAGTAAACTAATTTACACCGTACCGAGGGGACTTACATTAAACTTCAATTTGAATCAACCATTAATAGCATCACAATTGTACAAAATCAGAAGATCATAGTCGATTTGAGCATGGGAGATCAAATTACACTGCAAGACATGAACTCATTCTCAATGACCCTGTGTTTTGCAATTAAAATAGCATGGAAACAATAACAAGAGTTTTACGTAACATTGGACTCTAAAACGGTTTTATGCGCTGTGGAAGTACAAAAATGCATTGGACATTTATTTCTTGTGATGGACTTCCATATCTAACCTGCAACAAAACTGAAAGAGGAAGCAGTAATATGCCAGAAGAACTTTTTTTATCAAATAGCAATACTTGTCTCATTTGCATTAGTACCATAAAGAATATTAAAGAAGCTCAGTTCATTTATGAATTTTATTGGTTCTATCTTCGGATTGAAGTAGGGCGTTATGAGATGAACCCGATTAATCGTTCTTTGAGTTGAACTGGATTCCTCGCGACTCTGTGTGAAAACATGGGGTTTGTGTCGGAATCTGCTAAATTTTATGCAAAAGGCTGCAAGGACTTGCACAAGAGTTGGAATCATTTGTTAATATTTCATATCGGTACATATGAGAACTTGTCCCGCCATATGTACGCAATTGTGCAGGTTCAGCGGAAGTTCCTAATGCAAAGTGACTTCGTCAGTTCTCAAAGAAATATATGAATAAAAAACAGACCAAATTACAAGTACATAATGGATCACGTCCTTAGGTGTTCACAAGGTATCAAACAATTCCCCATGACAGTTAGAAGGAACAATGCTGAGTTTATAAAAAGCTCAAAGTACATGACAAAAGAATTATTCCATAGTAGAACGCATCCCAAATATCAGCACATCGAAATCTATAACACCTTGCAAAATATTATGATGCCTGAAGAAGTAAGCAATATGAATGACACCTATGTGTATATTACAACAACTGTAAATTACTCATCTGGAGAAGATTTTGACTTTATCCTCGAAGAAAATACCAGAAAATTAAAATCCAGTTTTCCAAACGGAATGCCATCCGATTTAATATGGCAAACTGTATGTCGTAACAACACAGTCTGAGAAAGGTGAAACAGGATACATTATCTTTGTTCGGAATCAAATATGAGAAAGGAACCTTAAAATGGTAAGATATTGAAGAAATTAGTGACTGGTACAAATATATTGTTAGAAAGACCGGTTATCTGGGTCAAACTAGTGATTATAAATCAATGTCAGATTTTGCTCTTGATGAATATTTAATCAACGTCTTAGGCGAGTCGAGTAAAAGAAGGATTTACACAATACGCAATGACATATTGTGTGAAGACATTAAGGATTTACCTTACATGAGGCATACAGTACAAGTAACACCAGAGGAGAGACAGAGGCTACAGAGCGTAGACAAAATTACCTTCAGCGAACTTCAAGCAGAAATTGTAAATATTTAGAAATAATTGAAAATGAAATCCAGTATCAGTACCAAGTTGACTTATACAACATGAAAGTAAAAGAAAAGAAAAAGGAACAGCACATAGTCTTCTAAAATGAATTGAAAGATGTTTTAGGTAATGTACATAGTGATGATAAGAGAGAGAGAGAGAGAGAGAGAGAGAGAGAGAGAGAGAGACAGAGAGAGACAGAGAGACAGAGCAGTGAGACAAATCTAGTAAAATATTTGTAATTTGTCGTTATCACATATGTCGTCAAATTATTTTTTAAAATTAAAAAGATATATGCATAGTAAGATGTTTAAGTAATTAATATTTTAAGATCTGGTAATTATAGTCAACAAAATGTGCATGAATATGGAGCGAAGCTGCACCATGGATCATTGGTCACAGTGATGAAAAAAAATAAAAATAAAGCGTAGTGTGTCTTCCATCTTTTCCTCAAGTTTAAAGAAGATGCATTTTCCATGGACTCGCACCTTTTTGTTGGCATTAGTATCAGAACACACAATATCATAATATTGTGATCTGGTGTTGTGATGAACAATTTTCATACATACTCAGCGTGCTTCAGGGTAATTCTAATATGATTTTATTTTTGATGGAGGGGGGAGTATTGTGTTGTAGCGCATATTTGATATAAATGCGCTTTGTTTTGGGAACTTGACAAGTAAGAGGGTTTTCCTTTTATAAATTTAATTCTATACGCTGTTCTACATGCTGACTGCCTGTACTTACGGACTGATTTTGAATTATAGTAGTGTGCAGCCATTCGACCATGTCCGGCTGGTTAAAAATGTTCGCATGGTGCACTACTTAATTATTTGCTTTGTTAGAAATTTTCAGGTGTAGTAAAGACGGGATAGGTGTTGTGGAAAAAGATGCGCAGACGCTTGGGAAGAGCTACAAGGCCAAAAGAAAATTTTAAGCTAGCTATGCCAAATGGGGATTTAGTGTTGTTTTGCGTTGCTATGTAAAGAATATAAATATCCAGGAATAACTCTATCCCTATGATTATTATTAGCATTGCCTGGACAGGCGATTAGTAAGAGTGTGGTTAGTATCAAATGGTTATTGGATAAAAGTGTAAGAATATCATCAATGTCCACATACCATGAAATTATAAGTTAAATAAAGGAATTAAAACTTGTACTCAACTACTGCGGAGGAGTAGAACTTGTATTGTCTTAAGCTCCTTTTAATAATTTGTTTGATTCTAATATTAAGCACATATGCCTACACTGATTCTATTTTCTTTATTTGCTGCAGGATATATAATCAATCTGATACTTGGCCGCTTGTAATGCCCTGTGTTCGATGGCAAGTCAAAAGCAGAATAATGAGAAATATCAGAAAACCTGGTTTATCCGAGACAAACCCAGTTTTTTGCATTTTAAAGCCAACTGTTTATTATAAAATCAAGGCTTTTCTTTGAAATTGTAAAACTTACGTTAGCAGAAGAAAATCCACAATAATCATATATTGGAGTACAAATACTCATGGCACGCTAAACTTCAAAAGTAATAACACATTTACCGTTATAATAGCTGCATTTATTTCTAACCCAAGCGATGCACGTGGTCAGCCTAGAATCACTTGGCATATTTATTTTCTGGTTAGTACTGACATTCTTGACAAATGCATAGATGCTGATAGCTGAGGCGATTAGGTGTAGAAAAATAATGTATGTGCTCCTCACGCGGCGCTGGTTTCATTCATTTTAGTTATTTCGGCATATTTCCTTCTTGCATAATGATTTTCTTAAATTTTACTTCACTTGCTGACCATCTGCTCAGCTGTCATCACCAATAGTTAACTTCTACCAGTTCTAACATATATTACACACACGCACACACACACACAGAGGCCATTCTTTCATAGTCTCAGAAAGCAACAAACTTATTTGAAATCCTAAAATCTAATACATTTGACTGACACTACTGATGACAGTGAGGTGTTGTTAGATTGGGATCACCACCCCACCACCACCACCACCACTGTGAGGCCAGAGTGGTCCAAGGATAACACCACATTTAACAGATATCACAGTTACTAAAATTAACAGTAAATACAAATGTATCCATCTATCATAGACAGCTACTTTAAACAATGAATGATTAAATTTATCAAAAGATCTTAGACAATTATACAGAAATGTATCTTCGTATCTAAGGCATAGATAACTACATGCACAATACAACCTGAAACAACTAAATTTGGCACTATAATAATTGCATCTTCGTTAACTCTGCTACCTCTTCCTATTTTTTTCTCCTAGTTTAAAGCTCATACCCGCTGCAATAAAGAATATATCAATTTTTAAAACATTTAAACAAAGTTCGCACACTAGATGACATATTAGAGAAATTCAAAACCTTTGCTTGGATTTCATACGAACGGAAAAGGTATATGTAAGTAGCGTTCGGATCATCTTGGATTTCTCTCTTGACGAAAAAAGATATTCAGAACAAAGCCGAATGTACCCATTCAATACTGAAGAAAACTTCAAAAAGCAAATTACTTTTTGTACATGACTATGCTTATTTTTGTATTTCTTCATTTTGTATCATGTTACGATAAAGTGTCAGTTTACGCCCATTTCATTTCTTCCTTTGATATTGTTTGCTGAATGGGTGTATGTGGCTTTGCTCTGAACTTACCTGTGACTGTTGATCCAGAATGGACAGCTACACCTGATACCCTCTAGAAAATCCCTTCTGGTGAATCTGGCGGCCGAGCAGATATGGTCATTCCCCGATTGTGAAGGCAAATGGCAAGAGCTATGTGGACAGCGCAGGGTATCAGCTCAGGTGCCGTAGGAACTGATGGCTATCCACTGCATCCGGACGTGTCTCAAGACGTCTCGACATTGTCGTGCCGCTGGATTCAGACAACCTGGACGATAGAGTGATGGCAACTCTGCGCAACTTTCCCTCACTTAAATCCAACTCTCGCACAAGTCATGACACTATTTCCCTCCCCCCCCCACACCAGATACCTTCGAGCCCTGTGGAGATGGGCGAGCGGCAAATCTGCAGGTGTGGATACACTGGGAGCTGTAGCTGAAGACCTGCATACATGCGGCTCAGGGCATAGGATCGCTTTTTACTAGACCGAAGCAGCAGTAGAACTCGTCAGCCTCCTGTTTGACTGAGCAGCCCTTTTTAGGATCACACTGCTCGCCTCCGTAGCATGAGGAAGGGGCTAGAAAAGGTGCCATACACAATGTCTGCTTCACCTTACTCTGGTGAAAACACCGCGGCTGACGGGGATCCCACTTTAGCGGTCGAAAACCTAATAAGAAGACAAAGGTGACGCAACTCACCATCGGTGCCTTGAACGTACGCACACTAATGGACAGTACATCAGCAGATAGACCAGAGAGAAGAACATCTCAAGTTGGTAGTGAACTGGCCATATGCAACATCCATATAGCAGTCCTGAGTGACACTCGGCTAGCCGAGGAAGGACAACGCAACGATGGAGGATCCGGCTACACCTCTTCTGGAGTGGTCCAAGTAGGGAATAGTGCCGTGAAGCTGGTGTTTAGTTTGCAATCAAATCACAGCTAGTTAGCAATTGCACAAATCTCCCAAGGGCTAATGACAGTCTAATGAAAATCGACTCCCCCTGTCTGGACCAAGATATGCAACTATCATAAGCACCTATGCACCCACCATGACAAACCCAGATGAGTTGAAGAACACATTTTATGAGGACCTGGAGTCTCTTATTACAGAAGTACAAAAGGCAGACAAGCTCATCATCGTTGGTGGGACTTCAATCTAAAGAGTTGGCACAGATCACCAGACATGGCCAGGTGTCATTTGCAAAAATGACTTTGCCAAATGCAAGAACAACAAACTTCGCCTACTGAAAAAATACGCTGAACTTGACCTCTTAATCACCAACACAGTATTCCGCCTGCCAAACCGCAACAACACGTCTTGGAGGCAAGCACTGACATCTTATTGACTCCGTCATCGTCAGGAGAAGAGACAGGTAGGATGTCCTAGTGACGAAGGCCATGAGAAGTGCAGAATGCTTGACTGACTACAGGCTCATAGTCTTCAAGCTCAATATCCGTATTCAGCCTAGCAGAC
This sequence comes from Margaritifera margaritifera, assembly GCA_029931535.1. Taxonomy (NCBI): domain Eukaryota; kingdom Metazoa; phylum Mollusca; class Bivalvia; order Unionida; family Margaritiferidae; genus Margaritifera; species Margaritifera margaritifera. Next base: position 199,777 of record JAQPZY010001316.1, on the reverse strand, counting down.
GACCATAAGGCAGATGAGATTCAGTTCTACGCAGACAGGAATGACATGAAGAACTTCTCTGATGCTTTGAAGACAATCTACGGGCCACAGTCATTAGGAACATCTCCAATACTGAGTGCTGACAGAGCCACACTGCTCACTGTCAAAGAAAATATACGTCAAAACTGGACAGAACACTTCAGCAACATCCTCAATCAACAGTCATCTGTCAGCGAGGAGGCAATTGATCGACTGATCCAAGTGTAAATCAACATGTCGATTGCTGATGTTCCAAAGCTGACTGACAAAAATTGAAAGCAATCCACCAGGTGTCAAATGGCAAAGCACTTGGAGAAGATGCTATACCAGCAGAAGTCTACAAAGCCGAAGGCACACGACACAGAAACTGACTGAACTCTTTCAGTCAATGTGGACGCAGGGAACTATACCCCAGGGATACAAGCATGTATCCATCGACCACTTGTACAAGCTGAAAGGTAAAAGACAATCCTTCGACAACCATCGGGACATGTCCTTGCTGTCAATAGCCGGAAAAAATCCTTGCCAGAATTCTGCTGAATTGTCTTGTGCATCACATCGATCGAGGGCTCGTGCCAGAGAGTCAGTGAGGCTTCAGGAAAGGACAAGGGCCCACAGACATGGTATTTGCAGCTCGTCAACTCCAGGAGAAATGCCAGGAACAGAACTCCGACCTGTACACTACATTCATCGACTGGACAAAAACCTCTGACACAGTCAGTCGTGGAGGCCTTTGGAAGATCATGGCAAAATATTGTTTCCCAGAGAAATTCATAGTAATGCTTCAGCAATTCCATGATGGCATGCTCGCTCGTGTTGTGGATGACAGTGAGTCATCTGAACCATTCCCAGTCACCAATGGAGTCAACCAAGCCTGTGTGTTAGCCCCAACCCTCTTCAGTATGATGTTCTCTGCCATGCTTACTTATGCCTTCAGTGCCTATAACACTGGGATCGACATCATATACCAGACTGACGGCAAGCTGTTCCATCTGAGAAGATTACAGGCGAAGACGAAGTTACAGGAACTGACTGTTCGTGATATCCTATTTGCTGACGACTTTTCTCTGAATGCCAAATCTGAGTCTGATATGCAACAGAGTGTGGACCATTCCTCTTAAGCATGTGACAATTTCGTTCTTACAATCAGTATCAAGACGACAGAGGTGATGCACCAACCTGTACCCGGAAACCCTTACGTAGAGTCTACCATCACGGTAAATGGCCAAACCCTCGTGGCCGTGGACACGCTCACCTATCTCGGCAGTACACTGTCAAGTGCAGTCCACATCGATGACGAAACCAATGCCAGGATTGCTAAAGCAAGTATGGCCTTTGGCAGACTACGTCCACATATGTGGGAGCGCGGAGGTATCAGTCTACAAACAAAACTGAAGGTTTACAAAGCCACTATGTTGCCGACCCTGCTGTATACTTGCAAGACCTGGACGGTGTACAGACACCATGCCAAGAAGCTGAACCATTTTTACATTTGCTGCTTGCAGACACTTATGAGGATAAGATGGCAGGATAAGGTTCCAGACACTGAGGTTTTCACACGGGCAGGCATTTCAAGCATCCACACTCTGCTGATGAAATCATAGTTGAGATGGACAGGCCACGTCACCAGGATGTCAGAAGAGCGAATACAAAAGAAGATTTTCTACGGCGAGCTGAATGAGTAAAAACAATCTCAGGGTGGCCAGAAGAAAAGCTTCAAAGATTCCCTCAAGTCATCTTTGAAACACTTCAGAATTGACACCGAGTCTTGGGAAGATCTCACACAGGATCGCTCCACCCGCCGGAGTCTCATCCATACTGGAGCTACAAACTTTGAACTGGGGAGAACCGCAGTTGCAGTGCAGAAGCGCGAGCAGCGTAAATCTCAGAACTGAGGAACGTCCTCTTTTGATGAAGCAAACCCAAGCGGCTTCTCCTGTTAAGTGTGCCACAGACAGTTCAGAGCACAAATTTGCCTGATCAGCCACTCACGTTCTCACAGAAACCAAACCAGTTAGTGATGTCATTGTCAACGTTGAACTCGAAGGACGAACAACAACACCTTGTTGTCAAGGTTGAAATCCAAGATAATCCGAACGATGAGCATGTACGAAATCCTTTTTTTCTCTCGGATTCAACCTCTTTCCCGAAAGATGGCATACATTTAGCATGACATTAAGAATGTAGTTTTGTAATTTGTAGGCTATAACGGCACTTTGAGCACATTATTGGCTATATCATGCAAGGGAAATGAGAGATAAGTGCCTTTCCCAAGGACACACCGAGGCAGCCGACCAGGGCAGGTCAGGGCGGGTATGGAACCCTTGGATTACGAGTTTGACGTTCAACCAGCTGAGATGCCGAGGCTCAACTATGTGTGTAATTAAGTAAGCACTTATTTACATAGATACCTATGTCTATCAGTCAGTCAGAAAGCAAGCAAGCAAATAAATACATTAATGTATATTCTCAGACATGAAAGACGAGTACCAACATATTTTGGTTTGGAATACCCAAAGTTGTATTAGAATTTTTAATTTGAAGTTATACTACAGTATGCATTATAGCATACATAAATTGGTATAAATAATCAACAATACCAATTTAATACAGTTGGAAACTATGTAGATTTATATCTTGGGCGCATAGTTTGTAATTGTAATTGTATCCGAAATTAATTCCCATGTAAACATTTCAAATAGAATCCTCCTATAATCAAGAGCTCAGTTCTTTTGTTCATTTAGTGTATTTTAATGGTGTTTAATTTATTATGTCATGTATAATTGCTTTGCCTGCGTTTTCTCGTTTACTGTATGTTATGTAGTCTGAGAGAAATAAAGTGGATTGATTGAATATTCAGCATACGGTATTGCAATAAATTAACAATTCATTTGTTGCAATATATATGTATATATATATATATATATATATATATATATATATATATATATATATATATATATATATATATATATATATATATATATCTTGGCCTCTTTGAACGCCCCCGGTCTATGGTACGCCAAAAGTAAAATATTGAGAAAAATTGGAAAATCTTGTTTACTGAAGACACGACCGGTTTTTCGCATTTTAAAACCAACCTTTTTTCCTATAAAAATCCAATCTTTTCTTTTGAAAATGCGAACTTAAGTTAACATAAGAAAGTCCAGGTTTTTGTACTTTTATACGCTATCGCCGCGACCTTAATATTCAAACCCGTTTTGTTGTATCTTTTGAGACAGTGATACTATATTGAAGTTTTAAGATTGGTTTGGAGACATAATGTTATGTTGTCCTTTATGCCGTTTTCTATTTGGAGATCCCATCATGTATTCAGTCCTTTTCTGTATCTATCACACAAATTTCACGTACAACTGATATAAACATTCACTTGGATGGAAATTAAAAATAGCACATACATGTCAAACTCGCGCGCTCGTTTCATCGTGGACTAGAGCCTCCAGAGAATAGTTAATCTTAGTCTGTAACTGTCAGATGAAGTCCCGGACTGCTTTCTTATTCTAAGAAAAGTCCCAACTCGTTTTCCCAGTGGATGTCCTTTGCCTCATTATTTGTTTGAGGGTCAGAAGATAGTGATTTTGGCTCTTGCGTGTTCCATTTTTCGCAGACATTACATCTTTTCCTCGCTTTTGATACTGACGTTGCTGATGGCAATCCTAACGGTCTCATGCACTTATACCCAATTAAGTTTGATTTATGTCAGTACCTATGTCTCTAATAATTTAGTCGCTAAGAGTCCGATTCATGTTCGAATGTTCAGACCCGGGGACAAAGGGTAAGAGGGGTATGTTAGCTTATATATTTATTAAAAATGCGTTTACGCTAAAACAAGCTTTTATAAACAATTGCATGTTTATAAAAATTGGACACAGTTTATGAACTTTCAATGTTGTCATGACGTATTAAGTTTACAGTACTATCAAAATGCCTTTGTTTTGTCTCAGATAGGGCAAGCTTATGTGACATTTTGTTCCGGGATTACTCTTAAATTTTCACGACATTGTATGCATACAAATAAAATGTAAATCGTTTTAAATTTGAATATATTTCAAGCATAGTTGACTTCTCAATGAAATCTTTGGTTTGTAAACCTGCCTATGCCCTTTACAGTTAGACAGTGAGTACTTCCTGTAAACTAATATGATTGTTTAGCAAATATTTCTTTAACAATCTTTACAAGGTCTAAAGGTAAATTTTATATATATATATATATATATATATATATATATATATATATATATATATATATATATATATATATATTGTAATAGTTCTGAACGTATTGTACTTTATTTCTCTGACACCTTTTAATATAACGGCCACAGACACTACTGACACTTTATTTCTTAAAAACACCCTATGTGATAAACTGGATCAAATGTATGACAGACTCAGACATTTAACTGCATACTGTACACATTTATTCAAAATGGAAAAAGAAAATTAAAATATAAAAATATGCACCGATAAATCAAATAATAGGCAATCATCTGGATTCATGCGAATCCTTCACAGTGGCGGATACGCGAACTTTGACTTCGGATCTGACGTTCGGGTATTTTTCGTGTACGGTCGATTTTACACTTGCTTGCAGTCACTGATGTGAAGGGGAAAATATCATCAACTTTCCGTATCTGTGTGACTTGAATCCTGCTCAGTTTATCTTTCCCTAACATGAGTATGTGCATAAGGGGTGGAGTTGGGGGTACTATTGAAAGGGTTCTTTTTATTAGTATAATCGACAATCTTGGGCGATGACGACTTTATTGCTTGAAATTCTCGCTGATAATGTTAACTAGAGTTACTTGGATTGCAATACATTAGGAGATATCTTATACCGTGACTGTCTCCAACACAGAAAAGAGTTGTGTCCCTCGAACGGCGTCCTAAACGACTACTAATTGAAGTGTGGTGTGGTATCTGGAGGAAAATTATGTTCGCCCGACAAAGGCACACAAATTCACGAGTGATATTTTCAGTCTGGGAAAGTAATATTTGAAGGTAAATATACGCATTCAATGATCACACATATATATTTTCGAATGGAATAGGTGTGATATAGGGAGAGAAATATTCTCATTCAATGACTACACAATTCATATTAGTAAAAGCTTGGTTTGTGAAGAGAAAACAGACTCATTTAATGACCACGCACAAATTAATAAGAAAGAGGTGAAATGTGTCGAGATAACGTCACCAGTAATCACTCAAACGAAGCTATATAGCTGCAATGTATCCAGACGTCAAGGCCAACTCATTTACATCTATACAACTGGGAGTTGCAAATGAATCTTCTCAGAGAACAGGAACTAAGTGTTGAAAATGGATTCTAGATGAAATATAGAAGTGTAGAAATTACTAAGTTTAGAATGATACTAGAAATGAAAGTCCTAAATTAAAGTACTGAAATTACAGTTCATATTAAATAAATATATCCTAAAATTCGTTAACTAGTTAAATTGTAGCTCATAGAACAATAAATCCAGAATGAACACTAAGTAAATTACAGAGGAAACTGAAATCTAAAATTAAAGTAGAAACTCATGTCTTGTTATATTAACTCTTAAGTCTGAATGTTACATGCTACTATACATACCAAATAAATTTGGTTTTCAGACGCTCTATAGTCTCTTTGTTTGTGCACCGGCTTGCTGGAATCCAATGTGGGATGTAAATATCGTATAGTCGGAACTTTGCTGGAAAACTGGTAGAAGTTGGAAGACTGTTGAAAGTTGGAAAACTGTTGGAAATTTGTTATATATTAGAAAACTTGGAAATTTTTTAGAAAACCCTAAATCGTATTGAGACTAGAAAGCTATATAAAAAGGATAATTACTTACAATTAAACAGATATATTTCGCCAGAGGAAAATACTTTATTGAAAACTTTTCCAAAATCCGTTGATGAATCGCAACTTGGTAACTCATATTGATGAATCGCAACTTGGTAACTCCGTACGGGTGTACTATACTGGACCTGTCCTGCACATGATCAGTGAACTATAAACAGCAATGGCAGAGACCTACGAAGGCTACATATGGTAATGGAATTAAATGAAGCCCAGTATTTTGTATCAGAAGTGGTGACATCTATTAAATATCATCTTCGGTAATCAAGCATTGTCCCTGCAATTGTCTCCAATCTATACAACTCCGCGTTATCGTGTTAAACTTGCAAATACGTCCTTCGAAATCGTCAGTAGGTCACACGTACATGTATACATATTGTGTGTAATCAGCTGATAGTTCCGGCGACCCTTAAAAGTCTTAACTATAATCCTTGTCTTCCTATCCGAAAAAATGTACATGGTAAAATAAATTCTTGTGTGTAGCAGTGTAATTGTGGTAATCCTATACGTCGTAGATTATAGTGTTGGACGAACAGTTTTCAATTACCGTAAAGACAAGTAAAACTATATATAATACTCACACACACACGCACACAGAGCGAGATAGCAAACTGAAGACAATGAACACAATAACAGAATAACGTCGTGACTAGAAGATCATGTTATAATAATTATACAGTGTTACTAGCTTCGATCTAAATTTGTTCGCCTTGTTTATAGATAATATCCACATTTCTAGTCATGTAATTATTCTTTTCGTTAGTTTAAATCTCATCATTATTTTTAGTATTCTGGATAGTGTTCCCTCTATCTGTCAACCGTAAATTTATATATAGATTACTCTGATATAAATAAAATTGTTTCAATATATAAATCACGTGTTATTAAGCTATTCCTAAAATTTGGCCAGGCTCGCATCTTATTTTTAAATTTGTCAGACTATTTTGACATGATATTAGAATTTCGCTGTTATGAACAAAAACGTAGTGGCAAAATAAGACCACAAAGGTGTTGTGGATACATTACATATGTGTCTTTATAAATGCAATGTACCATGTATATGCCCATGTACAGTATTTCTTTTAAGATACGCCCAGAGTATTGCATGATCTGATAATAAAATTGTTTGAAAAAAGGAGTCGGCTTATCGTTGGACATGAATTTTCATTCAGAAATATTTGCTAAAAATGTAAAGTCTTGGTACATAATTTGTATTAAATGAAAGTAAAATATGCAGAAGGATTGAAATACAATATATATGGTTAGTTACCTTATAAAGTAATGCGATTTGGTATGGGCAATGCAATTTTTTTATGGTCACAAAGATTGAAGTTTTAATCATATAAAATGGACATTTAAAACGCTGGTCCCGAAATAATTTTAGTTTTAATGGCATCATCATGAATGTATCTTATTAGATCTAGTAAATGAGCTGATAAGTGTTTTAAAGCTATTAATGGTCATATCCACATATTTTCATCTTGCGTTTATGGATAGAGAAAAAGGACTACAGTTAAGGAAGGAAAGAATGAACATCGATCCAACATTAGCTGGCTTATAAAAGGAACTGTACTGATTCAGTATTCACTGAAGTGCCTTAATTGATGGTGTGATACACACACACACCAATATATATATATATATATATATATATATATATATATATATATATATATATATATATATATATATATATATATTTGAAGATATGGAAAAAGATCACATAGGTCAAAGTGTGTCTCTGATGAAGAAATTAAAGCCTGGCCAGAAGAAAATCATAGCAAGCGAAGACGATGCCCTGACGCTGCAAAGGCAGGCCCTTCGTCAGTCGAAATCAAAGATTGTACAAATGTTTTTAAAAAGATGGCATTTAAACTGAAGAAAGAACATTTTCCTGAAGCATTTGATACTCTTTTTGTTATTAGGAAAAGAACCACAATCAGATACAAATTTTTTGGTGAGGGTTCTCTAATCAACAGGTTCCTGGCTTGTAAGCCTTTAGAAGATGAAAAATACAGCACCATGATCAGACTGTATATATATATATATATATATATATATATATATATATATATATATATATATATATATATATATATATATATATATATAATATTGAGTATTCATGATATAATGAGAACATTCAAAGTAAGTTATTTGTCAGGCAGTATAATTAAACGGACGTATTAAATTACATAGAATAACAATTACAACCAAATGTAAATCAGTACCGTTATCGGTACAAAATCAAGTAGATATATTTAAAGTAAATAATTATTTTTGTAATATACATACATCTGAGAAATGCACTAGTACTTTTGATTCAAAATATACTTGGAAGCCTGATATAATTAATGAATTTATTGACAAATTAAGCTCCCCATAGTTAAAGAGAATTTTGACGCTGAATGCTGAAACAATTGCCTAATATTAATTTAAATAATAAAACTATTAATGAATCGATTACGGAATTCTCAGAGGTAAATTAGTTCGGTAGTACAATGGTCTACGTCGAAACCCCAAATGCCTGAACATGTGCATAAGAAGCGTAGACATTCGATTTTGAGTCCAACTTGGTTTGGCGTTGAATGTAAAAGCAAACGAAGAATCTAGAAAACGTTTGGTCGAGATGCAATCATCATATAAGGCACATATTAAAAATATCGGGGGAGACTTATAGATGGCCGAACGAATCAACTACTAGAAGCTCGTAAGCGTAATGTTAGGGAATATTGGCAACTTATGAGGAGATATGTTACTAAACAAATACTTGCTATATCAATAAATGAATGTGAAGCTTTTTAAAGTGTGCCAGTATGCATGATGATCCACGTTTTAGTGCCGATGATGAAGAAATAGATTTTTATAATGATTATGTACAGGGTGACTTACACATTTTGTTTGAAGAATTAAATATTGCTATTTCGATATCAAAATTTAAGAGAGCAATTAAAGAGTTAAAGAATGGTAAAAGCAGTGACCCTGATAATCAATTTAATGAATTTGTGGTATACGGCAAGGATGTCCTCCAGCCATATTTACTCTTTATTTTTAATGTTATTTTCAATTCTTTCCAGACATTTGGTCCGAGGGTATAGTTATAGCTCTGTAAATAACGTAGACGATTATAGAGGTATCACCCTTTTGAGTTTCATGGGTAAATTGTTTACTAGGATTTTAAATAATAGACTTGCTAATTGGGCGGAGAATCAGCAGGTATTTGTCGAATCTCGGGCTGTTTTAGGAAAAATATGTCCGCAACTGATAACAGTTTGATATTACATGGATTGGTAACTCATTGTATTAATTCAGGTAAAAATTGTTTTGTGCTTTTGTTGATTTTGTTAAAGCGTTTGATTCTATTATAAGGGATATTTTATGGTATACATTACTTAAGTTAGGAACAAGAGGTAAAATATTTAATATTGTATGTGCAATGTATGGAAATGTCAAAAATAGAGTCAGATTCAGTAAATAGCTTGTCAGAAGAATTTGTATGTGTAACTGGCGTGTGTCTAGGGCAATGCTTGTTGTCCTTCTTATTTTCCATTTTTATTAATGTCATTTGAAGAAACACTTATTAACAGGGGTATTCAAGGTGCTGAGTTAGGTATGCTACAACTGTCTATGATTTTATACACAAGAAGATATGCAAAAGGGACAACATATTGTGATAAGTGGCGCCTTAAAGTTAATACAAGTACAACAAAAATAATGGTTTTCCGTAAGGGAGTAAGAATAGCAAATGATACTTTATTGTTTTATAAAGGCTTGGAAGTGGAGGTTTTCAATAAATTTGTATTTCTCTGAATTGTTTATACAACAGGGGTTCTTTCACACTTGCTCAACAAACTTTAAGCGCACAACCTTCAAAAGGATTATTTGCAATGGATACATATTTATACAAGTTTGGAAATGTGTCCCCAAAGGTAAAAATGTGAATTTTTTTACACTGATTTCACCAATTCTCAATTATGGATCAGAAGTATGGGGAATCATTGAAGCAAATGTTGTTGAACGGTTGCACTAACATTTATGCAAAAATCGTCTTGGGCTTACAAACATCTACCCAAAATGATTTTGTATACGCTGAATTGGCGAAGACACCCTTACAGATCTATAGATATTACCGTATTTTGAAATATTGGACTAAGCTTACCTTTTTAGATAATAGAAAATATCATAATTGCGGATTAGTCCGGGATTTATTAAATAGTCTTGCTCTTTGGAAAGTGTGGATAAATCAACCTGTTGGGAACATAAAGGTTTTCTTATCTTTGGTCAAACAACGGCTATCTGATCAGTTTATCCAAAAATTGGCAATCAAGAATCAGAGAATCTTCAAGAGCTAGATTATATAGAAATTTGTCATCACATTTTGGAAATAAGGAGCATTTGGATATAGTAACAGTGACAATATTTTGAAAAATCTTTCAAAAATAAGGATGTCTGCCCATACATATTGAATCAGGGAGTTGCAAGAGATCACATTGCACCCCACTAGATCAAACAATTTGTTTTTGTTTGGAACGTTCCTAAAGATGAGCATCACATTGTATAAGAATGCCAATGTCATTTGCCGCTAAGAAAGAAGTATATAAATTCTTATTTTTGGAAAGGCCCGAGTATGTTGAAATTTATAAAAATTACTAAATTACACGAAATCTACCGAGGTTAGAAATCTGGGAAATTATATCCATAGAGCACTAATTGAACGTATTAATATGATGCATACTACTTAAAATTACATGATTTAATTAATTCGTTATTAATTATTATTATTATTGTTTTTTAAGTTCGCTGTTACAAAGTGATACTCATCTTCCATCACGCTGCATAATGACGATGCAGGTGTAGGATTTGGCAGCTGTAAAAGCTCTAGAAACCGTCAGAGTTGTTTCTTTGAGCATAAAAAAGCACGTTTATTGAGAATATCTGTCATTGTCAATACTTTGAAACATAAGACTCACGAGATATACAGCGTTTCTTCTTTATTTAGAGCATACTACTGGAGAATGAATGAAAACACGAGCTTTGCATCAGATAATTTTTTTTTATATATTATCGAATATTCCGTACTCATCATTTGAAAAGATCGTGCACCATTTATAGAATTATATGCATTATAGATGGTGATAGGAAGTTTATTTCCATGACTCCTTTTCACACGTGTTTAGTTTCAGGATGAATCTTCATTGAGGAAGTTATGGTTGTTCTTCTGGTGGCTTGATAATGTATGAATTCGTTCCAGGAGTTATAAACTCCTTGCCCATCAGATCAGTAACCACTCTACATTTCTTGATGGCATCGTTAGGAACCTGCGGAAAGATAATGTTAATTAGTATTTAGTACTTATGGATACTTCACATCTTCATTCTTCTTATTCTACTGCAGCTGCCGCTACTTCTACTACTACTACTAATTCATTTTCTACTACTTATACTACTACTGCTGCTGCTGACGCTACTATTAATAAAGTTCTTCTTTCAATCAAGTACTATTTCTACTACTTCTTCTACCGCTATTACTTCTTTACATCTTTTATGACCATTCCTACGACTTCCATCAACTGATACTTTAATTTTGCTGCTGCTGCAACAGCATCAATAACTACTGCTACTAATACCAATTGTAAGCAATAGGAGATATCATTCGCTTTATTATATGTCAAATCTTTGATATGTCCCTTCTCGAATAGTACAGCAAAAGCATGTCCTTCAGGTTTTTTGTCGTAGTCACGTTGTGCTTCGAACTCTGTGAGGATACAACATATTTCACTCACACGACCACTCATGTTTATTTAAAGTGTCAATTTGTGTCTCGTGTAGTTTACCGCCTTTTAGAGCATGTCGTTAACTTATCACCAGGACATTGTTACCATTCATTTTTTTTCTACAAAAGATATCTAGCTACCTTTTTAAGTGGCGTGTAACATGGGTGATGGTGTTTCTTAACGGGATTGTTGGTCGCTTTGTTGTAAGCAGAAAGGAAAGCCCATCTTCTCAAGTCGCTGTTGTTTGGCCCACTTGAGTGCAAAATATTGCAGTGGAAAAACACTGCGTCACCTACAATAAAGGAGAGATCAGACGTTGTTAGCTTTTCAGCTATAGTGACGCCAATATCTTTTTCTCCACTAGTATGTGGTAATGGTTTTCAATTATCGCATGACCTTGCATTTATCACGATGAAATGGTAATAGCTAATTCTCGACTCAATTGTTAAGAAAAGAAACGGGGCTTCCTGTAACTCTGAACAGTGTGTTATTTCATGGATATACACGTTTCAGAATTGTTTTTACGAACATCATGGAGATTATTCATACAAAAAAAAAATCGAATAGATCATATCCCAGTACGAATCACTGTGTGACATCTTGCCATGGCTATTGAATTCGATTCATAATTACACGCAGTTGCCATCGGGGTTGGAATGGTATCATTGTATCATCCAGCATTTTAGGACTTCCATGCGTCATATATAATCAATATACCAAACAGAGTGGAAATCGCTTATCATTGAATCCCACATTATATGTCCGGATACATGATTATATTAAATAAATTTGTAGAAAATGCCACATATATGATCAAACAGGTTAGAGGGTTCAATGCAACAAAACTTATAATTCGGGTTTTAATTCGTTCCAAGCTGGAATCGAACCCCGTACCCCGAGTAATGGCATATATGGTCTAGTTCTGCACCAGCGCCAGAAGTCCAAAATGGATGAAACAAGATTGAAGGTAAGAACACGAGATGCACGAGAACTCACTCGTAAGGCATTTATATTTCATGCACAGTTTGAAATTTCGCCTGACTAGCGAGTTGTGCACTGAGAGATAGATAGACAGATAAAGCTTGCGTTTAAGGCGGCGGTGTAAAACTTTATTTAAGGAGTCCAGTTGTTAAGGACCTGTAGCAACTACAGGAAGTCAAACGAACATTTATAAATCCAAGCAACTTTTTCAAAGACGGCTTCTGGCGTCTTTTATTTTTCATAATTCCTACTCTAATGATTGAATCAAGCACACTGCAATGTGAATTTTAAGCTCACTGGCCTATAATTACCAGGATACTTTCTGCCTCCTTTCCTGGATATTGCACTTGTGTTTGTAGTTTTCCACTTATCAATTACGACTGTATTATAATTAGAAATCAGGAAAATAATAGCCAGAGATTCAGTAATTACAATACCGGTCCTTGCAGTGCCAATAGCTAGAGTTGATTTGATCCTTGTGATTTCCTTATATTAAAGTTTAACTTCTTTTTAGTTGTAACTCCGACTTTCAACTCGAGATTATAATGAAAGGCAGACTGTGAATTAGAAATGAACATGTGTGAAGGAATGTTATTTTGAAAATGAATAAAGTCTTTTCACAATCTTCTGAGATTGGGAACAAATAGAAAATGAACAAATTGGGTTAACTGGATAATTGGAACGAGTGCATAGTTTAATGACGTGGTGTATTCTATTGCATACAATAGATGAAAGAGATAACAGTTTTCAGACGTATTGTGAGTGACCAAGTCACAATTATAACTCTTACACCCGCCGTTGTGATTTAGTAGACATATCCACTGTTCACATGACGGTTCCAGCAGACGCGTTGTTTACCTCAGATGCAGCCACACAGAATCAGCTTGTTCATACAGAGACTTTCTTTAGTGATGTCCTTTAAAAAGGGATATGTGTTAAAATTATTATAACGGTGTTCACAGACTTCGTATGGTCTTTAAAGCAGTTATTTTGTGACTATATGGGGGCAAATTGCCTACAACATCTATTGAGACTGTTGCTTCTCTTTTGCCTTATCATAGCATCCTAAAGTTGATCGAACCCCTTCCTATCTCCCATTGTTTTCAACTCTCGATTATCCTTTCGTTTTACTTTATTAAAATAGGTTTTCTATCGTTGTGAGCCGGGTATTAGTTTCAGAAAAAATGGCTGTTTGCTAGCTTTAAATATGAAGTGAAATCTAGTAATATATGTGAAAGAGAATTACCCGGATCCATCTCTACGTATACGAGTGAGGTTTGTTGTTTGATTGCCTCTACTCTTTCCAGGTCTGCCTCTGCCAGAATAGTTCCAAACTTATGTTCAATCCGTCCATACTTGTGTGATCCTGGTAGAATCTATAACAAATCGAATAACTGATTACCCAAGCTCCGAGAGTAACACAATACAAATTTAGCCTTATTTGTGAACGCATTCAGTAGTCATTATCACAGTTGTCTCCTTGCAAGATGACAACTTTTATCAATCTATTTTTTTTACCCTAACTCAGGAAACTGACGAAACAAAAAACTGAATTGGGCTTCAAACTTTTAGATTAGAATTACGTAATGTGGGTGCAGATCTCGAGTTATTGTAACAGCATCCCTGCAACTTCCTCTTTTATTATTCAATATTGATAGATGAAGCTAGTGTTCTATATAGATTCTCTGATCCAACAGCTCTGTGCACGAGCGAATATTCTGGTGAAGAGACCTTAAAGACATAATACACGCAATATTCAGGATACATTTGTAGATAACTTTCATTCCAAATGAAGGATACTTGTAATATCTATAATATTATTTTCTTAAAGTTACATGGGTGGGGTTTACCTATAAATCCACGGAATCTATGTTGACATAAAATACTGAGATGATGAACTGGAACAAGAAACTGAAAGCCCATGAATGGTCTCCAAAATGTTTTGATTTTTAACGAATCCTGAAAATAATTGAGCACTTTTTCAAAAAATAAGTTTCAGGCACTTTGTTTTTTTTTATAACAAATTTGCCGCTAATATAGACACTAACGGCTATGTTTGAGCCTCAATTTGAAGTATAATAGTCTTATAATTATCACGGTTGGCAGCATTCAGGGATTACCTTGAGTAAACGTTTGAACCTCTAAAATTATTATATACTGTTATATTTGCATTTTTACCTCGAGACAGCCGTTTGCTTTCACACACGGGTCTATGGGTATAAAAACTGTCATCATGTCAGGAAGTAGGCATCCATTGTGATACCAGTACCTGAAAAAGTTATAAAATTACATTGTTTAGAGTTGTTTTTTATGTTTGTTCGACTCTTTGTTTCTTTCTGTTCATGCTCTCAGCGTTGCCTTGAAGTTACATCCATATTCCCCCGTACATAACTTTGAAGAATTAAAATTTAAATTACAATATCAAAGTTTGCCTCTAAGCTTTTTCCTTAACCTAAACAATTTATTTGGCAGCTTACAAAAATGAGATATAAAATTACTCAACTACTCATTGAATATAAATGTGAAAATAATATGCCTCTACATCAAATATTTGCACACAAATGTATATGGAATGGACATGATCTAAACAATTTATTTTCTTGCCTCAAGGAAAAGGAAATATACTTTGTATCTAGGCTCTGGTGTATATTAAAGTTGTGGAAATTTCCATTTTTACATTTCTCCTCGTGCATTTATTCTTTTAAATCTATATTTGTCCATTTACCAATCATAAATTCATTCATTCATTCACTCAAGAATTACGGATCTCACCCATAGTCTTGGTGCCACATGTGTCTTCCACCAGTCTTGGCTTCTTTCATCATAAGTTTGCTGTGATAATGATAGACTTCTCCGCCCAGAAGCTAATAATAATAATAATAATAATAATAATAATAATAATAATAATAATAATTGATGTTACTATTTGTATTATTATGATCATTATCATTATATTCTTTTTATTCTTCTTCTTCTTATTATTATTATTATTATTATTGCTACTACAGCTACCACTGCTGCTTTTGATAACGTTTTTATTCATCTAGGTATGTTGGTTAGTGAGTATGTATATCACGGAATTGTGTGTACTTAACGTCAATGCATTATATATGAATGAAAATGTAGACGGGTTTCGTTTTTTTTTTAGCCCTAACTATTTCTAAATTCTGCGTTCGGTTCACCCACTGCTGCATGATCATGCGCAAGGTGCCTCCAGTTCCCAAGCCGCTGATTGGGCCATAAACAGGATAATTATAAAGTAAATTCTCGCTGCTTTATCACAATACAGACGAGTTTTGTCAGCAAGCCGTCCACTTTACGCAAGAAATCTTCTTGGAGCTGTTTCACGGGGCGTCGCAGAACTCTGTTGGGTTTCGTGCACCCGGATACTGCGGTCGATGGTGACGTTGGCTCGAAGGACGGTATTGGTTTACTCGGACTGAGTGACCAAAGCTCAATAAGGAAGCTCACGAGGGATCCTTCAGCAGATTTGGAGGAGCGTGCCATGAGTGGTTGCTCCTTGACCATTCGACGAGAGCTGTGGAACCGGAAATACTCTTCGACTAGATGCTACGAGATACATATCATATGTTCCATTTTTGAAATCAATAATTCAATATCACTTTATGGGCGAAATAAATAATTCAATATCGCTATATGAGTGTCAATCAATTATACATACATCTTACTTGTTGACGAATCATACATTGTTCATATTTGTGTATAAACTATATAAATTGATCATCCATGGTGATAGATCCATATATCAATCATATTTGTTTATGAGTTCCATATGTTGATTCTCGTTTGAGTACTCGTTAAAGTAACATGTTCTGACTAATTCTATTTAGGAACAAAATCATTTTCTTGAAGCCTTTGTTGAACCCTCTGCGCATCATTCTGTTAAATCCATTGTTAGACTTTATGAGCACGAGTATTGTATCAGATTCATTCATCGTTGAATTATAATAGAAATAAAAATCTTATCGCTAAATTGCGTTAAGTGTCATCGTTAGATCTAATCCTAACCCGGCTTCATCCAGTTAGAATGTACCTACGTCGATACGTTAGTAGGTACTTGATTGGTAAGTATGAATGCACATGTATGAAAGCAGTATTATGGTAATATATGTAAATCTAAGAAACTTTATTCTTTGTCACAAAACAATTTACACGATCAACCGACGCGATGTTTACTTTTTTTTAAAAAAAAGAAACCGACTACTTTGCCCCTCCGACCATCATCTCTATTATTGTTCCATCCCAGACGTTTTTATTTACGGTCTTTATTTTTCAATATTTAAATTTTACTTAGCTTAATATTTATTTCACGTGCTACGTGGTTGTGTCAAATAGTTAAGGATTTTAGGGCAACATTTAAGTATTCATTAATTTGTTTTATATGATCAAAGAAAGATGATACTTGCTTAACAAATATGTGATATTACCTTAACTACCGGAGTAAAGGGGTAACGACCAAGGAGACTCGAATAAGAAGTGTAATTTAATTGATAAACTTTACATTAAGACAGGATAAAATAATGTTGCCATCCTTATTTATACCTAAATGTACACCACTTAAATATACCTGCTCACTTGTACCCGCTACCTTCTCTGATCTTGCCAACATTCCAGTGATGTCATTTCCGGGATGATTCCATATGACTCGGTTGATAGGACGCCGCTCTGGATCATCAAGCTGAAAATGTATTTACCAATGAGAGACAGACAGACAGACAGAGGCATAGACAGAATACAAGACGAACTGTTGCAATTAAAAGCTATATTCTCTCATTAAAACTAAAATTCATATAATAGCTAAGTTCTACTTACTTTCAGCTACCATTCATGGCAATTTTATTTTGAAATCCACACAAACTACTCAAGGTAATAGAGCTCTAAAACTCAAAGTTGTTTCTTATAAACTCATCCTAGTAGTAAACCTTTAATAAAATCAACCAAAACTGTCTTTAAATGAATAAGTTTTCAATTCTCAATATGTTGCATGTTAACTAGGTTGCTCGCAATAACAAACCAAAAGTTGAATTAGAGTGCACACTCTCAAATTGAGGAGCTTTGTGAATTTACGGCTAGTATAGTTTAATTATTTCTGAACGAAACGTGCCAATTTGGAATTTTCATAAACTGGGCACACATCTGTGGGTATTTTCGATGTAGCTCATTAAATATACATTTAAAAAGTTGATATTAATATTTTTCTGAAGATAACATATATCTTTTTGCATGCTTTGCACTTGTAAGCCAATATATGTATTGTATATTTGCCTTAACATAGTTATATTAGTTTAATTAAAATAGTGTAAAATCACAGATACACATGAAATTGTTCTGCTATTTTCAACAGGAAATAAGCGAATATTCAAAATCACGTTCCTACCTATAAATTGTATAGTTTCTAAACCTTTTTTGTGACACAAAATTAAACTATTTCTTTTAAAAATCGTAAATATGTTTTGTTATGGAGTTGTTCACAGTCATGGAGAAAGAATTTCAAAAATTCAAAACAATTAAAGAGCATAAGACAGAAATAGCACAACGCCCTGTAAAGATACCTTACTCACCGAGTAGCGTTGTTTTTGCAAACCGTCTGGTGACTCAATTGCTTTGGTAATAAGATCAAGTTCTTCCTTATCCAACAGACCCCTGTTAAAAAATGAATTATCAAGACTCGTTTGTTTTCATCACTGACAGAGGTTTATCTTACAATGTTTTGTTCAGTAGTATTCATTATATAATATATACTTTTCATAGCAACAAACACATGTTTATTAACGTCTCGTCATATGTGAAACGTATATAATATAATCAAATTATGTAAATATACCTTTCTCATACTTAAATATATGAGACGAATTTTCAAAGTCAGAAGCATAAAGATCAAATATGGAGGATTTTGTTTAGACTTATTTTTAAATGTTCCATACCTGAAAACCCCATATTTGTTATTATTATTGAACATCGTCTACGAATAATTGCGTTTAAATGTATGACCATCGCAAAACTTGGAGCAGGTATAACCTGCCCTGATATTATGCGGAAGTGACCTGTCACTAGAACTGAGTGCGCGAATGTAGAGCTAGAACGGTTTTGGTCGGGAGGATGTCATTTACAATTTACTCGATTATTAATTGATTGTCAGAAAGGAATTGAAACTGTTTTCCCTGTTAGCTAGTGGGAAGACACTGATTCTCTTCGATGATTTTACACCATTGGTCCTGCATCAGCCAATCAAAAATCAAAGTTATTCAGCCAATAAAATTCAAGCTGCTGGGTATATAAGAGTGTTTTGGGCATTTTATTCATTCCATTCCACTGCTGGCTGTAGAGGAAGAAACATCAAACGAAAAGCGTAGCTTGGTGTGGTTTGGTATGACCTACTAGATGGTTGTCAGAATAAAGATACCTCAAGTGGACAATGAATATTCTCGTTCTGTGACTGTGTTCACATATTTGTTTGTGTAGCTGTGATTGCATGCATAAGGCCGGGATTAGCGGAGTTAACATAGGAACTAGGAATGACGACTTAGAATCAATAATAAAATCATGCAATAATACACATTATATGCTTGCTATACAAATTAAGTTTTTTTCTAAAGTTAAAATATTATGGCAGTCTTTGGCGGTGACTTTTATAATATCGAGAACATATTATAACATATTATAGCATATTATCGAGATTACTTAGAACATAAACGTATCTAGTCAACAGTAGACAACGACTAAAATCAGTTTATACATGTACGGCTATTCGCTATAACTCGTATCGTATTTCATCATAAGCAGGATACTCAAGTAAAATATGTTCTTTATCTTTTACCTTTTCTTCTTCTTATACTGTTATATTTTCATATCTACCAATTTCTAGACAAGTAGGTGCCACACTACAACGAAACTTAGCAAAGGAACTTTTATAATTTGAACGAAATCATATTCTAAACACATTTTTCTTCATGACATTCGTATTTAAAGAACCAAATGACCTTAACCTATTTCTGCCACTCCCCTTTATGGATGATTCGCATGCTGATGACACTTTCTAGTTTTAAATTTCAAGAATCATTAAATGAGATTCCACATATAAGTGCCTGATTTAATATACTAATTAGGTTCAGTATCCAAGAGATCGTAATCGATATCACTAATAAATACCTTGATACGAATAAAACTACAATTTTAAATATGACAGAACCGCAAGAACTGAATCCATTTAAAGATTCGTTCAGTGTTATTTATATTGTTTAAATCGACAATATTGCCTACTAATGCACATTCAAACACTTCCATCTCATCTCACTGATGCATTTGATAAATGTCTTCCCAGACTATCACATCATAGAGAAGGGGTGTAGCGGATAATTTTATCGAAGGATAGGAGGAGAACAGTAACAAGTTAAAGGAATAAGGAATCTATAATTGACGAATGCCAAAATCAGTAATAACCACGATTACTAATTAGCTTAGCATTTTATATCACATCAAAGACTTTCGTTGTAGAATTTAACTAATTCATTAAGAGTAATATTCGGTTCACTGTAAAACTTTTACAACAGTTGGGTGAAAGATAGTGAAGATATGACAGTTTGAATTTGTAAATCTTATATAGTGGAACTGGCTAAGGTTTATATAGGTTCACTAACGGCTTTATAGTCAGACATGCTTAGCACTCCACATGTTATTGCACAGCAAGTTAGACATAGCTCGGATATAGAGTGGACAGAAGTTAATTTAAATTTAATAAACAACGATTGGCTAACAACTGGTGGTAGGTATAGGGCGCTTTACACGAAGGAGAATAAAGGGAAGAAAAGTAAATACAGGATGGGAATAAAGGATATTACACACGGAAATAGCGAGAAGAAGAGGAAAGAAGAACCAGCAAAAAGATGAATAAATCCAACGAAAAATTCAAATCCAAGTGATAGGAGAGACACATATTTTTAAAACATCTTTTAGATGGCATCTTTTTGATGACAGTAGAAAATTGCAATGCGACAGAAAATATGTCATGGTTCTGTACGACTAGAATATACAGCCCCGTTTCAGAAAGAGAAAAGAACAGTTTACACTAACTGAGGGAAATATTGAGTGAAAGGAGAAATTACTTGTAAAATATAAACTATACACCCCAAAACCAGCAGGGAGACAAATTACAAACCTTATCTACCTACTCTTTACAATTACTATTTATTTTTATGTTGAAAGAGCACGCACTGTGCATAAGGATCAATTTAAATTCATCGAGTAACATTTAACTCAAATTTATGCGTGTGATACATTTGTGATGTATTGATAACGTGCTTAGTTATTCTTTAGTCATCTTGCACTGTGAGTGTGCATGTGAGTACAAATTGTATCTTATAAGAAAAGTTTACCTCACGATGATGTATCCACATTCGTCGAATTTCTGTTTTATTTCAGGTGTAACGGTGAAATCGTCATTAAACCTAAATTCTAAAATAAAAAACACAAAATGAACTAACAATAGTGGCGGGGTTAGTGCTAGTATTGGTATTATTAATAGCAGCAGTAGTAGTAGTGCTATTGGTAGTAGTAGTAGTAGTAGTATTAGTAGTTGCAGGAGCAACAGTATTACTGTGACTTATAGTAGAAAAATACTATGAATTTAAAGGGAGTGGGCATCTATCATCATCATCTCAACAGGCAATGCTTACTAACTACTAAAAGTCGATAGAAGTAGAATCATGAATGTTTGAATCAAGGTCGGTTTTGATAAAAATACTCTGCAATTATTTACACAACTTCTGTTGTACCTACGTATTAGGGTGCCAGACTATGCTTACACTGTTTTAGTTTGGATGTTTTGTTTTTTCTTCTTATTTTCTTTCCTTTTTTCTTTCCTTTTTTGACCTGGTGACCAGACAATTTATTTACTTTTAATTCTTGTTTGAGTGGGTCTGTAACCATGGTTATAATGAAAAGAAAGGAACGTGTGTTTAAAATTCAGCTGGAGACCAAAACATCTGAGTTGTGATTTTGACCTAAGCATACTGCTGATCATGGGTTCCTCCACCCCTCCCCCACCCCACCTCCCAGAATATTTGTATTTTGCAAATCTCGGGAGCTTACTTTGACCTTAATCTGTATCTGTAGATAATAAATATGTTTACACTTCACATAAATATTACGTCCAACTAAATATAGATCATAATGTGTATAAAAATGTATGCAACTAATGTAAATACTACTTAGAAATAAATATACATGATGTTACTTATTATTATTTGGTCAAGAATCTACGTTAATTCCAGTGAAATAAATAATTTTTTCCTTTACTGAATAAATATGTTGTATTGTCTGGCTTCCAGATTTCTTTCTTTGCACCCCTTCTTGTCTCAATTTGTCTAATTCTTTCTCTCTCTCTCTCTCTCTCTCTCTCTCTCTCTCTCTCTCTCTCTCTCCACAATATTAACGTATGTGCAGGTAATCCCCTGGCATAATGTACATTATAACACCAACAGAAACAACAACAACAACAACAACAACAACAAAGAGAGTTCTTTACGCTACCGTTGTTATCTTACGGTATGTTATCATACCGATGGCATACTAGTTTGTATCGACACTAATACTATACACGCTAAGGTTTGTGCTAAAACAACGTTGTGTTGATGGGATATCCATGAAAATAAACAGCATGAGATTTATAAAATGTAACATACCACATTTATCCATGGCGTATGTCTAGATTCTGTCTGTCAAAATGATCTTTTCAACTGAACTGAAACAGGAGGTCATCATGTATTAGTTGATCCTGTCAGAGTTCACTAGCCGCACAAATATGTTTGACTTCAACTGGATCATATGTAATATACTATTTCAAGGGATGTAGACAGATTACATGTGTTATATTTAGTGAAAGGTATTAAAAACTCACAATTAATATTTTATTGTCCAATTTTTGGACCTAAAAGTGAGCATTCGCTGGCTATGTCTATCCAGACACGTGTACTTACTTTATATGTGCGTGTGTATATTTATATCTGCATGTGTAATAATGTGTAACCCACGTTATAGTTTCTGACCTTTCAAATAATTGCAGTGGTTATGTGACATGAACTTCAGGCTAGAAATTGTCTTCTTCCCTCTAGATAATTGAAATGAAGAAATGTGGGGAAATGATTAACTGACAGAAAGAGTGTGGCACACTGCTGTACCACTTTTCAAACTTGCGCTGTTCTGAATGAAGGAAACCAGCAAACATTTTATTTTGTAATACATGTATATAAGTTATGTCAAATAGTCTAATTCCAACTCGAGCTGAAGAATTTTCATCAATATGATCTTCAAATTTCATACAGAAGAAACTCTTCGAGTTGTATAACAGCAGACGATCTACTAGTATTAGATCTACCCTATCATCTCCATTACCATTTGTTTCCTTCTTTTACGACTGTGATCTATATAACTGGTGATACATAATCTAATACCGATTTGTTCCCGTAACAGTTATGTATATGACATATTGTGTTAAGCAGTAAACACAACCTACCCGAATAACATCAGTTAAACAATCTATTCGCAAATTAATAACTTGGAAAAGCTATGATTGGTAGGGTTACACGACGTTTCTTATGTAGTTCACGAGAAAAACAATGATGACCGATCGTATTTACATTGCATTGCAAGGGATGTTCTGTTTGCACTGCACAAACCACGGTGTGTTCCTGATCTCGATACTTTGGGACAACCTCTACAATTGCAAATTATTCTTTGAACCGGGTGCCATTTGTGTGCCGCAATCCATCGATAAACTTCGTACACCCTAATCATCTCCCACAATAGACTTATTTTACTTATGGATACGGCGGTCTCCTTAAGTGGTTATTATATTGGATTATACTGATTTTCAAGGTTTCTATCTACAGTTTGTTCGTTCAAACCGGAATAATCAGTAAAGATGCAAACAAAAAAAACGCCGATATATGCACATATTTTGTTAAACATAATATATTTGAAGAAACAGTCGTTAAAAATAATAATTGCATTACTATTCTATACCGTATTTTTAATGACTTCTATACAGTTTATTAATACATGCAAATTAAACTCTTTTAGAATGGAATAATCTGTGACTTGTCTGGTAATATCTCATCCATTACAAAATTGATACGCATGCAGATTTGAACAAAAAATTCTGAATACACAAGACCGGTCAGTCAAAAAGTTAAAAACAAAAACTTCTCGCACAAAGATGCAATTATACTTCAATTCAGGAAATAAGTTTTGTCGTACCACCTTAGTTCCTGCAAGTTGAAAATTTCATAGCTTGGTTTATATTCCAATGCATACACAATTCCAATGCATACGCAATTCATCGAATAGATGCAACGCACTAGTCCCGCAGTTCTGTTTGTTTGGTTTGTCGGCATCGGGTACATTCTTTGTCACAGTACAATGGAATGAAGAATGCCGACAATCAGATAAAAGACGTGTTACTTATTGTAAAATACAACTGAAAATATGACTTTTCATCTCTTTTTTTTTTGTTTATAAAGATTCACAATTATTTTAACACTTCTCTTTTTATGGCATCTTGATTTAAGCTGTTTTTTTCTGTTTTTGTATTGTTGTTTGATATCATCTTTAGTACTGAACTAACAAATCAGGTTAGTTTCTCTTGCTTACAAACACATATCTATCACTATCAAAACTGTGGCTACTCACTTATGGTTAATCATGGTGAATATTCAGAGCAAAGATGTATGTCGTAAGAATCATTGACGTGACAATACTTTTTCTACCTAGGAAATATGTACCAAAAATACATGTACAATCTTCCACCTAGAATATTAAATGTTTATAGCTATATAATGCAGATGAATATTCAAAACTTCATACCTTAGAAAAAGAATTCCTTCTGAAAATTCAGTTTATCTTGCCTGCAAGACATACGTGAGTCTACGCCCCTAATTACGCTCCCGGTTTATTTCACAAGGGTTATCATATACTCAAATTGCTGTTTATACAGATTGCATCTTTAATCAGTTCGTGTTTACACAGGATGGGTCATAAATATACACAGCGTCTTGATAAAGCTGATTATCTCGGTTAATTTGTTCTTGACCTTTCTGAATCCACATTCATAGCGTTATATAGGTCGTTGTGGGACTACACCGATCTCATGA
Organism: Margaritifera margaritifera; assembly: GCA_029931535.1. NCBI lineage: Eukaryota > Metazoa > Mollusca > Bivalvia > Unionida > Margaritiferidae > Margaritifera > Margaritifera margaritifera. The sequence continues at coordinate 174,969 of JAQPZY010001316.1, read as the reverse complement.
AGCATCCGGGTTATGTCAGAATGTGCATATTTGTGTCAAAGAAAACTCCATGGAATCATCAGAAAAGGGTGAAGATCTTTCTGCATGTATAAAAAACTGGCAAATTCTTATTATTTAATGGCGTGAAGATATGCATCTCAGATAGATTCGTGTAAATCTTGCATGTGAAAAAAAACATCGCATTGTTCCCATGAGTAAGTTATTTTACTCTAGTCCAAACAAATATCACTCATTCATGTATGAAAACAGTGGATCATCAGATCTGTGTCAACATGTAAACGTGACTTGACCTTTTAAAATGCAAATACGCATACAGATGCACCATCAACGACTAGGAAGAGTCAACAAAGTTGATAGGGTTTTTGATCTCTTCAAAAATGTTACGCACATATGTATTGAAAATCCACGCAGATTTCTTTTTTAATCAAAGCTTGTGGTATTTATATATTTTTGGAATACTGTACAAACATGACAAGATTCGTAATGAAAAAAATCACTACAAAGTTATTCTTTTATTTTAAAAATATAATGAAAATTAATTTCTATACATTGAAAATAATATGTACCATTTGTTTCTAACTGTGTGCGTGCGTTTGTGTGTGTGTTTTAATGAAATGAGTTGAGGACAAGTAAACAAGTCAAGAACGTAAATGACGAAAACAAGATTCTTCTTTTCCTTTTTTTCATCTATATCTATGATTGCAACAACTCTTGCTTTATCCATGGCAAATTATGTAAGAATTTAAAAAGAGGACTGAAAGATAAAGTTCTTGAAGCAATGAAAAAGGTTTGATAGCAAACTATTTGTTTCAGATAGGCAAAAAAAACAAAACAACAACATCATTGACTGGTATTATTGGCCATGTAATCAACTGATTTCTATAATCAACTGAACACATTATTTCTGTCAAATCTGAAAATGCTTTTATCTAGTCCCTGCAACAGTTTGTTCATTGTCTGTAATTATTATTAAAGGTATAGAATCATCAACAAAAAGAACAAAACAAACTGAGATAGTTGCAATGGAGTAAATTCTTTTACTATATACTTGTTTATTAGTCGTAAATATATTAATAGAAGCTTAGTTTTTGTTTCATGAGAAAAGCTGGCAATTTGGTTATTTGTTTCTTTATATGTATCAGATGTATCTACTGAAGGACTACTTTCTGCTTCCATGAAATTGTTTGCTTTGCTTTCATCAACATACTTCTTGTTTACTTCAACTTCTTCGACTATCTTTGGTCTAATTTATATAGTCTGATTATTAGCTGCTAGTATTAAAATCTGTACAGCGTCAGTTTTCACATCAGTATTCATTTACAGAATAAATGTATGAGAGGATTTTAGCAAATTGTTATTATAAGCTACTATGCTTCTTATTTTCATCACCGTATCACTTTGAATAAAAAGTATTTATCACCACTGACACTATAGTTCAGTTTAACTTTTAAATTTGAAATATATTGTGAAAATTGTATTTTTTTTTTTTTTTTGCACTGTCTGGTAATTTTGATAAAGATAATGTAATATATGATATGATATGATATGATATGATATGATATGATATATATATATATATATATATATATATATATATATATATATATATCACGTAAGACCTTATACTCTGATTTAATCTAGACATTCCCTCATATGTCAGACCGGTAGACTGTTGCTGTCGTGTAGGAAAAGTAAGTCCATTATATTTTTTAATTACCAGAAAATTATGCATTTATTTCTTTAGCAGAGATTTGTCTCCAAAATTCAACTATTCCAGCTATATAATTATAATGTCGTTTATTTTTGCGCTTAATACATCGGCTGGAGTAAGTTCTCCAAAGCCTTGATATACAGTTTTATGTTCTTCAGCTCGATTATCAATCAAATATTTATATTTTCCATTAATATATCATGCAGCCATCTACGATGATGTCCTCAACGCCATCGCTGAGACAGCGAGAGTACAGCAACAAAATGGACAACAAAGAGGAGCACAAAGAGCTATGGACCCCTGCAGGAAACAGTTATATCCAGAACATGAGCGACACGGTTCGCATAGAGCATGATCAAGATTTAGATGCCAAGAATGGTCCTCCGACTGGATGTTAGTCTCCAAAGGCTCGCAAGAAAAAGAAACGGGCACCATGGGAAAATTCATCCCCTGAATCTTCCCGCAGCTCGTACCAGTTCTTGTTATTAAAAGCTCTTCACGGCGAGTATTGGTTGCACTAATAGCTCGCAGACACGACGGGAGGGGGGGGGGCTGGGCCTAAACTGCTTTAAACTGGTATTATATGGCCTGTGTTTTTATAAAAACAATATGGAAAAGGTATAATGCTTGGCTCAGACATGATGTTTTGTGGCAAAAGCAGCTTTTCCCACATAGCTCTTTCTTCCCCAGGTCCAAACAGGAGCACCGCCTGTTTGGACCTGGGAAAGAAAGAGATATGTGGGAAAAACTGCGTGGCCGTGTACAATGGTATCCATGCTGCGCAGAACAGAAATGGATGTGTGATCTGCCAATGCTGGAAATGTGGGATTGGTTTTGGCGACCCTCATTGGATTTGCCCGCTCTGCGGGAGCACCAATATGGGAAAGAAATTGAAGCGAGGAAAGAAGATGGATTAAGAAGGTTATTTGTGACCTGCAGACGCTTCAAACTGCATTTAGAGAGCATGGCCTGATTGGATATAAACCTTGACATTCAGATGGCACCTGCATCATGGGCACGTGACGCGGGTCCAACCCCCTTTCTCCAGAAGCCTGGAATCACAGCAGCATCTCTGGTAACGTTTCGACCGCCTGCTTGCGGCCCGTGCATAGCTTGTGAGACTTGAGGCGACAGAGAGGGAAGTACAGAGAGTGATGCAGTAATTCAACCGCCTCGGCGCTATCGAGTCAGCGGAGCCCAAGATCCCATTTGGCTTTGGCAACGCAGCGCAGTACCCATCAAATATTCCCACAAACTTATTGCGTTTTCGAAGTCTAGGTGACCATGGTCGACCGGTTTCATTTTTAACAAGCGTTTGGCAATCATCAAATACGCGACTTACACCTGTGGGAACCAAACAGCAAAGTTTAGCTGATTTTGCCTAAGCCTCATTTCAGTGTCTGCCGTTCCGAATTATTATGCACAATATCTTAGGACTTAACCAAAAGTAGCACGTACTTATTGACTACATCCGGCACATACATGTCAACGTTGACCAACAGCTTGTGGATCTGCGTTTCCTCTGCGTCGTTATAGTTAAAGACGCCACCGAAGCTATATTTCGCGTCGCTATTGTGACAATACCATAGCCCCGGTGCTGGTTCTGACAATGCATGTTGTATTGACCAGCCGTTTAGTTTAGCCCGCGGCTTTAGAACGGGTGTTACGCACCGACTCAAGTAATTGCATAATTATCCTGAAAATTTTTTACAGACCATGGGTATCATAGCATACATACGCTCGAAAAAGTAATGCAGAGTGCCATTTCCAGAATTACTGTGGGCTACAACGCGGTTATCGCAATGGCTGTTGCCCTTACAGACTTACATTTCGACTTGCCGCTAGCCTGCATCTTTGGGTCGAGAAAAACAATACTTCCCGGCCAGGGCGCATATTCGTAGTACCTATTTCACATGTGTTCATCAGCATCCCGCATCTCTATGTCCATCTTGATCATAAACACAACTGTGAGTATTCTTGGCGGGAAAAACAGTACCCTGCTATAAGTTATTCCTGTGGGAAATGAGTTCTACGGAGACACGCGTACTGTCTCCTATAGAAACCACATTGGCGCAGATTACGTGAAGACGACATCCAGAAGCTCTCGATATGTATTTTAGATGAAAAACAAACACTAAGTAATATGCTGGAGTTCACTATCACATTTGAAATTAAGCATTAGTGTTTGCACGAGTGCAAACAACAAGCACGCGATGAGTATGCGTGGTCCGTGATTCTTTCAGTACCCTCAGTGTGGCCGCCTCAGGACCATCGCCCTCGTTTATCCTAGAGGCTGCAATTTTCAGTCGTGAGGTTGTCGTTGTTAGTACGGCCTGTCCAGGCACCAATGCCGACGTATAGGTCGTGTAGTTAACGGCTGAACCATTTTTGCTGCCTGCCAATCATTTACTGAAAAGTGACTGACATCGACAATGAATACCACACTGGTGCAATAGTATCTGAGCCAACTTGGGGTTGACATGAATCGCTTCAGATTGGGATGGAGTGAGGATACAAAGCAGATAGACATTGAGCACTCGCAGCACCCAGAGTATCGTAACCCAACCCGTGGTCAGCGAGGGGTATTTGCGCTTATACCGTCAGAACAACGGCCGCGCGGTCGATTGCTATTACAATGACAACGTGGTGACAGGTTAAAAGTGCGTGTCCGGAGGTGAGCAAATCCCCATCCCTCCAGATCAATTAAATTTTCATATCACCCGACTTATGGAGGAATTACCATAATGTAGCTATACCCTAAAGCTCCAAGACGCACAAGAGTTTTGCTTCAAAAGGATCTGAGGGGCTTAAACCTTCTTACGGGCTGAGACGGGAACCGAGGCGCGCCTTCTACAAAAAGTACAGGCGCGCAGTAAACGCAGTGGATGTTGTTTACACTACACTGACAACTCTGTCTCTGAGCACCAATGTGGCAGGGATTGGAATGTTGTCAACAATTATTCCCCCCCCCCCCCATTAAGAATCATCCATTTAATCAGTTTTAAGATGTGGTCTAATTTCCGTTGCAGGACATTTGTTAAGAGGACAACTCTCTCTGAAAGCCAAAAGCTCGGTGAAATCGGCGTCTTGGCCGAAATAAAGCTCAGCACAATTTCTGACCATATATATTTAAGATTCTTCGCAATAACGCCATCTCCGAGGAAGAAGTTAAGCTGAGTCTCGACGAAATCAAGAAATATGCGGCCATGAAGAACGAAATATGGTCAAACGCGCAAAAGGAGTACATACACTTCAGTTGTAATTCTCGAAGAGGCAAAAAGCGAATTAAAAGCTCCCGCAAGAGAGGAAGCTAGCGACGAGGTTATGAAAAGTCTCGCTGGAGGAATCACGAAAGCAACAAAACCGTTGGGACAACAGCGTTCTGACTCCCAACGCATCTCCGCCATAGGATGCTGTCTTTCAATAACGAGAGATAGAAACAAATGCGATGCCAAATTATCCTTTTATGCGGTTCCGACTTTTTGTTAATAGTAAATTTTGAAATAATTGTAGCCGCCTCATGCGCGCCCGCCATTTTCCGATATGTGCGCAGTCGAAGGTCGTAGACTAATAATTGCTAACATTTTCGTTTCGACGGACCGGCATTGATGCGTGTATACCTAACTCAGCACAAATAAGGCTACCACAGTCAGAGTCGCCAAAGGTACGAAAGCATCAATATGAAAGCAGCCGGTGCAGATGTTTGCAAATGACCATTCAACGGCACCTCTAAATAAGCGCCGGTGAAATTGGACGATAAAAGATCAAAATTAAAATGGACAAAGGATCATTTGCTAGCACTTGTCTGTCATTCTTTAGGGCAGTTTGCCTCTGGTAATGCACTTATGCTGTCCAGGACAGAATGCATTCCGTTTTCTTACGTCATTTGTTTGGTTTCTTACTTCCACTGAATACAATTACGTGTTTAAATTGAAACCCCATTGCCCATTGGAGTTCTTAGGGCTAAACAAAACTCTAGGAATTCCGGAGGTAATTAAAACTATACATAACAGTTACCTCGAGAGGATAAAGTGCACGGTTAATTCTTGTATTTGTATCATCAGTTTCGATACACGACAAGCGTCACAACCGACTCTTTTACTAGGACATGAATTAATAAGAGCTAACAGTTGTCTCCAATTAAATAAAAAAGACTTCAGTCTTAATGTGGGCTCGACCACACAGTAGATTGTATATCTTATATCTGTTTAGTGGTTTCTAACTCTTAATCTGTCACGGCTAAGAGCAACAGAAAGAACAATATTTAAGGCACCTGTACTACGATAATGAATGTCAAATTGTTTACACAAACATCAATCAGTTGTGGGAACAAATAAAACGTGACATACAAACAATGAAATATGTTGAATTGAAAAAATGGTTCTCCGAACAATCTACATACACATCACACAATCAAGCTAGAAAAAGATTTCCATACAATGACAATAAAAAAATCTTTATTACACTCAAGCTGCAATAAAAGTAAAATATTTGTATCTCGCTTTGCATGCGAGTGCATACGGCATGGGTGATATAGTCTTGTTCACAGTAGAGGCAATTTAACTCAGATTGACGAAATATCATGGTCAGTACTCCAATGGAATACGAGTAAACGCAAACTCACATAAATTTCTTCACACTGCACGAAGCAGATGTTGATACAATTGTAAAGAAACGAAAGAAATTAGGATAAATGGAACACACATTAATTGGTGGCAAACTCATTAGTTTATAATGATGAACCTATGATGCTTTATTTTCCTTAAAAATGGAAAAGAACAACATACACATCGAGTAGAGATAACTCGAAATTAATTACATTTTGATACAATCATGTCAATCATTATAGTGTGTTCTTAAATCCCCATTTTTTCAGAACTCAATAATTATTTAAACTTTGGTACGTTTGGTATGATATAGAAGTGTTTTGGGCAGTAGTTACATTCTTTGCTCTCGAAAATAGTTACATTCAAGGCGATAATAAAATTCATCACCCACGCAATTTTGCACGCAAAGTTTGCACAATCTTTCATGCCTGAATAAACTGACCAAGTTGTCTTTCCTTAAAGATTGTATCTAACCAGGATTTATTGGGAATATTTTAATTAGCTCAAATAAATGGAAACACAGTTTCCGATAAAATGTTATGAATGATTTCTGTCAATTTACTTCTATGTACATCATTATTATAATCCTTCAGTAGCCTCATATACCTGATATAAGATGGTTTATTTACCGTTAATGATAGTTATCCGATAGGCAATAATTCTCTTTTTTTTATCTCCAAATGAAGAGGCGTTCTACCAAGCTCACGTGGGGGCGGATTTTCTAAACGTTTTGCACAGATCTTAGAAAGTCTAAATGAGCCCGTTCCACCATATCTAAATTTTTAAATCCCCAGATCTCAGCTGCATGCGTAAGAATTACAACTCTTGTCATCTCAAAAAGTTTAAGCTGACAGTCAACATGTAAATTCAGATTTAATAGTCTTCTCTTGAGAAGCTGCCTAGCTTTCCTTTCTTGACTTATTCGGTTCTTAATTTCCAGTACATATCTACCATTCAGCGCAACGGGTCAATCCGATTTATAATTTCTGACAATTTTAAGTTTGGAATCTCCTTTTGCGAACTTCATCCTTGGTCTATTTATACATTTATCAAAAGTCATAACTTTGGGTTTGCTTGTGTTAATGTTAAACGTATATGTTTTGCAGTAATTAAAGAATTAATCAGGCTTATTTGCATATCTCTTGGATTATCTGAAACTTCAACAGTATCGTCTACATAGAGTAAAACAAATAGTTCGAAATATTTCACTGTGTTTCCATATAGTAAATCAACTGTAATGCCATTACAATTCGAACTGAAAAAGTAAATATAGTTGCCATTTAGATACAGGGCAAATAACTCCTTGACTGCATGTGAATTGTCATGATTCTTTTCATTCAGAAAGATACAAGACTTTACATCCATATACATGCTGATTGTTACCTAGAGTATTTTCCCACTTATAGCAGCGTTGATCAGTGTTACCCCTCCATAGCCTATCCATACACTATTGAAAATCTGAGACAAATCCACAACAGTACAAAAGAATGTTTTATACCTCTTATTTTAAAGAAATATTAAGGAATTTAAGATAAAACTATTATTATTTGTGGAGTATCCTTTACGAAAACCTTCATGTGTGTCAGATAGCAAATTGTTTTCTTCTAGGAAAGGAGAAATTATATTGTTCAGAAGCCCACTAAAGACCTCATTAAGGCAGCTCACTAGCTCATCCTCAACTTCACCGAAAGTATCTTATAAAGAGTTATTTGAGCCATTGGGAAGTATATAAACAATTCCAAATATGACATAATCTTTCCTTTGGAGCAATTCTTTTGAACCTTTATACCAAAATATATATTCAGAGGGTCTGTGTTACTCACGTGGATAACCAGTAGGAAGAATACACTGTCGACATGCAAGCATATGAAACGTACAACGGTGGACACAAATACGTCTTGACAGTGATATATATATATATATATATATATATATATATATATATATATATATATATATATATATATATATATATATATATATTATTTTTTGTCTTTTTTTGGGGGGGGGGGAGAATATGCATGGGCTCCTAGAGGAAAAACAAAACAAAAAGGGAGATGACATATACAATACACAACGCTTTAACGGTCATCTATAAAGAGAAATAACCTGAAAAGATACACTGCGATGAAGGCAAAGAGCTTTACAACAAATGCGTCTAGGATTTGCTGGACATGGGAAACGTCGAATACTTTTCTATTTACTCGGAGAAAAAAACATCAGAAGTTGAAAGGTTTACCAGAACATTCAGAACAAGAATTTGGAAGTATTTTGCACACAATGACACTAAAAAATGGATAGACGTTTTACCAAAACTAATTCAAGGATACACTTGGATTCATAATGACTGTAGTTGAAGCCAGAGAAAAAATGATTAGACCAAAGGTATAGCTCAGTCGATTCAGTCATTTAACAACTGATTCATATGTAACACCTCAATTCACAATTAGTGAAACAGTAAGAATTTCAAAATACAAAACAGCTTTTACAAATAGATATCTTCCAAACTTCAAAAAATAGGCGATCTTGCAGTTTAGAAAGTGGAAGATCTGAATGAATAGGATATAAAGAGCGTGTTTTACGAGCAAGATTTATAACTGTATGACAAACAGGATGAAATGTACAAAGTTGAAAAGATTTTAAAGACCAAGAGAAAGGAAGATATAAAAGTCCTCTTGAAATACAAGAGATGTTATAGATCGGTTAACAGTTAGGACAAGCAAAGGCAATTATTTCGTTAATTTAAATGGTACAAACTCAATACATATATTGAAGTAACAAGCAGCAAGAAGACTTTGAGGTTTTCGCTGATAAAGAGCTTCTAGAATGCGACAGAGGTGGTAAAGATAGTGCATTAGAATATGATGGAGTTAAAACATGCACGTCATATAAGATTGTATTGATGACGAGAAAAAGAATCTACATCCAAAAACATCCCAACAGAATGGTACACAAGGTAAAGTCCTTTCAAGGTAACAAAAGAAACAAAAAGAGGTAACATTCGAGAATGTGAAGTTGATTACAACTTCAGTTAGAAAAAGCTATAAAAACAGATACACAATAAAAGGCTGCAAGTTGGTATGGGAGACGTTGCACCATAAATAAAAGGAAATGAAAATCGAATAACATTGATGCAATCATAAGAGCATTTAAGTTTCCCATAAACTTTAATTGAAAGAAGGTATAGCAGTCAATTATACAACTACTCAATAAACTATGCACTTTTCCTGTAAAAATGTTTGCAATGAACACTTTTAGGATATTTATATAACCTTCGATCACAAAGAAATACCACTCAATTAACAAAAATCAGTGATTTGGAAGAGTTTTCACACCATGAATTAAATACCAGAGCACCTTTCATGGTTAAATTTACACATAGGTGCCTCTGACCATATTAATTAAAAGATACAGATCACAGTGTGACATGACATTTTGTCAGAATACAACTAAACTGGTCTGTGTGGATGGCAACATCTGGTTGCGATATTTCAAACTGGCATTTTATAGACAAAAATATTCAAGAATTAGCTAAATCGGTATACAAATTTCACGTTTATTTCCAGGTCCAAAAGTTTTTGTCTGAATATAAAATGCCTCTGCATGATGACGATACATTCAAGTCGAATAGCAACAGCATAGATTTGAAAGAATTTCATTTGATCTGCTGCAACAATTTCGAAATTCCACCAAAACATGACTGGAGATACTTCAAGTACGAAATCAAATAATTGATCAATAATATACCACAAGAACATAAAATTGTACGCCAAGGGTTTGGGGAACCTACTTCTGATATTGTGTTAGCAGCTTACAAACGTAAATATAACTATGAGGCAAGTACTGTTGGATACTGGATACATTGCCAGCTGACGAAGTACCATGGAGTTGGACATATTTCTTTCTGTAGGATAGTAATGGCCTTACAGATGAGGGATAATCTGGATTAAGTAGAGCATTAGATCATATTTAATCTGCATCTTGGGTGCTCAGGTTCAAAACAGAACCTATATTACCCAGTCAGTTGCCACGGTAACACAGAGTGCTAACAAATGATGGAGCTAATAATTCAATGACAGCAATTCTACAACAACACAGATTTTTAAAAAAATGTAAAAAAAACAACATACAATTAGTACCAAGGTAACCAAGAGAGGTATTCCAAAGACTGATAAACAACCAATGACAGTAAGAGAAAAAACTGAAGAGGGCATACGTCAAGTAAAAATGAGTAGCAATTATGTTGATAAGAAAAACTATGATTATGATATTTCTTCGAAATACCTCTCCTACGGTGACGATGTTGTGCACAACACATCGACTAATTCTATGGGATTCTCTGACTTCCAAAAGACACATCGTAATCGCGAAGTGTGATCAAAGTCCAATTTACAAACGTCAATAACAACATCGACCATGGAATAAACAATCGTATATTTTGAAACGTATGTTTGTGGGAGCTGGTATTGTTACTTTTTGAAATATGTTACGAACGTTTAACTCTTTTGGTCGCTTTATTTACACCGCTTGCCACAAATGCAAATAACAAACCAACTAATGACAAGACCCGTAACACAATGTGTTGAGAAATATAAACCTATCACATTAGCAATACGTCCAAGTAATGCCGCTGCTGCTCTTTTGCCTAAAACAAATAAACCCTGGGTTAAATCTCTAAAACCTTTTAAACTCATTAAAAAATGATTGGATTGGAGTAGGTGCTCTTGGATTTGGATAAGTATGTGGAGTAGAAAAAAGAGTACTTCTTACCAAATATGCTATAGACAGTGCAATTATTGATGTTGTCATTGCAATTGCTTAACAATTGCTGCTATTGTCACACCCTTTTCATCAAACAGTCCTTTTAATGTTTCACCTAATCCCAATAGTTCCCTCCTTTTTAAATTGATTTGTTTCCAATTTATTTCTCGTGAACTGCTGTTCAACTGTATTAAATGTCCAACTACGTGCGCTCTTATGGTTTCATTCCTTTCCAACTTTTCTTGTCATCCAGCTGTTTTGTTGAGGTCTTTTACATTTGCTGGTGTCATGTTATGTTTTTTTTACAAACAATTCAAGATAAAATTATTTGATAACTTCTACAGCATTTACATATCCCCTTAATTCTCTTTACTCTTCCGTAGTGAATGCTCTTATATCTAAAGGTGGAAGTTCGTCCCTTTGAATTTTTTCGTGGAAATCAGTAATCCTAGTCTCATCTTCTCCTTCTTGCCGGTCAAATGGTTCATTCGTGTCTATTGTTTGCAGCTGTATTTCCTCGTGTACGAGTATTTGCTTTCTGATAGTAGCTGATGGTTCCATAAGATATTCTATTTTAATGTTGCTTAACAATCGACTTACCCAAGATATATCCGTTCTTCTGTTCCTCTAAACCTGTATAATCTATCCTGACATTCATCTGTGTGGTGGAGACATAAAGAATTGGAACAGTTGGAGCCATTCTGGCAGTTGGAATTTCCCAAATATCTCGAGCTTGTTTAAGTTCGTTGAATCTAACAAAATTATCTTCTTCGTACTTATCTCATTTTCATCTTCTAACGGTTCGAATTATCATAAATTGTATTGCCTAAATCGACAATTTCTGCTTCTCTAATAAATCTTGATCCTTTGGTTTTTCCCTCTATTGAACTAGGTGTTACAAAAGTTTGACCACGACTCTGAGTGATTTTTAAAGGTCTTTCATTTCATAATCTTTACCTCCTGCAGACATTTTGGGATATTTAAATAGTGAAGAAAATGAATAACTCACAGATGGAAAAATAATGATTCACTCCAAGTAGGCGTAAATAGATCCATTTATCTTGTAACAGTACCTGGAACAGTCCCTGAAATGCTAGAGTGCAAAAAGGGATTGAATACAGCAATAACAAATGGAACACAGACAGAGATGATCGACAAAAGCTTGACAACATAAGAATTAGAAAATATGCAAGATACACGAGTCAAAAAGACCTATGAAATCTTTGTTAAGTCAAAAGCTGCTAAGATATCAAAATCATTTTCAGAGTTTGCAATGTTCAGTTTGACTTCATTGATCAGGAAAATGCTTCCAACAAACAACATGGACATTTTACAGAATGAATTGAGACATGAAAACGTAACATCAAATGGGATTAAATATTACCATTGGAGTTTTGTCATTTACGCTAGGCTTGCTTCAATCTGTACTAAGTTCATGTTAGATCTCACTTAAACATGTAGATTTTAACAAATCCACAGAAGGCAGTGTGGAATAAAATGTTGAGAAAATGTTTCACAATTAAAATGTGTACTGGTTCCTTTGTTATTGATACATTTGTACCTTTAACCATACTCGTTACAATAGTTGTTATTACATTAGTAGCTGTTTACTATTCAATAAAGTTACAAAGGGAAAATAGATTAAACAATGCTGTCCAAAATATCATCAATGATAAAGTTAGCCAGTTTGAATGACTCAACCTTTTCTGAACGATCTTCAGTCCCTTCACTGGACGGTATTTTCAGATGTTTCGACATCTTTTCACTCGCTAACATGTACATCGTGTTTGACCAATGAAAATATGTTCTCTGTTCATCTGGATCAGACACAGCAAACAAGGCACACGGAATGACGTGATTAAAAATGAAGGTCATCTTCAGGCTTTGTGAAGGTGAACTATATTCTTTAAAAGTCAAGATAAGGAACATCAAATAATTTCAATGCTGTCTCTTATTTGATGTTTTTGTTTGGTACTTGCAAAATTCTATGTTTTATCATTTTAATATTTATCTGTTCATCATTGTAGTACCTTACTTTTGCGCATTTTCTCATTTACTCTTTGATTTGATTTCTGCTTTCATCTCTCTATTTTCGAAAGTATTCTCTGTACCACATTTGTTGTTATTCTCTCCATTTTTTTCATGTACTCTTTTTAACAAGGCCTTCAATAGCTGCTAGATCTGTAACACTCCGGCATGTCTTTCTCTTCTACACATTTTGAACATCTCTTGGAATCCATATCTTGTATTCATCCAGTTACTTTTCAAGGTATTCTCACTACTCGTAAGGTAAGTCGTCTTGCAATAACTTTTGTTTTAATCTTGAAATCGTATTGATCTATCTTCCATATTTCATTTCCAAAATCTGGAAGGTGAGCAAAATGAAAACAAAGTAAGCAAAGACCCAGAAAAAGTAATTTCGGAAAAGACAACATATCCACGTAGAGTTGAACTTGGTAGGCAACTTGGAAAACGTTCACATGCATTTAAACAAGCCACAGATGAAAGTTCGAAAAAGGAACAAGATACTGGAATAGCACCAAAAGGAAAACAGCACGAAATTAATGAAACTAGCTCAAAGAACACAATCTATTATTTGATAGTTGGCGGAGTAGCTGTTTGGGCTATCGTGTTTCTTGGGTCAAACAGTATAGATGATTCAACACTCATACACAAAGTTGTACAATATGTTGAAAATAACGAGCTCAAAACTTCAACACGCAGTGGTAAAAGATGTTGAAAATAACAATGTTCAGTCAACCATGACAGTATCATACAAACAATGCCAGAAATATTATAACAGGACTTCAGGTCTGTCTCCAGTTAGCTAACTTTTTCTCTAGATAAAAAATATCCAGTCAAACAAAAAACAGCAATAACACAATTTATCACGAGGTATTTAAATCTGTTTCACACTTGCATACAGCGTGATTTTGAAAACCCATTGAAGTTCACAACTGGTCCACCATCAGCAATTGATATTGAAGAAATTGCAAAGCCATTGATTCCATTTACATCCAGTCAGTTTGCAAGTTCGTGCCGTATAGCACATGTGAACGTTTACCTGAAAAAATTCTCAACGCAGAACAACATAAAAATCGAGTTTAAAATCAAACATACAGTACTAGAAAAACTTTAAGTCTCTTCTCCAGTTGGCCAAATGTTTCGCTATATAAACAACATTTATCTCGAAATAAAAAAAATACATTAAAAAAAATCATTAAACACAATTTACCAAGCAACATTAAGCTCCACTCTCACAATTGTATACAGCATTCTTTTTAAAAAGCTATCGAAGTTTACAATTAGTTTTTGATCAACAATGGATATTGGAAAAAATGTTAAACTTATCGTTTCCGTCTATTTTGCCCAATTCGCAACAGACTACCTGATAGCAAATGCACCTAACAAAATTGTTACACAGTTGATAGATTTTATTGTTAGGTAAATAGCGCTTGAGATGAGTGAAACTGCAATACACGTATTATAGAAGTTACAGACATAAAAAATTGTTTGATCAAGAAAATCCAACGCTACATTATGATGAGAAGAAATACAGAATGATATACAAATCATTGAAATGATTAAAGGCAAGCATGGAAAAGTTTCAGCTTGTGTATGTATTTCAACAGATGGATTATGTTAATCTGGAATAGCTTATGTAAGGTTGTTCCATTAGCAATCCAAAGATTAGCACAGCAATCTTAAATATTGTTTCAAAGGCACCGAATGAAAAATTCATTTCCAACGAAGTTTTGAAACATGAAGAAATATTAACGGATACATTGAACAGTATCGACGACGGAATAGCAAAGTCATCGCAGATCCCAAAATAGGCGATGTTGAGTTCGTTTCATCGTTAACGAGTACAACGAGTGCAAAAAGATTTTTTTAAAAACTCGGGAAGAAATTGAAACGAAACTCTGCTACATACACGGACAGCTAAAATCAAGCGAGCTTCATTGCAACTCAGTCAATTCTTTAAACGAAATATACTTCTATAATCCAATCGATAATAGAAATGAAATCAGAACTGGCAGACTATCCATTTGATTACAGCGAGTAGATTTTGTTGTAGGGTATTACATCATTTCAGTAAACTAAAAACAATATCTTTTACTTTGTCACTGGCAAGAATGAAACGAGGAATGACTTAATTTGGAATGGTTATTGCAAACTCAAAATGTATATGAACAGGAGTAAAAGAGGGAATTACTTCAAATCGTGACAACGAAATAAGTTTTGATGTTGAATGTTTCAAAAACAAAAACTTAAACGTTTAAATTACACTGATCAAGATTTACAAAGAGTACATAAGCAAATACACCCCTAAATTGTTAGGATTCAATAGCCAGAGAACTATTCAAGCATCTACTTACCGTACAGTTCGCGAGTATTTGAAACCCAACAATCTAGGCATTTTCGTGGACCAAATCAAGAACACAACAAATTAGTATAATGGGTATTATTCGTGCTTGCTTAAGTCTTTGTGAGTTAAAAATGTATTTCAGCGATGCCTTGTTTTGTACAATGTTTGTGCCAATTACAAACAATTATAAAGAGGTACACTTAACAGATCGAGAATCAGAATTAGAAATGAAGATAGCAAAGTAATAGATTTTCAAGGTATACCTGTAACATGTGTTTCCAGCGTAAAGTAAATAGAGTAGTAAGTAAATAGTAGGAACAGCATGTTTGGAAATATATCACTTCGAGGTTCAAGTAAAAATTTGCAAATTGAGAGAAAAACAGTTGCAAAAGATACTGCACTGCGTCATATCTCAGTAATAAGCATATAATCAATTTACTTGACCCTCAAAAAATTACCTGATGCAGAAAAGGGATGATTTGTATCAAATAGAGTTGATAATCAGATACTAAACACATTTAGTGAACAATTAGAAAGACATCAACATGTGGAGGGAATAAGTTGACAATTAGTTAACTGCTATTGAACACGATGACAATAAAAGGGCTAATGCAATATCAGGGCAACAAAAAAGCAGATTCATGACAACAGAAAAAAAAAGAAACTGAAGACTTGTTCAGATATTCAATAAGTTATCTACTGCCGTACAATTATTAAGGGAAGGTGCAGATGATTTGCATAATGTTAAGAATTTTGTTTATAACCGATGGAACAAATTTTAAAAAGTCCAATACATGCATTGGATAGTGGCATGGAGAAATATAAAGCATCTCTGGAGAACAATGACACTCAACAATCACAACTTAAATAGTTACTGAGAGACTTGAATAATGAAATCCCAAGAAATGACCAAGAAATGTAAAAAATCTTTAGTGATTTTTAACACACAAATTACTGGTCTTAGCAAAAAGATCGCAGCTAACACTAATACGATGTTAGAGTTTAAGAAAATGAAGTATTTAACAGTGTTAGAGAAGCATCTCGATGACGCTAAAAACAAACTTAGTGTGAACGAAAGTACTATTTGATAAATGAAAACAGACTACGATTTAGCCATTTTAGATTTGAATCATGAAAACTTTTGAAGTCAATGATGTTCCAACATAATAGATACTGAGATTGAACAAGTCACAACGAATAGAAAATTACATGTTGATCCAGAAATAGTCAGTAACATAGGTGTGTACAAGGTAGCATTGACGAAATACACAGTTTGATGAAGAGGATGATTCAAGATTTAATTGATTCGGTATAAACGTTTACAGTATCTCCAGATGTATTCAAAATTAAGTAAAGAAGAGGACTCTCGAGCTAACTGGCAGCAGTATTCAATGAGTTAACACTGACACAGAGGCTGTTAAAATTTAAATAAACAAAAAGACATTCCCGTTAAGTGGTATGATTGACAGAGTAACTCCGACATAAACGCAAACTTATATGCATTCAAAACCATAGTAAACATGGAAATGTGCATAAAAAGTATTGAGAGTTAGAATGGATGAATTGAAGAAATAAGAATTAATTGAATCATAAAGGTGTTTGAGGCAATAACGAAATCTGGATGGTATTAATTTAAGTCTGAGTGAATCAGATGCACTTTCAATTCCCAAAGATATACAAGCACCCCGAGCGAGTGGTCTTGCATTTACATACAAGGCAGGGTTGTTGAATGTCTTTCAATCTTAAATAAACCCCAAAATATTAGCTGATATTTACAGATTAACTATGCCCCATCACCCTTTGCTGAGCACAAGTTAAACACGATAGATGGAGTATAGCATTATGTCCTTCAAATCAATAAGTCAAGTTTATACATTTTTTGTTGTCAAAAGTTTATATTGAACCCACATTTACAAGATTGTTGGGTTTCTATGTTGATTTTCACATTGCATTAGAGGTAAACAAACGACATTTTGCTTATTTATTAGACATTAAATCATAATCTTATCCTAATGTTTATAGTGTAAACGTAACATGTACATCCCATCTGGAATGAAACAATATTTTAGTCATTAGGTGGAAACACCGAAGAGGACCTGTTCAGTATCAATATTTGCTACTCTTAAATGATGGCTTCAGCAGCAGTTATGATTGGAGGAGCAATAGCCAACGTTCAGCATATAAAGGAAGCAACTATCTCTTCAAGATATTTCATCCTAAAATAGCGATGTGAAACGAATTTGACAGGACAACAGTAGAGGAATACAAGAGCAAACATGAAATCTTCAATTAAAATAGGATCAATATGCTTGACTACTCAAAAGAAAGAGTGAGAGGCCATCGTTTGGTCACTCAGTATTCAAATAGCCTTGATAATGCGTTTGTTCATGCGTCTACTCATAGTGATGATGATGGCAGGTATGGTTTAAATGACAAGTCAAAACTTTAAAATTAAGACAATCTAATATGTATGACTTTTACCAACAATAGATGATCAAGTAAAATACACATATATATTCATTGCAATTGTCATGGGTGTAAATTTGTAATCTTTTTAAGAACAATAAATAGAAAAAATGTCAGTAAATAATAACTCCTAACAAGCAGGAGAAAATACCACAGGGAGTTAATTATCGCAACCAAACAAATCATTGTACCACACACCCAGCAGCATCAAACCCCAGCAAACATTGCAAGTTTGCATTCGAAAGCTTAGCCCAAATATCACGAGTGTACAAGGTAGTTTCTTTGTGTCGTTTTTCACGTGATGGTTGAAGGAGATGCTAACAATTTAGTGCTGAACAATTTAACATTTTGGGAAGAATGCTTGTGAAAAACACAAATACCATATCATTCGGAAGTGGTGACCTTTTCAAATTGAATGACTAGAACATTTTCACGAAATAAAAAGATTCCTGGTCATCTTTATCAATTAGGATAAATAGAACTGAACAAGTTATCATGAGCGAAAATTTGAGAAAACTGAGATCAGGAGCTGGTAACGCGCAAAACACTGTTACCAAAAACTATGCAGCTGATAGTGTTAGGAACAAAGTATAGGATACCACTTAATTTTAAAATACTAACAGATCATTTCCCACTTTATGAATGTGCTCTTCCTCAAAATGTTGGTTTGAACATTACAACAGGCATAGCGACTGAAGTGGTAGGAGGTGGAAATCAAGACTACTAACTGGAAAACATTTGTTTGGAGTACTATGCGATTACTTCTGAATCAATCGTTCAAGCAGCGAATGGCAAGTACAGAAAAAGACTCGCTTAATTTTATGAAAATATTACGAGAGATAGAATCATAAACATATCATCTAATACTTTAACTAATATCACTTTTGATTCTCCCAGGCTGAAATCAAAAGGACGAACTGGAAAACATTTGTTTGCAGTACGATGCGATTGACTCTGAAAAAATTGTTCAAGCGGTGAAATTGACTCGTTTTATTTTATGAAAAATATTACGAGAGAGAGAGAGAGAGAGAGAGAGAGAGAGAGAGAGAGAGACAGACAGAATCATAAACATGTCATCTAATACTTTAACTAACATCACTCTTGATTCTCTCAGAATGAGCATGAAGGGTATTTTAACACTGTGCGAAAAGAGAGTAGAAAGTTATCCCCAATAGTTTTACGACTCATCAATAGAGAAGATCTCGGTGACAAAAGAAGGTCTGCCAAACATTGTTTATTTCAATGGCTTTCAACTGAGACAATAGTTTACAGAAGCCACTTATATATTTCTTAGATAAGCAACAAAATAAGCAATCCTTGTACATCTCAAATTGTAACTTATTGTTGAACACGCATTTTTTGCATTCCTTGCATACTTTGTCATCTTTGTTACTCCTGTATAAATTGAGTTTTTCCATTAACCAATATACCTCTGATTGTTGTGCCGATTAACGCATCTTTGAAAAAACGGATATATTTATTTTATTTGCTGCATGTTAAGCACATTGTTCTTGCGATAGTCACTTGTGCCATATAACTTTATGTCATTCTTCATGTCACTGTAATAGTGTTTTGTCTCGACATGAAGGTATAATAAATCTGTATCGGTTGCCGATAGCCTGATCATATCACAGTATTTGCTTTTCAGTCTGATATATTATAATTCATACATTACACATTTGGAGAGTTCTAACGCTGTAAAACCATCATATATAGATTTGGTCAATTTGATCTTTTTTTTAGACTGACTTGTACCAAGTCATCATCTATTATTGCCCATCTTTCAAACTATTCACTTTTTGGCATTTTAAAGATTTATTTGTATCTGGACATATTTAAACTTTGTTCTTTTCCTTAGATTTTCAATCTATTTCTCAAACACTGAATTATTCATCAATCTAAGAAAAAAGAAAAAAGAAATCTTTCAAACTCATTCGCAGGTTTCTGTCTGAAACTTGGATTGAGCTCTATGTACGATTTAAGCCAAGGCTGTTGATCAAACTCTTTGTATCTTTTTTATTCCTATTGCAGGTTCAACTTTAGGTTTATGCATACTTGCTTTTGTTTTTCAATGTACACAATAGTTTGGGTACAATTTATTTTGCAAAGTGGATCAGTTAATTGTGTCTGGTACAGGATTCTCTGGAGCAAGGGGGTAGTCGTTGAAATGATTGTGTATATGTGTTGGTATCCATCAGCTTTCAAAAGTCCACCATGTGTCACTAAGATCAGGACCGTTTTGAGAAAGTTTTCTCTATCCCCTTAATTTGTTCATCATTTCCCCATCTAAAGCTTTCACCTGTCATGCATTGGCTCATTGCCCAACCATAGATGTATTTTAGTGTCCTAATACAGGATATATAACCTTGACCTTGAACTTTCAACGTCACTATCGCATTTTATCTTTCCATCTGACTGTGTCGTAGGATCGCTATTATCATCAACCTAAAACATTCTAATGTATCAGTTTAACTCATTGAATAAATTTAATCTATCTAGCGTTATATATTGCAGAGCGTATATGCACCAATCAACATTTCGAAGTCTATGATAATGTCACTGATATCTGCTTAATTAAATACATGTCTCTCACCTTTTCTAGTTGTTGGATCTTTTTTTGATACGTTCCGTAATCAACAACTATTGCATTTGTGTAATGTCATCCGCTTTTCTTTTATTGAAATGATTTAATATGGATACTTCATATTTTAGTTGTAATATTGTCGTGACAATCGTATTTTAATATGTTGCTCACAAGTTCTGCTAAAGATGTGAGCGTTCTCCTAAACTTGTGAGCATCAGTGGTGATTATAATAACCATGCTCTTTCGGGTTTTCGAGAGATCAGCGTTAGGCCGAGCTGTATAACAAGGTGTGAGTGTAGGAAAGTGAAATATTGGTAGTAAAAAATATTTGTTGTGAACATTGACAGCAACAAGAACAAATTGAAATAGAGATTTTATAGCAAGATGATAAAGAAAAGTGTTTAAGGAATTTTATGCATAACTGAGATACATAAATGAGATGAATTTTGGTACAAGTAGATGGATTTACAATAAGTGTAAAATTAAGATTTGTATTTTTAAAAAATACATATTCAATTGTCTGCATTTGATATTGTTTACATAATTTGATTAAGAAAAGAGACAAATTCCTTTATATTTGAAACATTTAATCTTTAAACAAATAAAACTGTGAAGATACAGGGCATGTTAATTTTAACCTACATATTCAGGGTGAAGTACATTGAAGAAATTCTACTTCACATATTAAAATCATTGATCTTGCCTTGCAAATTCAAGGTGAAGTACAGTGAATAAGATCTGTTTCACAGTTTAAAACCAATTGAATCTTGTCTTGTTCATTTGGAAAGTTATATTAGAGTACTGAGTAAATTGCACCAGTAAAAGGGAGCTGTCATTTTTGTTCTTGTTATTGGTTGATAATGTACAAAATATAAATCTGATATGTAACTTCATTTGTTACTATTCTGAAATATTGCTTGTTTGATGTAGTTATTACATAATAAATTCAATTAAATTTACTTGCTTGTCTTGACTGCCCCCTAGTTACATCCTCAAATCATATAGCATTAGTCTCCTGTAATCCTTCCCAACCAGCCAATTATAATTTGTTAAACTTTTAAGTTCTATTCCTGATACGTTTAAACTGGCATCATGTAACATTGCGTTGGGTCAAGTTTATAGCTTGCCATACATATATTTCGAACCTCCTCAAAAATGTTACATGGCATTAATGTGTCCTTCTTCACGTAGTAGTCGCAAAGATCACCTAGTGTGTTCAGTTTGAAGTGTTAAATCACGTAATGAACATACGGGTAATCGTTATCTGATATGTTCGAATCACATGGACGTGAATAACACTTTTCCTTCTGTGGTATATATGTTTCATTGAATCGTTCAAAGCTATACGTACATTCATATTGGTCAACGTCTTTCCTCAAAGAATTTATGTTTCATGTTTTCAAATGCATCATTGTTTCAATACATTTGTCATCATTTCAATTTTAATGCAACTACTCTTGAGATTGATCCATGAACCTAAATCAATCTACAAATCTAATCGTTTGCTTAGCTGTTATTTCTTGTCCATCCTACATTTACCAGTCTACTATGAAATCTTTTCTAAATGAAATGTATTTCTCTTCGTCGTTGGGTATGACTTTTACATCATCATCTGCATCATTTTTACAAGTGTCTTTATGAACGGATGACTAACCTGTCAAATTATAAATGAATGGTGATATAGTTTTGGATGTCTGAAATTCAAATTACAGTCTCTATGGTCAGGACTTATGTAATTTCCTATTAAATGACCGTGGTCACTAACTTTACATTCTAATTGTTTGCTATCACGGGTATGACTTTTACTTGCTGAGTAAAATGTTCTGCGTCTTCATCTGTGAATACCGTAGGTTTTGCATTTTTCAGTTCCTTGTATACTAACCTCGCTATGCTACCCAGTTAGTTATAAAACACATGTATGCAATCAGTACATCCCTATACTACTGCCGTGTAACATTTGCGAATTGACTTGACATACGCACAGAAACCTAACTGGATGTGCTTTTTATTGTCCAGCTTTTCTGAATCTCTGACATCCAGGGTGTACTGCTGTGATTTGTAGCTTCATTACACTTTGTACCGTACGAAGTGTACGGTATGATAATACCTTCAAAATGACAATAAATGACTTGTGGGATTTTCAATTATTGATGATAGTTTCTAAATTTGACAACTGATCCCTTTTCATGCATGCTATCTGTCGAGTTATCTACACTGTAACAGTCAGACATTTTTTTTACATAGATCATTTATGTCAAGCTCTTACAGATGTACCAGGCTTCTACACTTCACGTCTCAATTTATATTTTTAAGAAAAGTATGTTTGTTTCACGTGCAGATTAACGATTCAGTAATCTGTGTAGTTTACGTCTGCGTGTTTCATTTTGCTTCAAAAGGCTCAGTATACTGATATGATTCTGTTTCCTACCTATCTGCTCTTTCAAAGATCCTGCCTAAATACATATTTGAAATAAATGTACCGATGAAAATGAAGTTTGGAATTTCATAAATATTATTTCCTGAACAAAATATAACATTATTAACATGATAATAAAAAATTAAATTATATGATCTTTTTTATTTCCATCACTTTGAAATGTGTGGGTTACCCACGCCATACAAACTGGAGGTGGGAGGGAAGCTACTCTTTTAATGGTAGAGTGATGGAAATTTATCTAATACCCAATTACCACAGTGTTCTAATGCTAATAAATATTTTTAATGTGAATTTTAGAATATGAAGAAGCCAAACCAATGTTTTTGGTAGGGAAACTCCTCTTTTTACTTTTGGTTATCGCTTCATTTGCGAACCAATGCTTTTAAGTATGTTAAAGATACAGATGTCATTCACGTGATATTGAAATAACACCTTAGTTTCCGATTGAATCATATGTTACCGAAAGCTCAGAATGTTTTAAATTCGGTCAAAATCGGCATTTGGTTTTAACCCATACCTTATTGTTTTATGCTGTTTGTAGTCTTCTAATAGAGGCATGCATTGCAAAAATATCTTTTGTTAAATTTCAAACTTTCTATAAGGTCAAGTCAGACTGATATGTTTTTAGGCATGTTGTCTATAAAGGTCATTATTCCACAGGGTCTTGCTTAAAACTCAGAAATGTTGGAACGTATGGGCATACTGAGAAACCGTAAGTGAATACTTTAAAAAGATTTTCAAACGAACTTACCTTGGATCAATTATGAAAGGAAGGAGGGTGCAGGTGCATGGAGACAAAAGAACAACGCGTCTAATTTTACATCTAATTTTTTACGACAACCCTTGGAAGGTTGGAACTTACGACTACATATAATATTTTGCCACACATTTAACTAGCTTGTGAAATCGCCTTGAGATAGCTTTAGATACAGAAGAAGGTTATTGATGCACAGAGATGAAATAGTAATTATTACTAGTGCTACAGTTATAACATGGCGGCTATCTATCCAAAGGACACGTGATCATACAACAATAACAACAACAAATAATCAAAAGCACAACCGTAGCCTACGTAACTGCTGGACTGCTGGAATGAGCGCTGGGTTTAGAATTTGTCATAGCAATCTGGCAAAAGTCACAATGAATCATGTTCCTATTGCATGCTATATAAGTTTGTAAATTTCAAAATGTGCAGAAAGGCACAGAATGACATTAGGTACTGTTACGCATTCTTTTTTCAGTGGCTTTGCACGTCATGTTTGGTTTGGTTTTGTGATGTTTGACGCCTTTTGCAGCATATGATATGCTATACATGATGGCCAGTATATTTGGTGGAGGAAGAACCCTGGAAAACCCCGGAAAGAACCACCTACACACGGAAAGCTACTGTCAATTTTTCTCACAAACCCCACTTTGGTCGAGTTGAGACTCGAACTCATACGGACAGAGGTGAGATGTGTGAGTGATCTGTAAAGGCGAACGCCTTAGAACACTCGGCCACAAATGGGGCTACTTTGATGGTCAAAGATTGTATGAAATTTAGGTGCGTTCAAACGGTAAAGTACAAGATGGATAAATTGATTTTAAGAAACGGCATCCCAGTGACTCCTAGAACATACCCTTGTAGAACAACTTTTTCTAATATGAGTGCCTCCTCCTCCTTATATTTTTACTGTATCATTATAAAAGTGGTAATTTAATTCAGATAATCAAAGAAAGAATCACAATTTCATTTGTGGCAATACTTTTAGCTCATTTTTAGTTAACTGTCAATAATTTCTTAATGGTCTCAAGATAGGTAAACTGCCAATACAGCAAATTTATTGTATATCTGAATAATCATGAATATACATGTATGATCTCCGTGTCATGACATGACCCAATTCGATCAATAATCACAAAGGTGTACAAGCGGTCATGCATAAGATATAGCCACTACATAAAAGTACTTTCCGCATGAGCCAGCGTTAAATCTTTCAACGGTTGGCAATAAGATTCATCAACAAACTTTGCAGATTTGTGTTTTTGTTAAATTTAGCGGATACCAGAAGGCACTTAGTAAAAATATCGAGGTTGCAGGAAGGTTGGTAACAATTTTCTTTCATTCTCTTAAGTTAATTTTCCTGAAGGCTATCTATGGTATATAAAGTTTATTGGTGCATTAAAATTTAAATTGGCGATAGGAACACAGTTAAGCAAAAAAGCATCAGTACGTTAATTGTAATTTTTTTATTATGCGAAAGAATGTTATGATTAAAGAAATTAAACCACACTAGAAACAGATTATATCCAATACATCAACTGTTCAATCAAAGTTATCTAACTTATATTACAAACTCGGAACACGCCCACATAAATGAAATAAAGAACACCAGCTTAATAAACCCCCCAATATATATATATATATATATATATATATATATATATATATATATATATATATATATATATATATATATATATATATATATATATATATATATTAGAAACTCAGTCAATAAAAAAGGAAGACCAGTCTGGGGAAATGAGGGTGGGGTACATAAAACCTGCCCAAAGTCAATCAAAGTCAAAAGAGCGAAGTCTTTAGTATTAAATCCATTTATATTAAGAAAACATACTGCATAAATTTAGCAATATACACTTCCTTTGAGAAATATGCTGTACTTTCTAAACATAAATTCGTTTCAGAAATTAAATGAAAAATAAAGGCACTGTTCCTCATAGAAGTTACACAGATTACTTTATATCATTTCTTTTCTTTTTAATTTGTGTTCTACTCTTATCAGAAAGCGCTGAAAATCATCAATGTGTTCGCGTGTGTATTTTTGTAGCGACAAGTTGTATTCAACCAACATCCACATGAGAACACTACTTATATTGCCATACTGGTGTGCAATTACCTCGTAACGCAACTGAATTTTAGCACCCTTTGTTTACATGATTGAAAGAAATGGCAGAGATAAATAGTTTGTTTCTTACATGGAGCGTTCAAAATTAATATTAGGTACTCAGTTGACATTTTTTTAACTGCTCTGAACTATAACTTATTTGATTGCCTTCATTCTGATACATTCTAACTTGTTCGAAACATCTGTGGATATGGCAGCGATACCAATTCTATCGCGGATCTAGTTTTTACGCAGTCGGTACAAACCGACATAATGAACACCTACATGCAATCTAGATACTTGTAAAACATAAAGAACCTAAAGTTTTACCAATAATTTCCGCTGATAACGGAATAGAGCAAATAATAAAGCCTTATATGAAAGACTAAGGAAGAAAATTAGTTGTCTTCTATATTCAAGATTGTATAACAAAATAATTTCTGAACAATTCTTATTTCAGCCTACACCATGACAGCCAATCTTTCCACTGTCCTTGACCACAAGTTGGACATGCGTCTGGTAAAATTCTAATAGTTGTTTTTATGTTTGTCTGTTTATCTATCTATCTCTGATATTCGTGACTATATGACACTGAGGTAATGTCCTTTATTCATCGGGGCCAGCATTTCTCTAAGATATAAGTTATGTGTGATGTGTGACTTGCAGTAAAGGTACCGAAGGGAGTACAACCTTTGTAGAGACCTACTCGTTGTTACATTTCTTTCTCAATACACGTCTCCAAATGAAGAGAGAAAGAGAGGGATGGGAGGGGAGAAAGAGAGGACGAGAGAAAGAGCGAGTGAGAGAGAGATAATTTATATGGTCCAGAAGCAACATGTGTATAAATATTCTTAAATTAATAAAGCACACGAGATAAAAAAGAAAATGTAACTATTCAATCTGCAGTACTATTCTTTTGTAATGGAGGAACTAAATCAACACGTACTAAATCTTTTATGATGTGCCCAGTAATGTATAATTTCTTACGGAAACCTACCTAAGTATATTTCAGATCAGTCCCTTCACGTGAATGCATCCTTTACCTACTCTTAACGTGCGATCGATAATAATTATTATTTAGCAATATCAATAAAGTTACACGACTATTAATGACTTTTTTTAAATCAGGAAGAAAAGCCAGTATCAAAACCCAGGAAAGACGGTAAGAACAATTAACGTGGATGACTCTATCTTTTGTACAACTTTGCAATCACAAAAGAAAAGCTATACCAAAAGTTAGCTTCGACTCGATTATACGTGAAACAAATCTCGACGTCATTTATCTATTACAAAATACACATTTTTCCACCATGGATTTAATACATAGAGGATGTTTTTTTAGAATATATACGGAAATATTTTGCGAGTGAAGTGGAAATACTGTATTATCACGAGTGGCGATTGCAAACACACAGAGTACTGATTTGCTCGTGATTTGGTTATAAATATATGGAATATCACCCACTTTAACTTGTTACCACTCTTGAGTCTGTATATTTTACATATTTGAAGTTATATTTTTACAATAGAAAAAGTATTGTTTTTTTTACTATATATTTTTTAAGGCAAAAACCGTCGATTTGCATGGATTTTTCTCCATTCTGTCCCAGTGCGATTAACGGCTGCATTGCTCCATTTTGTTGGAGCTCTGACCAGCATCATTATTATTTAGTACCAGTTAATCTTAAAGTTAATTAAAAGAAAACAAAAACACAATGTCACTACGACTATCCATTTAGGAAAAGTAACTATAATGACATTTTGAAGATGTCCACCATAGCGGCCATAGTGGATGTCAGATCAGCAGCTTTTTTATTTAGGACCTTTTAATGAAAACCCCTTGTTGATACATTGATTTGTTAAGGAGAAGTAGCAAAAAAAGATTCGGTAGCAAAAAAAAAGATTCGGTGGCCATGACGGGGGTCTGATGGGCACCATTTTCATTCAGTGCCAAGTTGGAATCGTAAATCTTATAGTGAAAACCCCGTGCAGATACAACCATCCACTCGGGAGAATTAGTGATAACAAGATTTTCAATGTTTACTGTGGCAGCCATTTTTGGATGTCTGAGGGCCACCATTTACTTTAAAACCAACTAAACATCATAAGAAGACATTTAGTGGAAACCCGATGTCGATATGACCATCCGTTTATGAGTAGTAATGATAGCAATATTTTCAAGATGGCTGCGAGTAAGGCCATAATGGATGTCTGAGGGATACTATTTTCACTTAGGACCAACTAGATTTTGAGATTAATGTGTTTGCAAAGTTTTGTGGCAATCATCCCAGTAGTTTAGGAGGAGTAACAAGAACAAACTTGCGCTAATGTATGCCCGACAAAGATACAGGGAAAATGGGAAGTACGATTGCATTCAAAATATGAAGTGAATCAGATAGTGGCTTACTAAATTACAAGAGCTGCGATTTTTTAAACTAAAGCTGACCAAGGATGCATGCACACAAGCACGCACGAACGCCCGTACGAACGCACGCACACACACACACACTTTTTTCTTCACCTAAGTGTATGGTTTCTAGTTAACTCCATTCACACTTTGTGACAGCGAATTAAATGGGTCATGCCAGAATCATGGTAGATGGATTTATATTTTCCCTGACTAGACGGACCACTCAGGAACACTGTCTAATTTAGTACCTCTGCATAATTAAATGCATATGTAGAATATTTCTGACTTGCTTTTCAAGTTTCAGCATGCAAAATTACTCCATAAAGATGAATTTGTGGTTTTTTTAAAATCTGCATCCATTTCATGGTTTGAATGCCATTCACACAGGATCGATGCAATTTGTATTTTATCCTTACATAGATCAATGAAAAGCATTATCCCTGCTCCAATAAACCTTTCAGCAGACTGAAGGAACAGATCACACAATCTTTTCCATACCTTGCCCTCGTGGTCACTGTTTTTATTTCGGGAAGGTGGAAGAGAACAAATAAATTCAAATGCACTTCATCAATAGCAAATCCAGAAATGTTTGGGTGGGGGTTCAAATACGAGGATGGTTAGTTTTACTTAAAATGACAATCTTTTCTTGTTTTGCTGTCAGATAGTGTACTCTTTTGACTGGGAAAAAAGAGGAGAGGCTGATTTCGACTGAATCCTCATGACAATACACTGTTTCCACTTCACTCGGAAAATATTTCCGTATATCTAATAAAACAACGTAGACGTCCTCTATATATTAAGATTTTCAAGATCGCTACATTGGAGATCTAATTTGCTCCATTTTCATTTAGGACCAACTACATATCAAACTAAGTCTTTTAGTAAAATTCCCATGTCGCCAGTTAAGGCTTCAAATTGTGTATTTTGTCAAACTAATTCATGTTTTCATACGAAAACGAAGAGATTTTTGTTTCGTTAACACATGTCTTGTGCGGATTGACACAACATGCATACATACATATATTCATACTTTCTCCGACCATATTCCTAAACACTAGTACTATATATTCCAAAGGTTTTCTTATAACGGACCTTTGTTAGGACGTTTAATTGTCTATAGCGTTTGATTTGTGTGATCCGCCAGAGAAAACTAGCTCAATTGTAACGTTTGTATCACTTAACGCGTCGAAAACAGGCAAACAATGGCGGTCGTTTAAATAATAAATCAATAATTTA
The DNA here is from genome assembly GCA_029931535.1 of Margaritifera margaritifera. Taxonomy (NCBI): domain Eukaryota; kingdom Metazoa; phylum Mollusca; class Bivalvia; order Unionida; family Margaritiferidae; genus Margaritifera; species Margaritifera margaritifera. The sequence continues at coordinate 145,500 of JAQPZY010001316.1, read as the reverse complement.
AAATTGCAGGTTGCTGGCTCAATGCAAATATAGCATGAAAATAAATGATTTTATTTTTGTACTTTTTTGATCAAATAAAGTAAAAATATCCTTTAGCTATCGTTATATACCTTATGTTGAAAAAAATAGCACAGCTTAGCAATTAATTTTTCTTAGTTTTTCCGTGAATATAGTTCATCAATGTCATGAAACTGAAGTAAATCAATATCATGGAGTTATATTGCCACATACTGTGTTGCAAACCCTTTTGATAAGGCAGAATTTAATGAGCAAAAAGATGTCATTACCAGTGATAGCGATGATGATGATTATGTTTCCCTTGCTACGGTGCGTGGCGCGTTACGTCTGCTTGCGTCTGGTAACGAGGATGTTGATTTCTCGGATTATGTTAGTTCCGATAGTCACTCAGTTCCATCCGTTGTACCCAGAACCAGAAAGATTCTAGACAGTGTAACGGACATTAGACTGTGCCTACAAGTTCCGAGTGACCCACCTGATATTTTGTATGAGCATTTGCATGTCATTGAAAAACATATCAACAAAAAATATCCGATTATTAAATAAAAAAGACATTGTACTACTAACAATTTCTTACCATCCAAATAAATAAAGGACTAATTTACTAGTCATTCAGTTATTGAACAGATATATTTTCGCATAAAAGTGATTTTTATGAATCATCGGCTGGTACATGTACATGTAGGTTGACTCTTGAAGCGGATGGTAAAACTAGCTGGTTTATCATTAATTCATGATAACATGAATTTATACAAATTTATGTTGCTTGAAAATTTACTTACTATTACATATGAGTTCCAAATAAATTTTTTTACAGTAATCGTATCAGTATAAATTGTTACTAGATGCATGTCCAAAGTCATTGACATATACATCGACATGAACACGTACATAAACATTTTGAAAACAAACGAGAAATTTGATTATAACCTTTCTTTCTCGGTTATGACCTTATACAAAATTCCCCTGTGAAACGTTATTAACAATCTTTAACATATATACATATATATATATATATATATATATATATATATATATATATATATATATATATATATATATATATATATATATATAATACTAATAATAATAATAATTTATCGGCGGAAATGGTTTCAAAATAACAGAAGGGGTTAATTTGAATTGTATCCAGAAAGAATGAGCTTTATCATTCCTATTAACTTCTGTGATGCCAGAAGGAAAAACATAAAATATGTCCCAAATCACTCATTTAAGAAAAGAACTGGCTAGCATATTTTTAACGTGCGTGAGCATTTCCCATCTGATATTGAACAGCTAAGAAAAGTCTTTTATCCCCATCATGAGACATAGGGCATATATATATATATATATATATATATATATATATATGTGTGTTGGCAAATGTACATAACAGCTTGTAAAGAGTAATGACTTCAGCTGAGGACGGGTTAAAGGATGAAATATTACCTAATTACAGGAGAACAACTTGGACAGAGTTTAATAACCTGACTACGTAGTGTTTGTAAACAATTGACTTCAGATTGAGATGCATACTAAGAACTGTACAACAAAAATTAGAATATTATATCCTGAAAGTTTATATGCCTAAAAAGAATGTAGTTTGGTGCAATTTCATTACAATTGTTTGGTTTTGATAAATGATTTGCACTTGGTGCTGTCTACATTCTACATACTACCTGAAAACACAAAGAATGTTAGACCCGTAACACCAACAACAACAACAACAAGACGTTGGTGTTTTGATGATACTGAAAATAATGTAACTTATAATGAAATTAGTTATGTTTGTATGGTAGGTGATTTAAATGCCAGAACTAGTTTTTACTAGATTGTTTTCAGTAAATGCTGAAAATGATATTAACTGCTGAGGAAACTTTCCAATGGTCAAGACAATGCCATGAACTTGCTTTTGAAGGATAATCCATCTCCTATGGTTAATATTAGAAAGATAATAGTCACCTTAGAAATGTTTGGTATAAACGAAATATCAATTTGGTCATAGTAAATGGCAGAGTATATGAAGATAAGCTTATCTGTGAGATTACCTGTAGATGAGTAAGCATGTCGATTACTGCATGACATCTATGTGTGTCCTCAAAAAAGGGACATCATTTAAGATTTTGAAATATGACCCAATGGCTTTGGACGTACATTCGGCAATAGATGACCTAATAGTTTCGAACGTACATTCCCCAATAGAATGTTCTATACAGTACAATACCATCTCTTCACAAAATGTAAAGAAAAGTTTACTTCAGAACACAGCCAGTAAGAAACCGTTAATTGGCATTGCCAAAGGATCGTACTTTTATACAATATTAATATTTTTAAAAAAATATAAACATACCAAATCAGAACTTGCTACTTGACAGCTCTAAAATTAATACTATAGTTAATAATATAGGTAACCATTTGAAATAATCTTCGAGAAAACAAACAAAGGAAGAAAAAAAATTCGATTTTATCAAAAGAAAATCTCCAACGTACGCAAAATATAAGCTATATTTTGATAAAGAATGTAAGGTAGCGTAACAAGGGTCCCCCTAAAGGTATGTATAAGTTCAGGAACAGTATTGCAGAAAACAGACATTTAAAAGGCTGGAGAAACGTGTAGGCTATTATTCATTAAAAGCATGTTAAATATCAAACTTAGTGCAAAGTTCTGATACGATACAATTTTGGAAAATTATAAATGAGGATGAATCGCACCAAAGTAATCTTACAGCTGACGACTTGGATGCTTTTTTACAAACTTCATAGATTAAAACACCGTTGGTTACTTAGGTACCTAAAACGTACTTAACTAGGCTCACGAACAGCCAAACTTTTGTGGTTAAGATTAACTAGATCCTCTTAATTGCGCGATAAATGAAAGGGAGATTAGAAAAGCAATTGCTACACGTAAGAATAATAAAGCTGCTGGACTCGATAGTATTCCAAGCAAATACATCAAGCACACTCAGGAACTTATGATTCCCATTTTATGTATAAAAAAATTTATCTGATACTTGATACTGCTATTTTTTTATTATTATTATTTTATTTAATTTTTTTATATTTTTTTTTATTTTTTAAATGCATGGTTGACAGGCATTATACAGCAATCTATAAAAATAATGCAAATGAAAAGAATCCAGAAAATGACAGGCATTACAGCATTAAGCCGTTTGGGTAAACTCTTTACTGGCATAATTGTTACTAGACTGTAGAACTTTCTTAAATCCAATCAAATGATTATTTATTTTGTTTTTAAATTATGTTAACTTGCAGTGCGTTTTGCCTTTACCTAGTCATCCGGAATTTTGTCGTTGTTGTTTTTTCTGTCGCTATTTTTTTTTCTGTTCATCTACTTCATTTATCATTATTATGATAACATATTCAATATATTCTGTATAATTAAACAAATATAAGACAACGTATGATGTTATAACTTCTCAGACTACAGGAGACCACGATATCAAGCGTTGAATACAATTTTCTCGAGTTTCTTTGGCATAAACATTTATTTTTACTGGAATTCCACACACACACACACACACACACACACACACACACACCTTTGTTTAAGATTACTTCCAAGTTCTGACTTAAAGCACTGCATTTAATCTTTTAACAAATAACGTTGTGACATCTTTAGTAACGCGACTGAATGACAGTGGCTTATACTGCCTCCAGCCCCCAGTCTTAAAATGCCACGTCGTCTCCATCTTTTTTTTTCATCTGCCGCTTTTTTACCTGTTGTTCTTCTTGTTGATATTGTCTTTCATCATGCCGCTTCGTATGTGCCCTTGTTTTCACACCGGGTATTGCAGCGGCAATTTTGGGTCGGTTTCCAGCGTCCCTTTCCATTTGCTCGTTTTCTTTTTGTTTAGTTTTTTATTTAAAGGGGGGGGGGGAATCTGGCTGTTTAGCTAGATGCCGTTTCTTCTCTCACTCTATGACCTTGTGGAGGGGTCATATCTCTCGGTTGGGCTGGGGTAGCAATGGCAGAGTGAGGTCCTAGTTCCCGGTTTACAGGCTTGTGTTCTCGCCGATTCTGATTTCGCTTAGTCCTTGTCGAGAGCTTTCGTGGATTGTTCAGTTTTTTTGTCTTGCCTTATCACGAGTAGAGTTGTTCTATATCTCATGGACCCTGATGTTCCATCCGGTCACCATTTTCAGGCCTAGTCTTTGAAGGACTTTTAGGGTGTTGTGGAGGTCGACGAATTATGGTCGGTAGACACTACGGAAAGCTAGACTTGTTGTAATTATTTATATATACTCACAACTGAATAATTCGAGAACGCTTATTTTTATCAATTTGATTAACAATTTTCACCTAGCAACCTTTAAATCAGCAATATGCATCAAAATAATCTTTGACAAGCCGACTTTTGAGAATAATCTGAAAAAGCGTGTATTTATCTATTTAATTATTTTCCAAACAGGACTTGTGTATCAGTCTCGAGTAATTATTACGTAATAGATGATAAACACCGTTTGTGGGTACTGGAGTTTCGGTTCATTGATCGCGCTTTTAAAGAAACCCAGGTGGCTAATCATTAGAGACGTGTGCCTTTTATTTCCCAAAACACCTGTTAAAGAAATCTTAAGAGTTATATTTATTAAGAATTGTCACCTAGTCATCTTAAAACCGGCGCTTTACATTATACGAATTTTTGGCTAGCCGACTTTTCAGAGTCGGCAAGCTCGGCAAAGTTCTGATCATTCTCACAAATATCGAGGAACAATCAGTTGCAACTTTACCTATTCAAAATGGTTCTTTTGGTCGTATGACTCGAGCGTCTGTGGTTTTGTCATGTGACTGTGAACTGACTATTATCATGGCTCAACAACGCGTCTAATCACAAAATGGACGGATTAGTTTTACTTTGTAACCCAAATTGTTCAGAACACAGTCAATGAATTCGTCCATTTTGCAATTCGACATGTTCTTGAACCGTACTAATAGTCACATTTTTATCACCTGACAGTAAAAATGATAATGATACAGACACTTGACTTACATGACCAAAACAACCATTTTTGAATGAGCGAAGTCGCATCTGATTGCTTCCTCGATATTGATGGAATAGCTGATTATTCGCCGCTGTAGCTAGGTAATTTCAAATAGAAATAGGAGGTAGGGTTGTGTTATTCCATGTGGATTTACAAGCTGTCAAACGTCGAATTTGATATGAAAAATTGCTGTACAGTTCGCCAAAAGGCCCCTTCAACCGACCGTAGCTCAAGAGCCGTAAGAAACACCGGTAAATGTCTAAAAACGATCGATATGTGTACTCATGTATTACGCACAGATCTATCTACAATATTTGCAGAGTTTTATGAGTAAGTGAAAAGCTACTCTAAACCGCACAGCATACCAATACAAGTTTTGGGGCTGAGTTATCGGACTAACTCACAAACTGTCTGTGACTAGGTTATGACTCGAAAGTCAGCGAATCCCGTACACTTGCAAAAGTTACGATTACAATGTAACTGATAAGTTAGAACAAAAATATTTATTCCCTATTTGTCAAACCTTGCTTTAAATAGTCATGTCTGTGCTATAAAAAGCAAGACACACCTTGACATTTACTACAAGATGCAAATGATAGACTTTGACAGTGTATCGTGTGAAATAAAAGGTCGATAGATCAAAGAAACTGCGGGTATTTATGTAATAGAAGAATCTGGTCAATATAAACGCTAAATAAAGGCGCTGATATACAATATATGATATGGTGAGATCGCAAAGAATAAAACGTGCAGAACATAAAGCATTACAAGCTGAACATGGTCTCTCTCTCTCTCTCTCTCTCTCTCTCTCTCAGTTTTGCTGACTTGCTCGCTGACAGGTAACTTGTAAAACGTGGACCGATTTTGAGCTTATCGCAGACGTCGGGTGAGTGGATTTGTAATGCCCTCATTAATTTAATGCGATTGTTTAAGAATAGGTAGCATTTTTCGCGTGTAATTCTATATATCAATATATTTGTCCTGTTTATTATTCGCAACACCACAAGTGGTTGCTTTCCCCAGTTGTTCTTGACTTTTCAAATCAAAGACTTCCGCACCAAAGGCGTGCTCGTTTGAAGTATTCATTGTCACTAACTTGCTGTTGAATAAAAGGGCACAAAAAATACACCGTCTAACAATTTACAAATTGGAGAAGCTTTGGTGGGAAATATGAATGAAATATGATTGGATTGGACATTGAATTAGTGCCGACAAAAAGACCCCCCCCCCCCCCAACATACACCCACACTGTTATGAATGACATACCTGGTGTAGTTTGGTACATTACCCGTAGATATTCTCTTCCTTGCCTTTCTGAAAAGATGAGAGAGAGAGAGAGAGAGAGAGAGAGAGAGAGAGAGAGAGAGAGAGAGAGAAGGGGGGAGGGGAGACAGGTGATGCTTCCAAGACCCGGCGAAGAGCAGTCAAGAGATGACAAAATTAACAATATTTTGTTTGAATGCATACAACGAATTATGGAACTTTTCATACAAGTGGACTCAACAAAAACTAATGAACTGTGCCGGCAATCAGAGTTTTTAGTAGCGTTATTCATCCCTTCCTGTTGTAAATCTTGTGCGTTTTAGAAATGTATGTGTTCTTGATCGTACCATTGGTAACTCATTTATTTCAACAATTCACCATTATTTAGCTAGTTTTATCCTGTTTGATGCTGTGCGTTTCGCTCTATTGACTCAAAATCTATTTCAAGCTCCAGTTATTTTCTTCACCCGTGACTCTGTTACAAATTTCTGCAATAACATATTAGTGTATGATATACTATAATATACTACTGTATAGCATACAACAATGTAGTGTATGAGACTGACTCTTTGTACTGTATAGTGTACAACAACGTGGTGTATGAGACTGACTGTTTGTACTGTAATGTGTACAACAACGTAGTGTATCTAACTGACTGTGCTGTATAGTGTACAACAACGTAGTGTATGAAACTGACTGTTTGTACTGTATAGCGTACAACAACGTAGTGTATGAGACTAACATTTTGTACTGTATAGTGTAGAACAATATAGTGTAGGAGACTGAATGTTAGTCCTGGATAGTGTACAACAACGTAGTGTATGAGACTGACTGTTTGTACTGTATAGCTTACAGCAACGTAGTGTATGAGACTGAATGTTAGTACTGGATAGTGTACAATAACATAGTGTATGAGACTGAATGTTTGTACTATGCAACGTACAACAATGTAGTGTATGAGACTGAATGTTTGTGCTATACAACGTACAACAACGTAGTGTAGGAGACTGAATGTTTGTAAGGTACAGTGTACAACAACATAAGAGACTGAATGTTTGTACTGTACTACGTACAACAACGCAGTGTAGGAGACAATGTTTGTACTGTACTGCGTACAACAACGTAGTGTAGGAGACTGAATGTTTGTACTGTACTGTGTACAACAACGTAGTGTAGGAGACTGAATGTTTGTGTGTTAAGACAATTTATACCGATTTCATGTATTTTTGTCATATTAAGTCAGATAATCAAAGAAAAGATAACTGTTTCATTTGTGGCAATGCTTTTGAATCATTTTCAATTAGCCTTCAAATATTTCTTAATCATCTCGACATAGGTAAACTGCCAATACAGCGAATGTATTGTATGTCTGGATACTCACTAAATATATATCAGTGATCTCTGTGTCATGACATGACCCACCTCGGTCAACAATCAAAGAGGAATACAAGCGGTCATGCATAAAATATAGCCACTATATTAAAATACTTTTCGCATGAGCAAGTGCTAAATCTTTCAACTAACGGCAATGAAATTCATCTGCAAACGTTTAAGATTTTTATCTTTATTTTTACTTTAGCGGATACCAGAGGGCACATAGTAAGGGTATCAAGGTTGCCGGAAGGTTGGTAACAATATTGCTTCAATTTTCTTTCATTCGCTGAAGTTGATTTTCCTGAATGCGATCTGGGGTATAGAAAATGTATTTTTGCATTCAAATTTAGTTTGGCGATAGGAACAAAATAAAGCAAAAAGTATCAGGACGTTAATTGTAAATGTTTTTATTATGCGAAAGAATGTTATGATTATAGAAATTACATGACACATGACACAAGAAATAGATTATATCCAAGACATCAACTGTTCAATCAAACTTATATAAGTTATATAGCAAGCATTGCACACAGCCACTTGAATTCAATAAAAGACTCAAGCTTGATACCCGCACCCCTCCCCCATAAAAAAAACATACCAAAAACTCTGTCAATAAAGGAGGAAAACTAGCCTAGGGAATTTTATCTGACATATATATATATATATATATATATATATATATATATATATATATATATATATATATATATATATATACATGTAAGGGGAGGGGTGCGTGTATCAAACTAGTGTCTTTTATTGAATTTAAGTGGCTGTGTTACACAAAATCTGTGCAAAGTCAAACAAAGTCAAAGCAGCTGTATCTTTAGTATCAATTAAATTTATAGAAAGAAAACATAATTTAGCAATAAACACTTTCTCTGGGAAGCATAAAGATGCAGTACCTTCTAAATATACATTCACCGTGAGATGGTGTTTCAGAAATGAAATGAAAAATAAAGTCACTGTTCTTCATAGGAATTACTCAGATTACTTTAAATCATTTTTTTTTTTTTAAATTGCTGAATTCTTATCAGATAACGTTGTATATGATCCATGTCTTTGCGTGTGTATTTTGATAGAAAAGTTGTTTTCAACCGATATCTACATGAGAACCCTACTTATATATCCATAAATGTCAAGATTAAAAGAAATGGCAGAAAATAGTTGGTTCTTACATACAGCGTTCAAAATTAATTTTAGATACTTAGTCGAAAAAAAAAATTTGTAACTGCTTTGAATTATAATTTATTTGATTACCTTCACTCTGAAATATTTTAAATTGTTCCAAACATTTGTGGGGATGGCAAATGCTATTGCAGCTCTAATTTGTATGCAGTCGATACAAGTCTACATAAGGAACACCAACATGCAACCTACACACTAATAAAGAATAAAGAATCTAAAGTTTTACTAATTATATTTCGCTGCAAACTGAATAAAGCAAATAATAAAGCCTTATATGAAAGACTAAGGAAGAAAATTAGTTGTCTTCTATATTCAAGATTGTATAACAAAATAATTTCTGAACAATTCTTATTTCAGCCTACACCATGACAGCCAATCTTTCCACTGTCCTTTGCAGCAAGTTGGATATGCGTTTGGTAAACTTCAAATAGTTAATTTTATGTTTGTCTATTTATCTATCTATTTCTGACAATTTCGACTATATTACAATGCGCTAATATCCGTTTATTCATCGGGGCTAGTATTGCTCTAAGAGATATGTTATGTGTGATGTGTAACTTGCAGTAAAGTTAGCGAAGGGAGCACAATCTTTGCAGAGACCTATTCTTTGTTACAGCTTTTTCTCAATACGCGCCTCCAAAAGGATAAAGTGAGAGAGAGAGAAAGAGGGTATGGGAAGAGGGAGAGAGAAAGGGAGAAAGGTGGATAATTTATATGGTCCAGAAGCAACATATATAAATATTCTTAAATTAAGAAAACACACGAGATAAAAAGAAAATGTAACTATTCAATCTGCAGTACTATTATTTTGTAAAGGAAGAACTAAATCATCATGTACTACATCTGTGATGATGTATCCAGTATCGTATAATTTCTTACGGAAGCATACCTAAGCATATTTCAGTTCTGTCCCTTCTCGTGAATGCATCCTTTACCTGCTCTTAAAGGGCCATCGATAATAATTATTATTTAGCAATATCAGTGCAGTTACACGACTATTAATGACATATTTCTTTAAACTCAGGAAGAAAAACCAGTACCAGAACCTGGGAAAGACGGTAAGAACAATTAACGTGGTTGATTCTCACTTTTGCACAACTCTACACGCACAAAAGAAAACCTTTACAAAACGTTGGCTTCGACTTAATTCTACCTGAAAGAAATCTCGACGTCATTTATTTATTACAAGATACACATTTATCCACCATGGGTTTAATACCAATATTTTAGGTAGGCACGTACGTACGATAATTAAGTCTTTGTGTGCGAGAATAACTGACTACTTACCATTCAATCTATGCACAGTACGTACATACATACCCATCAGTCTCTCTTACTTTTCATCTATGTAGGGATATACTGATGCAGCTATGTTTTTTATATGTATATCTATATGTAAACACATATGTTTTGTATATTCTGTTTTTTCTTCTTGTTGTTGGTCCTTCGAGTTCGAAGATGACCATGACATCACTAGCTGGTTTGGTTTATGTGAGTACGTGAGTGGCTGATCAGGCCAATTTGTGCTCAGAACTGTCTGCGGGACACTTGACAGGAGATGCCGCTTGGGTTTGCTTGATCAATATAGAACTGAGATTCACGCTGTTCGCGCGTCTGTACTGCCTCTGCAATTCTCCTCCATAATACTCTGTAGCTCCAGTATGGATGAGACTCCGACAGGTGGAGCAATCCTGTGCGAGATATCCCCAAGACACACGGTCAATGTTGAAGTGTTTCAAGGATGACTTCAGGGAATCTTTGAAGCCTTTCTTATGACCAACCAGAGATAACTTTCCCTCCAGCTCGCCGTAGAAGATCTTCTTTTGTAGTCGCTCATCTGACGTCCTGGTGACGTGGCTTGCATATCTCAAATGTGATTTCATCAGCAGAATGTGGATGCTAGGAATGCCTGTCCGTGTGAGAACCTCAGTGTCTGGGATTCTGACCTGCCATCTTATCCTCATCAGTTTCCTCAGACAGCCCATGTGAAAATGGTTCAGCTTCTTGGCATGGCGTCTGTATACCGTCTAGGTTTCGCAAGCATAGAGCAGGGTCGGCAACACAATGGCTCTGTAGACCTTAAGTTTTATTTGTAGACGGATACCTCTGCGCTCCCACATATTTGCACGTAGTCTTCCAAAGTCCACACTTGCTTTAGTAATTCTGGCGTTGGTTTCATCATCGATGTGGACTGCACGTGACAGTGTGCTGCCAAGATAGGTGAACGTGTCCACTGCCACGAGGATTTGGCCATTTACTGTGATGATAGGCTCAACGCAAGGCTATCCTGGTGCAAGTTGGTGCATCGCCACTGTCTTCTTGATACTTATTGTGAGACCGAAATTGTCAGACTCAGATTTGACATTCAGGGAACAGTCATCGCAAATAGGAGATCACTAACAGTCATGTCCTGTAACTTCGTCTTCGCCTGTAGTCTCCTCAGATTCAAGAGCTTTCCGTCAGTCTGGTATCTGATGTTGATCCCAGTGTCAGAGTCACCGAAGCATGGCAGAGAACATCGCACTGAAGAGGGTTGTATATAATATCTCTGTTAGAACGTTCGAGTTTAATTTTCTAGACAAAATTCGTAATTTCTAGTACTATATATTCCAAAGGCTTTGTGATAACTTTCTTGGTTGTATGTTGTTTGAAAATTTTATCACCATTACATATGAGTTCCAAGAACTTTTTGTTGACAGTAATCGTATAATTTATACATTGTTTACAAAATGTATGTCCAACGTCATTGACATATACATCGACATGGACAATTACATCAACCTTATAAAAATGTCCCCTATGAAACGTTGTTAACAATCTTTAATATATATTTCTTGCTTTGAAAATGTCAGAAGGAGCTAATTTGAATTGTATCTATGCTAGTTTAAAGCTAAAGAAAGAGCTTTTTTTCATTTCTATTAACTTCTTTGATGCCAGGAGGAAAAATGTATAGTCCGTATAGGTATGGCACAAAACACTCATTTAAAAACAAGAACTGGCTAGCATATTTTTTAACGTGTGCAAGCGTTTCCCACCTACCATTGAACAGCTAAGAAAAGTGTTTTCTCCCTATAATGGAATATCGGGCATATAATTGTGTTGGCAACTCCACATAACGACTTGTAAAAATCAATTACTTCAGCCTAGGATGGGTTGGAGGATGAATGTTTACCGAATTACAAGAGAATTAAATTAAATTCCCTTTACAAGAAGTAAACATATATAACTTCACTTAGTGTGACTAACTTCAAAATTGAATTGTCCAGATTTATATTCTTTCATTTGAAATTATGACGTAATATGTTTGACCGAAACATAGTTGTCTGACTCGGAAGCAGTTCAATAACCATTTGTATTTTGACGTGTTTTTGAACCACACTAATAATCACCTTTTTATCACATGACAGTCAAAAGATAATGCCACAGACGGTTGACTTACGCGAACAACACAACCAGTTTGAATAAGCGAAATCGCATCTGACTGCTTCCTCGATATATATAGCAGAGCTGATTATCCATCGCTGTAGCGCGGTAATTCCAAATAGAGAGAGGAGATAGGGTTATGTTATTCCATGTGGATTTACAAATTGTCAAACGTCGGATTTGATGCAAAAATACGTTGTACAGTTCGCCAAAAGAGGACTCAACGAAAACCAATGAACTGTGCCAACAATTAGAGTTTTTAGCAGCGTTATTCATCCCTTCCTGTCGTAAATGTGCGATTCAGAAATGTATGTGTTCTTGATCGTACTACTTGGTAACCCATTTATTTCAACAAAACACCATTATTTAGCTAGTTTTATTCTGTTTGATGCTGTGCGTTTCGCTCTATTTACTCTAACTCTATTTCAGGCTCCGGTTATTTTCTCCACTAGTGACTTTGTTAAAAATTTCTGCAATATTATTTGTATGATATAATTTAAGTTACTACTGTATAGTGTACAACAACATAGTTGAATGTTTGTACTGTATAGTGTATGAGACTGAATGTTTGTACTGCATAGTGTATGAAACTGAATGTTTGTTCTGTATAGTATATTAGACTAAATGTTTACACTGTATAGTGTATGAGACTGAATGTTTGCACTGTATAGTGCATGAGACTGCATGTTTGCACTGTATAATGTATGATACTGAATGTTTATACTGTATAGTGTATCCGACTGTATGTTTGTAATGTATATTAGTGTATGAGACCAAATGTTTGTACCGTATAGTGTACGAGACTGAATGTTTGTACTGGATAGTGTACAACATAATAGTGTATGAGACTGAATATTTGTGTGTTAAGACAATTTATACTGATTTCGTGTATTTTTGTCATTTACTGTTTGCTTCAATTCTACATTTTTGTGATGAAAATAATTAGGTATATGTGGTAGGCAACAAAAAAAACTTAAACTTGTCTCTATGACAAGACGTGAGACATTATTCCAGATTTATCGCGTGATAGTATATATTATTGATTTGTGAGCGTCAGAGAGGCACAAAAATACTTTCGTTTAGCTGGGCTAAGAAAGCTTTAAAGTTTTTGTCTAAAAGGCACATCTGAACTGTAACATCGACTTGGGAATTTCCAAATATGATTTATGTGCACACTTTTCTTAGCTCTGCAAAATTAACACGGGGTTATTCATTAACATATTTACAAAAGCCCCAAATTATGCCTCCAACAACACAACAACAAGAACAACAACAACATCAACAACAATAACAAACAACAGCAACAACAAAAACGGTCGAAACATTTTGATTTCTTAAACAAAACTTGGGTGGGGATGGGTTGCAACATTCGTACTACTTCAAATTTTGAATCAATCGAGTGATATAAAAATAATTGTATGCCAGTTCTACATCTTATGAATAATCAACATAAGGTTTCTTTAACAAGTATCATCTGAAATGCCACTAAAATCTGTGTAAGAATGCCCACCAAAACCTGTTTAAGAATGCCTACTAAAAGCTGTGTAAGAATGCCTACTAAAACCTGTGTAAGAAGTGAATTTGCTTCCATTCGTTTTAATTGAATAATTAATGTTTAAAGTCTATATGTTTTATGAAGAAAAACTATTCTTCCCCCACAAACCGATTTCCTAAATTTCCTAATCATTTTATCACCTTTTGTTTTAATTTTGTTTGTTTTAGTCGCCGTTTGGAGCTAAAATTGATTTTTTAAATATGTTTTATAAACCTCTTTATCACTTTCCTACATTATACAGTAAGAATTCCGTTAAATACGTAATTACATAATCCGTTATCATTATCGTCCTATTTACACCAATTACTAACAAATCTTGTTATAAAAGATTGTATGGAAGGCATTCATCTACCTGATTGTAGCAATATTACATCGTAATTGTGATGTTAATCTTTAGTTTCTCAAAGAAGGAGTAAGAACACACGTTTTTAAATAATTTTATAGAAGTCCAAATAGCAGTTAAAAGAGAAGAGTGGAAATATGTGGAACGGATCTAAGTTTCTGGCAACATGGCCGCACCGGAAGTGAGCAAGTCGTCCATCAACCTTTGACCCTGGGCCATGAGTGCAGTGGAATCGTTACAAAAGTTGGAAATGGAGTGACACATTTAAAAGAAGGTATGGATGTCTTGTTCTATGATATTTTGATTGTGAAAGTACATACTATTCTAAAGATTAGAATTCTTTCATTCATAATAATTCATAGATAAGAACATTGCAACCATGTATGAATGTTCAGAGCACGATACATTCTAAATATTGTAATAAATCAAGCAATTCAAATTAGAAGGATTGTTCTAAGTACCTAACTAACAGCAACACAATCTATTGGCCCCTGCTAAAGAATCAGGGAGGTGCTTTTGGTTATGGGGAATTTTAAAAAAAATGCGAGCATATGGTTATAGAGGTGAATCTTGCGATCTGTGTCTTTTAGTGGTAGCTGATTTTATCTTTATTTTAACATCAACATCTTTGTTGTTGAAGAATACTGTTTTTTGGAGTAGGACGGGCGTTTGTATTCTTTCGCACTCTATGGCTTATTGGGGGTATCCGCCACACCAAACCAATTGTTATATTAAATCTTTCTTTGTGTGTTTAGATTTTGTACTAGTTTTCTGGCAAGATCGTAGTCGATTATCTTAGCTGATATCGGGGACGTAAAGTTCGTCTATCAGAAAAATGGCAAGAAGGCTTTTGAACATAGGTAAATAAGGCTAGCTGAGTTGGTCTATCCGGTTATTTATTTCTTGTTCCTTCCGCTCTAGTTTAGATTGTTATTGGTACTAAATGCTGTGTCTACGATGTATGTCACAAATTTCTGTATCCTGTCGTCGCCTTGAATGTCGAATCGTGACGGGATTTATGTCTTGTCGTTCTGCGTCAGTTTCTCTGCTACATAAATTGCCACCTAATAGCGCCCTTATTTTAATCGTTAGTAGTAGTAGTAGTAGTAGTAGTAGTAGTAGTAGTAGTAGTAGTAATAGTAGTAGTGCCCATTCCTCAAATAATATTGCTGGCTGTTGCATTTCCTCCTGAAATCAGACCACTTGCTAATGTTATAGCTTTTGAGAACCTATTGTCATATAAATAATCTGGCTGCCTCGATAAAACCTGTTTGTGGAGTCAGAAGTAGATGATGATGATAGTGATGATGATGATTATTATTATTATTATTATTATTATTATTATTATAAATTTAATCTGTCTCATACTCCAAGGGTTTTTGCATCCGTTGTACTAAGAATTATATGTACCATGTCTATTGCTATTAACAAATGTTTCATAGTTTTCTAACCGTGCACCCGGTTATGTTTTACGCTCCTTCCGCTCTAAAAGTGAGTTGTACTGGTGAAAGTCTACATGTAATACGATAATCCAATATCTTCAAAAATGGATAAATCAATGTTTTTGCCAACAGGACTCTCAAAATGGTATGGAAATAAGAATTTGCTCCTGTTCAAATTGACTTTCACCGAACTCAGTACTAAACGTATATTCTGTATCATCATACAGGTGGAAACATTTGCATGTCTTCCTCTATCAAGATTTGCACGACTCTGAGGTACACGTCTGTACGTGCATAAACAGTGCAAATAAGGCATTTGTTACATGTGCAGAAAAGCTGCCCTTCACTTTTCTGCATGGTTCCATGTTTTGCTGGCATACATACTCATGTGTTTCATATATTTATGTCATTAGGCCTGATATTCTGGAAACTTGTTAAGCCAGAAACTCTAGCTCAAACTCAAACTTCCAAACATGGTATTGTAGTTTCAGTATACCTACGTGGTTCTATTTTTTCATGTTAGCAGAGGTAACAAAGTGAAGATTCTTAAAGTTTTAGGACTATTGCTTTATTCTTGTACAGAAGGTAAATGTTTGGGTGTTTTAAACGAGACCATGAGTTTCGTGCTCAAAATGTTTCGAGAATACGGGACAAGATCTGTGTAGACCGATACTGGTATGTAGGCAATACCCATGAAGGTCCTCATTGTGTTAATTTATACAATGTTTTTCCAACTATGCTCTTCCCTGTGGTTGATCTGAATGTCAAAGGTCCCCTTAATTATGCTTTGTTATTCTCCTCCAATGTCTCCACCATAACCACACACTTGCGAACTTCATCTCTTTTTATTTTTTTGTTGTTGAATTAATAATAATAATATTAATAATAATAATAATAATAATAATAATTATTATTATTATTATTATTATTATTATTATTATTGTTATTAAGGGGACCGTGTTGCTATAGAGCTTCAGTATGATGTATGCCAGTCCTGCACAGCGTGTGCGAGTGGTCGATATAATCTTTGTCCCACAGTGGTCTTTATTGGAGTGCCTCACAATAATGGCGCTATGGCTAGATGCATTGTCCACAAGGTATCACGGTACCAATTGCGCAAGCCCAGGGGGGTGGAGCTTAAGGTGTAGCAACATTGTATTCAGAAATAAACAACAAAACTAGCTGTGATTGGTGTATTATGTAAGAGTTGTAGTTTCTGTCTAGCTCAAAAAAAAGTTGAATCTCTTAGCAACATGTGAGATGATGTTAATTCATATGTAGATCATGTTTTGCATTTTTTATGATTTTTTAAAAATGTGATGCACATCACTGAAAATGTGTCTGTTGTGACTGGACAACTCTTATCCCTGTCTAGTTCCAGCAGAGTTATCTCTCTTAAATGCAATGGAGTACCTGGTTCTATCACTGTCAAATTGACAATCTAACATTGCTCTCTATGACAGTGTGTGACATGCATGCTAAAATAGGAGAGAAGGTATATTTATTTCACCAAACGTTAACATTAAGGTCTATGGAAAAACAATTGGTACCGTGATACTTAAAGGGAATACCAGCATCGCAGTGAATCCATAGTAATATGTACATGTACCTGCCATTTATAAACTATCATAGTGTCATTTGGCAAAAACAATGGATATTGAGAAGTTTGGGTCAAATATTGACAGACTTTTAGCTAGAAAATGAATAAAATCTTCAGAAAATAACACATGTTGGCATCGGAGAAGGCATTTGATAAAGATGGCTATGGCAGATAGAGATTTGTATGGCCTGATGGCTTTATATCAGTGGAGTCAGCTCAGAGATTGTCATACATGCAACAAAATAAGTTATGTAAACACAATAAGGATGATTTTTGGACAAATATTAACATTTTTACCTGCATATCATGATAAATCATGTATAAACAGTAAATATCTACTTCTTGAAAAGCATGCCATAAAACAGGATAGAGAACACTATAGGGTTCAAAGAAAGTGCTTCAGTTGTTGTAGATCACTTTGTATCATATAGGATATGCTGGTATGAGTAATTTTAGGTAACTTATTATAGATATGGTCTTCCTTTCCACTTTCTTTTTATTGTCATGCAATAATTGTCCCTTTTTGTACACTTTCTTGTCTTGAAATTCTTCATGCAATATATAAAGATAAGTTATGTTGCATTTCCTTTTGTAGAAGTAGCATGAATATCATCAGAGAAGAGCCATTTCTTTAAGTTAGCATTTCCCATTGACACTTGCATGTGCCCATTTATAATCCTTTATTGACTTTCAATTAATCATATTTATTTCTGTCCAACTGTTTCTTTTGGAATTTCCTCATATATGGCCAAATTGTTCTGAGTGGTAACCACATTAGTCACATATTGCCCATTCCTTCCATTCAAGTCCACACTGTTCTTCAAACTTTGGGTCGCATCACAAGAATCCAGAATAGCATGGGATCATATTGGCATGTTTACGCAAGGTTGCAATCCATATACCGGCATTCTAGAGAACATAAACTATTCGATATGAGGCAGCCTCCTCATCTCTGAGAACAAAATTAAATCACTTTCAAGGTCTCCACTACATACATAAGCCTCAATTTTAGGTTCTACACTTTATCAATAATTTATTTTTGGATAATATAATTGCATGCATGTTAATACAGGTTTTCATGAACTAATTTATATTACATGGATAATATATTGGCGGAAATAAAAATACCACAACTTATGTATTTCATTCAGTTATCTCCCTTACACCATACATGACATTTGAAGAAATGAAAACTCCCATTTTCAGTACTTGTTTATGAAAATAAAGGAAAGATTTAGTGTGAAATATTATATTAGCCCTCAATCTTTATGCAAGTGTAAGTACAACTGATTTAATAATTTCTAACAGCAAAATTTAAAAGGTTGAAAAACAGAGACAGATTTTTATTTTTTTTTATTATTTTTATTTTTTTGCTTGTGCCTAATTTAAGCCAATTTTTTTTAATTGTATGTGTAGGACCAATATAAATTATATGCATCTATATGATTAAAATTATTTACCCTTTTATTTCAGATGAGAATGCACACTGCTTCACATGAAGTTTTTGTGCTTATGAGGGATGTAATAGTACTGATGCCTCGGGACTGTCCTTGGACCAATGTGGCATTGCCTTCATATATTTCGCTAAGGTAAGGCAATCAAACTTTTCCTTCTCATTTTTTTCTATGTTGTGGTTGTCTCTTTTGATTCAGCTACATGTCCCTTTTATATGTACACTTTCCTCCTGTTTAAAACTCCATTTGACTTGCTGTACTTATTGTTTTTCCTTGGCATTTTTCTGTATTTTATTCCCCAGATTTCACCCCAAATCAAAAATAAGTGCTTAGAAGCTGGGATCTGCTACATTTGGTGACAGATTGGCTTATTGCATGAATTTTATTCACTACAAAAAGGAGGAGAACTTTCTATTTGTGTTACAGAGATGATGGGTAGGCTGACCTTTGTGCAAGGACTAGGGGTTAGTGACCTCATGTATCTGCAGTTGGTGTAAAGTGTTGAAAGCTTATACTTTATAATAAGATTGAGTCATGTCCACCTGTCTCTGATGTCAAGTTCTTTGTCTACTAAACAAATATAAAGTCCTTTATTTTAGATGAATTCTCCATTTTGAAGTAGGAGTTTACATACTAATTAGTACATTGACCTTTGAATTAGTTGTTACATAATATGACATAATGTGATTTATCCCATATCACCCATGTAAAGTTCAATAAGTGCTGATATGAATAAAACTCAACTCATAGTTAAAACAATTCATTTTACTCCCAAAAAATAGTTTGGTAGTAGAGCACAAGTAGGAAAACAGCAGTTGAAACAGCTCCATGACATTTCCAAAGACATCAATATAAAACATAGCCTGGTACCTCATACAATTGTTTTTGAAAAGCGAGACTAAGTACACTTGTTACTTGTACAGTCCCGAGCTATATCACAGATTATTGAAAAAATTAAGGTTGGCTTTAGGTATCACGGTACCAATTGCGCAAGCCCAGGGGGGTGGAGCTTAAGGTGTAGCAACATTGTATTCAGAAATAAACAACAAAACTAGCTGTGATTGGTGTATTATGTAAGAGTTGTAGTTTCTGTCTGGCTTTAAAAAAAAGTTGAATCTCTTAGCAACATGTGAGATTATGTTAATTCATATGTAGATCATGTTTTGCATTTTTTATGATTTTTTAAAAATGTGATGCACATCACTGAAAATGTGTCTGTTGTGACTGGACAACTCTTATCCCTGTCTAGTTCCAGCAGAGTTATCTCTCTTAAATGCAATGGAGTACCTGGTTCTATCACTGTCAAATTGACAATCTAACATTGCTCTCTATGACAGTGTGTGACATGCATGCTAAAATAGGAGAGAAGGTATATTTATTTCACCCAATGTTAACATTAAGGTCTATGGAAAAACAATTGGTATCGTGATAACACAAGGCCGAGCGCGTCTACAGATATGTACGGACAAAATGGTTGATTAAAGTTTGTTTATGATTATTTTGTTTGATGATGATTAATTCATTTAAATTCTTTCGGTGAAATTATTTTCTCACGGCAAAGCAAGTTGTTCATATATGTGTAACTAATCGTTGTAGTGTTTACATACTACTAATTAATTTTGTTCTGTGGTAAGAAGCCAGTTAGGTTTTATCTACTGATAGTAAACTTGAACTCCAAAAATTATAATATTCGTATCCGACACAGGCGGATCCAGATATATCGTTTAGTATTGTTTTATGGGGCATAAACAAGTAGGTCTCTGGTCTGTGAAACGGAACCCCCAGTGGGGGTCCAGGGGGCGAAGCCCCTAGAAACTAATGCATTTTAAGCGTTTCCAGGGCATAATTTCAACCATCAACCTGTAAAGAAAACTTACTCCAGGAAACGTTCCGGCTGTTTAGCGCTCATTTTGTCTTTGTGTGTGTGAAGGGGGTGGGGGGGGGGTTGAGGGAGTCAGCTTTGCAACTCCACCCCTGTATCCAAAGAATATAAAGCGGAAAAAAGGGTTCGTTTTTAAAAAATATCACGCCAGTTTTGCTAGCTAAAGGTTATTTTCCTGAAATTGTTTCCTTTTGCCACTCTCCTTGAGCATCCCTTCCGCTGCGGTAATGTATACAAAAGTCGGGTTTGTTGCATATGCAAATTATATACAATAAGTTATCTTCGCCATTGAGAACATGCAATTTTGTCCACTTTAACATGTCCTTAAAACCCCCAGATCTGATCTTATATTCTTAGAATTCCAGATAAACTTAGTTTTGAGGAAGGTGCTCTTCTAGAGCCTCTTTCAGTCGGTATCCATGCATGTCGCAGAGTCCGACTTGAACCTGGGAACAGTCTTCTAATTTGTGGCGCAGGTGAGTTAAGATTGTTTCTCTTCTTTGGTCACATAACACCGAATATTGGTTTAGGCTATGATCCATTCGGTGCAATGGGAGAGAAGATACTTAAGAGGGATTGATACTCAGGAAATCCCCTGGTCTTGTTTTAGTGTAAACTATCAGAGATGATAATCTTGATGATTCATTACGTCCCTTTGGTGTTTAGTACCTTAGAAAAGTCCAACATAAGAAGTCTTTGTAGAAGAAAGCTGATATAGTGTATTGCATCGAAGATAAACAATCTGGCCGTGTTGAATAATGTGTTAGTAGATCATCATTCATAGCACATGAAGCCAGAGATAGATTTTCTATTATTATTGACGAGGAAGCATCATCAGTAAAATTCCCTATACTTGACTGAATATCAGTGACAGTGTCATTAATGTCAATTAACAATAAAAGTGGTCCAAGTATAGAGCATTGAGGTACACCGTCCCTGACACTGAACTGTACTAAAGTACAAACATCTATAACTATTCGTTGTGTCTTATCCGTGAGATAATTTAGATACTAGTCTAGTAATTTATCACCGATTTCGAGATTTTTTAATTTTGTAAATTAAACCCTTGTGCCAGACCTTGTCGAAGGCCCTACTAATAGCCTAAAATACCAGCCTGATTTATTTGCCTTCGTCAATAGCCTTCAATAAAGTATTTTATATGGCGTTTTCTGCTCTGTCTGGAGTATATTTGTAAATTTATGTATTAACTCCTGTAGGCCTTTATTTCAGTCAGTGGAATTCGGAGTGGCTGCGTATTTAGATGAGAATTAATTATAGGATCGCTATGCGAGTGTGTCTGCTATGCACGAATGTCTATATCCACGATCAGATTACATCCCTTTTTGGGGATGTGCGCTTGGTTGAGAAGATATTGGGGATGGTGTATGCAGGAAAATCGATGCGTGCGTTAACCCCAGGACCCGGGTTCGATTCTCAATAGTGGACGAATTAAAAATTATAATAACTGCTTATGATTATATTATTTCATATATATTTTACTTCATATTATCACTCATCCTCCTGTAGATCCAGGGATAGCACTTTCCTCTGTCTTTTGTCAATCAAAACGTTTTGGGAAGTGCGATGAGATATATCGCATCCGTTTTGTACCGAGTCTTTTGATGCTAAAAGACAACAGATGTTTCATCCCAATAATTACATTCCTAATACTTTAAATCCACATTTTGCACATCTTCGAATTTGATGTTTATTTTTAAAACATTGACAGAAAACTACAAGGGCTTTTGTCAAATTTATTTTGTCTTATTATTTTTGTGCTCTTTCATATTAATAATCGTACCTTCAAATTTTTCTTGTGCTTTGTTTTTATAAACGAAAACTATAAAGATTCTTTACAAATTTGTTCTTTTTAAAGGGCAAGTTTTTTTTTGTCGCTGTTTAAACTGGTAGAAAAAATGGCTATTCTATCATTATGATTATTTGCAATCTCACCCCCCCCCCGCCCCGAATTTTGACGTGTGTTGCAGCTTCGCCCTCTTTCATGGGTATTGTTTTAATTTTTTTAAAATTTTCTTCTTATATAAATTGTAATATTTTAATGTCATGTTCAAAAATAATTTGTTCATGCTCCATATAAAAATGCTTTACCAAATCACGCACAATTTTGAATTTTTCTTTTTTAATTAGTGGCCGAAATTTCATTGGAATTGGATAAATATAATATATTTTTTCCTACAGTTACATATGTCACAAAAATTTGCAACCAACAGCTGATAATTTAAAAACTTTTTGTTTTGTTGGTTAAGGTCCAATTTTACTGTGCACAATGCTCGCAGCCAAAGAAGCTGGTGTTGAGAACGTTATAGTTACAGGTACTTCACTGTATAATATGTGTGGTAGTATATCCAAAGAGGAGAGTAAGGAAAATGATTTGAAGCTACACTAGGGAATTTGTCAAACCAAGACTTTTTTGCCCGTGTACATAAAACGCATACGTGTGCAAATTTGAATTTTAGCCTCCAATGTAAAGGTAGAGAAGCGATGAAAGTCATTTGTAGGTATTGTGTGTGTAGTTATCTCCCTTGGTTTCAGTTACGAATTGAAATACACCAAGACATTATAACGCAACATGTCTTCAGATTCCGATATGTTTTCTCTCTTTTGGTAGATTATTAAAATTACTTCCTTGTAATGCAAGAAACACTTTTAAGTCACCAATAAAATAAAACTTGGGTATAATATAATTACGCATTGACCTTGGAAAGTTTTATTAAAATCATAATTATATTTGGAGTCTTTCTTCCAATTGAGTTTTTCGTGCTGTAGTGCACCATTATCCAATTTCCTTTCGGGAAAGAGCCAGATTCGAAGCCTTACAAGACCTAATCTTTTCCGTTAAAATTGCTAAAATTTAAAGAAACTTATAAAAAAAATAAAGCTAAGACGATATTTAAATTATTGAAACAAATACGTGTCATGAAATCATAAAAATGTTTTAAACTTTAAGATAGGATTTAGATTTTTTTTAACATTGAATATTAACCTCAGCCGAAAGATGGATCAGTAGCCTAATGCTAAACTATCCTTGACTTACAGGGCACATACTAACGCTTTAAAGATTTGGTCTGGTAAAGCTAATCTAAGAATTCATATTTATTACAGATTAGCAGTAAAACATAAAGTAATCAGTCCAAAGAGCATAGATACATTATATGAGCAATATAATTAAGTTTTACCAACACAAACATTACCCCCTAATTTTTTAAAATATTCTTCTTCTTCTTCTTCTTCTTCTTCTTATTATTATTATTATTGTTGTTGTTATTATTATTATTATTAGTAGTAGTAGTAGTAGAAGTATTATTATTATTATTATTATTATTATTATTATTATTATTATTGTTGTTGCTATTATTATTATTATTAGTAGTAGTAGTAGTAGTAGTAGTAGTAGTAGTAGTAGTATCATCATTATTATTATTATTATTATTATTATTATTATTATTATTATTCAAGATATAAATGAAAAACGCTTGGCTATGGCTAAAGAGATGGGAGCAAATCATACGTTTCGAATTCTTCCGGAAGACGACGTCACCACTGTTGCTATTAAAGTAATCAGTAAATTGGGTTCTACTCCAGATCGGACTATTGAATGCAGTGGGGCTCAGTTTTCCGTAGATCTCGGAATTGCCGTAAGCTTACTATAACTATGGAGCCACTGTTTGGATAATGTAGGCTAGAAAACCATTGAAATGTAAACAAAGTATTAGATGCAATCTCTAAACTCATTACCTCTATATTAAATTTATTCGTATTAGAATAGTTTTATAGCAATCGATTGACTAGACCTGTAGACAAGTATGACTTAGATTTATATTTTATCACTAGATGAGTAATCAAAGGGAGTACTGACATAAATATTTAGACTATTAGTATCTGGTACGTTCTGTCTGGTTTCAGTCTGTATTTAGTCTGGTTTCAGTCTGGTTTCAGTTCTTTTTTTAGAATACTAGTATATGATACGTTCTGTCTGGTTTCAGTCTGTATTTAGTCTGGTTTCAGTCTGGTTTCAGTTCTTTTTTTAGAATACTAGTATATGATACGTTCTGTCTCGTTTCAGTCTGTATTTAGTCTGGTTTCAGTCTGGTTTCAGTCTGGTTTCAGTCTGGTTTCAGTTCTTTTTTTAGAATACTAGTATCTGATATGTTCCGTCTGGAACGTTTCGACACCGAATACGAGAAATTGTCGCTTCGCTTCATAAGCTGATTTTCTAATAAAAAACAATCTTGTACGACTTTTACTTCTTGCAATATATTATCTTTTATTTTAAGGATCCAGTGTTTAATGAAGATGGATGAAAAGTCGTTATATACCAAAACAAAAAGGAAACGTATACACTGATATAAAATTGACAGAATGGGTTACACTCATTCAGTATATCTGACAGAGGCCCACTATCTTTGTTCATTGATATGGCAATGAGCTATGAACTTTGTCATATTTGTTGCCGTTGTTGCTAAATGTGCTTTACTGTGAGATAATCGCGAAATATATATATATATCATATAATTTGTACAAGCAAGACAATCATAAACAATAATTATCTGCGTTTTTTTGTGTGTTTCTCTCCGTAAAATGTTTTATTCCACATTGTAATGACAATTACAACTTCTCCATAACGCATTTACTCTTGCAGGCAACAAGAGCAGGTGGAGTTTTCGTCATTGTTGGACATGGACCGGAGAGAATATCGTTTCCCGTTATGACTTTACTCACCAAGGAGCTGGAAATACTGGGATCTTTTAGATATGCCAACACGTGCGTATTAGACCTAGTGTCCAAATCTATTCATGC
This sequence comes from Margaritifera margaritifera, assembly GCA_029931535.1. Taxonomy (NCBI): domain Eukaryota; kingdom Metazoa; phylum Mollusca; class Bivalvia; order Unionida; family Margaritiferidae; genus Margaritifera; species Margaritifera margaritifera. The sequence continues at coordinate 120,139 of JAQPZY010001316.1, read as the reverse complement.
TCAACTGTTTCCTATGTATCCCCCCCCTCTTCACTGCTATATGACCGTGTCAACTCTATTTGCAGTTATAGAAATGGCAGCTTTCTTCAATTTTCTGCGCCCCTTATCAACTGTTTCTTAAAAATATCTACGTTTGCGTATCGTTTGGAAGTTTAAAATTGGATCGCTGTTGCAATTATTTCTGATGATTGTGTCGTTTAAAATGTGCAAAGATTTATTTGGAATGAGAAAAAAAGAAAGAATTATTTTGTTAAGAAAAACATTTTCCCTGCATGCAGAGCCGGATTAAGACCTTTAGAGGCCCTAAACAATGAAAGATTATGGTGCCCCCCATATGTAATTACCCCCCCCCCCCCAGATTACCCCCCGGTAATTACTCTTTTTTTTTTTTTTTTTTTTTTGTTTTGTTTTGGTGCCCCTGCTTCGCTGGTGCCCTAAGCACGTGTTTAGTCTGCCTATTGGGTATTCCAGCACTGCCTGCATGTAAGCATGGGGTACTACTATTACATGTATTATCATTTGGAAATAATGTATTAATTATTGGTTAAGACTGTCGATGACAGGATGGGTTAAAGGTCAGTGGTGACTCATGCTTCTAACAGGCATAAGTTTATACAAACGTCTGGAATTTAATCATGTACTCATTTTTTATTTATTTATTTATTTATTTTAAATGAGTTTCTTTTTTGGGTGGGGGAGAGGCAGAAAGGAGAGGAGAACAAAAAGCACAAGTAAGCTCGAGTTTCAAATTAAAACTGATTGGTCCATCAATGCATGAACATACCGTATATTTTGAGGACCACACAGTACCCAGAGAGTTGAATTTCATTTCAAATTTAGTCACCAATAAACTTCGTAATTTCGAAGCTGTCTTTATATTTTTTGACCACTTACAGAAGATTCACAACCCCAGACATTTTTTGCTGCTGAAATCAAATGGTTGTATTACCATGTTCGGTGTAGACTTATGCATTCGGTCATAAGATGCTTTTTTATCCGGATATCAGCGTCAATAAGGTCAAGCAGTATATTCTAGGATTAGTGATGCATCAATATAGTCAGTGTTGTACACTCATTTCATATCCCTATAAGATTGGTAGATAATGTTGTCATTGTCATTCCCTTCAATACGCTAATTTTGCTTAGTTGATGAAATGAAGAAATACGGTAGTACTCCTTTTCTTGTGCCACTTCCATGTATATCACGTTGTTTACTGTCCTATTTCTTGCTGCATGTGAATATGGATCACGTTTCTTGATGCACGTGCATGTGAATCACGTTTTTTACTGTCCTTTTTCATCCTTTTTACTCATATTTATATTTAGGTGAAATCAATCTGAAGCCGCTTGGAATTTAGCTGTATTTAACACCTACGCCGTCATGTTCTTTTGGACACTGATTGTTCTTCAGTTAAAAAAATTCATTTCTAAAGCAGACAACTATTATATATTGCATACTTATTGAAAGGGAATTCTGAAACACTGAATACGCTTTCTCACCTAATACAAACTCTTCAAAGTATCATTACACAAAGACTATTGATCCATAAGGACCATCTAAAGCTTCGAGTAAAAACCACAGTATCAATCGAAGCAATGAACAAACGTCTGCAAATGTATAACAATTTGAAATAAAAATGAAATTTTGATTGACTTTTCTTTTACTTGGCATATTTCTTCTAGATGGCGAGCGGCCATAGAAATGGTTGTATCCGGAAAACTGAATCTGAGGCCCCTTGTGTCACATATTTTCCCCCTGAAGGACATATCGAAAGCTCTCACGACGGCGAGATCAGGAGAGGGGGTCAAGGTTATGGTGCACTGTTCCATATGAGACTAATATCGTAAAACAGAGTGACATGGAAGTGTTACTGTCTTTTTCTACGTGGAGATATTTTACTTTGCATTTTGTTCATGTTCTCGATTATTTCCGAAGTAATCTATAGCAATTTCATTTTCTTTAATTACAATCATATATTTATTTCAGTGTTCTGTTAGCAGTTACAGTACCATAGATTCTGTTGAAAATCTCTGAACAATGTATCACAAAAAGAAACCACAATAAAGGAAAGTTTTATTGTTAAAATGACCAATAATGAAACCATTCACAGTCTATGGTTCTTAATAAAACCACTCAGTTCAATAGTTTCAGATATTATGAATATTGTCACATTATAGCCATTGTCACTTAAAGCCCTTTAATTCCTCACAAAACTTCATCTGCAAGTATTTTTATTACAAAATCAAACTACTTTTTGGGAAATGACTCCACAAGCTATTCTTTCCAAGAAAATCAATTACATTTCATTATTTTTTAGCAAAACTGAACATATAACGTTAATTCTACTACTACTACTACTAATAATAATAATAATACTCCTACTCCTCCTCCTACTGCTACTAATAATAATAATATTACTGCTACTACTACTACTCCTACTACTACTACTAATAATAATAATAATAATAATATTACTACTACTACTACTACTCCTACTACTACTACTACTACTACTAATAATAATAATATTACTACTACTACTCCTACTACTACTACTAATAATAATAATAATAATAATATTACTATTACTACTACCTACTACTACTACTACTCTTCCTCCTCCTACTACTACTACTGCTAATAATAATATTATTACTACTACTATTACTACTACTGCTACTACTACTACTAATAATAATAATAATACTCCTACTCCTCCTCCTACTACTACTACTACTACTAATAATATTACTACTACTACTACTACTACTAATAATAATAATAATGAGAAGACGAAGAAGTTTCTTCTCAATACTAAACTCAGTTAAATATCAGATAGCAACAATAAATTTATCTAGCTGAGATTATAAAACTTGTGTACATCTATGAGAGAGAGAGAGAGAGAGAGAGAGAGAGAGAGAGAGAGAGAGAGAGAGAGAGAGAGAGAGAGAGAGAGAAGGGGAAGCGTGTCTGTATTCAGGCTGATATCTTTTGTGTGAGAAACTGCATGGCTTTGGCTATGCCAGTGCAATAATCTTTATGGTAGCGGAGTCTGAGTAAGAGAGTATGGATTTGTCTTATTTAATATTGGTACGTCCACGGAAGACTTGAACTAACAGGTGATTAATGATTGATTCTGCAATACGTTTCCAAAATCATTATTACGGCAACATAAAATATTAGGGTCCATTCACATAGTAAAAAACCCTTTATAAACCTTTCTGTAGTAAGCTAAACCGTGTGTACTACGCTAGTATCCTGTAACATAAACATTCCGAAGTTATTTGCTTCAGATTTTGAAATAGAGCATGTTCTGTTCCTAAGAGTAAGGTTTACGTCTTTGTGTCTGATTAAAAAGCAGACAGTGAATATCATAGAGAAGGTATATTTATCTCAGAATGTCAAGCAGTACAATGAACCATCGATAGAAAAGAAACTAAAAAGGAACACAGTTAAAATGTTTATATATCAAGTTTTATACTGTTTCTCCCTGTTAATGGCTACTTACAGTCTTGTATAACCATTTGTTGTCTTTGTCATGGATATCTTTTATAAAAATTGTCAAAATAATTTTCTAAAATGAATTGTCCCTATTTAGGTAACCTCTGAGATTTGAGGGTTACTATTCTTTTGCCACACCTTTTTACGGTTTACATTCAATCGTTATGTATATTGCTGTCGTAACCCCTTTAATGAATTTCTGGAAGAGTCATCGCGCCGAAACAAGGGGTCTGTCTTGCAACATCAAACAACTTGATGGACCATCTCTCTCTCTCTCTCTCTCTCTCTCTCTCTCTCTCTCTCTCTCTCTCTCTCTCTCTCTCTATATATATATATATATATATATATATATATATATATATATATTGTTATGTATGATGTTTATATAATATTATAAATATTTTAGGAAATTATAAATGTTTCTTCACTTTAATATTTGCTTAAATCTTTATGTTTGTTAGGAAAAACATGTATAACTAGTGTCCTTGAATTAGGTTGTTTTGATCAATATGTTTTCTCAATTTGAAGGTCAAGGTTGATTTTGTTTACAGTTAAAATTCCATTAAGATGACTCATATTCTAGAACATTCTGTCATGTGACCAATCTTTATATATATCATGTTTGGTAGACATTTTGTTCAGTTCGACATTACCATCAGTCTTGTAAAGAGCTATTACAGTTGTGAAAATTCATTCCAAATTCTAAGAGAGGAATTATTTTAATTATTCATTGGATTATTAACAGTGCTCACAAACTTTTGGATTTTGGATTTTAATTGACAATTTTGGAATTTATGTGAACTTATTCAGAGATTTTGGAATACTTCATTTTGACTTCAGCACATCAAGATTTCTAGTACATCAGGACCTTGGAGACCATTGGCACATAACATTCAAGGACACATTCTATATTTAGGACTTGTGATTAGAACAATCATTCTTATTGGATTATTAGGATACATAAACACATTACTGTAAGTGACTTTTTGATTTTTTTCATTTTAATTATCTAGTAATAAATTGCTTGTTGATTTTTACTTGATTTGTTGGTTTCACTTTCTTTCTGTTACATTTTTCTTAGACCATAGAGTCGTAACAGAAATTGGGGGCCGTTCCGGGATCTGAATTTCATTAAAGCATATTAGAGATATTAAATTTATCTTTGAAATTCATATTGATTTTGTCTCTGAATTTTTTTTGTCTTTGGCAAAGATTTTAAATAGAGAAATTTGTTTTGTGTAAAACCAACAAGCATTTACAATGGCATCTAATGTTCAGAATTTCATTTCAAAACCTACCCAGGAGGGGATAGAGTGCATGAGAAAGTCAATTGAAGAGTTCAAGAGGCGCATCCATAGTGATGTTAAAACCTATCTTGATGAGCAGAAAGTGGAAACTTTGGAAAATGCTGCTCGTATGGCTGATGATTATTCCTTGACTCACAAAATTTCATTTGGCAATAAGTCGTCCTCTCAGCAGTTTTCTGGTAAAAAACCATTTCAATCTCATTCGAGTACTTCCAAATTTCACAACAGCACAACTGTTAGGAATCAAACATCTGATAAGACTGATCAGAAATCCTTATCTCTTCCTACGTGCACTTATTGTAAAAAGAAAGGGCACGTTATTTCTGATTGCTTCAAGTTGAAAAATAAGCAACAGAGTAAAGACAGAGCTTTTCCAAATGCTCTTATTTCTACGAGGTCAAGGTCACGGTCTTGTATTGAAAGCAATACATTTGTTGGGTCAAACAAACCCCAGTCTGATTCTATTTTAGAGGCTTATGAACCATTCATGTCAGAAGGTTCTATATCACTTATTGGTGATTCTGCCAAACCTATCCCAATTAAAATATTAAGGGACACTGGAGCTTCTCAAAGTCTTTTATTATCAGGTATTTTGCCTTTGTCTGAGGAGTCTTCTTCAAGTGAAAGTGTTCTTGTTCAGGGAGTAGAGTGCGGCTTTGTAAATGTTCCTCTTCATTGTGTAAATTTGGCATCAGACTTAGTTTCTGGACCTGTGACTGTTGGGGCAGTGACTTCTTTACCCATAGAGGGTGTTCATTTATTACTAGGCAATGACCTAGCTGGAGATAAGGTTGTGGTTAATCCACTTGTAACTGACAAGCCTTGTTTGGATCAGAAAGTTGATCCTGTCGAAACTGAAATCCCTGATTTGTACCCTGCTTGTGCAGTTACTAGAGCTATGGCAAAAAGAACTCTTGAGATTGATGTTGATCAGGATATTATTCCTTTAGCTGACACATGTATTGGTCAGTCTTTTGATGAGGTCACCTTTTCCTCAGGTATTGATCAATCAAATGGTATTGATCACAGTGATCCTCTTTTGGCAACTCATTCTCTTTGTTCTACTCAGGGTGACAAACGACAATCTCTTGTCGTTGAACAGGAGCAAGATTCCGAGATATCTTGTTTGTTTCAGAGGGCTATTAGTGAAACTGAAGCCACACAAGTTCCAGTGTGTTACTTTGTGAAAAATGGGGTCCTTATGAGGAAATGGAGACCACCTGATGTACCCGCTGGTGACGAGTGGTCAGTGAGCTATCAAATTGTTGTTCCTAAGTCATATCGACAGGAAATTCTTAATTTAGCCCATGAAACCCCTTTAGCTGGTCATTTAGGAGTCCGTAAGACTTATCACAAGATCTTGAATCATTTTTATTGGCCGAAACTCAAAAGTAATGTTTCTAAATACTGCAGATCTTGTCACACTTGTCAAATGGTAGGAAAACCCAATCAGAAGATACCTAAGGCTCATCTGCAACCTATTCCTGCATTTGATGAACCATTTAGTAGAATAATTGTAGACTGTGTTGGTCCTTTACCTAAAACCAAGTCAGGCAACCAATACTTGTTGACCATCATGTGTGCATCTACAAGATTTCCAGAGGCAATTCCTCTGAGAAATATAAAAACTAAAACTATTGTGAAAGCTTTGGTGAAGTTTTTTACACTTGTTGGCCTTCCCAAATCTGTCCAGTCGGATCAAGGGTCAAATTTTATGTCTGGAATTTTCCAACAAGTTATGCATGAATTAGGCATCCAACAGTTTAAATCTTCTGCCTATCACCCTGAAAGTCAAGGTGCTTTGGAAAGATTTCATCAAACTTTGAAGAATATGATTCGATCATATTGCTTTGATACAGAAAAGGATTGGGATGAGGGTGTTCATTTGTTGTTGTTTGCTGTTAGGGAATCAGTTCAAGAGTCGTTGGGTTATAGTCCCTTTGAACTAGTTTTTGGTCATACTGTCCGTGGACCATTGAAATTATTGAAAGAGAAACTTCTTTCAAATGAAGATTCAAAGATTAATCTTCTTGATTATGTTTCTGATTTCAAATACAAGTTGTCAAAGGCCTGTGAAGTAGCAAGAACTAATCTTCACACTACCCAGTCAAAAATGAAATTAAGGTATGACAGAAATTCACAGGAAAGGAGTTTTAAACCTGGTGACAAAGTTCTGGCTCTCTTTCCCATACCTCAGAATCCTCTTCAGGCTAAATTTTTTGGTCCTTATACCATTGAAAAGAAAGTAAATGACTTAAATTATATCATTAACACTCCTGGGAGACGGAAACAGAAACAACTTTGTCATATAAATATGTTAAAGGAATATTTTGACAGAGATAGCTCAGCTAATTATTCAGTTAATTTAGTTGTACCTGTCCCACACAGTGAAGATATCAACGATGGAGTACGATCAGACTATAGTGACTCTGGTATAACCAATCTTCGGAATTCAGAAATATTGAACAACCTAGACCAGAAACTTTCACATCTACAACAACAGGAAAGAAATGAACTAAAACAGCTATTACATGACTATGAGCACTTGTTTCCTGATGTTCCAACACGAACAAGTAAAATTTATCATGACGTTGACATTGTAGATTCTGCGCCTGTGAAACAGCATCCTTATAGGATGAATCCTCTCAAACAGAACTATCTGAAGAAAGAAATTCAGTATTTACTGGAGAATGATTTCATAGAACCAAGTAAAAGTAACTGGAGTTCACCATGTATTCTTGTTCCCAAGCCAGATAATACATTCCGTATGTGTACTGACTATAGAAAAGTCAACAGTGTCACCAAAACTGATTCATTTCCAATCCCAAGAATGGACGATTGCATTGATAAAATTGGAAATGCGGAATATGTCACCAAGTTTGACCTTTTAAAAGGATTCTGGCAAATTCCATTGACGGAAAGGGCAAAAGAAATTTCAGCATTTGCAACTCCAGATGGACTTTATCAATATAAAATCATCCCGTTTGGAATGAAAAATTCGCCTGCAACGTTTCAACGTCTGATGAACATGATAACATTTGGTCTTGATAATTGTGACGCTTATATCGATGACGTCATTATCTACAACAACACCTGGGAAGATCATTTGGAAACCATTCGAAAATTCTTCGATCGACTCAGTGATGCGAATCTGACAATTAATTTGAGCAAAAGTGAGTTTTGCCATGCTTGTGTCACATTTTTAGGACATATTGTGGGACAAGGTCAAGTTAAACCTATAGAAGCTAAGGTCAAAGCTATCTCTGAATTTCAAGTTCCAATTTGTAAAAAGCAACTGATGCGATTTCTAGGTATGGCTGGATATTATCGGAAATTTTGTTCCAATTTTTCCAAAATTGCTGAACCTTTGACAAGTTTATTGAGTAAGAAAACCAAATTTCATTGGTCTGACAAGTGTCAGGAATCTTTTGACAAGTTAAAGGCCATGCTTAAGAATGCACCAGTTCTTTCTGCACCAAATTTTAGCCAATCATTTAAATTATCTGTTGATGCAAGTGATGTAGGAGTTGGTGGAGTATTGATTCAGGAAGACAAAAGTGGTGTGGATCACCCTGTGTGTTATTTTTCTAAAAAACTAAACAAGCACCAGAAAAATTATTCCACAATTGAGAAGGAATGTTTGGCTTTGATATTGGCTTTACAGCATTTTGAAGTGTATGTTACCTCAGCTCTTTCTCCAATTATTGTGTACAGTGATCACAATCCCCTTACTTTCATCAACAAAATGAAAGACAAAAATCGGAGATTGTTGAGATGGAGTTTGATATTGCAGGAATATAACATTGACATTAGACACATCAGGGGAAAAGACAATGTGATTGCAGATGCACTCTCACGTGCCTAGAAATGTAATATTGCTTGATGTAATTAAGTCCAGTATCGTAAAACATGTTCTTATGTAATTTTGGTTATTGTAGTATTAGATGTATATTCAAAAGAAAGCTTTATTACATAAATCTTTCTTTTTCTTTATGAGGGGAGGTGTTATGTATGATGTTTATATAATATTATAAATATTTTAGGAAATTATAAATGTTTCTTCACTTTAATATTTGCTTAAATCTTTATGTTTGTTAGGAAAAACATGTATAACTAGTGTCCTTGAATTAGATTGTTTTGATCAATATGTTTTCTCAATTTGAAGGTCAAGGTTGATTTTGTTTACAGTTAAAATTCCATTAAGATGACTCATATTCTAGAACATTCTGTCATGTGACCAATCTTTATATATATCATGTTTGGTAGACATTTTGTTCAGTTCGACATTACCATCAGTCTTGTAAAGAGCTATTACAGTTGTGAAAATTCATTCCAAATTCTAAGAGAGGAATTATTTTAATTATTCATTGGATTATTAACAGTGCTCACAAACTTTTGGATTTTGGATTTTAATTGACAATTTTGGAATTTATGTGAACTTATTCAGAGATTTTGGAATACTTCATTTTGACTTCAGCACATCAAGATTTCTAGTACATCAGGACCTTGGAGACCATTGGCACATAACATTCAAGGACACATTCTATATTTAGGACATGTGATTAGAACAATCATTCTTATTGGATTATTAGGATACATAAACACATTACTGTAAGTGACTTTTTGATTTTTTTCATTTTAATTATCTAGTAATAAATTGCTTGTTGATTTTTACTTGATTTGTTGGTTTCACTTTCTTTCTGTTACATTTTTCTTAGACCATAGAGTCGTAACAATATATATATATATATATATATATATATATATATATATATATATATATATATATATATATATACATATATCGATCGTAGTCGTGTACATCTTGTTTTACTTTTTATTTCTTTCTTTCAAACCTTAATATATTTTACTAACCATTGTGCGGGATCATGAGATAGATATATTCAGTCGCATCTGTCTGTCTATCGATCGGTCGACTTAGTGAAATATATAATTTTATAGATGAATAGACACATGACAGATGAAAGAATATTTGGATAGAGAGACAGACAGTCCTAATTTATGTGGATCAATAAGTAGCATCATGATATAGGACTCCTAACAAAAGGTAAACTGCGGGAAAACAAAATATGCAAGAAGAAGCAAGAGAGATGATTAGCTGGAAAATACACTACAGACAAATTTCTAAACTACTGGGAAACAAAATAATGGCGCATACAAACAAGAGGGTAAGCAAGAGAGACCACTGGTTTGAAATCGAACAGTTTAACAAGTCAAATGTATTGAGATAAGTGATAGTTGCAACAGATAAATAATACGGACAAATGGAACAACGTGGCACAAAATACAAACGCTGTAAGGATTGCGCATGCAAAACTAAGCTCTGATCTTCGATTATTTGTGACATCCTATCATATAGCACAAATTATCGATAATGACACATTTCAAGGTAAATGCGGAGAAACATCGAATATACAAAAATTATATTCACATTTGAAAGCAATAGTACATCAAAAGTATGTGGAAGAAAACTCGGAGGATATAGGTTAGGAAATTGAGAATCACAACAATGAATGTATGAATATTAGAGAAACTAAATAGGACACACGCAAACTATTAGAAGATAAGAAAAGAAAAATAAACATTCTAACAAGAGAGTAAATGTTCAGTAGTTTTTAATTTAGTTGCAGTATGTAAACCTGTGACAACCAAATAATAGACATCAGATTTTTTTTTAAAAATAGCAAGAAGTGTAACTTCTTCTTGTCATGAAACTCGCTTTTACGCTCCAAGCAACCGAGACATTGCACATATTTTAAATAGACAAAACTCTACTGCTCAGAAACAAATTATGTTAAGTACAAGCCACTAAATATATTTGATATCTGGACATTAAGATTTGACAGTGATCACTCTTTTAAACTCTACAGAGACCAGTGTGATATGAATTTCTGGCAGAATCAACTTAATTGGGCACTATGGGTAGCAACAGCTGGATGCTAAATATCTTGTTATTAAAAGCTTACAAATGTCATTACAACTATGCAGCACGTAGTGCTGAATACTGATGATAAAATTAGCATGTACTTATTTCTTTCTGAAAGATGCCAAAACAGTCTGATAGAAGTGGGAATAGTGCGATTGAAGCAAAGTATTATGTATTAAGCTATATATTTTTAGGTGTTCAAGTTTCAAATGGAACCAGCATTACCCACTGTGTTTTCATTGTTCAATACACCCTAAAGAGGTATTTCAAAAAATTAGTTTTGGGTGAACAAGGCTATGGGTCGCATAAAAATATCACGATACGATTTCAGTAATATAATTTAGATTTAAGAATTAGATTAGAGCATGTTGTTGCTGGTGATGGTGTATTATTAATACCAGGTGATATGGTAATGAAAACGTTTAATATTATTGACTGCAAAAACAACTTCATAAAGTCATCCAATACGTTTAAACTAGGCTTGAATACTGCTATAAATACAGATATGGTAAATAATATGATTCTAGCTTAGCATCTGATAAGAAGTCAAAGACAGACAACAAAGTAAAAAAGGAGAACGTGAGAAACAACTATATAGACAAGAAGGATACACATGGAAATAATAGTGTAACTGCAATTGCACATGATTTAAATGACGAAGATCGTGAAACAAACAGCTATTTATCATCATTTATGGTATCTATTTATTTTATTATTTTATTCAGCTCAAATACTTAAAGAAGTCACTTCATGTTTGAACTTCTTATTGGTAGTACAATAGTATCCCTCAACATTTAAAAAAGGCTTAGCTAATTGATATTGTGCAATATCTATGCTAAAGTCTTTGAACAAACTCTTTGTATATATCCACTAAAGGTGCAGATACAGGAGTTTGTTTAGGAGCTACAAATTCCTTATTAGAATAATTTGTTACTCGTAACTGGTTTCATTGTAAACATGATTATCAACTGCATAATCAGCATTGTCTACATCACCTGCAATTTTATTGCTTTTTAAATGGATCGAGAACAATTTGAAAAGTATAATAAGATTTCACATACGAAGAAAACAAAAACGACAAAGCAAATAGCAGTAGCTTTATTTGCCCAGAAATTGAAGAATAGGAACAAGAGATGAAATAAGTATAGTGAATTGGACACATTCAGATATAACTTGCAAAACTTTAACTGACAAGGAGAGGTAAAAATGGAAGAACAAAAAATCATGAGAACATGAGAATTTTGTCAATGCAAGGTTAGCTGAAATATCATATTCATCATCCTAGCAGTAACACCTTTGATAAGTACATTTCTACCTTTTTAATTATTTCAATTAATTACAGACAGAGTTAAAAGAAGATTACATGACATTAAATGGTATTAGATAATTTACTAAGTCATTATCATTTAAACAGGAGTTACCTCTATCTGCATTGAGTGATTGGTTGATAACATACGCACACATCAATTTTGAAAATTCAACAGAGGGAAAATCCAATTACACAAAACAATGCTAAATGAATGTGTACTGGATACTTTGTAATTTAACCATTTTCCCCGTTGACCACAGTTGTAGCAAAACCCCATTTGTAATAATTGATGTTATTACTTGAGTGTCGATCTATTACGCACTTAAATATTTCAGGAAAACAAAGAGACAAAAATAACTAAAACATATGATCTCAAATTTCCTCAATGATAAAGTTGGCAGTTTTCAAAGACTCGACTTTTCTGTTCTCATCTGTCTGTTTCAGATGACATTTTAGCATTTTTAGACCTATTATCACTGGCTTTTATGCATCGAGTGTTTGCCCAGTGAAACAATGTTATCTGTTGCTCTGGAATTATCTGTTAAAAGAAGCATAATGAATAACAGGATCTATACCAAGATCAGATTCACCCACACCTTTAGATTTCAACAAATATAAGCATGTAGGATAAAAGTTAGTAGATGGAGCACGAAGCATTGTCAACATTGAACAGATCTGATGTTTCAGATTCATGCATTTAAAATTCCAATTCTTGTTTTTCACTCGTGTCCTATGAATTAGTCTACATTTTTTACTGTTGATATATCCTTGATTTATACATTCATTCATTTATGTATTTGTTAATATTCCAGCTTTCTCCCCTGTACCTTTTGTTGTAGTCCTGATTATTTGCCTTCCACTGTTTAAAGTACTTCTTCATACATGGTTTCAGTAACATTTACCGGTATTAGACTCAGTTATTTCTATTTTTAATTTTGAAGCTGTCTTAGTTTTCATCATTTATATTTTGCTATATTATTTCAAAGAATGTTTCACTAGTAAACTTGTATGACTATTACTTCCAATATAATTGAAAGACGAGTTTAAGTAGATGTTAGAGTTATTTGAAATATGGTGCTGATTCATTTGTATGTAACAAATCATGTTTGCGTTTACCTGATAATTCCGTCGCAAATAAATTACGATAGTAAAGAGCGCAGATAAATATAAGATTGAAAAAATAAACAGAAAATGCACCTTCACAAAATCAAAAGGATTTACTTGAGTTGAACTTAGTAAACAACTTGGAAGACGTTCCCATGAATTTTGAAAAAGTCAAAGAAGAGTGGTTAAGACAGGAGCAAGTGAATTCAACGTTGTCTGAAAGTCATGCTAAAACAAATGGAAACAGAAGGTATTACTGGCTGAGTGGTGGAATAATTTTTTCTGATGTTGTGTTTATGTGCAACCTAAGGATGATTTCATTTTAATGTTAAAAAGCAAACCGAAGAAACGCTTAAAATCATTTAAGCCCAAATTTAAACACACCGCTGAACAACCAACCAAAGTGACCTGATAAATCTTAGCTGTCTGTTTCACGCAAATAAATGGGTTGGCAACTACCAACTGAACTGCTCTATTTTTGTATCAAATTCTATTAATTTCAGGATCAACGAAATTAAGAACCATTTGGTGATAAAGATCAAACGTTTCATAGATGTCAGAGAGAAATACAACTCAACGCATACCATTTTAAACTGGATAGAACGTAGCATAGCAACTGTTTCCGGAGGGATGGGTGATAATTAAGGCTTTGCAGGAATAACTACAGAATGTATCATCCCTCTGGCTTTTAGTGGGTTTAGTGCAACTTTCAAGGGATCTGTTGCAAAAGCTTTTAAACAAAAGTTTATAAACAGCACAGTTTTTTAAATGATGAGCTAGTAACATCTGCCCCTAATAAGTTGAAGAATATTGACGACATGATAAGCAATACAATAGGTGATAAGTCATTATAAAATCAGTCGTTAGGGATTTAAATTTGGTAATTACAAAGAAGAACAGATACAAGGAGATAAAAAAAAATATAATCAGAAAGATACTAGGCAATACAGAGAACCAAGACACATACTGGAGCTACATCAAGGCCCTTTTTTAGAGAAGGAAATGAAATTCAAAGAGTAAGTAATTTTTGGAAAAGGTCAAGGGCATATGGGGGAGCTGAACCGGCGCGCACTTTCCCCTCCCACCCCTTCCTCCCCCTTCCCCGCTAAAGACGAGCGCAAAATAACATAAACGTTTCCTATAGTAAAGTTCCATTTTCAGTTAGATAGTTAAAATGATGCTCTGGACAGGCTTAAAATACAGGAACTTCCGGGGACTTCGCCCCCCTGGGCCTCAACTGAGATTCCATCCCACAGACACCTCTGTGACATTAACTCGGTGACATTAAAATAATAACAAAACTTGAAGGAAGATGAAAGTTATAAGACATTTCAGAAACATGACAATTCAAGAACAAGTTGATCCATCTGAGAAATGTTGTGCAACGTATCCAATATATGCATGGCAAAATTACGAAGGCTATTTCAGATACCATGAAAAGGTGTAACAGAAAATACTCTTATGTTAATTTCGACGACATTTCTAAAACGCTAAAATATGCATTTAACAGAAAGGACAAGAATTTGGTCAACATTACGCTAAACAAATTAAAGGACAACTAAATAAATCTAAAGTATGTTGATTTGGTCTTGAAGGTGTTTAAGTTACTTGCTAATTACGTGTAAGACAGATATGGTGATCAACAGATAATCGTTTCCTTTTAGAGGAAATATTTTCATTTATTATTTCGGCATATCTATAAAATCCTCCAAGACAACGAACCTTCATAAATTAAACAACAACCAATTAGTATCGGAGGAATTTCATTGAGGCTAACCACAAGATAAATTCTGAAACATCGTCAGCGAGAAAAGGTAGACTCGTTTTCGATACAAACACATAACATTTATCTGACATTTAACTAGCGTTAGCTTTGAAAGATCCTCATAACATTATTATATGTGGTGTTAAAATTGTGGTTGCACTAGATTTCACTGAAACCGAATTCAGGCATTTATTTGACTATGTTGCCTTAATTGTGCATCATTCCCGTACAAAAAGAGTTATAGCAGGAAATAGCTTTTTCAGAACGACAATGTAATTGTAATAGATCCTGATGAGAAATTAAACAAATGGTCAGAATAACTAATTAATGTTTACTAGGGCACTTAAAACTTGTTTCTGAAGGACGATTGTGCCAACTTAGATGACGCAAAGCAAGAAGATAGTACAAAACTACGATTCTGCCATACAGGATCTGCGTGATGAAGTTAGGTTTATAGCGATATTTAACTCCAAAGATAAACAGTCGATGGAAAATATGTTCGGAAAAAAACAATGTGGTACCAGTAATTATGAGAAAAAAGATATTTGAAAAGTTTAAACAAAGCAAAATAAATACACTTTAATGAGGTTGGAATACGGCTTTGATTACAAGGCCGTGGAATTAACACATACTAGTGTTTATGTTATCAGCTAAATAACGTTTGTCACCATGACAACTTAATGCAACCTGATTTACCGTAATGTTATATATCTCATAATAGTACGATGTAATTAAATTCATCTCTTGGTGATTTACAGTTTGGTTAAAAAGACAGTCCTTGTAGGTGTTGAATTTAAGATTCATTTTATCACTCATTTCATTATCCATGTATAGACTTTCTCTTCATCATTGTTTATACTAAAGAAATAGAGCTTACTTATAAGAACACACAATTCGTGTATAATTCATTTTTAAAAAATACCAGTACTTTCTTATTTATTTGATGATCAACAAATATATTATCTTTTGTGTCACCACTTATGTCATAAACTGGTTATCAAGATAAAAGGTTTCTGTCCGTTCATGAATACATAACAAACCTTAAGAACCTCATTTTATCATCGTATTGAGGTTTTAGATTATTGCAGTAAAAGTCATATAACAACCAGTTCTACCATATATGCATTTGGTTAATTTGAAGTCACCATATGAAGTCACCATATATGCATTTGGTTAATTTGATTTATTTTGTTCTTAAACTACTAACACCAAGCGTTTACCTATGATCTTCTCCTTGCAAATGACAAATCGTTCTGGTGTTTGCAAATATTCTTTCATCAGCGCATATTCTAAGCTTAGTTCTCTTGTGTAGATTCCCCATCTATGTACACGAACTCAGAATTATTCACGAGCTTGAAGAAACCCTTAGCACAGTAGTTGTACGAATTTGGATATGGTTCTTCATCAAATATTACGATTATGTGTATCTTTGTTAGTTTCAAACCTATCTGAACGTACAACTTTAAATTACGTCAGTGGATATATTAACTGTCTTTGTTCTTCAATATGCACAATAACTTAGATATTAATAGTTTTTTGTAGCTTTTCTCCTGTATTAATTTGTTATTCAATGGTAAGAAATCACATTCTTCTGCAACTAATGTATTAGGTGCTAATGGATAGTCTTTGAAAACATCGTGCAATTGTCTTGTTACCATTAAATCTACTTCTAAAATACCACCAAAACGTTCCGCGTCTTTCAAGATATTATATTGTCTTTTTATGACTTTGATTTGTTGCCTCGTTGCCCACATACAGTTCTTGACAGGCATAAATTGGCTCATTCTCCACCAAGTAAGCTTGTTAGTATCTACGTACATAATGAATGTCCTTGGCCGAGCTTTTCCACCATTATCTCTCATTTTACCTTCATCATCGACATATTGCATTTGGTTTGCTTTAGCGTGTATATATTGTTATGTATATTGAATTTATAATATGGGTTAATGAGGTAACTTGTACTTTAGCCATTTTGTAAAAATCATATTTACTGCATTTGAGTTCAAGGTCAGATTTGTTTACATAGCATTTAGTACTTAGATTGGAATTTTCCATGGCTTATGTGAGAAAAGTCACGTTCGCAGAGGAAACTTTCCATTAGAGTTATTCATATTCTAGAACATTCTGTCACGTACTTATGTTTATATACAGAGATTTTAGTGGACAATATTTCATTTTTGTTCAAATGGTCAGTCTGTGAAGAATCATTTAATAATCAGATGTTTATAGTTGTGTTGTGAAAATTCGGAGCAAATTCAGAGAGGAATTATTTTTTTAAAATATTCATGGGAATTACCAAAAGTGCTAATTCTCATATTAGATTAAAACTTGACTTTGGGATTTGTCTGAATTTATTCAAAGATATTTAGGATTACATCATTCAGGCATATCAGAAAATTCAAGACTACTGACACATCAGGACATTCAAGGCTACCTGAATTCATTCAGAACAATATATATTTAGGATTTGTGTTTAGGACACTTAGGATTATTGGATTATTTTGGATTTTATTTTACCGTACTGTAAGTGTCTTTTGAATTTTCACTTTAATTGTTTAGAAATAAATTGCTTGTTGATTTTCCTTACATTGTTGGTTTCACTTTCTTTCTGTTGCATTATTTTAAGACCTAGAGTTGTAACTATATATATATATATATATATATATATATATATATATATATATATATATATATATATATATATATATATGATATATCATACTAATTCTTTTCTAATTCCTGATTCAATAATTTGCAACGGATCATAGTCTATAAGTAATTATAATTCTACTGTACTTATTTTAAAACTCGCATCATAAGCTGGATTTAGTTAGTAATTCTTCATACAAACATTCCAAAACTCTTCAAAATGTCAAACAATATTAAGGCATCTTTACTACCTTCAAAACCAATCCATTTATTCGTATGGGTAAATGTCTTTTCTGAAATATATGTGTTTCATGATTTAAAATGCTTCAAGGTTTAAATTATTGTCCCATGAACCGAAAAGTATCTAGGAATCTAATTGTCCTTGTTATAATAACTTCTTTACCATCCTTCTTAAAGCTATCGACTATAAAATTCCTACTAAACGAGATGAACATTTTATCATTATGTGGTTTATTATCACTTCTTGATCAGGGTCGTTTTTCACCAACATCTTCATAAATAGTTGGGAATAACATCCTGACAAATTATACATAAAGAGTATCATATAGTTTGGATTAATGTCTGAAATTCAAATTACACTCATTGTGTGCAAAACCTCTGTAATTTCAGTGATTTCTTACCTTTAATTTTTTATTTTTTTGTTGTTGTAATTTTTCTTTCTTTTTTTTTTTGTTGTTGGTTTTTTTTGGAAATGTGACGTTTGTTTGTGGAAGTAAAATGCTTCTTATCTTCTTTCATTCAAATTATTTTAGCAGACGTTTTGGTCTAAGTTTTGTAAATGCTGAGACAACTTTTTAATGCAGTCTCTTTCTCTGTAGGTTCATTGTTTTGTATATTAATTTTATGTATTTACTGGTACACATTAGGCTGTTTGGTATTGTCCATAATTTATAATATTTTTGCTTGCAAATATTTTTAAGTTGAACGATATTTGTAAAAGTAACAATACAGAACACACGAAACTTTTCGTTGTTGATGGTAGTATTTGAATTTCACAACAGACCCTTTTTAGACATTATGCATATTGAATTACCTACTTGACTCCATAATCTTTGATGTTCGTGCAATTTTATTTAAGTGGTAAAATGATTAAGGCACTTCTTGCAAAAATAATTCTTAAAGGCTTTTTTCTCTTCTTTCTTTTTTTTTTTTTAAGACGCCACCAATCGTGACAAACCTTTTATTCCACAGTAATGTTACTTGTCTCTATTAAACACAATTAACATGTCCACATGGCTGTATCTTTCTCTTCCTGTCATTCTAACTGGTGTTCATAATTTGTGTATGATTTGGTATATTTCAAATTCATTTTGAAATTTATCAATATTGTCTATTTTAATCGGGCATCTATGAAGCCAAAGTTTATGTCCGGTAAGGATATATTTGGAAAATTTGTCCGGACGATCTCTTGGTAGGTGTATCACAGATTCTACGGTATAGTAGAAACATTTATTAGCTACATTTTGAACGTTGATACAGGCATTTTTTGTCTTTCATTATTTTGCGAATACTACGTATGATCGTCCTCTTATTAACTGGTATATATCTACATACAATATAAAATATTGTATCCTACCATAAAACCACATTGTATCTTGACTTATTTCATGACTCAACTTTGTGTTTAGCACTTCCATTAGCCTACATATTATTGTCTGTATTTTATTTCTTGTTACGACGTATAAATCCTTGGTTCTGTGATACCAATCCGTACAAACTGGTTTGCCGTGTATCCTCATTACGAAAAATCTAGCTGGACTTTTGCAGAACTCTAATTTTCCAACTGATGATCATCATCGAGTACGCTTCGACATCTTGGCAAAAAATATACAAATCCTGATTATTGCCGCCATTAAACGACTCTTGGAGTTTTCTGGTAATAATTACATTACTTTATTATTTGTTCATTCTATTATTTTCCTAACAGTGGCGTACTAAGGGTAAATGGCGACCGGGGCGACGATGATACGAGGTCCGAATTTGTATCAGCTGTTTTGGCGACCCAAGACCTCTGGCTCCCTGCTCGACCGCCCCGTCCGCGGTCCCACCCCCCACCCCGTTAGTACCCTACATTTTCCTAATATCTGATAGTACTCATTTATTTACTACTTATTACAGATGAATATGGCATTGTTATTACTGTCCAGAATCATTCTTCCATACAAACTGTTTAAAGTTGTGAACTCATTAGTTATTCTATTTATTTTGGTCTGTTCAGACAAGTTATAAAAATAAACTGTCAAAATACTAAACCTATTTTCTTCGACAAATATTTATTTAGTTCTTTCCCAAACCTAGCATTATCTGCTCGGAAATGTCTGAGCTGAAACATCCAATATTTATTATATATTTCATAATGATATATCGAAACATATCAGTGGGAGAAAATGATATCGCCACAGTGGCGATACCACTTTCATCGTCACAGTGGTGACATCACTTTTAGAACTACTTTCTTTTCTAATTTAGGAAATATTATAAAGAACAAAAATCCTTGCTGGTAAACTCAAAATCATCAAAATCTTTTGCGTAAAATGTTATACTCTAAAGTGTGTCGGATACTGTGATATTTCTGCAGTAACCAACCCCAACAATGCTCACTATATCACTGTATCAATCCTCTCAAGAAATGTGTTATTGAAAATAAAAATCTCTTCATTTTCGTACGAAAACAGTCATTAATTTGAAGAAACAAAAATGACACAATTTGAAGCATTATATACACAAGATAAATTCGTAAACAGTTGCTATCCTAAAATTATTGTAAAATTTCGGAACTTCTTTTTATCGATGTAGCAATGGAGTCGCTAGCGGCATTGGCACAGAATAGAGAGAAAAAAAATGAATCTGCCTTTATCATGCAGAAACCGAAATAGGGGGTATAATGATCATGCGATTGATACCTGTCACTTTATTATCTCCCTTTGCACGTGAGTCTTCTTCTGCCTGTTACACTGTTGTACATATGCTCCGGTACAAAAATATGTCGCAGAGCAACAACAATAGCGCATAGAAAATGCAAGTTAATAGGAAAAATCACATAAAGAAACTTGAGTTAGCATTCCTAAAGCTTTTCTTATATTTGTGATAATTTAAGTTGGGGAGAGATTTTGTCTCAAAAGCTAAAAGAATCAAATTGGGAAAAATCATGATAGTATTATAAAAAAATTGTTTACTTGTAAGCAAAAAATATTAGATTTAGCTTATGAACTTTTAAAAAAAATTAATTGGCAATATGGGTATGCAGAACATCAGTCCTTGAAAGTACTGTTTTTGGAACTTTAGAACTATCTTGCGTCCTTCATTACTCATTTCTCTAGAAGTGCAAATAATCAGGGACAAAAGACATAAAGTTAGAGGAGAAAGGTTTTATTTTCAATTTATTATCATTCTTAGCACTATCTATAAATTAAGAAAATTAAATAAGTCAGAATTAGTTAAATATCAAGATTCTATTAAAGGATAATGAAAAATTTACTGTTAAAGAAATAATTATTTGCCGTCATATAGAAAATCCTAATACTTTGATATAAATAAGACAAAAAAAAAAAAAAATAGAGGATGCTGATTTAACTATAACGTATGTGCTAAAAGTATATTTTTCTTGTAAATGTGCATAAATCATAATAACAAACAGTCACCTCTAAATTCATTAAATTTCTCAAAAGTAAACATAACGTAAATATATAGCTGCTGTATGCAGGTTCAACATTACATTGGTATGTTTCCTTCCAATATGCATGCACCTAGCGCGAAGGGGCTGTAGCGTACTAACGGGGGGAGGAGGGGGCGGACGGGGCGGTTGCCCCGAGAGCCAGATGTCTTGGGGCGCCAAAACAGCTGATAAACATTCGGGCCTCGTATTCTGGCCGTCTGGGCCATCATCGTGGTCCCGGGCGCCATTTACCCTTAGTACGCCACTGGGAAGGGATCATCCTCTTTCACCCTATCCTAATACACATGAATACATGCATGATGCAACGCGGAGAGAAACCTACACATGTATTGTGTCCGCTTGATAATTGTGATGATCCAGATGATGCAGATTACATATTTGAAATTGCAGGCTCCTAAATGCATATTTATATGCATATTGCTAAGTATCAACAACTTATCCATTTGACTGTAGCCCTTTATGCACATGCCATGCGTCCAGGTACGTAAATTATTGGTTTGAGGATTACGTTTTGTTATCGAACACTGACTGCATTAGTAGGGCACGGAAATTCCGAGAACTGAAACTTCAGTTAGTTTCAGTTTAAGTTCCTCGTCACCTAAACTTAAAACTGTCGGACCTATAGTTTCGCAAAAGACGCGTAAATGAATATATGCAGTACAATATAAAATATACTATTACCACGTTCAAAGAATAAAGACCACTCCCCAATATTAACCACCTTATTCAAGTTCTATTACTATATCAAAAGGCAAACTTGTCCTTTGAAACGAGACCACGTCCCAATTAAGTCCACTAAACCACTCTTTCTCAGTTGTATGGGTAGTCTTAAATTGAGGAGGGACGTGTGGGGGAATGCGGATTGACTTGGTGTATATACATGTTGCGCCCACTATAGGATTTCTCGGAGGAAAATTAGGTAAATTCATAAAGAATAATAGTGTGGTTCTTTCTAAAAGAAACTGGCATTGAAATCCTTATCAATTTTTTTTTTCTTTCTTCAGATATGCACATGTATTTATTTGTAACTAATATTTTTGACTTCTTTCCTATCAAGAATGGATAAGCACATATATGTGTGCATATATGAATATATGTATGTACATATGTAGGCAGGTATCCATGCATGCGCGCGCATACACTCACGTACGTACGCACGTACTCATGAATGGATGCATTTATGTATGTACGTACATACGTATGGATGGATGTCAATGTGTTTTACAAAGTTGGTCATATTACCTATAATCACCATCCATCAATTTGGGTAGATGGAGTTCAGGGTACAAGGGTGAATCTATATTGTCTATGATCACCCTTCATCAGTCTGTGTAGATGGAGTTTGGGGTACAAGGGCGAGTATATATTATCTATGAAAATGTCACCTGATTGTCACTCTCTCCTCACCTGAAGGTTGCAGTTAAAACCTTCGTTGTCACACACTATTCCTCCTTAGCATCATACCACACATTGTCATTCTCCCTCAATCGGTGTAAATGGATTTCAGGTTATATGTAAAATAGTGATGGAAGGATGGACATTGCCTTGTGCTATATATCCCCAAAAGTGCCGATATAAAAGACCATGTTCTTTACTGTTTAAGCAAAGAGTATCACCGTTTTATTACAATCCGAACCCTAATACTATAGTTCAGGAACATACATACATACATACATACATACATACATACATACATACATACATACATACGAACATACGAACGTACAATTTTATAGTTGGCACAAAATGCATGCATACATGCATACATACATGCATACATACGTGCGTGCGTGTGCGTGCGCATGCATGCATACCTATGTATGTTCATACATATAACATGTATATGTTTATGAATTCTTGATTGGTAAGTAGTATAATATTATCTATAAAAAAAGTGCACCTGTGTATATGAACAAAAACAGATATAGCAAACTTAGAAAATCGTGAACGATTTCAATGTTATTTTTTAAATAGAAAGAACTACACTAGTTGTTTTCTTTATCTATTTGCCTAATTTTTCTCCCGACACATTTTACAGATGGTGCAAAATACAGATGCATCAACCAAACCCCACCCTCCCCCACCCACTATTATAACCACCCCTCGGACTGGGAAAGAGTGCTATACTGGTATTAATTGGGAGGTGGTCTCAATTCAAAGGACAAGTTTTCACATTGGTGTTGTAAACAGGATTCGACTAATGTGACTGATATTTAGGAGTGGTCTTTAATATGGGGTGGTCGTAATGGTATATTTTGCTGCATCTATTCATGTACGCGTCTTAAAATTTAAAGCTTGAGTAACGAAGAATTGAAACCGAAACTAATAGAAGCTGCAATTTTCGGAATTTCATTCCCCGCTAATTCAGTATGCAGCCATCATTTAATCTACTATTTGAGACGTACGAACTGTGTACAAAGGGCTTGTCGAACGACAGGCAAGTTGATAAGCTGTTGATAAGCAAGTAGGCCCCTTACAAGCCTACAGTTTAGAAGCCTGCAGTTTACAAAAAGTAGTCTGCATCATCACAATTATCAAGCGGACAAAATATATGTGGGTTTCTCTCTGCGTTGCATGCATTCATGTATATTCATTGGTGTTAGGATAGGATGAAAGAGGGTGACCCATTCCCCCTAGGTGCAAACATATTAGTAGGAATTGTACCAAATGTTGTGTTGAACCTGAATTCAGTAGCTATATATTTACCTTTATTTTACTTTTGAGAAAGTGTAATGAACTGATAATAGCTAGCTAGAGTTCATGAAGTCGCATGTATTTTATTTCAACATGAATAAGATATCATAGTGGAAATCTTTTCATTTCTATAGATTTGCATGTACTAAAAAAGTACACAGTTGCATTTACCTTGGTTCAGTTGATATATACTAAAACAGAGACAGATCCAGACAGAATGATGATCAATAATTCTCTATGGGTTCTATGAATATTACAGACAGAAATTGAATGCACTTAATGTCCTATCGGTGTTTTGAAACTAGTCGCATGATTTGTGCGTCTAGATGCGTACAATAAATGTTGAATATAAAGATATCTCCATGGGCATCTGCAGGGGAATGAAGAGAAGGTGGGGTGGGGTGGGGCCAGTTGCCCCCCTCCCCACCCCGTGGAGTTTTAAAAAAAAATCCATTGTGCAGTATATAATATATAAATATATCCCTTTGATTTTGGCTTTCCCCCCCCCCCCCCCCGATTATGGCTTGCCCCCCCCCCCCCCCCCCCCGGAAAAATACCTGCGGACACCCATGGTTGGTAGATCACCTTTTATTGTAGAAGACTGGTTGCATGCTGTATCAGTTGGGCATGGAAATTCCGAACATTGCGGCTTTTATTAGTTTCAGTTTCAATTCTTCGTTACCTTAGGTGTAAATTTTCGGACCTATAATTTCACTAGAGACTTACACAATATACAGTAAAATCTCTCATTAAGACTAGACGCGAATACAGAACACTCCACAGTAGAGACCACTTTCATCAAGTCCCATTTACTATTTCAACCTTGTCCTCCGAAATGAGACCGCTTCCCAATTAGGACCACTAAACCACGCTTGTCCCTGTCCGCTGGGTAATCTTAATTGATGGGTATGGTTACTGTATATGGATTTTGCACCTACTATAACCTTTGTCGGGATACAATTAGGCAAATAAATAAGAAATAATAGTGGGGTTCTTTTCTTTTAAAAAGAAATAGCATTGATATCCTGATCGATTTTAAGACTGGTTTATTCGTTCTTGTTCAGGCATGCACGTGCATTTTTTGTGAAGATACTATTTTCACTACTTTCCTATTAAGAATGGATAAATATGGATATCATCAACCCAGACTGATGGAGGGTGATCATAGATAATATGGACTCTCCATTGTACCCGGAACTCCATTTATCCAGACTGATGGAGGGTGATCATAGATAATATGGACTCTCCATTGTACCCGGAACTCCATTTATCCAGACTGATGGAGGGTGATCATAGATAATATGGACTCTCCATTGTACCCGGAACTCCATTTATCCAGACTGATGGAGGATGATCATAGATAATATGGACTCTCCATTGTACCCGGAACTCCATTTATCCAGACTGATGGACGTTGATCATAGATAATATGGACTCTCCATTGTACCCGGAACTCCATTTATCCAGACTGATCGAGGATGATCATAGATAATATGGACTCTCCATTGTACCCGGAACTCCATTTATCCAGACTGATGGACGGTGATCATAGATAATATGGACTCTCCATTGTACCCGGAACTCCATTTATCCAGACTGATGGAGGATGATCATAGATAATATGGACTCTCCATTGTACCCGGAACTCCATTTATCCAGACTGATGGAGGGTGATCATAGATAATTTGGACTCTCCATTGTACCCTGAACTCCATTTATCCAGACTGATGGAGGGTGATCATAGATAATATGGACTCTCCATTGTGCCCGGAACTGCATTTATCCAGACTGATGGAGGGTGATCATAGATAATTTGGACTCTCCATTGTACCCGGAACTCCATTTATCCAGACTGATGGAGGATGATCATAGATAATATGGACTCTCCATTGTACCCGGAACTCCATTTATCCAGACTGATGGAGGGTAATCATAGATAATATGGACTCTCCATTGTACCCTGAACTCCATTTATCCAGACTGATGGAGGATAATAATATTTAGTGTGATGATGTCAGGACAATTACAAGGAAGTTTTCGAACAACCAGGGGGAGGGTAAGTGTGTCGGGGTACAAGCATAAACAAAGTGGAAATATTGTGATGGTTCCCTTCTCTAGTTGGGAATTTTTATACTCCAGTCAACTTTCGCTTTCACATGTTCAGTGCCAGTATGTATAAATAAACTCCCATATTTAGTTTTGGAAATACCAGGGCGTAATAGAATTACTTTGGCAGTTAGAGCATATATAAAAGAACGCCTCTGTCGCATTTAGCAACTGCAAGTTTATAAGCTTACTCAGACTGTTGTCACTACAGTTACTTTAGTATTGAACTTTTGGTCCCTGTTAAAAACTGAATCGATTCAAAGGGAAACAGTCATGTCGGGCGCAGTCATCCGGCTTTTTCTGCACGGATTTGCTGGTGAAACAATCGTCATTAGTATAGATAAGGTAAGTACAATACATATGTATTGATATATCTGCATATATTATCATTTTTGGCTAGGGCATAACGTAACGATAACAAAGACCAATAGTTAGCTCTACTTGTCATAGACCAGAACAGTTTATTCGATGCCTGTTTTCTGTCGTCCGTCCGTACGTCCGCCCGTTATCACAAGTTTGTTATCGCTAGTCCTTTAATAGTATTTGGAGTATATCCATGAGACTTTACACACAAATTCATCCCAAGATTTAGTTGCTCCTCAATAAAAATGGTGCCGTTCGGACACCCATTAGTTTGGATTGTTGATACTCCAGTCAACGTCAGCTTTCGTTTGCTTCAGTGCTAACATGTATAAATAAACTCCCATATTTACTTTCGGAAATACCAATGTGTAATGGGATTACTCGGGAAGTACCGATGTTTATCTAAAAGAGCGTTTCGGTCGCATTTAGCAACTTTTGATTTTTAGGTTTACTCAGACTGTTGTCACTCCACTGAGTTGAGTATTGCATTTTTGGTCTGTGTTAAATACTGAAGAGGTTCATAGGAAAATAACTATGCCCAACGGAGTCATCCAGCTTTTCCCGTAAGGATTTGCAGGTAAAACAATCGTCATTAATATAGACAAGGTAAGTATAATATGTATGTACTGATATATATGTATCTATTTACCATTTTTGGCTAGAGCATGTCATACTGATAATAAAGACCAATTTTTCGCTCTATTGACCATAAACCAGAAGATCTTATTGGAAGGTCGGTCGTCCGTACGTCTGTTAACATATGATTGTCATCGCCACTCCTAAACCACTATGAGAATAGCCATAAATCTTTACACACATTTATCACAAGGTCTAGTTCTGGGGTGTCAAACTCATTTGCTATGGCGGACCAGATTTGATATAAATAATAATAAATAATAATAAATAACGAGTCTGGCGGGCCGTATCTGGCCCGCGGGCCGTATGTTTGACACCCCTGGTCTAGTTGGTCCTTGATTAAACTGGTGAAGCTCGGCTAGCGGCCATCTTAAAAATCTTGTTATCGTTACTCTTCCTGAAATTATGTTTATATTAGCATTGGGTTTTCACTGAAATACTTCTTATAATGTGTGTTTGATCCTAAATAAAACTTATATTTATGCTAATTTAGTAGGTTCCGGTTCTCCAATACACTGATTTTACCGACAACCATACAATGCTAAGGGTTTTCAATCCCCGAACCAATAACATATCTTTAACTACGTTTAAGACTACAAACTATAAAGCAATCAATGATTTTATCTAATATTTCACCTGAAATGTAGTGGGTTGAGCTGAGTTGCCTTCGACGAGTATCATTCACCTATTTTCGTGAATAGGTACCTATTTTGGACGTTGCAGTCTAATGTTGCAGCAGTTTTTTAGATTCAAAATTGGATTTTGTTATATTTTTACAAAGTATGATGAGTATATTGTTTTTATTGCCAGTTAGAAGTTATCCTCTAACTCACTTCTACTTATTTTCTGACCACTTTGTTCTTTTTAGACAGGAGGAAGAAGTTACTTTACCCAGAATTCTAAGTTCAGCGAATTGACAAATGCAAGCACCCGCGTATGATAAAAAATCAAAATACCGTGTTTTAAAGTTGAAGAAGGGACACCCTCACCTCTAGTTCCCAGTTACTCACTGAATACTGGAAGTGGAAATTGTCTGGCTAAGTACCTGCAGTGTGACCCCTTGATAAATATCGAGATTTCGCTTAAATGTTTCGCTTTCTCTCAAACTGTGTCCAATGGGGAGAAGAAAACGTAGCTTAATGTCGGGTATTCCTAAGTGTAAGTGGGCAAGACTTTAGGCTTTTTAATTTGTACAATTTTCTGATTTCATTGAACTGTTGACACAGGCAGTGAGGAACAAAATTAACCGTTTACTCAAAGATTGGGTAAAACAAACACAATTTCCCTATGTACCGAGGCGATTCCAGGAGAGAAATTTGTCTCCAAAATTTGGCGACCAAAATTATTTGGCGACACTTTGTAGCATAGTCGACAAAACTGGTTATAAGGTTTTAGAGACTAGTGTGAGCCATTATCGTGCATTTGTACGATTATATTAGTGTTTCTTTCTTGGTTGCTGGAATATCATTTATTGTTGCAGAATGAATCAATCAAAAACCTATATGCTGTTGTGGCAGAACGCACAGGAACTGATACAAATTCCATGAAACTCTTCTCTGAATGTAAGTATTTTTAATCCAGTATAAATTCCACAGTGTAATACAAACGTCAATAGAATGAAATTGTCAATTTTTCACACTAAACATTTCAAAAAAAGGAAATTACTTGAAGTCATAAAAGACAACCATGTATGCTTTACATGCGATTTTCTCTTGTTTCTGTGTGAAACATATCATTTCTGTACTTTATCGCATACTTATGTGAAACGTATAATTTCTGTACCTTATCATATACTTATTTTATACAAACATACACCATTTTATCAATATAATAATCAAATTTCAGCGAAACAATTAGTTGCAACAACGGACGGCAAAGCAACGTACCTGAAAGACTATGGACTAGGAAACCAAAGTACTATCCTTATGACTGTTCGTCTCGCCCTTGGACTTGATGAAAAAAGACGTCATATTGAAGGTGCTGAAGAAAAGACAGTAAAGGCAGATTTTACAGATATGATGATGACTTTTGAAGATGACATAGGTATGTATATATATATATATATATATATATATATATATATATATATATATATATATATATATATATATAATTTAAGGTTCAGGAGTTTTTGTTAGGTTTTTCTGTTCGTCGTCTTTTGCCTAGTAGTTTGGTATTTGTCTTTGCAATATTCATTTCTTTGTAACCACGTTTATAGCAAGTCACTTTTATCTACTTCACTCAAGTCGGTTTATTTTGTGTTAATAATAGTGTGTCCATTAGTGTTGTCTGCTTTTCACAAGGGATCCGTATATCTCAAAAGAGCTAATGCTAGTTCACTGCATCATGCTTTGTCATATATTATCGATTTTAATTATATGTCAGTTGTATATATATATATATATATATATATATATATATATATATATATATATATATATATATATATACAAGACTATTGATAAATCAATTCCGAATATGAAAGTAACAGTTACATTTATATGGATGCATACATCGAGTTATGAACATAATGTCAACGTATTTAATTTCAGAAGAAGAGGAGTCATCTGATGAAATTTATACAAAGCAGAAATCTGTCAGTGTAGATGTGGAGAACAAGCAGAGTCTCCCTTTACTGGTGGATGAGGATGACCTGGAGCTGCGTTTACTTCAAGAAAAGAAAGCTCAGTTAGAGGCAACGAAAGCAAGATTAGAGAAGGAGAAAAAGAAGGCAGAACTAAGGAATGAAATTGGGAAACTGGAAGCGGAAACAAAGACCTTGGGTCAACAGGGTAAGAAAAGACATGTTTAAAATTATAAAATAATCCGTCAGTTTTTGATTATAGCAGTGTCGATGATTTGAAAAATTATATAATCTCTCGCCACAATAAATCCGAATACTTATTGTTGTTATCAGATGTTGATCAAATACGGAATATGAGCTTATATCATATGGATCTCAGATAAGTTTGAATATATAATTAAAATTTCACGCATACTAAAGAAATACTCCCGCATCTAATTGGTTGAGTTGATTTGGGGGTAATGTTTCTGCTCCAATAATAAATATGGACCTATATCATCAAAACCTCATATGAGTTCGATAATGAGCAAGGTTTGTGCATATTAACAAGGTACTTTTGCATCGGATTGGCTGAACATGTTACCATGCCTGAAGCCATATTTTTGATCCAAGTTGAATCAAACTTAGAACATAACGTTTGACTACACACTTTCGTATTTTGCACAGGGTTGAATTTCTAAATAAAAGTGAATCCCGAATTATTACCTATGGGATCATGTGCTATACAAAGTAGAATCCAGGAGTACTCACTTGGCGTGATTCACTTTTATCTGAGCATTCGGCATGTACTAGATGATGCGCGTATCTAGCTCAGTATGGTTACCAGAGGGTTCGAATGCGATACTATACCCGGTTTTTTAAAGCAAAAATTACTATCAAATGTGTGAGAAAACATTTTAACCAGATTTCTTCAATTTCGTCTACAAAACAGCAGATTAATTTACTTAAATCTCCATAGGAATGTAGCTGTAGGAAAATTTGTCAATCAAAAGAGGAACGGGGCAAAAATACCAAATTTAGGCTATTTTTGAAGCACTTTTGGTAATTCACAAGCTGAGTTTTTTCTTTCCTAAATATACGATAACAACATCGCCTAGATAGATGAAACAGTTTATTTTGAATCCTAATAGATCAAATAAATCCCATTATTGTGCATTTTTCATCGCAAAGATTGAAGCTCAAGTAGACAAAAACTTGTGAGGAAATGAAAATTTGTGACAACTGGTTCGATAATGAGCGAGATCTTTGTAGAGTAATGAGATGTTCTTGCACCTTATCTGCTTAGTCTCGTTCAACCAGACTAGCGCTTTACTCCGTGAGGTCTTCGCCAAATAATGGTCGGGTAAATAAAAAGTTTTTCTCGTAACGCCAGAACGAGGCATTCCCAAAAATTGGAAAAGAGCGAGTTCATTGGCTAATAAAATGAGGTGATGTCTTATGTAATTTGAATGATAAGATGACGTAATACATATGAACATTTTCATTATTGGATTTTGGCTAAAAACTCTGCTTTTTTTCTGATTTTTATTAAGTTTGGTAAATAGGCTTATATCATTAAGGTATCCAAAAATATTTCTCATGAGCAACATTTGCGGATATTAATCACATGATATTGCATCGGACTGACTGAGCTTCTTACCATCCAAGCTTTTATTTCTCATCCGATTTAGATCAAACTTGGTAAATAGGCTAAAATTATCAATACGTTGGACGAATGTTATTATGAGCAAGATCTATACGTATTAATGCGGTGATCTTGCATCTGATTCGATGAGCTTGTTACCATCCTAGAGACTATATTTATTAAATAGACTTGTATCGTCCAGACCTTGGATAGGTACGATAAGGAGTGAGATCCACGCATATTAACGAGGTGATCTTGTATCTGATTGGCTGAGCTTGTTACCATTATTAAATAGACTTGTATCCTCCAGACCTAGGATAGGTACGATAAGGAGTGAGATCCACGCATAATAATGAGATGATCATGCATCTGATTGGTTGAGGTTGTCAACAATCAAGCAACTCTATTTGATAAAAGTTATTAAATAGTCTGATTTCACCAAGATTTTGGATTAGTTTGATTATGAGCAAGATCGGTATATATTTATTAAGAAATCTTATATCTGATTGGCTGAACTAGTTTCAGAAGACCGAATTTGATTGGATTTTGCTCAACTTGGTAAATAAGCTTACACCATTATGGTCTTAAGCAGGTTATATAACAAGTGAGACCAGCACATATTAATGAGGTGATTAGCATTTGATTGACTGAGTTTGTTACTTCTCTGGAGAGTATACACGTATTTCTTAATTTCGATAAAACTTGGTCCTTATGTTTTTATCATCAAGATCTTGAATGACTTTGATTATGAGCAAGAGCCACGCATATTCATCATTTCTTTATCCTTGGAAAGATTTTTCATCAGATTATAGTAAAATAAGTAAACATTTAAATCAGCATCATATAAAAATCTTGAGATAGTTAACAATAGTAAATTGGCCAACTGTTAAGTAGGCCATGTGAGCGATATCAAGTCCAGCTGGACCTCTTGCTTCGAACTTTTTAATTACAAACTTCAGGCACATGCTTACTATATGAACAACTTATCTTCCAAAATTAGTGACTTCCACACAACTATTAGGGTAGGAAATAGAAACGGAAAGACAAAATTATGGATAAACAGAAGATATCACAATATTCCCAATGCTAAAGCGTCACGACAAAGATGGAAAATGGTGAAAGTTTAGTTGTGAAAACCAGATTTAATTCTGTTAATATTAGTTTTTATGAATGGAAGGTGTCAGTTAACAGTGATATACAACTGGACGAAGATAAACAAAAGTACTTTTCTCAACAAAACAGAGGTATACTGGTATCTTTCGAAGATGCCAACACGTGAATCTTTATATGTCCCATAATTTTCCATCTATTTGATACTATTCCTTCCGTCATAGACTGGTATCCTGGTATTAGCTATTAGTCATTACTTTTCTTTAAATTTCTTGCCATCATTTATTGACCTACTTTTGTAGAAAAAATTGCGTACTGTTGCTTTTTACTCCTTTAGTATGCAATGCGGGGTGATACAGCTAACTTTTGTCTGTCTGTCTTTAGGTGTGTCAGTAAACATTTTCGTTTCCTGAGCATAAGTTTAAAACCCTACAAAATATCTCTGTGAAATTTAGTACATATATTGGACTAGTGGTTCAGATGTGCCTTTTGCTATTCACAGTTCTTGGGGTTCAATATTTATGCTTTGTCCGTTATTCTGTGTATCTATCCTTCTATTATCCACATTTTCGTTTTAGGAGCATAAACAAACCGTTCAAGGTATCTCTCTCAGAATTTGTACACATACTGGACTAGTT
Organism: Margaritifera margaritifera; assembly: GCA_029931535.1. Taxonomy (NCBI): domain Eukaryota; kingdom Metazoa; phylum Mollusca; class Bivalvia; order Unionida; family Margaritiferidae; genus Margaritifera; species Margaritifera margaritifera. The sequence continues at coordinate 87,104 of JAQPZY010001316.1, read as the reverse complement.
GTCCAGATGTGCATTTTGGTATTCACAATTCATCAGTTTCACTCTTTTGTATGTTTCTGCCCATTTTTCTGTCCATCCATCCATCCATCCGTCTATTATCTACACTTACGTTTCCGGAGCATAACTCTCAGCTCTGTTTTCCTGAGATAACGTATATTTCGCATAAGAACATTAAATAGGACACTTATCTTCAAGCAGTAAGTCATTAGTCATTAGTTGAATATAACGGAAAATGGTGCACCTTTCTAACGAAAGAAACAACTATAAAGATATTCAAAAATCCTAGCGAAAAACCCCAACAAGTAATCAATATTGACTTATATATATATATCTATATATATATATATATATATATATATATATATATATATATATATATATATATATATATATATATATAGCGGAGTTTGAGGCGGACCAGAAGCTGCGTTCTCTACAACGAAATAAATCTCAGTTGGAGGCACAGGATCCCAAGTTGGAGACGGATAAAAAGATGGAAGGGCTCAGTATTAAGATCGGAAAGATGGAGATGGAAACAAGAGCCTTGAGTAAACAGGGTAAGAAGATTCCTTTATTACTATTTTTGAATGGCCTGTATTACACGTTAATTTCTCTGAATAATGTGCTTCATTTTAATGACAAAAAAATAAACGAAAGTTAGCAGTCTTTGACGTAATTACCATTACTTTTATTTTGTCTGTTGGTCTGAGAATATGTCTATCAAGTCTCGCTTTAAGTATTTTCGCATTTACATTTCCAGAAGATACTGTTTAACATTGCTATTCTTTGTAGCTTTTTTAAGTGCTGTATATTCTAATCTTTTTGTGTTTTCTTGCATTCATTTTGGATATGTATTAAATGTTGCAATTAGTCTATATAATAATATTCAGGTTAATTATGGTTAATCTTTCAGTTGAGTTACGTTAGCAAGTGCTAGCGGCTACACTAATACTTCCTACATGCTATTATTTACCTTTAATATAGTTGATAAACATGTAAAGTGGGGCATAAATATAACATCGTTTAAAATTTTGCTGGCTGTCTTAAGGTGATATCACCCAGTTCGCCAGTGGCGCCCTTCTGCGGACCAAAGTGTTTTGCTTTACTATAAATCTTTATGTTATACATAACTGTCTTTCAGGAGACACACAAATGCGTGGAGACATTATCCAGATTTTTCTAAAGGGAATTAATGGGAAAACATTCACGATTGACATAAATAAGGTATGTATACATATATCTGACTATTTTAAAACTACCCACCTAGAAGCTCGGTTATTCAGTCACGACTAAATGACTTTAGTTGTTCATACTACTTTAACTCTTCCTTCTCTTCTTCTTCTTTTCTCTACTGCTACTTCTTCTTCTTCTTCTTCTTTTCTCTTCAAACTATTGTCAACTATATCTGATAGAGTGAAATGAATTTAAAGATGTCCCACAATACTCTTTTGAGGCATTGCGGTATCTTCAATTTCTACATTGATTCCTTCTGTAATAATCACAAAAGAGTATTGTTTTCCTGTCCTTATGAATTCAGTTTTTGTCGATCTCTAAAAAAAGATTGTTTTCAAACGAATATATGCAGTTTAGCTTCTAAGGTTCGACATATTAACATTGTTTTGCCTAAAACGTTGGTTTGTACTCAACCCAATATTCATGTGCTTATATTTTCACACGTATAACATATATAATACGTGTAGCATGTCTATGAAATAACTATGGTTGTAACGCATTGTATCAATTAAAATATCCTTTAATATTAATTTATATAAATTTCCTAAATGAACACAACTTATTTAAATACATAATGAAACTAAGATATGTTGGACGAGTGCTATTAATTCTCTAGTCCATGGAAATTTTACAGACCTACTTGTAATTCAGCGGTTAAACAAAAACGATAAAATACTACAATTCTTCCATTGACAGATTACTCATATTGGAAATAGTCAGCTTTATTTAATGTTTTGAAAGTCTTGAATTTTCAGATGAGTGAAAAAATTTCGAATTTTCACAGGATGCTTCCATCGAAGAACTTTTTGTCGCAGCTTCACAACGCACGAATATTCAAGACAGAGATTCGATGAGACTGTTATATTGCTGTAAGTCTTTCCAAGACAAAAATATATGAGTTAAAATCAGCTTATATTTTCGATTACATTTTGTTTTTATCGTTCAAGTTAACAAATCAAGTTCACAAAATCAAGTACCAATCATCCATGTCTTTTATACGCTGCCTTATTATGGGATTTTATTTAACAATTTATAAATGTCTCTTAGAAAGACCAACCAAATGATATTTGTGATGACTTCGGCCGAATGTATAATTTAGTGCATATATAGGGGCAATAGGATTAGAAAAGATAGGAGCATTACACAGCTGTTATAGCCTTTGAAACAGACGGGATTATTGTTATCTCTTTGAGGCACAGGATTATGATGTGCCGTACATACATACATACATACATACATACATACATACATACATACATACATACATACATACATACATACATACATACATGCATGCATACGTACATACATTCATACATACATACATACATACTCTTCTAGATATTTAATTCATGTGCAGCTTGTAATGTCCTTGACCTTGTTCTGATTGTCACCAGAGTCAACAGGAAGGCACCAACACTTAAATCTGTAATGGTGGTGACAAAAAAGTTACTTATCAAGTTCAGATAGATAGGTTATTTATTCTTTTCTCATCTAAACACTTTGAAGTAAATAGCATAAAGTTCAGAACTTTTACGACTGTAAATAATGATAAAATGTTTTCCATTCTACTTTATTTAGTCAACATTCACTGTAAATACGTTCATTATCCCTTGAAACTATAATTTTTAACAATATTTTATTCATTTTATTTGCTTATGATATAGTTTGTAGTTGTAATGAAAAGGTGTCACTCATTACCAAAAATAAGGTAAGGCTCAGCAGCAGCGTGACAGAATTCTCACAACATTAGGTTTAACACCGACAAAAATTGTTCACTTTTAATTTACAAATAATGGATACAAATTTCTTTGAATTTCAGTTTGAATAAAAAAATAAGCTGAATTTAAAGCTGCATTATCTTCCTAAATCAGTTCTAAATTGACATGTTTGCAACTCCTAACTTATTGTCATACCACCGAACCACTCAGATGGTCTGGCTTTGTCTGTTTGCTTTTTGGAAAATGCTTATGCTGCGGAGTAAAAAATATATTTTTTTTACTGAAACTCCGTTCCGTAGCGGACCCAATTTAAGTTACAATTGTAAAAATGTACCTTATTCATATGATCATGGGGTCAATTCCACGGCTTTAGTTGGCCCGGCAAAATAATCATGCAAATTGTCTATGAGATACACTAGTATGGAATAAAAACGTGCTTGACAACGTTTTATTTTATTATGAGTGTGCTGTTTTACAAATGCATATGCCACGCTGGCCGTTGTACCAGTTTGTTTACGATGTGATGTCACATCTTGGAAATCACCATACCTTATGTACATCCTAAAAAACATTTCCACGATTACGGGGTTTCCCTCATGTATTACGAGGTTTCTCTTATGTACTCTGTTGTACATCTTTGCCTTCTTTTTCATTATTCTTCAGTAGGGATGCCAAACAATAATGTGATGCAATTAACTAATGTTACCCATTTTTTGTTAGGGAATGCAGCTTTAAATGATGCCGTTGATCAGGGACGGAGAGTCGGATTTGACTTATCCTGCCACCATCTTTTCTAAATTCTGTTGGGTTTTTTTTAATTAAAAATCTTGCCTTTAAATGATCGAGTCGCCAATGTCCGATTTTTCAATCAGTGAATTAATAAATTGTATCATCTTATTTATCGTTTTCCAGCAAAAGACTTACGTACACACGAAAACCGTAAGGTAATGTATCTGAAGGACTATAACCTGAAAAATTTGAGTACTGTCTTTATGGTGCTTCGTCTCCGCGGAGGATCTCAAGAGGAAAGACGCTTTGCCATCAGTGCACGATTAACAGATCTTCCAGATATGCTGGGAATAGATGATGACCAAGCAAAGAGAGCGCTTATGCCGTGTGGACATGCTATTGGTATCTAGTTACAGTTATAAATTTTAGCTTCTTGGGCGACTGTTTGAAAGGGGGATAAATGACTAATTATGCATTATGATAGGCAAACGTACAAGAGATGTTTTAAAGAGTCGTAAACATACGTCTACCCAATGTAATTGCGATTGTAATATTGTATTAAAGAGACATTAGTTGCAAATTTTGAAATTCTCAACTGTATTACTTAGTTACTGATAACATGTTATGAACTTTTAAAGCTTTCTGAAAAATACAATAAAATTGGACGTTTTAGAAGAAAGAAGCGGATGAAAATTCTGTAAAAAAGAACTTTCTGTGGGTCATAAAAAATATTCGTTTGCTCCTCCCCCTTATCCGAGGACACCATTCTGCGTCTGCGCAGTAAGCATTTCCTCAATCTGTCCACACGAGAACTCTTTAATTTCTGAGATTAATTGATGGCAAGTAGGACATAAAAGATATTGGGCCTTCGGTTGTGTGTCTGTTATGTCCCAAGGCCCGTGTTCGGATTAGGACGGCAATTTAGTTTAATTCTCTGACAATTGGCTTTTGGTATTATTATAATATGACCTCTGATTAATTCAGTAATGAATAGTGTTGCTCCTTGTTTTGTTTGACATATTGGTAAATATGTCAATTTAAAATTGTGAAAGATGTTAAACTTGCGGATATCAGACTCATGTAAATTTAGCATACATATCACTAATAAAGTAATCTGATACGGACATAATGATTCACAAAATTTGGACCTTGAAACAACCTAGCTTTTATTCCACGGTTTTTTTCTCATCGAACTGGATCATAGCATTCTATTGTTTTAGTTAAACATGAACATATACTTTTCTGGTGGTTGATTTGGTCTATTTTATATATTGTTTTGTTGTTTCAGAGCTACGTGTCTCTTACTTTGGTAAATAATAATGTTTTTAACGTGAATCTATATGCGAAGATATAATTCTAAGATAATATACCAAGAAAGTGCAACATTTTCTGCGGGGAACCTGCAATGTTCGCCCGTCAATTCATTGTTTTAAATTATGTCCATAGGCCGAGTTACAGGCAATAAAATCCCAAGCCATATTATACCCATAGAGTTTTTATCCCAGACCATGGAGTTGTAACAAAATTATACATTGTGCAATATTTCGGAAAGAATGTATCTTGTTTTTAAAGGAATTTTTAGTATGTCCGTTAAAAATCATTTCCTAGTCAATTTCATAAATGCATGTATGTATTAGGATTTACGGTAGGTCAGCACAATACTGGTTATGCTGTGCCGATTGAAAATAAAGTCATAAAAATGTAAATATAGGATAACGTCCAACGATTTCGGAGCATTTACTATGAAAACATGGACTAAAGTAGATGAAATACGCGTGAAGAAGTGAGTCGTATGGAAAAACAAGACAAAACAAAAATTTTAACCAAACTGTAGGATATAGGTCAAATTAGCTTCTTAACACTTTAGTTTAATTTTCTTTCCAAAATAACCGAATAAGTCATGGGGTTTTATAACAATTATATCTTGAATGATCTGACATTGTCGACTTGCTCCAAAACTGCGGCCATTGATTAAGACAAATGCCAATTTCAGATAGTAGAATATTTTTATATTGTGTGTATATTTGTATATCTTTCACTTATCACGCTGTGGATTAGTAACTCGAGCTGAGTCTTTTGTTGAAATGTCCAGTTTCGATTTATATATTATTACACAGTAAATGACCTTTAAACGAATCAAATAATCATTACTGATTTTTTTATTAATATTCAGCAAATTTCTCCAAAAATGTCCATCAAATATGGAATAATTGCAATAGTCTGCAGACTATGATAGCTTTCTACATATCAAATCATTTTTTTCCTTCATTTTTTGTGTGTCCAGATAATATCATTCCAGCTTTTGAACCTAACTTTGCATAATGTCATTTTATGTGTTGTATTGACAAATAACTTTATAAAGCTTTCGAAGGCACCTTGATTTACTCTTTGCTATGCATGTAAATAATACCTAATACCTATTATCTAATTATATATTGCCTTCTTGTGCAGTTACGTATTCTAATTTCACCGGTTATAGGTCCAAACTCTCTGGTGATGTTCTGCAGTAACCAGGTAGAAAGTGGCAAATTTGACTTCCGTTGTCCTGTTCCCACATGTGGAAAGCGCTGGGACTACACTGACATTAGAAATATAGTTCGTCTGTCTGAAGAGGAAGAGGTTTCATACGAGTCAAAAATCACGGAAAATTTCATTCAGAAATCATTGGGGTTCCAGGAATGCCCACAGTGTAAATCCCTCTGCGAGAAACCAGGCAAGAAAGATATTTGTGTCGTTTGTCCAGTTTGTAGCGGGAAAAATGGAAAACCCTATGAATTTTGCTGGTACTGCTTGAAGAAGTGGTCATCACCCAACTACCAGCGATGCAGCAATCCCGACTGTGACGGCACTGACCCTCGTGTAAAGTTTCTAAGAAAGGTAGAACGTAAGGAGATAGGAGGTGTAAAGAACTGTCCGTCTGTCAGAGCATGTCCCAAATGTGGCCTTCTTATCGAGCATGTAGACAAGTGCAAGCACATGGATTGCAGATGTGGTCAGAAGTTCTGCTTTATATGTCTAAATGTGCCCATTAACGGGAATTGGCAATGCGGCGCCCACAACACAGCTTGCCAAGTTGCACAAGTGCAGGAGGAAATACCAGACAATTAATACTCCCTGCACTAGATCGAGGCGGATGTAATCAGCATTATGTGAGATTTACATTTAGAAATATGTTGATGAATGTATGTATACTTAACAGATTCAATCTTAGGGCCATATAAAAGTACATTTTTCTTGATCTGTCAAAAATTACATCATTCTTAGAATTTTGTAAATTTTGTATTATACTGACTAATATAGTGGAATATGTTTCCGAAATCTTTTTTTATTGATATGGACACTATATCTGTATATTTGTGTTTCATACTGTATTGTACTTCTTTTATATTTGAATGAAAATTCAACCTTGTTAATTAATCTTTTATAACTTTTACAGAACATGGATGTTTTAGCCATGATTGCCATTGGCTTGACCCTGATGTATGATTTTTTTAAGTAATAAAAAAAGTTTGAATTTTCCATTTAATTTTTTTAAAATTTATTTTTTTGTATGATATATGTGATAGAATAGATTTAATCGCAGATAGTCGGTAAATGTGGCACATGTTATGCTATAATCATTTTATACTGACAATAATCTGCTTTTTCCTAGATATAAGACCACATATGTATAATTGTAACTGTTTCTAATATTTTCATATTTTGCTAAGATTTTCTTTTTCACTAATGAAGCTTCAATCTTCACAAAATATAGTCTTTTTCGGTAATTGGAACTGCACGATTTACGATTTAAAAAAAAAAAAAAAAAAGACAAAAAAAAAAAAGACAAAAAAACCCCACAAAAAAACCCAAGAAACTATTAATGTTTACTATCCGCTGATAGAATGTGTGCATAGAAAAGCCGGCAAGTTTGATTTTTCTCTTCTCTGATAGTCATTGTATCATGACGTATTCTGCTGCTCCATCGATATAATGTAATTACTCACATGACTGCATAGTATGCTACTAAACACATAACTGTAGTAGTTTATGTTATTGCCGTCTTCCATGAAAGATGGCAATAACGGTCATTAGCAAACAGGACAATTTATTTCCATATCGTATGCCAAACGGGCTTTAGAGAATCACACGCTTAGACTGGATAAAATCTCATATTTTCCGGTCATGTCGGTACGGACGATTTTGATACATACCATGCCAATTGGTGAAAAAGATCACGTTGCTTTCACTCGAAATATGTCGGCTCTGTTAAAAATAAGACCGGATTATCTCCCAATATGAAGATCACCGTTGTAAATTCCGGCTGTTTATATTGCCTCTGAGGTCTTAACGTAGCATTAAATAGCGTCGGTCCAGGTCCACGTGCCTGAATGCGCCACGTCTGATGAAAATCTGTCCACTGCAGAACATTGCAATAAAATTATCAACATGAATATATTTTATGTTTTTACGAGGCCACAGAAATTGTATAAATAAATATTTGCATTCAGACCAGGGTCTTATACATACAGGGATTGTAAACTCCCTCACCTCTCGTATTATATCGCGTTAGCTATAGATCTCGCGTGAAGTTACCCGTTCAATCGCACTATGGTACTTCTTACATTAAGTGAATTGTTTACACTGTTAAATTTAAAACTCGTACCGTAAATGCTACATTTCCAATGTTTTCAAACTTTCCACCAAGGAACACGATCTTATGTTGATTTACATTATGTCAGTTATATCATATAACATGCAGTGACAAAAATGCCTTATGTGGAGATGGGTGCTTCTTACGAGCAGTAAATTCTTTATACTGTCAACCACGCCGATCGAATGACTTTAAAACCCAGTAACATAACTTTTAGAATTCCGATCCTTTTCAGACTTTCAATGAATGTGTGATGTCTTATGTTGATTTACGTCATATCAGTCATGCCCTATAACATGCAGTAAAAAGAAGCCGTATATGGAGAAAGGTATCATATCTAAACATAGACCAGCCTTTAAGTTCAGCCGTTCTTTTCATTTAGACCAATTTGAAGCAAAACTTAACTGTCAATTACAAAGAAACTACACAGACGAGTTCCTTAAACCTTTCAATAAAAGATAAACACAAGTGCTTAACTAAATGATTATAATTTAATTTTGAAACAGGCAGCAAAAGACATCAGCATTGTTCGGCCACTCCTTTGTTTTCACTCGAGATATTTGATAGGTAGGCGTTATATCTTTTGGGGTATTGCGATATCGATGGGGAGTTATAATCCTTGATTGTATATGTCTCTGGAAAAACCTTTCTGTCATGTATTTCACCCATTTATTTTCACACACACCCCACCCCCTTCAAAACGAGTGGAAATCAGTAAAACGCTACATGTTGAACACCCTTACAGATCAATACCAAAAGAAATCGTGGAAAGACAGTTGTAAAGTTTCATCAAGCGAGACCCAAAATATGCAAAAACATCAGTGTCAATGAACATGGACAATGAATAGGCGGGGTGGGGGTGGGGGTGTTTGTTGGTTATTTTTTTGGGGGGGTTGTTTTTTTCCTCGCGAAATTACTTACTTTAAGACTTGTCAAGTAGGTGTCCATGCACAGTTAGTCCTATTTAGACACCCCAAAATAACAACTGTGACTTTGAACTTAATCTCAAACCAAACTGGTACAAAGTTGTATGCACAAAATATATATCCTATAAGATCTACCATAGACGGACATACAGTCATGACACCTTTGCTAATAATGATGGAGATACTCTGGGATAACCTATCCATACCTCTAGTATTAAAAAAGCTTACCAGTGTGCAGCTAAATTACTTAGGTGCCACTGTATATTCAACCACTAATGTAATTAGTTGTTGCCAGTTAGTTTTGTTCCCCTATTCTTGATTTACGCAAAGAGAACGTCGTATCAGCAAATGAAACCTAGAGAGAGAGAGAGAGAGAGAGAGAGAGAGAGAGAGAGAGAGACCAGTTTTAGGGTGTAAAGCCTATTCATATTCCCATGATACATTGCTGCATTCTCAGCCTTTGCTGTGGATAACTTTTATCTTGCTTTAAATGTTCTTAAAGTGTTTCAATTAACATTTGAAAATGCATGTTCAAGGAACTGTTCCGCATCAAACTGTAATTTTCATTAAGCATATTTTCTATTACGAATTCTAATAGGTTTTTAAATTTAACTTAAATTGATTCTTCACAAACCTTATGCTATAACATTATGGGTGTGACCCATGTATCACTGATCGATTCTTCACAAACATTTGCTGTACAATCCATAGTGTTACCCATGCATCACTGGATTTCGATCCGATATCCAATTGGTTCAGTTGAAAATGGCACGCTTTTTATAAAAGCTGATACTTGTAACTGAAATAAATTTCTTTTGCAAGGCTATTGCATTTTAAGCTTTAAATAAAAAAATTCTTGCGCAGTATTCTCTTTCCTGATTGGCTACGACCGTGGGAATTTTCCTCACCCCGCCTTCTGGAACCTTTTTTTTTTTACTATTACTATCAACATGTTGGTGGCCATTTTTCAAATCGATTGCCCAAGGGGCATTGAGAAAAAAAGGTTACGTCTGTCGGAATATGGCCAATTACCCCACAGGGGCTCGTTACAAATAAAATTAAATTATCGGTCAATGGATAGAGGGCTGTAGGGTTCAAATAAAAAACTAGAACATTAATACACTGTACCCACCCCCTAGTACTAATATTAGTACCCCTTCTTCGTGGACCATGTCGAGGCTACGACATCGTAGCTACCCACTCCCAGGACAAGCGTGGTTTAAATGTTAACCTACAGGAGTAAATAAACTCATCTCTGTTTCGAGAAGAATCTGGACAAATGCCGGTCTCCTAACTGACAGAAACCTTTCAAACCATAGCATTCATCCAAATCAAGTAATGCAAATATCCGGTCACAAAAAAACAGTAAATCTTGAATTACTCTTTTATTCTCAGTAACTCCTGTATAGTCTAGATTTAGTAAAGATTCTGCATCCAGTCATCATCCCTTCACACGAATATCCAACAACTGGAATACAACTTTAGTGAAATCATCACACTTTAGTTAGAAACATTGTAAACAGTGCCATTGAAATCCATGTACATGGCGCGCCAACTACTCAAAGCGAGCAAACTATGTGACCTCACACAGGAATTTCCATTGGAGATCCAGTGTTTAAAAGTGTTGTTGTCCTTGTTAAACGTTCTATTGATTTGGAAGGACAGTTTCTCTTCGAATTAAAATTTTTAAAAAATCTACTTCTAAATGTTACTGGTAATCAAAGTGTGCATTATTGATTCAACTCGCGCCTGGGATTATTTTTTCATGCGCAAAAATTGAAAGGTGCAGCGTCTGAGCCAGAATTTAATGAATGCCAAATTCGTCTATTCTTCTTTCTATCCAAACTTGTCCACTAAAATAAAAACTATGTGATAAACAGAATCTCAAATGGGTAAAGATTTAATATTGAATTTATGAAACTCGTTGAATAATTTTCAGCCTTTGCGAGCCTTGGAACTCGTTGAATAGTTTCCAGCTTTAAATCATTACCCATTTGAGATCTCTATGACTGTATTTTCTTGCACTTGTATCATGAATCATAGTACACTCTCGTATTGACTGTATTTTCTTGTATCAAGACATCTAGGGAATCATGCGACTAATAAATCTACACATCTGATTTTATAGCTTACAAATGTGAGTTTCAAAGTTGCATAATAAAATACTGTAAATAAACAATCCAATATGTAGATTTAGGAAATTTTTCAAACAAAACACAAAAGTAAGAAACACATACGCACACACAAACACTCACGTATTCGCGCTTGAACACAACTGTTTCAATCACAGTAATGGAGTAAGTTAAACTATGGGTCTACCAATCGCAGTCTTGCTAAGTTTAACTTTGAGTTCAGAAGTAATTTTACCTTCGTATCGCGTCACATGCTAGTATTGCTCATATTTATAAATATTGCTCAGTTTCATGTGTTCTTATATGTATCTACATGTATATGGATGAAAGCGTATTCCTGGCTTTTCCGACTGAATAATCACGTAATCTAGAATTAGCTCACTGAAATTCCTTGAAGTGCAGTCATGTTTCGATCTAACCTATCTGTCACACGTGTAAATTGGATCTTTGGTTCTAGGAATAAAATGTATGATAGCCTTCACTGTAAGACAGAACTGTAAACTGTATTAATAAACAGTAACAACCGTTTACAAAGCATTAACATTGATTCTCTCTCTCTCTCTCTCTCGTCTGCTATACTGGTTACGTTATCCATGAACAAATGAATCAGGTATACTCGATAAGCCATATCTTACATATGGTTTTGTGGCAAGCAAGGATTCAAATAAAATTGCAACACATTATCACTTAACATGTCATACCAAAATTCCAAAATTAAAACATTTTAGTTGTAGATACAATACAATTATAGATATAATGATACTCAGTCTGAAATAACATCTGACTGATGTTTAGGGCGTGAACAACTATCCAATAATATAGTTTGTTTCTTCTAATACCTTCAACCGAACTAGATGTACCATTTTTAGTTTCAGTAAATTTAGCCTTGTCCACAAGCATTGGGAATTCTCTCTCTCCCTCCCTCCCTCCCTCTCTCCCTCTCTCTCTCTCTCTCTCTCTCTCGTGTCTCTTATCTCTCCTTATCTATCACAATCGTACTACATTTTGCACGTATCTTTAATCTTTTTACAATGTGTTTTGTCCTTGATCGTACATTCCATGTGTGTGTGTGTGTGTGTGTGTGTGTGTGCGTGTGAAATGACCCATAATAAAATTCATATCATGAATCAAAATGTAATATTCACTACAGAGAATATATCTCCAAAGTGGGAAATATATGAGAGAGCTGAAAGATATATTTTAAATAGCAATGACGTACTTCACGTACTACTGTGTGAAAAAAAACCCACAGCAACAACAACAACAAAATACTAGTCTACTTCCCGTCCTACTTCTTAACACCATAAAACAATTCAAAACGACCCCACTTCCCTTATTACTGCGTACACAAACTGAAACACATCCTGACTACTGCATAAAAGCAAAAGCACAAAAAATACCAAAAATAAACGAGACCACTTCTCTTCCTACTGAATACAAAGAATAAAAAAAGAGACCACTTCCCTTATTACTGCATAACCCCACACCGTGCAAAACACCTGTACTACTTGACATAGATTAAAGTTTGAACAGATTCTTCATTCGACAACGAATAACAGAAAGAGCTAGAGCTAATTGATATATTTCAAACAAATAGAGGCTGACATGGAAAGAATTGACAGCAATAAAAACGGATGAAAAAGGCATTATTTGGGACGCTGTCTCAAACTTGTTTTTGCTTTCTGGTATAGTCTACATCATCTACAAACTAGAAATATTTAATGCTTTTTGTTTGTTTGTTTATATGCAGTAGTCTGGGACGTGTTTCAGTGTCTGTGTTTTTTATATTATGCCTTATTAAGTAGTAGTAAGGAAAGTGGGATAGTGCTTTGTTTGTTTGTTTTTGTTTGTTTTTTTTAAATTCTTTTTTCAAAGTTGGTTGTGCCCACGCCAAAGAAGTTCTTACTATTTTAAAGTTACCCATGTGTTTCAGCTCTCCAAATTAGATTTAAAGTTACCAATGTGTTTCAGCTCTCTCAAATATTACTTTCTCTCCAAATTAGTTTTAACTATCGTTTTATGAACATTCACTCATTATACGTAAATTTCTTCCTTTCATGAGAAAATGTGCCGGCATTTGTGTCCCAGCTACTTATCCACTTTCACAAACTGAGAAGGTTTTCCAGAAGTTATGGTAATATTCAGACAAAAAAGAGTAAGCAATGATCTAAAGGTAGAATAGACTTTGGTTAAACTCTATTAGTAATAAATTTTAGAACAACAATTAATATTTAATTTAAGATGAGTAAATGCGCCTACATGACCACATTGACAGACACTTGAGAATATCTCTACAAACTAAAGTACAAGTCAGGCAGGTCTCGTACGCGTGCAGCACCTATTATTTCATATACAGTCAGTGGCGGCGCGAGGGTTCGAGGCGCCTGGGGGATATGTTCTTTACTGGCGCCCCTACTTTGCCACATAGAACAGTTTTTATGTCAGTTGCCAATCTCCATCCACACACCAACCCCCTCTAAATATAAGTTTTGTGAAGAACTGCCGCGGTTACACTAAGGTGAGGTGAAATAGTATGAAAATTTCAGCTGCAAAAAAAAGTGTTCCCGACTGGCCCCCCTCCCCACCCCCCACCCCTCGTCGCCTAGGATCCCGGGGCAATTGCCCCACCCCCGCCATTCCCCCTCGCAACGCAACTGTTTATTGTTGTCATTTTTGAGCATTTGATTATACATACCTTTAAATGGCGATTATTCAGCTTATTTCGCTGATCGTCGATCAATATTCCTTGCAAAATTATTATAGAACCCACCCCAGGAAATACATTTGACAACATCAATGTTAAAAAGTACGCGGACATAAAACCAAGAGGTGTGAACTAGCGTAAACCGGAATTAACGTCAAGCTTGGATGTCACAATGAAAACGCCGTGTATTGGGAAAAATAAATTGTACTGACATTCGCTTTTCTTGAACCAGACTAATGCCCAATTACCATAGTCGAAGTACACATTGATCGATAATTTTTCGTTTGGAAGTTTTGTGGTAAAAACTAAGATGCAGATCACTGAACAATCAGGCATTAACATAGTTTGGGAGAAATTAGTATAGCATTTTAGAACAACAATTAATATTTTATTTAAGATAAAAAAGGACGCCTACATGACCATGTTTACGTACAATGTAGCAAAAACAACGGACAGATGTAAAGGAGCATTAAGAGATGAGAGGTTCTGTACACACTGTCTGATTGTTGAAGACGAATCAAGAACAAACAAGAATACCAGCCAAGGTAAATAACGGATATGTTAGTGTCTTTGACACGCTAAAAGTTTTCGCAACAAATTACCCATAGAAAAAAAAATCGGGCAAATATGATATCCAATCAGCCGTCCACCGTCTTGAAAAATATTTTGAACGATTGTCGCCATCGCTTTAGATAAAAAGCCAGTGAGAAGCCTGAGGTGTTCCAAATGCCCATGACATAAATTGCCGAAATTGAATATTGATCTGCGTCTTAAAAACGGGCATGCGTGCGGCAGTGAGGTAGTGCATGTCATGGATTGTGTGCAATGTTGCGTAACACATCCTACAGCATTTACTGAATTTTCATACCTTCATGTTATTGTGCAGATATGCACAGCGATATCAGAAATTATATGTATCCTTGGGGCGAGGGAATTAGGATATTGGTACGAAGAGGGTGACAGAGTGGGAGGGTGGGAGGATATACTTGTACGAAAATCTCAGGGACAATGCGTTTTCACAGCAGTAATTTAACCTAGACAACCAAATAATGTGCTACAACTACTATTACTACTACTACTGTTACTACTACTACTACTACCATATATATATATTGCATGTGATATACCACAAAGGTATTCAAAAAGTACATACAGATACAGACCAGCAAAGAGACAGACAGACAGACATACAGAAAGAAAGAAAGAAAAAACGGATAGGCATACAGTGATAACAGACAGCAAGGCGCCTTGCACTTAATATTGTACTGGTGATTCTGATAAAATCACAAAGATTAGATTTTTATTAAATATCTGAAGCCTTTGAATAAGGCCCAGTTCCCACATTTGTAGGAGAAGGATAATATTTTGGGAGTTTGAACTTATTATCTTAAGCGGTGTAGGAAGAGTTACGTCTTAACTTAATAATTCTTATACATATGATCGTACAAGATCAAATGGTCCATGGCGTTGTAAAGGGTGGGGACAGCAAATTATAAACAATGGATAAACTAATAAATGAGAGAAGTAATGAATGAAAGAACACTATTTGACAACAAACTGATAGCTTAATCAAATAATAAATGGATTGCCTAACGTGTCGGTTTAGGTGATTGTATGCCATTGAAAGGATGCGTGAAACGCATGATCACGTACAAAACATCATAACGCGATCAACTGATTCCTTTCCATTTTACCATCGATTAGGTAAATAAATAGGAACATTTAGGAATTTAAATATGAATTGCGGTACAATCCACACATACCTAGATTAACAAAAATAGACCCTTCCATCTTACTTTTGACTTTGTGAACGATTCGTGGTCGGATAGCAAATAAATAAATAATTAGTAATCAATTGAG
The DNA here is from genome assembly GCA_029931535.1 of Margaritifera margaritifera. Taxonomy (NCBI): domain Eukaryota; kingdom Metazoa; phylum Mollusca; class Bivalvia; order Unionida; family Margaritiferidae; genus Margaritifera; species Margaritifera margaritifera. The sequence continues at coordinate 71,166 of JAQPZY010001316.1, read as the reverse complement.
AAAGTGTAAGTACATTCCTCATCTATATTAATTGTGTGAGTTTTTGATTCAAGTCCCTTTAGGAATACTTGAATAATATTTCCAGGCATGTTTTCTTAGCAGTCTGTCACCGTCGTATATATGACAAAGAAGATAACTTCGTGAAACCGAAAGAGCTATGCTACTTATATAGTGTGTACTTTCCAGAAATTCCCACTTGACAACGATCTTTAAATAACTTATTGGAAAATAATCTTCTTTTAGCTTTGTATACCTAATGTTAATTGAAGGCAATATTTATTTAAAATGATTTGTTAGCAATCCCCCATTCGGCTTTGAAGTCTTTTTATTGAAACAAGTAGATGACTTTTTTATACCTTAATATGACATGCAAAAATATAGCTGGATCATTACAGTGGTTACATGGTCAATCGCTCTCTTTCATGTACACATATGCAATCCTTTAACCTATCAATTGATTCATTCATACATATGTACAGCCATCCATCCTTCAAAACCAAATTCCAATCCATGCATCACCTGTATTCATTTCTTCTATAGGCCAGTTTTCAGGCTGATAAATAATAATAATAATAATAATAATAATAATAATAACAATAATAATCATAATAAAAACAATAATATCAAAGTCTTCATTTCATATATAAATCAATTCATTGATCGTTACTCTATCATTCGCATTTGAACCTTTATATAAAATCATCAACCTATACTTTATCCTTGTGCACTTAAGTATGATATTTCATGTTTATTCCGTTACAAACGTATTGATTACAGAATAGTTTGTCGTTAACCTTTGTTCCTGTGTGTAATAGTTGCCTTATGTTTACTTCAATTTCATTCATTACCATTTGTTGTGTCTGAATATTAAATACGATATTGAAACAGACCAAAGTTAGGGCTTTATTTGTACTGGAACGTTGACAAAAGATTGGGTTTACCTTCGAAATTACCAATGTAGTTTCCCACCTAAATATAGCTCGGTGTATTATGAATTGATCACGAACATGACGGGTGCAAAGACATCTTCAAAGTACACGAAGTGTAACTGTCAAACGGTGACTCTCATAGAGGACATTCAAATATATATATATATATATATATATATATATATATATATATATATATATATATATATATATATATATATATACTTCAGAGCCAGAGTACCGATTTTTGAAATATGTGCTTGCACATGCATTGTTACAATAATTAGCACATATGGAAATTACATGTTCCTAAAAAATAAAAATGGCAAGGTGTGTGCCATTCCAAAATACCATTAATTGTGGGTAGAAGAATCGTTTATGGAAAGGATTAATGTACATTTTCAGAACTAAGTAGTTATATATTGGGTATCCGTGCTTCAAAATATTTTATTTATGTAATAGAGAAAGATTCTATACATCGTTGTTCTTATATCACACAATCGACAGACTACCAGCAAAAGTAATTCTAGTTTTTCGATAGACCTTGTGTACAAAATCTATCAGCTCTTGACATTCCTTCGTATCTGTCCATTCTTATTGCTGGTTTATGTAGAGATATTCTAAATTAAGTCGTATTTAAATATGCAAGTTAAATAGCATTCAGGTTTTACTATACATTTACACTAGAAAAAGTCAAAAGTAAGGAAGAGTCTGTAATAGTTTCAGACCGATTCAGAAATAAATAATCGTTTGGGCATTCGGTTATGGGAGAGACAGAAAACTGCTTTTGTCGCCAATGCATTGTTCCAGCAACACACATCCGAAGCCATGACTAGACATAGAGGACGTACTGCAGTGTTTTGCAATACTAGGGCACCAACAATAAACTGCCAACAAATCCAGCAATTTCCACATTCATGATATTTTTATTACTTAGAGTGACTGCTTCCTATAACAGATCCCAAGCAGCTTGTGAAATTTCTTCTTTGAAACAGAATTTCGTGGATAAACGGGGAAATTAATTCAAAGATTTAATCATTCGGACTCAGTTATTACTTTGTTTTATTTGAGAGTACCTTAAATACGAGTAAACACACTGGGGAGGTGGGATATTAATGCGCATGTTTCGAAATCGTCTGAAATCTGAATAAAGTATGAGACGCTCTTTGCACTGGAAATGCTCTTTATTGCTAACATTGCCTAATAAAATGTCCTTCTCTGTTGAACTGGACGGAAATAACAGTAAGCGAAATAAACCACATTTTCGAGAACATGAAAATAGCATCCTTTAAATCATATTTAACCAAACTTTTCAATATACTTTGACAATTCACAATCAATGTAAACTTGAGGTAACACAAACATTTTTGCATAAGATAATTGATATTCCATCACATACATACACATGTAATGTTGTTCGTCTTTCGAATTTGAAGATGACCATGACATCACTAACTGATTTGGTTTCTCTGAATACGTGAGCGGCTGATCAGGCCAATTTGTGCTCTAAACTGTCTGTGCCATACTAGACAAGAGATGCCGCTTGGGGTTGCTTGATCAATGGAGGATGTGCTACAGTTCTGAGATTTAGACTGTTCGCGCTTCTGCACTGCTTCTGCAATTCTCCTCAGTTCAAAGTCTGTAGGTCCAGTATGGATGAAATTGCTCCAGATGGAGCGAGCCTGTGCGAGATCTTCTGAAGATTCAGGGTCAATGTTGAAGTATTACAAGAATGACTTGAGGGAAACCTTGAAGCGTTTCTAATGATCACCATGAGGTCTTTTTCCCTCCTTCAGCTCACCATAGAAGATCTTTGATAGTCGCTCTTCTGACATCCTGGTGACCTGGCCTGCCCATCTTATCTGAGATTTCATCAGCAGAGTGTGGATGCTTGGAATGCTTGCCCGTGTAAGAATCTCACTGTCTGGGACCCTGTCCTGCCGTCTTATCTTCATCAATTTCCTCAGGCAGCCCATGTGACAATGGTTTAGCTTCTTGGTATGGCGTCTGTACACGGTCCAGGTTTTGCATGCTTTCTGCAGAGTTGGCAACACAATAGCTTTGTAGACCTTTAGTTTTGTTTGTAGACTGATGCCTCGGTGCTCCCATACATTTGCGTGTTATTTGCCAAAGGCCACACTTGCTTTAGCAATACCGGCGTTGGTTTCATTGTCGATGTGGACTAGGTGAACTTGTCCAGTGCCATGAGGGTTTGGCCATTTACTGTAATGGTAGGCTCTAAGCAAGACTCTCCTGGTGCAGGTTGGTGCATCACCTCTGTATTCTTGATACTGATTGTGAGACCGAAATTGTCACATACTGAAGAGAAATTGTCCATACTTTGTTACATGTCAGACTCAGATTTGGCATACAGGGAAGAGTCGTCAACAAATAGGAGATCCCGAACGGTCACTTCCTGTAACTTTGTCTTTGCCCGTAGTTTCCTCAGATTGAAGAGCTTGCCACCAGTCCGGTATCTGATGTCAATCCCAGTGTCATAGTCAAGGAATGCATCAGTAACCATGGCAGAGAAAATCATACTGAAGAGGGTTGAGGGTAACACACAGCCTTGTTTGACTCCATTGGTGACTGGAAATGATTCAGAGTACTCACCTTCGTCCACGAAACGAGCTGTATGCCATCATGGAATTGCTGAACCATTACTATGAATTTCTCTGGGCAACCAAATTTTGCCATGATTTTCTGGAGGCCCCCACGACTGACTGTGTTAAAGACTTTTGTCAGGTCGATGAATGTCGTGTACAGGTTGGAATTCTGTTCCTGGCATTTTTCCTGGAATGGAAGAGCTGCAAGCACCATGTATGTGGTCCCTCGTCCTTTCCTGAAACCACACTGACTTTCACGCAGGAGCCCAGGATTAATGTGATGCACAAGGCAATTCAGCATAATTCTGGCGATGATTTCGCAGACTATTGACAGCTTGTTCAAGTCGACAATGGATGCATCCTTGTACACCCGGGTATAGTTGTTTGAGTCCACATTGATTGGAAGAGTCCAGTTAGTTTCTGTGCATTGTGCGAGCTTCCGGTTGTGTAAGCTTCTGCTGGTATAGCATCTGCTCCAGGTGCTTTGCCACTTGACAAGTCAATTGCTTCTCAGTTTCAGTCAGAGTTGGATGATCAGCAAGTAATCCGTTAATTTCCACTTGGGGTAGTCGATCAATTAGCTCCTAACTGATAGATGATTGTTGATTGAGGATGTTGTTGAACTGTTCTGCCCATCTTTGTAGTAGTATCTTTTCTTTGTTAGTGACCAGTGTGGTGCTGTCAGCATTCAGTAATGGAGATGTTTCTGATGATTGTGGCCCGTAGATTATCTTCAAAGCATAATAGAAGTTCTTCATGTTATTCATGTCTGCGTAGGACTCAATCTCATGTATACCTCGTTGCTCAGCCATGAGTCTTGCAACTCTCTGAGTTTGCATTAGACAGTTCTCTTGATGTTGATGAAAGCTGCCTTCTTAAATGATAAAGTACTGTCTTCTAAACAGGCATTTAGTAGCTGATGTTTCTCATTCAATGGTCTCTGTATGACAGTATCGTTCTCATCAAAACAATCTTGATGTTTGCATGTAGTAGTATAGACAGTTTTGGATGCAGCTGAGTACACAGAGTCTCTGAAGGATGCTCAGTTTCCCACGACATTTTCGGCGTTCACATCAATCGTTTTTAGTTGGCTGCACAGTTTTAGTAATTATAATAATAATATTATTATTATTATTATTATTATTATTATTATTATTATTATTATTTACTTAATATTTCATATGTTATTTATTTCATTTAAATTCATTCCGGTTAATTGAACATGGAAAGGTATTGCGTATAGCACTGTTAACTCTATTGAGCATTTTCCATCGAAATAACGACTCAAACTTTATTCAGATTTGAAAACATTTCGCTCTCTCTCTCTCTCTCTAAATGCAAATTCTGAAAGACCTCTAAACCCGGCATTGTTCTGAAAATATTACAAACAGTTCCAAAATTCAGTTTTATTCACAGTGTAAATGTAATCTAACTGGTATGAAAATCAAATGCTTAGATATAATTTAAATATAATATCTTAGCACAAAATCTACTAACAGCCACTAGCGGATGGGTAGGAAGAGAGACAGAGAGGTTTGTACGCATTGACTATCGAAAAAATTGCTCGTTACTAAAGACCAAAGTTAAAATTTACAGGTGTAATAACAGATAAGTTAGATCGAAACTAGACTGTGCTTCAAGGAATTTCAGTAACCTAATTATAGATCATGTTTATCCTGTAGGAAAAGTCAGGAATACGCTTTCATTCATATACATGTAGATACATATAAGAAATGCATGAAACTGAGAAATATTTATAAGTATGAGCAATAATACCCTGTGACGCGACATAAAAGCAAAATTACTGCTGAAGTAAAAGTTACATTTAGCAAAACTACAATTGGCAGACCCTCAGTTTAACTTACTCCATTACTGAGACAGAAACAGTTGTGTGTTCAAGCGCGAATACGTGAGTGTTTGTGTGTACGTATGTGCTTCTGTTGGTGTTTTGTTTGAAAATGTCCTAAATCTACATATTTTAGTTGCTTATTAACAGCACTTTATTATACAGCTTTGAAACATTTGTAAGTTAGAACATCAGATGTGTACATTTATTAGTAATATGATTCTCTAGATATCTCGATACACATCTCTGCTAGAAAATACAGTCAATACGATATTTACAATGGATATTCCTGATAAAAGTTATATGCTAATAAATAAAAGGAGGTGAACATATAGGAAAACATTCAACGTTTTATGAAAACAAAATATGTATTTAGTGTTTTGATCCCCATATAATTACATGTGATTGACACAACTGATGAATGTGTAAAGTTTAAAAAAGACATTCATGAGAAAACAATAGTCAGGTACTTTGAAAGTTGCCAACCAAACGAAATAAAATACAACAACCAGAAGTGTGGTAATGTATCATATTTAATTCCACCACAGCAGGTAATATAAGTATAAATCAATCATATAAAAATAAACTGCAACAGTCATACGAATAATTGCCTAACCTACTTTAGTAATGTATAAATAATATAGCCTGCAATAGTCATGTGAGGAAGAACATAACCTGCAATAGTCAGGTGAGTACAAACATAACCTGCAATAGGCAGGTGAGCTATTACATAACCTGTTAGAGTCACGCAAGTACTAATTTGCAGCAGTCATGTTAGTAAAAGCATAAAATGCAATAACAATGTAAAAGCCATTTAATTCAATTACAAATATCAGCTTCTCCAAAAAGCGCGCTATCTTTTAGCCGAACCAGTTGGGTATCAGGTATAAAACCAGTGATGCGTGTTTTAAAGTGTAAACAATTCACCTCATGTAAGAAGTACCATAGTGCGATTGTGCCTGGTAACTTCAAGCTGAGCTATAGATAACGCGATAAAATACGAGAGGTGAGAGAGTTTGCAATCCCTGTATGTATAAATTCCTGTTTGTCATGCACATATTTTATTTATACAATTTATATGTCCTCTTAAGAACATAAAATATATTCATGTTGATAATTGTATTGTAAAATTCTGTAGTGGACAAATTTTCGAAAGTCGTGACCCATGCAGGCATGTAGACCTTGTCCGACGCCATTTAATGCTACCTTAAGACCTTAGAGACACTATAAAGGGAAGGGATTTACAACGTTGATCTTCACAATGGTAGATAATCCGGTCTTATTACCAACAAATCCGACATATTTTGAGTGAAAATAACGTGATATATTGCAACAATTGGCATGGTACGTATCAAAACCGTCTATACTGATATGACCGAGAAACACTAGACTTTATCCAATCTAAGAGTGTCAGTCTCTAAAGCCCGTTTGGCATACGTTATGAAGTAAATTGTCCTGTTTGCTAATGGCCCTTCTTTCATGGAAGACGGCAATAACATAAACTACTACAGTTATGTTCGTAGTAACACAAAATGCAACATTCATGTGAGTGATTACATTATATCTATGGACTAGCAGAATATGTCATGATACAATGGCTATCAGAAAACAGAAAAACCAAACTTTATGACTTTCTATGCAGATATTCTATCAGCGGATCGTAAACAATAATAGTTTTAAAACAAAATCATGCAGTTCCAATCACTGAAAACGTCTGTATGTTGCGAAGAGTAAAGCTGCGCCAGCGAAAAAGAAAATATCAGCAATATATTAGAAATAGTTAAATTCTATATATTTGGTCTTATATCTAGGAACTTGTGGTCAGTATACAATGATAATAGCATAGCATTTGCCACAATTACCGACTATTTGCAATTGAAATATATTCTATCATATGTATCACAAAAAAAGAACTTCCAAGATAAATTCAAAGCAACTTTTCAAAACTTAAAATAATCATAAATCAGGGTCAAGACGATTGAAAACATGTCAAAAACATGCATGTTCTGTAAATTTTTCAACTGATTAATTAACAAGGTGGGAATTTTATTCAAATATAAAAGAGGTGCAATGCAGTAGGAAACACAAATGTACAGATATATTATCCATATCAATAAAGAAAGATCGCGGAAACATATTCCACTATATTAGTGACTTAATTCTTAAATTTACAAAATTCTAAGAATGATGTAATTTTTCACAGATCAAGAAAAATGTAATTTGGTATGGCCCTAAGATTGAAACTATTAAGCATGCGTATAGTCATCAACATATTCTAAAGGTAAATCTCACTTAATAATGATTACATCTGCTCCAATCTCGTGAAGGGAGTATTAATTGTCTGGTATTTCCTCCTGCGCTGGTGCAACTTGGCACGCTGTGTTATAGTCGCCGCATTGTCACTTCCCGTCAACGGGCACACTTAGACATATAAAGCAGAACTTCTGACCACATCTGCAATCCATGTGCTTCCATTTTGCTATATGCTCGATAAAGCAGCCACATTTGGGACATGCTCTGATAGCCGGACAGTTATCTACTTCTCCAATCTTCTTACGCTTGACTTCTTTTAGAACCTTTACACGAGAATCAGCGATGTCACAGTCTGGATTTTTGCATCGTTTGTAGGTAGGTGATGACCACTTCTTCAAGCAGTGCCAGCAAAATTCATAGCGCTTTCCATTTTGCTTACTACATACTGGACAAGTGACACAAATATCTTTCTCTTGTTGTTTCTTGCAGAAGGATTTACACTGTGGGCATTCCCGATAATCCTTTGATTGTCGAATGAAATTCTCCGTAATTTTTGAGTCAAAAAAGGTCACTTCCTCTTCAGACATACAAACTGTATTTCTAATGTCACTGTACTCCCAGCGCTTTCCGCATGAGGGATAAGGACAAGAGAACTCAACGTTGCCATTTTCTACTTTGTCACGGCAGAACATCACCAGAGAGTCTGGACCTATAACCGGTGGAATTAGAATACATAACTGCACAAAAATGCAATATATATATATATATATATATATATATATATATATATATATATATAATAGGTGGTAGGTATTATTTACATGCATAGGAAAGGGTGACTCAATTTGGATTCGATCACTTTAGAAAAACAGTTGTCAATACAAACATACAATGGCATTATGCCAAGTTGTGTTCAAAAGCTGGAATGGTAATATCTGTAAAAAAGAAAAAAATCATTTATTATGTGGAAAACTATCAAAGTCTGCATATTTCTGGGACATTTTTTGGAAATTTGCTGAATATTAATAAAAAAATCAGTAATGATTATTTGATTCGTTCAGTGGTCATTACTGTGTAATATATCAATCGAATCTGGACATTTCAACAATAGACTGAGCTCGAGTTGCGTGCTAAATGAAATATATGCACACATACAGACGATTTAAAAGTATTCTAGAATCTGAAATTGGCATTTATTTTAGAGCAAGTTGACAATGTCAGATCATGATCGAACACATCCAAGATATATTTTTTATAAACCCCATGACTTGTTTGGTTATTTTGGAAAATTGTTTAAACTATATTGTTAAGAATCTGTTTTGACATCAAACGAACACTTTGGGGTTTTTGGGGTTTTTTTTTTTTTTTTTTTCCACACGACTCACTTCTTCACACGAAGTTGAGGAGGAAATCATTTTTAACGGTCATTTCATATAATTTTCCTCAGGCAAAAGCATACTCAATATTCTCTAGGCAACAAGAAAAATTCTTCCAAAAATATTACAAAATGTGTTGGGGTTTTTTTTGTTGCCACTCTATGATCTGGGACAAAAGCTCTATACGTAAAATATGACTTAGCTTTTTAATGCCTGTAACTGTGTCTGTGGAGACAATATAAGACAAAGAATTGACGGGCGAACGTTGTAGGTTCCCTACAGAAAATGTAGTTTCTTGGTATATTATCTTATAATTATATCTTAGCATATATATTCGCATTATTTATCAAAGTAAGATACATGCAGCGCTGAAACAAACAACGAATATATAAAATGGACCAAATCACACACCAGAAAAGTATGTGTTCATATTTAAGTAAACAATACAAAAAATAAAATGCTATGGTCCAGTCAGATGAGAAAAAAACATGCAATGAAAGCTAGGTTGTTCCAAGGTCCTAATTTTGTGAATCATTATATCCGTATCAAATTACTTTAATAGTGATGTGTATGCTCAATTTGCATGAGTCTGATATTTTCAAGTTTAACGTCTTTCACAATTGGAAATTCACATATTTAAGTCAAAGAAAACAAAGAGCAAAACTACTCATTACTGAATTAATCAGAGATCATATTATAACAATGCCAGAGAGTTAAAGGAAATTGCCACTTTTAGGACACAGCAGACAGACAACCGAAGGCCCAATATCTTGTATATCCTACTCACCATCAATTAATTGCAGAATTTTAAGAGTAGTCATGTGGACAGACTGAGGAAACGCTTACTGCGCAAACGCAGAGTGGTGTCCTCAGATGGGGGTGGGGGTGGCAAAAGAATATTCCTTATGAACCCGCAAAAAGTTCTTTTCATCGCATTTTCGTCCACTTCTTTCTTCTAAAATGTCCAATGCTTTTTATAATTTTTTTAAAGCGTTTACAGCTTATAACTATCAGTAACTAAAAGTACAGTTGACAATTTCTTTTATGTGATGCCGAAACGTCCAATTAATGCCTCTTTGATAAAATATTACAATCGCAATTACATTGGGCATACGTATGTTTTCGACTCTTTAAAATATTTGTCTCTTGTACGTTTGCCTGTAATAATGTATACTTTAGTCATTTATCCCCATTTCAAACTGCCATCCAAGAAGCTAGAGTCTGTAACTGTAACTAGGTACCAATAGCATGTTCACACGGCATCAACGCTCTCTTTGGGTGGTCATCATCCATTCCCAGCATATCTGGAAAATCTGTTAATCTTGCACTGACTGCAAAGAGTCTTTTCTCTTGAGATCCTCCCAGGTCACGAAGCGTCATAAAAATGGTAGCGTGATTTGTCACTTTATATTCCTTCAGATATTTTTCCTTGCCGCCTTCTTCTACTCGTAATTCTTTTCCTGGAACAAGATAAATAAGATGTTGCAATTTATTAATTCACTGATTAAAAATCTCACATTGGCGGCTGTATCATTCACACAAATGCCAAGATTTATTTTTTAAAAAAACAGAATTCAGAAGAGATGGTGGCAGGATAGGTCAAATCTGTTTCAGGTCAAGTGTATTATTTAAAGCTGCATTCCCTAACAAAAATGGGTAAATTGAGTTAATTACATCACATTATTGCATGGCATCTCTACTGAAGAATAATGAAAAAGAAGGCAAAAATGTACAACAAAGTACATAAGATTGGGAATCAAGAAACTCCGTAATCGTCGAAACGACGTGTTAGCATGTAAATAAGCTATGTTGATTTCCATGATGCGGCATAAAGTCGTAACAATCTGGTACAACGGCCAGCGTGGCATATGCATTTGTAAAATAACACACTCATAATTAATTAAAACGTTGGCAAAAAAAGTTAACAGCACGTGTTCTTGCAGTACCAGTGTATTTCATAGACGATTTGTCTGATTATGGTGCCGGACTAATTAAAGCTGTGTATTGACCCCACCAAAAAGAAAAATAATTTTGTAAACAGGGTACATTTTTTTTATTTATATCTGAAATTGGATTATGTTTTCAAAACTGCTACGGAACGGAGTTTTAAAAAATATTGTTAATTCCGCAACATAAGCATAAACAAACTCGCTAAACCATCTGAGTGGTTGGGTGGTATGACAGTAAGTTAGGAGTTACGAACAACATGTCAGTTTAGATCTGATTTAGGGAGAGAATACAGTTTTAAATTCAGGAATTTTCTTTTCTTTATTTTTTTAAAACTGAAATTCGAAGAAACTGTTATCCAGTTTTTGTATATATAAAGAGAACAAATTCGTCGGCGATAAACCTAATGTTGTGAGAATACTGGCACGTTACGGCTGAGCCTTACTTTTTTTTTTTGTGTTAATAAGTGACACCTTTTCATTTCAACTACAAACTATCGCATAAGCAAATGAAATTAATAAAATATTGTTAAAAATTAAATAGTTTCAAGGGATAATGAACATATTTACAGTGAAGTTTGATTAAATAAAATTGAAGGGAAAATATTGTATCATTCTTAATTGTCGTAAAAGTTCTGAACTTCATGCTATTTACGTCAAAGTACTTATATTTAGATGAGAAAAAAGAGCCCATCTATTTGAACTTGATAGTAACCTTTTTGTCAGCGCCATTGCCGATTTAAGTGTCGGCACCTGCCTATTGACTTCGGTGACAATTAGAATAAAGCAAATGATATTACAAGCTGCACACGAATGGGCAGTATTTAAAATGTATGTATGTATGTATGTATGTATGTATGTATGTATGTATGTATGTATGTATGTATGTATGTATGTAAAGGGTTTAACGACACAACATCCCAATCATGGCTATAACGTGTCGAGTAACTTTAGGTATCCGAAAAAGGCATATAATAAAAAGATAAAGGCAAAACAATTCTTAAAATACAAAGTAAAATTTATATAAATCGCACTACTTGAAAAGTGGAAGACCCTCACAGCTTTAGCATCATAGCGAAATATATCAGAGGGCTAAAAGGTTTCCTCCATTAGTCGCCTCGTACGACATTCAGTAGGGCGCGTCTGGCTTATAATTTCCATGGATACTGAACAAAGGGAATAGAGGACGTCATTATTAAATATATTTCACGACTGGTATCAACAGTCAAACATAATCTGGTAATATGTGTACCAAAGAGATAACAATAATCACGTTTTGTTTTACAAGCTACAACTGCTGCGTAATGCTCCTAACGATTGGCTCTATATATGTACTAAAAATTATCATATATTTTGATTGGTCTTTCTAAGTGAGTCAGTTTTCCATTTCTTATACGATAGCTTTGTTCTCGTTCATTTCATAATTGTATATTAAACACAGATTTCATAAATGTATTCGAACTATTTATTTCTATCAAAAACTTAGAGAATTCTCTAGATTGCATTCACAGTCCCTCGAAGTTTTTCTTCTTGACTGGTGTAGGTGTCGGTGCATGATATTATGCACGCGAGTAGGTGAAAGGAAGCCAAATCTCATAAAAAAAACCTGGTACGCTATATTTCTGCTGAAAAGTTCTACACGGTCATGACCGTCAACTGTATCAAATACTCCGGGTATTTTTCCCCCTGCTTTTTCTTAACATAGTCGCAACATTAGAAAATCTTATGATGTTCTATAGTGTGAATATCAGACTCCATAAACTGGACTGCAACAAAAAAGGCAATACAATCTGGTTCCATAGGAAGAGGTTGATATTAATAATAATAATAATAATAATAATAATAATAATAATAATAAGACGAAAAATGAGAAATAATAAAAAGACGGAGATCACAAGATGGATTAGAGTCAAAATAGCCATTATATATCCCATTTCTTTCTCAGACTTGATTCCTCAAAAGTGGTACCTTTGTTGCACTTGCGGCATTCAATTGTTTACTCGATGTTTTAACATTAATTCAGTTGCCTCCTTTACTCAATGTTTGTAATATATTTTAGGTGACAATGTGGCTTCTTGTAATACCTAGATCTCATATGACAAGTTATGTCTAGTGATCTGAATTAATTCACGTAAATTCTTTACCTCAATTGGCCTTGTAAACATTTGGAGAAGTAATGTCCGTAATTAAAACCACAGAAATATAAGCATTTCGCTTCTAAAGAGCTCAGGTAGTACAGTTTCCAAGTAGAGAGTTTGTAAAATATGGATATATTCAGGCAAAGTTACAAAACATATTTAACAGAGGTAATCTTACAAATGTACAGCATATTAAAGTTCCCAAACATGCTAAACTTGTCGTCATCACATATGTGTCGACACTCGTGCGTATTCTGTTCTGTTTGTTTGTTGTTGTTTTTTTTTACATTTTTCTAAGTGTGAATAAAACAAATGTTTTCTTTTTTTTAAATATGTACATTTGATGTCATGTATATTCTATATCTGTGGTCATTTTGCCTGTAAATAGTTTTCTAAAACATTTATAAATTGTTTTGACAAAATCCCATACCAAGGCAGCGCATAAAAGACATCGACGACTGCTACTTAATTATTGTGAATTTGATTTCTTAAATTGAACAGTAAAAACAAAATATAATCGAAAATAGACGCTGATGTTTTAGACTTATCGACAAATACCAGTCCGAATAGGCCTGGAATGTTCATGTTTTATGACGCTGCAGCAAAAAGTTCTTGAATGGAAGCACCCTGTGAAGATTCGAAAAATTGTCACTGAAAAACCAAGGCTTTCAAAACACTAAATAAAACTGACTCTTTCAAATATGAGTAATCTGTCAATGGAAGAAGTCTAGTATTTTATCGTTTTTGTTTAACCGATGAATTTAAGTAGGTCCATAAAGTTGTCATGGATACTGAAAATGAGTAAAAAAAATTGTCCGTTACAGGAACAATCAAGCTTTAACGAACTCGTAAGAAATTTACCGAGGTTGGAATAAGGATCAATTGGAATTATGTTGATCAAATTTCCATGGACTAGAGAAAAGAAAATTGTAAATTTACGACAACATTTCCTGCCCTCCCCGCATAAAAAAAGAAACGAAAAATTATAAACCATATGTGCGAACCACACGGAAATTCTCAGTTTGATTATGTATTAAGTAAATTAATGTTGCCATTTACGAAATGTATATAAATTAATATCAAAGGATATTTTTCATTGGTACGATGCGTTATAACCATAGTAGTTTAATAGACATGCTACATGTATTATATATGTCATACATATAAAATTCTATGCCCCATAAGATTGAATTGAGTGCAAACCAACGTTTTAAGCAAACGAAATTTTAATATGTCGAATATTAGCAGCCAAACTGTATGAATTCATTTGAGAATAATCTGTTGCGAGATAGACAAAAACTAAACATAGAAGGGACGGGTAAACAATCCTCTTCAGGGATTATTACAGGATGAATCAATCTAGAAATGGAAGGGACCGCAGTGCCTCAAAAAGAGTATTATGGGCCATCTTTAAATTCATTTCAATGTAGGAGACATAGTTGAAAATAGTTTATAGAGAAAAGAAGAAGAAAAAGTAGATGAAGAATAAAGAGTAAGAAGATAAGGGAAAGTTGAAGTAGAATGAGGAAACAGGTCCTTTAGTTGTGTCTGAATAACCGAGCTTCTAGGTGGGTAGTTATAAAATAGTTATATATATACATACCTTATTTATGTCAATCACAAATGTTTTTCCACTAATTCCCTTGATAAAAATCTGGATAACGTCTCCACGCATATATGAGTCTTCTGAAAGGCAGTTATGTATAACACAAAGTTTTATAGCAAAGCAAAACACTTTGGTCCGCAGAACGGCGCCACTGGCGAGCTGCTTCACATTGATCCGCACAATAGTGCCACCGGCGAACTGGATGATATGAACTTAAGAAAGCCAGCAAATTTCAAATAACACTGAAACGCTTTGTTATATTTATGCTCTACTTTACATGTGTATCTACTATATTAAAGGTAAATAATAGCATATAGGAAGCATCAGTGTACGAGTTAGCATGTGCTAACGTAGCTCAACTGAAAGATTAACCATAATTGACCTGGAAAATATTATATAGACTAATTGGAACATTTAATACATAGCCAAACTGAATGCAAATAACACCTCAAAAAACAAATAAACATAAAATGTTAAACAGTACCTTGGGGAAATAGAAGTATCTACTGGAAATGGAAATGTAAAAATACTTAAGAACATACTTGATAAACAGATTCTCAGACCAATAGACAAAATAAAAGCACTAGAATCAAGCAGAGTATTCAGATAAATTAAAGTATAATACAGGCCATTCAGAAATAGTGGTAACGAAATTTTCTTGCTGGTATCAATTCTGAGCTCTTTCATTTGTTTCTCCATCTTCAATTTGGGATACTGTGCCTCCAAATGAGATTTCTTTTGTTGTAGAGAACGCAGCTCCTGGTCCACCTCAAACTGTTATACATATAATAGCATTCAACACTTAGATTGGAAGTTTCCTTATCTTGATGTGAGAAACGTCAGGTAATTTCTATTAGAATTACTCATGTTCTAGAATATTCTGTCAGGTGACTTATCCTTATATTTATACAGGTTTGGTAAACAAGATTTCATTTCTATACTAAACTTCATATTATTAAGATCAGTCTATTAAGGAATTTATTTTAGTATTCAGGTGTTACAGTTGTGAAAATCAGAGCAAATTCATAGAGATGAATTAGTTATTTGGAATATTCATTGGAATTACTAAAAGTGCTCATTCTCATATTGGATTAATACTTGACTTTGGAATGTATGTGAATTTTTTCAAAGATATTCTAGAATACATCATTCAAGCATATCAGAACATTCAAGACTACTGACACATCAGGAAATTCAAGGCTACTGGGATTCATTCGGAACATTCTATATTTAGGACTTGTGATTAGGACACTTAGGACTATTGGATTATTTGATATTAATTCACGTTACTGAAAGTGTCTTTTGAATTTTGACTTTAATTGTCTAGAAATAAATTTCTTGTTGATTTTACTTACATTGTTGGTTTCAGTTTCTTTCTGTTACATTAATAAGATCTAGAATCGTAACTATATATATGTATATATATATATATATATATATATATATATATATATATATATATTAAAACGCAATATTGATTCTTCGCTAAGATGTTTAAATATCTGTATAGTTGTTTCTTTCCGTAGCCAGGTGCATACTTTTCCATTATATTCAACTAATGACTTACTGCTTGAAGACAAGTGTCCTGTTTGATGTTCTTATGCGAAATATACGTTATCTCAGGACAACTGAGTTGAGAGTTATGCTCCGGAAACATAAGTGTAGATAATGGATGGGTGGATGGACATAAAAATGGATAAAAACATGGGAAAGAATGGAATTGAAGAATTATGAATAGCAAATTGCACATCTGGATAGCTAGGCTAATATGAAACCAAGTTTGAGAGAGATACCTTGAACGGTTTGTTTATGCTCCTAACACGAAAATGTGGATAAAGGAAGGATAGATAGACAGAAAAACGGACAAAACATCAACATTGAAACTGATGAATTGTGAATAGCAAAAGGTACATCGGAAACACTAGTCAAGTATATGTACTAAGTTTCACAGAGATATCTTGAACGGTTTGAAACTTATGCTCAGGAAACAAAAATGTTTACGGAGACACCAAAAGACGGACGGACAAACTTTGGCTATATCACCCGTATTACATACCAAAGGGAGTAAAAAAGCAACAATACATAATTTTCTAGAACAATAGCTGGATAAATGAAGACAGTAAATTTAAAGAAAAGTATCGACTAATAACTAATACCAGGCTACCAATCTATGACGGAACGAAATAGTATGGAATAGATGGACAATTATGGTGCATATAAAGATACACGTGTTGGCATCCCTGAAATATACAGTATACCTCTATTTTGTTGTGAAAGGTACATTTGTTTATGTGTATCATAGTTATCTGATACCATCCATTCATACAAAAACTGCTATTAACAGAATCAAATCTTGTTTTCATAACTGAACTTTTACCATTTTCCATCTTTGTCGCGACGCTCTAGTATTGGGAACATTGTTATATCTTCTGTTTATCCATCCGTTTGTCTTTCAATTTCTATTTCTTACCCTAATCGTTGTATGGAAGGTCACCAATTTTGGAAAATTAGTTTTTGATATAGTAAGCATGTGCAGTACGACTGCAGCGGCAGTGTTAAACATCTACCAGGGGCCGTTCGTGCCATTATTTGCAAATTAACGCGTTACATTATAAAAAAGTCACGCAATAGAAATGAACATTTTTCCTGCATATTCTATGCAAAAGGAATGCGTTAGATACTTTAAACGGTTTTGCCAAAACTTAACCGGTTATACACATTGATACGTATATATATATATATATATATATATATATATATATATATATATATATATATATATATATATATATATATATATATATATATATATATGAATATGTTCCATTTAGACCAATGAAGATTATCATTACACACTATTAAATGGGCTGTATACTTTGACACATATATTTTCACTGCCAAGCATATCGAAAAGGGGTGCTCAACAACAATGATATCATAACAACGTTATTGAGAAAGTATTATAGATTATTAAGCACATGACCAACACAGCGGCTACAGTCAAAATAGCCATATATTAAATATATTAAATACTTGACGATACAACAAAACTCTTTTTGACCAAATATTCTTTAATCTTTGGTCTTATAAAGTAGATGAAAGATACGTTCTGCTATGATGCTGCGTAAATCTCTCTCAAGACAAGAAAAATGACACTAAGAATTGTTTTTCTTTTTGGTTTTAGTATGGAAAATGAAAATTGTGGGCCAGTTATCGAACTTTTTACTCTTATTTCAAAGGACTAGGGACTCTAGATCAATGTATTTGCCTCAGAAAATGTCCAAAATTTATTTTCTTTATTTTAAAAGCTGTTTTTTTTATTTTGCATAGACATACCTTTGTCTTTGTCTTTAATAATACGTTTTATTTTTCATATTTATCGCGTGCGATGACGTCATCGGCAGCCGCGCGTGAGGAGTAGAATTCGGAAAATGTGAAATATTCGTCTGACTATTATGTATTTATACAAATTAAACTCTTCCCGCAGTCATGAAACAACGGGAAACTCTCAAGACGTTTTCCTTATTAGATAAGTTGTAATCTCAGAAAATGTTATGTTGTTTCACTCATGTGGGATACGGTAATTTTAAAGAAAATGGTTAGATTCTATGGCAGGCAACAGTGACGCTTTTATCGCAGCAGCAGTTTACAAGGTATGTAACTTTCATTTTACAAATATTACGCCACAATAAATGAGTAAAGTATGAAATTAAATGTAGCTTTACTTTATCAGACACACATATTCTTTAGAAATTAAGGAAAATGTTCACAGTTGAAATATTTCCAGGAGGTGTTGATTTGCAGACGACGTGTTTTATGACGATATAGACAATCCGGCTTGGTTTATAAAATATTTGTATCAGACTAGTATTTTGGACAAATATTTCTCTCTAAGAGCATTATATGCAGTGGTGTGCAATACTGTGAAACTGTTGTTAATTCGTTTTGAATTTGTTTGGTAAAAATATTCCAATCATAGAAAGCGATTGACATACATATTCATAGAGGGTCTGAAGCAGTTCAGGCCTACCTCACGTTCATCACTTATTGAAACCTCAATGTAGTACAAATTGAAATGGCAGAATAAATAATTAACATTCAATATAAGGTACATTTTGTCTCAGCAATTAACAAAAATAATCCATGAGAATTAACGATAGTGCGGTAACTGGTGCAAATTCTCTAGGGGACTCTAGTTCCAAACTCACTATATTTATAACTGGAAGGATTAGTGAGGAAACGCACTATGAAAAGAGTATTTATATTGATTTGCAAACAAGTACAAAACCATATCTTATATAAACAGTGTGCTAAACACCAGAAATATTTCATATAAATATAATCCTTGTGGCTGCTACAGAATACAATAAGCTTTATATCGCTCATATAAACACATGTCATATATACATAGTTTCGTGGTCCAATGGTATACACAAAGCCGATCTACGTTTCTTTCCCAAGAAAGAAGAATTTATTTTCTTCTCCGTTCCGTAATAACTTTATTTTCCAGATTGATGAGAAAATTTTAACGGTCACCAATTATTTCTTTTTTTAAAAATTGTACCACTAAGTTAAGATATTAACATGTAATAATTGTATTTTGCTGATGAATATAAAAACAATCTTAATAGTCACCACTGATTTATTTATTTTTGTAAAAAAAAAGACTAATTGTACAACCCTTGCTGATGAAATATCACAACAAATGCTTTGATACATGAGCTTCTTTATGCATGTCAACATGTACTTCTGAGTAAATGTATGGAACCACCAGGCTGTCATCCTGCTGTCTCAAGTAACAATTAACACTAACTGATGATCATAATGCGGTCGTCATTTGATTCGGTGAAGGGTTAATGATCTGTTTGACATTAACAAAAGAAAAGAAAAAAAAAAAACGCTGAGTGCACCAACTCTTTAAATCTGAACCGTTCAAACAAGGCCTAATAATGTTTATCTTCATTTTCATTTTGCAGGATAAAGTGAGTCACCGTTGTCTGTGATGACACACTGTCTACAGTGTCAGTGTTGGTTGTAGTTTTAATAATTACGTTCGTTCTTTGTTTTTTTTTATATACTTTACACTGTGTAAATATGCCCCCATTGTCCATGAGGTCCCATTTTCTACCGCCTACATATTTTGTGTCTGCTATTATGTTCGTCCTAGGTTTTAATTGACTTTTGTGACTATTTGTGTAAATACTTCCTGATTGTCCCTGGTGTACCATTGTCTCCAGTCTTCATGTTTTGGTCAAACGGTGCGTACTCAGTTTTAATTGACTGTTTGTGTAAATATGACCTGATCGCCTGTAATGAACCATTGTTAACAATCGCAATGATTTTGTTAATTATTATATGCGTCTTCTGTTTTACGTGATAGTACATACTATCAGTGTAAACATTTAAAACCATGGTTATGTAGAAGAAATATATTTATTTCCAAAAGCAGCGAGAAAGACATATCCAGTCATGAAATAACGTTGCTATGTTTTAGAACAATGTGAAAACATGTAATAACGTAACCTGAAACACTGCTCATATCACTTGATCTCAGTTGTTTTAAAAATAGTTGCTGGAGATGTTCAAGCTACTGCAAGCGGTGATGCAGAAAGTAAAACTGAAATTAATTGTAATCACTGTGAAATTTTGAAAGAACCAATTGGTAACTGAGATGTTCAAAGAAACTTGCATGGATATTGCACCCTTCTCACTAATTCTGTTTAACTAAATGTTTAACTCTGGTATATTTTCAGAGGAATGGGGCAAAAACTTTTGTCCATTCTATAAGAAAGGCTCAGTTCAAGATCCCAACTATTACAGAGTTATTTCATTAATAGATGCATTGTGTAAACGTTGTCCCAAAGTATTGAATATCAGATTAAGTATGTGGTCTGATCATAAAAAAAAGTATTCATGAGTCTCAAGCAGAACATATGTTTATTCTACAATCAATTGTACAAAAGTATTTGTCCAGGAATGGTGGCAGATTTTATTGTCTATTTGTTGATTTTTCCAAAGCTTTTGATGCCATATCTCATATGAAAGTTTGAGTCTCGTTATCAAGAAAATGTATTCAAAGTGTATATACATAATTCAATGTATGCTGGTTTAAAATCACGTGTTAAAACTTTTAAAGGTTTAACTGAATAATTTTCCTGTCAAATAGGTACGAGACAGAGTTGTGTTATAAGTGCAAATATATTCTTCGTATTCATTAATGCTCGTATTGAAGCGATACGTGTAAAATGTCATTAGAGCATCTTTGTAAATGAAAACACGAGGATATATTTGCTATTTTGTATGCTGGTAGTGTTGCAAACTGTGCTGAAATAGTGATTTTATTGTAGAAACAAAGATATATTCTAGATGAATTTTGTCACAATACAGGTATCAATATCTATCTAGATGTAAATAAATAATTGTTTTTCAGGAAAAATGGAATGTTGAGAGAGAGAGAGAGAGAGAGAAGTGGTATTTTTGAAATCAGTTGATTGAATGAATATATTGTTTAAATATATGGGTCTTTGTTTACCCCCAAACTAATATGGAATACAGCTAAAGTTTCTTTGACATTCCAGGCTCAGAAATCAATTAAATGTATGTTTACATATCAGCGTAAGTTTTGGTGCTTTAGAAGTTTTTATATTGTAAAAGGTTTGATAGCATGGTTAAACCAATTTTGTGATATGGTTCAGAAGTCTGGGGCTACGAATGTAGTTATATTACCGAGTGTTTGTGTGCGCTATGTTCCAACGTTATAGTATGTTGTTTTATATTTTTATATGCATTATGGGCCGGTGACCTCAAATAGTGAATACGTGTGTTGCATTGTATTGGATTGTAAACATGTGTATTAAATAATCATGTAGAATTGATAAACTTCATTTTTAATAAATATTATTTAAAAAAACAATACAATCAAAACAGAATAAACGCAATAATATAATAACAAGGAATCAACTTGAAAAAGATATGACGGTTTCACATTTTGTGGAAAAGGTTCACAGTCTAAAGTTAAACACAACCGTAATATCACAAAAGACGTTCTGATACATGAGCTTATTTATGCACTCCATGTATGTAAAAGTATGGAACCATGAGGCTGTATGAAGTAGCAATGAACAATTACCTGGGGAAGGGATAATAATTAATGCGATTATTATTGATTTTACTCAGGGTTACGGGTCCGTCCAGGTTAAAAAAAAAACAAAAAACAACGAACCACAACTGATTTACTACCAGAACAGACATAACCACGCCCTACTCATTAGCATAGCACATCATATACAGCCAAAGTATTTTGCTTTGGCACTTACTCAGTGTGAATTAGTGTTAACTGTTTTAGTGCCTGCTGAAAATGTCATGACAAATGTTTTGAAAAATATTTAAGATATGAAGACTTGAAGGAGTACATGATATATAGTGGCAGTTGGATAGGTGAAGGAGATTAGGCATAAAAGTCCATCAAAACGCCAATGTCCTTGTAAATCACGCAACCCCCCCCCCTCTCGTCTTTGCCAGTGACAGTATTGGTCGGTGATCCATAGGTATCGGCACCTGTTAGTGTTTCAGTTACGTACGGCGATACATTAATATCTGAGTGCACTAACCCTCTGAGTCTACACTGTTCGTGGACGGCCCCATAATGCTTGTCTTCATTTTCATTTTGCAAATAAATGCGAGCCCCAGTTGTCCATGATGTACCATTGTCCACAGTCTCCATGTTTTGTCAATAGATATATGCGTCCTTACTTGGTATAGATAGTTCAGACTATTTGTGTGAACATGTCCTCATTGTTCATGACGTAATAATGTCCACAGTCTCAATCATTTTGTCCATAATTGTTTGCGTTCCTAGTTTCTATTGATACTTCATTCTGTCTGTATAGAGGGGCATCGGGATGCAGAGTAATCAAAGGCGCTCGTCTTTATATATAACTCACATCCAATCTGATTGAAATCAGCTCACAATAGTCCTATGTGGAGATCTGATAGACACCGATGAGAGGTCATGTTCTGTTGGCTTTGTGGATCACCAATCAAATTACAGCATTCAAATTTCTGAAAGTCACACGCGTCATTCGGAACATATCTTAACCAACTCTTACAATACCACAATAGATGGTGTGGGTACATCAGTTTATTTGCGAAGTCCGTCATGTGATTCTGTCTTAACACATTTATGAACTATACGAAACCACAAGAATTCCACCTCTCTGTATGAAGTCACAATTCACAATTAACAGCTGATGTATTACCCAGGAAATGGATAATCATGATGCGGTCGTCCTTTGGTTCTGAAAGGGTTATGGATCTGTGTGAGACGAAAAACGAACCACAATTACCTTTGAGTGCACTGACCTTCCAAGACTGAACCTCTCGTGCGCAGCCTATTAATCTTTGTTTTCAATTACATTTTGCAAGATAATGGGAGACCCAACTGTCAATGACGTCCCATTGTCTACAGTTGCCATATTTAGGTCAATAGTTATGTGTGTACTTAGTTTGCATTGATAGTACAAACTATTTGTGTAAACGTATGCATCCCCGCTTCCATTGCGAAATTTCATATTCCTCAGAATTAATCCTACATACCCTACTCAATACGTACGACTTTCTTTAAATTTATTGCCAGAAGCTGTATATTTTTCCACGACAGGATAGCTAGAACAAGCGTCCTCTGTACGGGTTCCATAACTGAGTCCTAGATTTGCACCAAATATGAGAATGTGTGTGTGTGTGTGTGTGTGTGTGTGTGTGTGTGTGTGTGTGTGTAAACGTAACCCACAACAGGTTGCCTTCATTAGTTGCCTCTTAGATGACGTTAGTTATAGATGACGGTATAGGAATGGGGGTGGGGAAGGGTATGGCCCCTTGGGGGAAGGGAAAAGTCCATTATGTGGCCATCTTGTAAAGATGACACTACGCGGAGGGGGAGAGGGAAATTTAATGTCAAAAACGTCTATGAGTTTAACATTAGATGTCACTATAGGGGAAGGGGAATTTGACATTAAGGTAGATTTTGTTTTGGGTCTGTATAGTTAAAAAAGAGATTTAATATGGTAGCACCAATAGAGATATCCCATCATGCCTAATTAAGATATCAAATCATGCCTAGTGCACTTAAATGTAAGAGTGTGCACATGCGCGCTAAAAAAGAAAGAGAATATATATCTTCCTGCAAATATAAAAAATAAAGCAGAGATTACTCTTACTACAATGCAATTAAAAATAAAAGGAAGAAGCTGTTGCTAAAATAAAAGGGAGATATCTCCTACTAAAATGATAGAGAATTAATTCTTACTAAAAATATATATTAATAAGGGCAGATTACTCTGCTAAAACTACAAGAGAGATAACTTTTACTACAAGACTGTTAAGAAGGGTCATACCGCTTACCTAAAAGAAACAGAGATCACATTTCAAGAATGATATAAAAAATGAGGTGGAGAAACTTCTACAAAAATATGGTGGATGTAAGGTTTGCTAAAAATGTGAAATAGGAAGCAGAGATATTATTAAAATATTCACAGAATAATGGGAAATAGCTCTTAATATAAATATGAACAATAAAGTAAGATCACGCTTACTAAGATAAATGGGAGATAAATATTACAGGAAATAACGAGGAGATGACTCTTGCTTTAAAATATTTTAAAAATCAAGGGAGCTAACACTTACTATAATGTTCAAAAATAAAATTATTTAAATAATACCCTATAATAGTCGATAATAAAAGTATACGCATTAAACCATTTTATTATTTCCATTTTAAAAATAAACAAACATTTTTTAAAAAAAAAATTTAAAAGACCGTAAGCAAAATTAACAAGTTGCAAAGTTGTATTTTTGTTCCTTGGAAAAAGAATTCAAACTTTTAAAAAATTACAAAAGTTAACATTTGTACAAAAAATCAGAAACTTGGAATAAAGCAACTAAAAAATTAAACAATGTACACCAAAAACTTAATAAATCCCTTCCCCTCTTTTCTATCCCTCTCTTGGTCTATGTAATCGGCGGTGGGATGATATATAGGTGTGTGTATATGCATGTGTCGTAACAACAACAATAATAATAATGACAATACTACTACTGTTACTACTACTACTACTACTACTACTACTACTACTATTAATAATAATAATAATAAACAGAATAAAACATTTTTTACAGAATAAAACATTTTTTACTTAAGCTGAGTATATTTTCGTGAAATAGGAATCACAGTGAAAATTCATTTATTTCACAAAACCAAATTTCGCCTATAAGTGTCTTGGGTTGAATTTCTTAGAGTGAACGAATTTGCGAAATTTGGCCCTGATTCAATACATCCCTTTGTGGATAAAAACTGCCCCTTGTACCCTAAAGGACAACTACTACTTTTTATAGGTGACATCTCCCACATCTGCTATTATTTTCTGATTCTTTGTATATATGTAAGTAATTATTATGCATTAGATTCATTATACTACCTTCCTTTTCCACACCCCCCACTCTGCTGTATGGAAGATAGCAGGGGAGTTAACCGCTTTTTGCACCTATAAGTTAGAACTATTTGAATCAGGACAAAGTTGCATATTTTGGGGCTAACTTACTTTAAAAATGAAAATGATAAATGATTGATATTGTACTGTATTTTTTTGACTTTTCTGTACGTGTCAAGTCTGCATTTTTTTTTTAAAGAATATTATTTATATTTCAGTAGAGACACACAAAACATTGCATAACATGTCGTCACACATTCTTCAAAGTAATTTAACTCACTCAACATAAGTAGATGCGCTTCAGAGAAATCAAAAATAAACAGACTGTTATGAATGGTAAATGCGATTAATGGGACATTCTTTAAAGTGGCGTTAGACCCCACAAACCCAAACCAAACTATCTCTGTAATCATGTCCTCGTTACACCATTGTCGACAGTCTTTGTGTTTTTGTCAATAGTTACGTGCGTACTTAGTTTGTATTTATAGTTTATTCTATGTGTGTAAAGATTTCCTCGTTATGCATTATGTACCATTGTCCACAGTCTCCATGTTTTCAAAAACTAGTATCCACACCTTTCGTTTTAAGTATAATACAGACCATCAGTCTCAAAGCGTGCGTTAAATACTTAGGTCGAATTTAACAAACAAACTTAATATGTAGTAAATATTTTGAAACAAATAATACAATCCAAAATAGAACAAACTCAGTTGTATTAATAATAATAATAATAATAATAATAATAATAATAATAGAACAACCAAAAAAAAAAAATCAACTTCAGACTTCATAAATTTCATAGTTTCAGACTGTGTGGAATAGGTTGGCGTCATTTAAAACCTTTCTCAATAGTGTCAATTTACCAACATTTACAATACCACAATAGATGTTTTGGTACATCAGCTTAATTACGAAGTTCATCGTGTGATGCTGCCTTAACTCGTTTGTGAACTGTTATGTTAGGCTTCCACCTCGCTGTATGCAATTACAATTCACAATTAACAGCTGATGTATTACCTAGGGAATGGATAATCATGATGCGGTCGTCCTTTGGTTTTGAAAGGGTATACGATCTGTTTGGGATGATAAACGAACCACAATTACCTTTGAGTGCACTAACCCTCTGAATCTTAACCTCTCATGAACAGCCTAGTAGTGTTTGTCTTCAATTTCATTTTGCAAGATAATGGGAGACCCAACTGTCCATGACGTCCCATTGTCTACAGTTGCCATATTTAGGTCAATAGTTATGTGTGTACTTAGTTTGCAAAGATAGTACAGAGTATTTGTGCTTCTGTTGAAAAATTTCATATTCCTCAGAATTAACCCTTCATACCCCACTCGATACGTCGCCGTTTTCTTTAAATTTACTGCCAGAAGCTGTATATCTTTCCTCTCCAGGATAGCTAGTACAAACATCCTTTGTTGGGGTTCCTCAAATAAAATACCAAATAAAAGAATGCGTGGGTGTGTGTGTGTGTGTATGTGCTTGTATGTGTAAACGTAAACCACAACAGGTTGCCTCCATTAGTTGCCTCTTACGACATTAGTTATAGAAGATGGTATGTGGATGGGGGAAGGGTATGACCTGTTGGAGGCAGGAAAAAGTCCCCTCTGTTGCCACCTTGAAAAGATAACACTACAGGGAAGAGGGAGGGGGAATTTAATGTCAAAATCGTCTATGAGTTTAACATTAGATGTCACTATAGGGGAAGGGGAATTTGACATTACTGTAGATTTTGTTTTGGGTCTGTATGGTTGCAAAAGGAATTTCACATCGTAGCATCAATAGAGATATCCTATCACGCCTAATTAAGATATCAAATCATGCCTAGTGCGCATGCGCAGCTAAACGTAAAAGTATGCACATGCGGGCTAAAAAAAGAAAGAGAAGATATCTATTCCTGCACATATAAAAATCAAGGAGAGATAACCCTTACTACAAAGCAAGTGAAAATAAAAGGAAGAAACTCTTGCTAAAATAAAGGGGAGATATCTCCTACTAAAATGAAAGAGAGTTAATTCTTACTAAAATACATAAATAAGAGAGAAAAATAACTCTACTGAACTACAGTAGAGATATGCGTGAGTACAAAAATGTAAAAAAAAGGCCATACCGCTAACATAAAATAAACAGAGATAACGTTTCCAAAATGATATTAAAAGTGAAGGGGAGAACCAATTACTACTAAATATGGTGGAGGTAACGTTGACTAAAAATGTAAAATATGAAGCAGAGATAACTCTTATTAAAATATGCCACGAATAAAGGGAAATAGCTGCTAATAACAATATGTGACAATAAAGGGAGATATCTCTTACTAAGATGAATGGTAGATAAATATTGCAGAAAATAACGAGGAGATGGCTCTTGTCTGAAAATATTTTAAAAATCAAAGAAGGTATCATTTACTATAATATTCAAAAAATAAAATATTTAAAATAATACTATATATTTGTCTATAATAAAACATACTCATTAAGAGATGCAATATTTACATTTTAAAAAATATACAAACATTTAACCTACTTTAAAAAGATTGTAAGCAAAATTAACAAGTTGTAAAGTTGTATTTTTTTCTTGAAAAAAAATCAAACTTTTTTAAAAAATTACAAAAATTTAATATATGTACACAAAAATCAGAAACTTGGAACAAAAAATTCATACATTTAAACAATATACAACAAAAACTTAAAAATTCCCCTCCCTCTCTCTTCTCTCCCTCTCTTTCTCTGTGTAATCGGTGTTGTGATGATATATAGGTGCGTGTATATGCATGTGTCTTAACAACGACAACAATGCTACTTTTACTACTAATAATAAACAGACGAAGACATTTTTTTACTTACGTTGGGTATATTTTCGTGAAATAGGAATCACAGTGAAAATTCAATTATTTCACAAAACTCCATTTTCTTGTGAGTGTCTTGGTTTGAATTAATTAGAGAGAACGAGTTGTTCCGCTGCTTTTTCGTCTGCTTCATCTAAAATCTTTCTTTTTCTTCTATTTTTCAAGATGGCCGGAGAGGGGACTTTTCCCTTCCCCCATACGGTAATTTTTACCACCATATCATCATCTATAACAACTTACCACACACAGAAGGAATCATTGGGCCTATTATGCATACAGCAGCCCGTAGCGGTAGAACAAAAGTAAAAGGAAATACGACCTTGATACAATACTTACTGTTTTCTAAAGCGTTGTACATGCAAATTACTGCGCGAAGAAAAAAATAGTCACATCCAGTGCTCATTAAACAGATCGAACAACATTTCTAAATAGCAATTATTCAAAATGACACCCAAAGGAAGACATTTGCTTTTTATTCATTGAGCAGTTTAACAAGAAAACGTCATTTTAATGTCCTACACTTCAGCGGGAAATTCCGGGTGACATAACTTAGTTTGTGCCAAAATGTCCCATGCCTGGCAAACACCTCCACCCACACAAAAAAATTCTTTATATGCTTCTTCTTGTTGGTGTGTTTGCATGTATAATCTCGTGCAATATTTGCTACGATATTTGAGATGGAGAATTCAAACACTTGGGATTCTAATGACTAACTGATGTGCCCAACAGTTTAAAGATTTTAATATGACCATAGGGGATGGAATAACAGACAACATTGAGCAGTCCCTAAGGGGTCATGCAAGTGTGGGTCTTTGATCATAACTCTGAAATTACTGAAGTCAAAGAACTTAATTTAATTACTTCCCCTTATCAAATATTCAGTAACAAGTTCAATGGTCAAAATCACCTATTTAACTGATTGGTCATATTAAGGTAGAAGGGAGACAACTCTTATATTTTTCATAAAAATAAGCCCATGAAGTGATTTCCAAAATCACCTGTATGTATTTATGATTTTTTATTAAAAGTTATGCATATTTAGGAGCAATCTTCTAAAGAGGCAAAAACATCCTTGTATAATAATTCACTGAAAGCATCATTCAAAAATATATAGAGATCTATCACAGTTCATATTTAGCTGCACTTATTCAACCACGCAGTAAAAACCTATCATGGTGTATGGCTGTGCGATATAGAGACCATGCAAGGAATAACATAGCTGCGACTTTGTGGATCAACAGCAAAAGATTGGAATTCAGACAGTCACAACTTTCATTTCTTTTTAAGTCATTCATTTTTAATCAAGGTTGTCAGTTCATTCTATTTAACAATCTGAGTATTGATTCCTTTCTAGCATGAGGAGTTAATGAATTATGGAACTTACAAATATTATGAAACCGGCAAAGTTGAATATTAAAATGCCCAAAATCATTTGTCAAAGTTATTTTCCAATTATAAGTGTGACACAACTCAGTTTATTAAGAGGGTAAGTCACATAACTTCATTTGATTACTTCCCCTTATCAAATAACCAGTAATAAGTTCAAAAGTCAAAATCACAACTGATTTATCATATTAAGGTAGAAGGGAGTCAACTCTTGTATTTTTCATAAAAATAGGAAGTGATTTCCAAAAATCACCTGTACAGGCTAGACCCCTGACTGATGTTCACAACGAATAGCCATATTACATAATGTGTTAAAAGTTATACATATTTAGGAGAAATCTTCTCAAGAGGCAAAAACATCCTTGTATAATAATTCACTGAAAGCATCATTCAAAAATATATAGAGATACATCACCTGCAAGCACATCAGTTCATATTTAGCTGCACTTATTCAACTACGCGGTAAAAACCTATCATGATGTATGACTGTGAGATACAGGGACCACATAATATCAAGTAAAAAATATATCATCTGATGATACAAACATTTTTAATATTTTTGAAGACTGGGAAGCTAACAAATTACACCTCAATTACTGCAAATGTATCCAAGGCGTAAATAAGCAGAGTTAACATTGCTGTCCTGTCTGAGCTTGGACGTTTCCCAATGTACTTTAACATTGCTGTTCTGTCTGAGCTTGGACGTTTCCAAATGTACTTTAACATTGCTGTCCTGTCTGAGCTTGGACGTTTCCCAATGTACTTTAACATTGCTGTCCTGTCTGAGCTTGGACGTTTCCAAATGTACTTTAACATTGCTGTCCTGTCTGAGCTTTGACGTTTCCCAATGTACTTTAACATTATACCTTTTATCTTCTTATACTGGATTAGACTTTAACATAAGACAACCCCACCACCACCCCGCGATGACGATTGACTTAGATCAGTCTACCTAAACGTTATGTAACTTTATTAATAATTATTCATGGTATGTAGCTATTAAAATTCATGATATGATACTATTAAAATACATGGTATATACCTATTAAAATTCATGGTATATAACTATTCATGGTATGCAACTATTAAAATTCATGGTATATAACTATTCATGGTATGCAACTATTAAAATTCATGGTATGCAACTATTAAAATTCATGGTATGCAACTATTAAAATTCATGGTATGCAACTATTAACATTCATGGTATATAACTATTCATGGTATGCAACTATTAACATTCATGGTATGCAACTATTAAAATTCATGGTATGCAACTATTAAAATTCATGGTATGCAACTATTAACATTCATGGTAAATAACTATTCATGGTATGCAACTATTAACATTCATGGTATGCAACTATTAAAATTCATGGTATGTAACTAATAAGCTCCTAAGTGGGAAACTAAACATAAACTTTGAGAAATTAAAGCCCGTTTCAACAAAAAACACTAAATAATCCTTAAGGGCCTATTTTAAGAATTTACTAAATTTTTAATACGTATTTGTGGGAATAAAAATAAATATAAAACTTTCAATACGGAAAAATTAAATACTTATTTCAAATGTAAAGACACTTTCGTGTAGATATAATAATACTACCATTGACAAATAGAAAGTGGCAGATATGAACAAGTAAAGAAACAAGCAATGTCATCGTATTAAGCTAGATAGGACAAAAATAATTTGTAAATTTTGTAATCTGCAGAAAGCAAAAGATGAATGTCAGGTTATCACCGAATGCCATCTTTATACAGAAGAAAGATCAATATATTTTAATATATATTTACGCAGTATCGCAATTTTTCTAACATGGATATTTTTTTCTCCAAATTTACCTGGTTAATACAAATGAAAATATAGACATTTTGCTTAATTTATTGAAAGAAATGCATGCAAAAGTGATGGGTATGGGTTGCTAGTGATCTGATAAATAGTATAAAACAATACTTTTGAATATATTTGCTACAGTAGTTTTTACATTTGACCTTTCTATGCCCAATCATAAGCACGTATCAAAGTGTTTACCCTTGAATTTCATTGTTCTGACATTATATTTATATTAAATGAATGTGTATTTTAGTGTTAGTGGCTATTGATTAAAGAGGAATTGCACATCCTTTTATGATTATAATGCCAGACAACCCCTTTATGTGGGCAATACAAAATCTGTTCCGTTCTGTTCTATGAGAGATAGAAAGAGAGAAAGAGATGAATTGATTGACTGGATGAATCGTTGAGGCAATGACAGAAAACGTCAAACACTGAGAAATGTATCTATATATGGATAGATTCAAAGAGTTACGCATTGCGACACACACACACACACACACACACACACACACACGCGCACTTTCTCTCTGTGATACGCTGTACAAAAATTCTCTTTCCAAAATGGAAACAAAACAAAATACCCCCCTTCCCTTAACAAAACAATGATCTACTGTAATTTACTTCTGTTTCTCCAAGACATGATTTTGCAAACTTCTCTTGCTTGACTTTTGTTTTGCAAATATGTAAATTTCCGATCAGTTATGAAGTTATTAAATCGTGATTTGATTGAAGAAGGGATGTAACTCCTCTCAAAATTAAATGGAGATTCCTCTCACATGAAACATCAATTTTTCACAGCCTTCACGTTTCTTCCAAAGGGCATATATTTCGGATACAAGATGTTAAAGGAAGATACCAATCTGTATATTACTTGGATGACGATTAATATTTGTTAACTACGTATGTATTTACCACGGTTTGACCTATGCTTGTTTCTTTTTTATTAAGTGTAATATAGATGTCTAAGGCTGTGAAATGAACTCATATACACAGAGAAGCACTTACAAAGATAATGACTAGCATTTCGTAAATATATTTTCATGCAGATATATCATCAAAGATTAAAACTAAACAAAACAAACAAGAAAACAAACCATAAAATCTACATAATTGTATTCATTTATAAAACTGATAAAATTATCATTAAATATGCTCCAAACGAGTCCATAATGAATAAATGTGAGATATGTAGTGAAACGAGCACAGTGTGGTACAAGAAAATAATCTACATATAGTAGATAAAAATAAATGTCAGTATGGATTATATAATCGTTGTTATCTGCAACGTTCAAACCTAATTGCATATATTTCATTTCCGTGTTTTAATACTGAAAATTGATTTTAAGTATTGATTTTTAAACAGTGCTAGTGTTTAAGTTGAAATCATTCATTGCATTGTCTATCTAACAAACTTGTGCCTCTATACTTACATAAACCAAATTGTTTTTCGTACAAGGCAAATCCTCCTGAAAGGGAAGGATTTAAGTCTAGCTCAGAGGAGGACATCAATTGCCCGGGAATTTGTCTTGCATTGGCGCAACATCACATTTTGTGCCACATTGGTAGTTTCCGTTGACAGCTATTTTAAGGCAGACAAAGCAATATTTTTGTCCACATCTGCACGCCATTTGTTTGCAACCTTCTGTATGTTCAATGAGATAACCACATGCTGGACATGCTCGCATAGAGGAACATTTTACTCCATTAATATCCTTAATTCCCGCTGTCTTTAAGTATCTTAGTCGAAGGTCAATGCCATCACATGTGGGATTACCACAATCTGTGTTGTCAGAAGTTGTCCAAACTCCCCGACAATACCAGCAAAACTCGTACGGATACCTTTGTCCCTGTCTACACAAAAGACATATCACACGGGGATTTTTCCCATTAGGCCAAAGACAAAAAGAGCTGCATTTTGGGCAATCCTTAATTCCCATGGTCGCCTTAAGAAAATTTTCAGAGATTTTTTCTTCAAAATAATTTTGTTCGTCTTTAGTCAACACAGCCAGCTTTCGAACTATAATATAGTCCCAGAGTTTTCCGCAATAGGGTTCGCGGTAAGGGCATCCAAATTCGTATTTGCCATCATCTAACAGTCTTCTGCAGTATTCTTTGAGAGACTGTGGTCCTGTAAGTACAACATCAACGGTCTAAGCCTTGAGCTGGAGATGAAACTTAATCATTTCTAAATTTCATACGGTCTGTGTAATATAATTTTATGTATTTTGTGTTATCGGTAAAGAATGGCGAGAGAAATGAGATATGCATATTTGTTGACACCATTTATAATTGGATGGTGATTACTTACAAATCAATCGCTTTTTGTTCGCCCGAAAGACCATAATGTACAATCCATTTCATATGATTGGTGTTAATTTCGGGCCAACAAGTAAGTTTCTAACGTTTAAATTAACTTCATGTGAGTAGGATAACTTTATTGAGACTGAATTTACATGAGAATTCTGTCTCATTATTGTTGTTTGAAACTGCAGACTTTGTTGAATTAAAAATATTCTGCGGAAGTTGTTTTATATAATGCTACTCTTCGGAATACGACACATATTTCATAAAAAGGGAATAATTTCCGATGGAATTCGTATATAACCACTCATCAAAATATCAGAAAACCCATGAAGATAACTGACGTTTGAGGCAAACCAATCGTTTATTTTTATATTCCGAGTACTGGCGATATACATCTGAGGGATTTGCTATCAGTACAGCATTAAAGTCAGTCAACATCTCGAGGAACTAGGTTAATTTAGATGCATATATGTATTGTAGGAGCAAGCTATATTAGTTAAAAGCTTATTTCATCACTGATGTAATTAAAGTATCTTTGTGGTGTTTTGGTTTCTAAAAATCTTTTTAAAAAATCAGTTAGAGATAGTGAGTGTAGAAATGGTCTTCTTTTTCGATTATTAGCATGAATACAGCTGTCGAATGACTTCAAACGATATTGGGAAAGATTCGAAGGATATTGGACAAAGTAAGTCTGTGATATTAGTTTCAATTTATTTCACTGAAAATAAAATCAACACCCTGTTGTGTGAAAAGGGCTTTCGTAACCTAACTGTGATCTGTCGCTTTGACACTAACGTATACATATCCCACATTTTAAGTTTAATGAGCGCTAAGTTATAGACGACATTTTTCAATGATCCTTTGCTTGGTGGTGTGACAGACATTCAATTTGCGTTTTAAGCAGAAAATAAAAGATAAAGCATTAAAACACTTGATATTGATGTATACAAATTTGATGTATGCATCCGTTTTAAAGCATATATTTAAAGTTTAGTGACTGCGGAAATAAGTAAGTAGCAGATATTTAAATATAACACAGCAAAGAAAAATAACGCACATGCCAAAGGTATTACTCCTCAAAAAAAAAAACAACCGTACGTGTTCTAAAGCACTGAGTAAATAAAAAAAATATGGAAAGGCATAATTATTGAGAAAATGTAAAAGATCTTTGAAGAATCAGTCTCCATTAATCAAATACTAGATTTAGTCAAATACTAATTATTGACATCCAGAGCACACTTCAGCTTTTTGATTCAAAATATACGGACTCCTCAAACGAATACATACCGATTGCATGTCCGCATGGTATCTTTATTCTTGATATGCCAGGGTCATCGTCCAGGGTAACCATATCAGGGCAGTTTGTAAATTCTATGACCACATTTAAAACAGTGGACTTCTGCTCAACCACATTCATCCCGTCCCCAGGGAACCAGACATAGCCAAAAAGGATCGCATGCTCGCCGATGCCATAGTCTTGCAAGCTCATGGTTATCCCATTGATCTTGGCCTGAAGTTGCTTTGCTGCAGTATAAAAGTGAAAAGGTATGTATGTATGTATGTATGTATGTATGTATGTATGTCTATTTTTAGTGTACCAAGTTCCATAACTCGCACCTGATTATGTGATTCTATAAATGTGTTTAAATTCACGGTATCAATAGTGATTAAAGTTTACAAGCAGTTGACACACAATTTGAATTTACCTTTGGTTGATTTAAATATTGATTACAAGACTTGAGAGATTTATTCTAAAATTCTAACTTTGTTTCACAAATAACACGTTCTGCCCCAATCTCTGTAAGTTTCAACATACATACATACATACATACATACATACATACATACATACATACATACATACATAGATACATACATACAATAGATACCACATGTGCATGTATTATTTTGCGGTACTAGTACTAGCACCATGTAAGTGTTTCTATAATGACCACGTTTTACTTGGCTAAGTGAAAGCAATTCCATTACATCAAAAGATATATTTCTATGGTTTTACATAATTAGATATTCCGCAATTGTACATATGTTAGTTGACGCAATATCTAGCATTCCTCTTTTAGTTAATAATGTTATCGGGTGCTGTGTTTCAGGATCACGCTTCAGCCTGAATCAGATACACCTGATGCTATCTCTATTTACTAGGAAATAAAATCAGTCAGCCAACAACGAATGCATATACACATACTTACATACACACATCCACGCATATACTTGCATGGAAGCATACATACACGCATACATGCGTACATTTATCATGTGGTATGAAAGACACATATTGTTACCATTTGTATAAATTTTCCATCTGTGTTGTTCTTTATATGTTTGTTGGGCTATGTACGTATAATTGCATTAACGTACCAGTCATCAGATTTAGGATTAATTATAGCCTAATTCTCAAACATATCCCAAAATCACATAAAGTTCTTGTCTTCCTTATTTTAAGGTTATTGCTAATAATGTAACAACATATGTTAAACACTAGATGTACTGAGACTCGCTATGACATTAGCAGCATCAGCCAAATGCTTAAAGAAGGCTGGGGCCTTATTAAGATAAATTATATTTAGTTCCAACATTTCTTATACATAATAGTATGATTATATGGATTATTATGTTTCATCTTGTCTTAGCTTACGCAGTATGTCTCTTTTATCTTTTTACTCTGATCCTTATTGTGTCTCATGTTCTTGAAATATCCATGATTTGATTAACATGATGTATTTTATTTTGTGAAGAGGAAACAAAGTCAGTTAGACAGTCATTTATACACGCACGTACGCAAGCACACATGCATACAAACATACATACATGCATGCATACAACTGTCATGCAGTAAGAAATGCACATATTGTTACCATTTGTATAAGTTTTCCATTTCCTTGTCTTTACTATCTCAAAGTTAATGTTAATAATGTAACAATATAGGCGTACTGACAGTCATTGTATCATTAAAAGCATCAGGCACGTGTTTAAAGAAGGTTAGTGCCATGTTAAGCTAAATTATATTTTGTTCTGATATTTCTATAGACATATTTATATGATTGCATCTATTAAGATGTTTCGTTTTGTAAATACGTTAGTTGACGCAGTATTTCTCTGCTAGTTATGTAACTTTGATTCCTTGTTTTGTTTCATGATCTTGTATTGTCCTGAATTTGATAACCTGATGTAATCTCTGTTGAAGAGGAAATAAAGTCAGTCCGTCATACATACATACATACATACATACATACATACATACATACATACATACATACATACATAGATACATACATTCATACATTCATACATCATCATGATCATCTTAATTAATTGTATCCTCATAACTGAGTATTATCGCAGTGGTGCAGTCTACACATGTCGCACGATAAAAACCGTATATAACAACAGATTATAAAGCAAATAAATATAAAAGCTTGAAACTATGTTTAACAGATTGTAGGAGGCCAGAACCCGCTCGAAAGACATAAATGTGGTCTGGCGCACGATGCTCTCAGGGAGGATTTTCCATACGATGCATCAAGAAGAAATATTTTGTTATTTGCATGTGTCAGAATCGCATGCAGTGTCTTCTAGTTGTAGAGGTCATTCATATATGAGCATGGTTCTAAAGGTATGTCAACTAGTTGGTGGGTAATCTTGTATATCATAGTGACTCTGACTTTTATCCCGTCTGGTTCAACATGGCTATTACACTGCTTGGCCACTCTTCTCTGGACCAGCTCAGTAATACTGATGTATAGATATGTATGTGGGGCCCAGGTGTTTAGATGCATATCAAATTAGAGGTTGAATGAAGGTCTCGAATGCTTGTGTCGTAGCTTTTTGATGACTTGATCTAATATTACACCTCAAGAAAGCCATTGCGGAATTGGACTTTTTATAACGTTATTAATATGTTCACTCAGGACAAATCACCACTGATGGAAACATCACGATACTTTGCATTTTTGGTGGTTTCCAGGGTCTGGTCATAGATGTTATAGTTTGAAATGAGTAGTCGACGCTTCTTTGTGATACATATTACTTCACATTTGTCTAATTTACAAGCCGTCTGCTATTTGATCTCACACTGCTGAAGATTGCCCAAGTCTTTCTGTAGGATGGTATAGTCATTGATGTAATAGATGATTCTGTATAAAAGAGAGTAATCGTCCAAAATTTAGCTGTGGATGATGTATCGTTAGTTAAATCATTTATATACAAGAAACAATAGAGAGTCTAGGGATGTGACTTAAGGGACGCCATATTTTATTGACATGGATGGAGACTTCGCGTCATCAATGACTACTTCGTGTGACCTATTGAACAGAAAATCTCCAATCGAACTTAGTATGATGTTTTGTACGCATTATTGATGCCGTTTCTTGAGAAGACGTTGTTGGGCTACTCAATGACAGGTTTTTGATAAGTCTGAGCGAACTGCATCAATACTGTCTTTTGTCGGCCTTGTATTTCATCCTTGCACTTGTCAAGTTTAAAGCCTTGGTAAGTTTGAACCACCTGCATTTCAGCCAGGCTATTCGTTTTATCTCTCTCCTGATCCATGTTTGGCTTAATGGCTTTGGGCTCGTACGGGAAGGAACGTTTCTTCGATAATTCTGTGGCACCAATCTCTAATGAATGACCAGGCATCCTTGAGATTACGGAGGTAAAAGTTACCATGATGGTTAGAGAGAGAGCCTTGTTTACATTCCTTTCATATTCGGTATATTAACTTCACTCCACATGTATAGTTGACGCTCGATATTCGCTAATGCCAGGGATAGCACACAACGGTTTACCAACGATAGTCTGTTTATAAAGATTGTTCTCTAGCTGGGAAGTAGATGATTTGCTTTAACCCAAATTAACTTTCTAGGGACATGAGAGCTTTATTTGTTGACTTTCGGTACTGATAATGGTGCTACGTGACCAGTCTAAATATGGAAAGTTAAAATCGCCAGCTATCCAAATGAATCTGAGATAAAGTGATCTCATAAACAGTTTTAATTCTTGGTATATTTAATGTTATTCTCAGTAGGAAGGTAAACTGAACTGAACTGACGATAATAGTTTTTGAGTGTCCACATCAATTGACCGAATACGATATCACAGGTGGTATCAACATCTACTGGGCCACCTAATTCACCTCTGCAGCCATCGGCTATATCTTTTTGATAGACATTGTAATCACCGTTTGGGGTGGGGGTGGAGGAAAGAACTTCAGTGTCACTTACTGGTTGTTTAGCCATGTCTCACATCTGCATACAATGCCAGTATTTACATAATCCAGGAAATACCAAATGCTGGCCTACTTTTTAGCACAAAACACACTATAGATGGTAAGGGAAGACAACCTGGCGTTGCTTATCCATATCTGTGCTGATATACTGGAAAGATTTGAGATGTTGCAAGAACTGCTGTTACCTGGCCCAGAAAGATCACTATTGGTAGCTGTGTTAGCGCTTAACTTTTGGGTTTGAGAAAAACAGACCTGTGAGTTTTTCACAACTGTCTCAAAAAGGGTAGTTGAAACGTTTGGTAATCCGCAGATACAGCAGATTAAGGTTATATTCAGTATATGGCAGGTATATCTCATTATAAGTGTTCACACAACGTGCATGGAATCAAGTGTCACATTCGCAACAGAAAATTGCTGCCTGTCTCCATCAGCAACCCTTGGTGCAAATACAACGTGGGATTTTGATAGTTCTACTGCAACTGTTAGCTCAAGGAAAGATAATGATTTCGGGGCTTAAAGAGCTTTGTGATAGCTGATATGTTCATGGGAAAAGCAGGTTTCAGTGTTAAAGTGCAACACTGAACATTAGTGTCCATGTAATAGTAGTAATGAATGAGGAGAAATGACACGTCCGCAGGGCGGATATCGTATACATCTGGGTTAGTCAGGCATTTAAGCAGCGCAATTAATGTAAGGGTTACAGCATTATGTCAGTGCTCAACGTGAACATGAAAACACTGTTTACTAGTGGCGAAAGGAAGAGATATAAGCACGACTACAGTGGACAGTAAGTTAGTCAAAACAGTGTATTGTTGAGATGCTAATTCGTGGGGAAAAGATCGTGTTGATCCAAAAGTCACACGGAAATTTCACAGTTTCCGGTTTGGAATTGTTAAGTTTTAGGTTAGGATATCAGAATATAAAATTTTAGTTAAATAAATCAAATAAAATGTAGAGAATTGGGAACATTAAGGTTCGATCAGAAAGGCAGTTTGTAACGTCATGCATGCGCAATGTCACAGAATGGTCAAATGGTCATATTTGCTGACTTTGCTATTATATTAGCTAGGAAGTAAAAGCTGTCAGTAAAAACCATTGTACATCCCGTTTCAAGTTCATGACTTATTACGGACATCATTCCTTGGCTTTCTTCTCATACAAAAGAATATACACCACCTATTTAAAGTACAATGCTCCAATCTAAGCAAGTTTTCGTGTGTTCATTTTGCGTTTGCGTGCATTTGTTAACGCGTGTTTCTTGCTTTTGAGAAAGGAGCTGTTGATCCCAAAAGCGCCGATTAGTGCAGCTAGTCTTTGCACCGTATGTGTGTGTGTGTGTGTGTGTCAAACATATTTACGTCCCTTCGACATAGAGTTTTAGAAACATGAGTTGAAGGCCGGAACTCCTCTGCGTATCGATTTGCGTAAGATTTGTGCATGTGCCAAGGAGAACCCTATTACAAGATTGAATTTAAAGACAATTACCTGCGTAAAGGATCTTTATATCGTCTGTGCCAATGGTATTTGAAACGTTACTGTATAGATCCGCAATCGGCGAATCCTGAAAGAGTTCATCAAGCCCAATATAAGCAAACAAAATTCATACTCTATCAAAGTAATGCAACACGAGCTATTAAATATTTTCCGCTATATAAATGTTAAATTTTCCAGACGAAGCTAGAAATTCTTTTAAGGGAGGACTAAATACACACGTTGAATTTGATCTAAATTCATTAATATTTTTGGCTGTGATGTGACTGATATACAATCTAGAAGAGTCTATACTAATACAATATGTCATTTATACTTCAGCTGAGCATACAGTACAAATAGAGACGGTTGGGCGTATGCGGATTTGGATAAATGTTGCTACATTGGGTGGAGATTTACCTGTAAGGCATATGTTGGTCACACCTGTGCATTCAGCATTTTTTTCTCTGCAACTTATAGATAACGTTATAGTGTGTAGATCTAAAATCACTCAAAGAAAAAACTCAGGTAGTTATTGTTCACGTACATGGATTCACTTTTTCATGCCCTGTCAATATGTATATAAAGTTATAGGGTATCTGTATAGTTTCCAAGACACGATACTATTGGGCTCTTTCCCATGTAGCCCCGCACCCGGGTAATTGATAAAATGTCTAACCGTTTTGGCGCAATTTGCACGAATATTTCTATCACTGGCTAAAGTTTCAAGTTTATAGCTTTAATATGTAAGGATGAATTCAATGATATTACATACATACGTATCTAGTGACACTCGAAATCTATTATATCAATATCCCTGGCATTCTTTGAGAGCGTTTGGATCATCAACAAGTAACAAAATCAAGCTTGACAATACCAAAATAAGAGGGTTGAGATAACGAAAGCGAAAATGAAACATGCAACAATCGCACTATAGGAATCATACATTTGTTTACTTTATAAATAATGTTGAGAAATAGAAATGTGTAAGAATACCTCTTTTAAGATAAATGTGAGCGTCTTCCCTAATTATCCCTTGACGAACACCTCTATCGTCTGACCCGCCATTTTAAACATTCAGTCAGCTTTCTGTTCTCGCTGCGACTGACCAAGGCAGACTTGCAAAACTAATTGCTTACTTTTCAAAACTATTTTTAGATATTACGAACCTTATGCACAGTCCATTCATTTTTAGAAAAAGTTACCTATCTTGTGAAAGGTTGCACCTATTTTTAGAACAACATTCAGGTTTTGCACACAGTGCACAAACATATGATTTAGCAGCTTTATGTTTACCTGGTTGTTATGGGTTGCACTCATATGAACTGACAAAGTTCACTATACATGAAAACAATTACATTGAAATTGATTCAGTATCATATTTGAGCCCTTTCTGTTAACAGTGTTAGTACAAGAGGAAAGAAATGTTATTTCCAAAGAGCTATTATAAAAATACCAGTCTTTCCGCATCTGCAACGAACATAGAGGCGAGTAATGATTTATTTTATTCTAAATTAAGACACAACAAAAGTAAAGCAAAGCTGTAATAAATAAAGGGCATATATATATATATATATATATATATATATATATATATATATATATGTATGTATGTATGTATGTATGTATGTATGTATGTATGTATGTATGTATGTATGTATGTATGTATACACGAGAGAGATAAAAAACATAATTTTTTACCTGTACATTGTGAAAGTAGAGATAAAATTAGCAGGTGCAGTTACTGAGATGTTAAATGGAAATTAGGCTGCAATTTGAGCGATTTCCAGGACCAGATTTTAGGATCTGCACTGTATCGAAAGGTCTTCCATATCATCAATGTTTCATCTTTTATCATATGACTACATTGCTATGTTTATGAACCCATATGCCATTTGTTACACATTATATACGTAAATAACACCTCAATAAGTCACAAATGACGGCATAAGATCATGTAAGACAAAGGAGTAATGTTCCAGACAACTTAATGTATTAAGTAATTTCAAAAAATGTATTACTATTTTAATTTCTTTGAATAAATGCTGTGTTCTTCGTAATGTGATAAACATCATCTTACATTTGGGATAATTTCATATAAAAGTGATACAACTTGTCAACAAAAGTTAATTCATCTGCTCTGCAACGATCACAAAAGATAGAAACACTATGAGTCATCAGTTGATGAATTTCATTTTTAATGATCACCCATGTCAAGTATCTACTATAGCATAATACCGTACTTTTTCCCCTTCTTTTCAAAAAGGTATTATTAAAACCCCTAAGCAAACAATACAAATTAGGTTGCAATCCAATTAAATATGTTTGCATCAAAAAAAGGTCACAATCGTCTCCTTTTAGGGTTAATCGAATTTGGGTATGTGATTTTTTTTCTTCAAATCTAATCAAAGATTTTTCCTAGAGAACAATACAGTCCACTCCGCATTTAAAAAGGCGAATATGCAGCTTTGACATTCTTCCATACAATTTTAACCAGTCTTGAAACAATACCTTTAGATCATTGCTTACTCTTTTTTGTCTGAATATTACCATAACTTCTGGAAAACCTTCTCAGTTTGTGAAAGTGGATAAGTAGCTGGGACACAAATGCCGGCACATTTTCTCATGAAAGGAAGAAATTTACGTATAATGAGTGAATGTTCATAAAACGATAGTTAAAACTAATTTGGAGAGAAAGTAATATTTGAGAGAGCTGAAACACATTGGTAACTTTAAATCTAATTTGGAGAGCTGAAACACATGGGTAACTTTAAAATAGTAAGAACTTCTTTGGCGTGGGCACAACCAACTTTGAAAAAAGAATTTAAAAAAAACAAACAAAAACAAACAAACAAAGCACTATCCCACTTTCCTTACTACTACTTAATAAGGCATAATATAAAAAACACAGACACTGAAACACGTCCCAGACTACTGCATATAAACAAACAAACAAAAAGCATTAAATATTTCTAGTTTGTAGATGATGTAGACTATACCAGAAAGCAAAAACAAGTTTGAGACAGCGTCCCAAATAATGCCTTTTTCATCCGTTTTTATTGCTGTCAATTCTTTCCATGTCAGCCTCTATTTGTTTGAAATATATCAATTAGCTCTAGCTCTTTCTGTTATTCGTTGTCGAATGAAGAATCTGTTCAAACTTTAATCTATGTCAAGTAGTACAGGTGTTTTGCACGGTGTGGGGTTATGCAGTAATAAGGGAAGTGGTCTCTTTTTTTATTCTTTGTATTCAGTAGGAAGAGAAGTGGTCTCGTTTATTTTTGGTATTTTTTGTGCTTTTGCTTTTATGCAGTAGTCAGGATGTGTTTCAGTTTGTGTACGCAGTAATAAGGGAAGTGGGGTCGTTTTGAATTGTTTTATGGTGTTAAGAAGTAGGACGGGAAGTAGACTAGTATTTTGTTGTTGTTGT
The DNA here is from genome assembly GCA_029931535.1 of Margaritifera margaritifera. Lineage (NCBI taxonomy): Eukaryota > Metazoa > Mollusca > Bivalvia > Unionida > Margaritiferidae > Margaritifera > Margaritifera margaritifera. Next base: position 27,458 of record JAQPZY010001316.1, on the reverse strand, counting down.
TGCTGTGGGTTTTTTTTCACACAGTAGTACGTGAAGTACGTCATTGCTATTTAAAATATATCTTTCAGCTCTCTCATATATTTCCCACTTTGGAGATATATTCTCTGTAGTGAATATTACATTTTGATTCATGATATGAATTTTATTATGGGTCATTTCACACGCACACACACACACACACACACACACACACACATGGAATGTACGATCAAGGACAAAACACATTGTAAAAAGATTAAAGATACGTGCAAAATGTAGTACGATTGTGATAGATAAGGAGAGATAAGAGACACGAGAGAGAGAGAGAGAGAGAGAGAGAGGGAGAGAGGGAGGGAGGGAGGGAGAGAGAGAATTCCCAATGCTTGTGGACAAGGCTAAATTTACTGAAACTAAAAATGGTACATCTAGTTCGGTTGAAGGTATTAGAAGAAACAAACTATATTATTGGATAGTTGTTCACGCCCTAAACATCAGTCAGATGTTATTTCAGACTGAGTATCATTATATCTATAATTGTATTGTATCTACAACTAAAATGTTTTAATTTTGGAATTTTGGTATGACATGTTAAGTGATAATGTGTTGCAATTTTATTTGAATCCTTGCTTGCCACAAAACCATATGTAAGATATGGCTTATCGAGTATACCTGATTCATTTGTTCATGGATAACGTAACCAGTATAGCAGACGAGAGAGAGAGAGAGAGAGAGAATCAATGTTAATGCTTTGTAAACGGTTGTTACTGTTTATTAATACAGTTTACAGTTCTGTCTTACAGTGAAGGCTATCATACATTTTATTCCTAGAACCAAAGATCCAATTTACACGTGTGACAGATAGGTTAGATCGAAACATGACTGCACTTCAAGGAATTTCAGTGAGCTAATTCTAGATTACGTGATTATTCAGTCGGAAAAGCCAGGAATACGCTTTCATCCATATACATGTAGATACATATAAGAACACATGAAACTGAGCAATATTTATAAATATGAGCAATACTAGCATGTGACGCGATACGAAGGTAAAATTACTTCTGAACTCAAAGTTAAACTTAGCAAGACTGCGATTGGTAGACCCATAGTTTAACTTACTCCATTACTGTGATTGAAACAGTTGTGTTCAAGCGCGAATACGTGAGTGTTTGTGTGTGCGTATGTGTTTCTTACTTTTGTGTTTTGTTTGAAAAATTTCCTAAATCTACATATTGGATTGTTTATTTACAGTATTTTATTATGCAACTTTGAAACTCACATTTGTAAGCTATAAAATCAGATGTGTAGATTTATTAGTCGCATGATTCCCTAGATGTCTTGATACAAGAAAATACAGTCAATACGAGAGTGTACTATGATTCATGATACAAGTGCAAGAAAATACAGTCATAGAGATCTCAAATGGGTAATGATTTAAAGCTGGAAACTATTCAACGAGTTCCAAGGCTCGCAAAGGCTGAAAATTATTCAACGAGTTTCATAAATTCAATATTAAATCTTTACCCATTTGAGATTCTGTTTATCACATAGTTTTTATTTTAGTGGACAAGTTTGGATAGAAAGAAGAATAGACGAATTTGGCATTCATTAAATTCTGGCTCAGACGCTGCACCTTTCAATTTTTGCGCATGAAAAAATAATCCCAGGCGCGAGTTGAATCAATAATGCACACTTTGATTACCAGTAACATTTAGAAGTAGATTTTTTAAAAATTTTAATTCGAAGAGAAACTGTCCTTCCAAATCAATAGAACGTTTAACAAGGACAACAACACTTTTAAACACTGGATCTCCAATGGAAATTCCTGTGTGAGGTCACATAGTTTGCTCGCTTTGAGTAGTTGGCGCGCCATGTACATGGATTTCAATGGCACTGTTTACAATGTTTCTAACTAAAGTGTGATGATTTCACTAAAGTTGTATTCCAGTTGTTGGATATTCGTGTGAAGGGATGATGACTGGATGCAGAATCTTTACTAAATCTAGACTATACAGGAGTTACTGAGAATAAAAGAGTAATTCAAGATTTACTGTTTTTTTGTGACCGGATATTTGCATTACTTGATTTGGATGAATGCTATGGTTTGAAAGGTTTCTGTCAGTTAGGAGACCGGCATTTGTCCAGATTCTTCTCGAAACAGAGATGAGTTTATTTACTCCTGTAGGTTAACATTTAAACCACGCTTGTCCTGGGAGTGGGTAGCTACGATGTCGTAGCCTCGACATGGTCCACGAAGAAGGGGTACTAATATTAGTACTAGGGGGTGGGTACAGTGTATTAATGTTCTAGTTTTTTATTTGAACCCTACAGCCCTCTATCCATTGACCGATAATTTAATTTTATTTGTAACGAGCCCCTGTGGGGTAATTGGCCATATTCCGACAGACGTAACCTTTTTTTCTCAATGCCCCTTGGGCAATCGATTTGAAAAATGGCCACCAAAATGTTGATAGTAATAGTAAAAAAAAAAAAGGTTCCAGAAGGCGGGGTGAGGAAAATTCCCACGGTCGTAGCCAATCAGGAAAGAGAATACTGCGCAAGAATTTTTTTATTTAAAGCTTAAAATGCAATAGCCTTGCAAAAGAAATTTATTTCAGTTACAAGTATCAGCTTTTATAAAAAGCGTGCCATTTTCAACTGAACCAATTGGATATCGGATCGAAATCCAGTGATGCATGGGTAACACTATGGATTGTACAGCAAATGTTTGTGAAGAATCGATCAGTGATACATGGGTCACACCCATAATGTTATAGCATAAGGTTTGTGAAGAATCAATTTAAGTTAAATTTAAAAACCTATTAGAATTCGTAATAGAAAATATGCTTAATGAAAATTACAGTTTGATGCGGAACAGTTCCTTGAACATGCATTTTCAAATGTTAATTGAAACACTTTAAGAACATTTAAAGCAAGATAAAAGTTATCCACAGCAAAGGCTGAGAATGCAGCAATGTATCATGGGAATATGAATAGGCTTTACACCCTAAAACTGGTCTCTCTCTCTCTCTCTCTCTCTCTCTCTCTCTCTCTCTCTAGGTTTCATTTGCTGATACGACGTTCTCTTTGCGTAAATCAAGAATAGGGGAACAAAACTAACTGGCAACAACTAATTACATTAGTGGTTGAATATACAGTGGCACCTAAGTAATTTAGCTGCACACTGGTAAGCTTTTTTAATACTAGAGGTATGGATAGGTTATCCCAGAGTATCTCCATCATTATTAGCAAAGGTGTCATGACTGTATGTCCGTCTATGGTAGATCTTATAGGATATATATTTTGTGCATACAACTTTGTACCAGTTTGGTTTGAGATTAAGTTCAAAGTCACAGTTGTTATTTTGGGGTGTCTAAATAGGACTAACTGTGCATGGACACCTACTTGACAAGTCTTAAAGTAAGTAATTTCGCGAGGAAAAAAACAACCCCCCCAAAAAAATAACCAACAAACACCCCCACCCCCACCCCGCCTATTCATTGTCCATGTTCATTGACACTGATGTTTTTGCATATTTTGGGTCTCGCTTGATGAAACTTTACAACTGTCTTTCCACGATTTCTTTTGGTATTGATCTGTAAGGGTGTTCAACATGTAGCGTTTTACTGATTTCCACTCGTTTTGAAGGGGGTGGGGTGTGTGTGAAAATAAATGGGTGAAATACATGACAGAAAGGTTTTTCCAGAGACATATACAATCAAGGATTATAACTCCCCATCGATATCGCAATACCCCAAAAGATATAACGCCTACCTATCAAATATCTCGAGTGAAAACAAAGGAGTGGCCGAACAATGCTGATGTCTTTTGCTGCCTGTTTCAAAATTAAATTATAATCATTTAGTTAAGCACTTGTGTTTATCTTTTATTGAAAGGTTTAAGGAACTCGTCTGTGTAGTTTCTTTGTAATTGACAGTTAAGTTTTGCTTCAAATTGGTCTAAATGAAAAGAACGGCTGAACTTAAAGGCTGGTCTATGTTTAGATATGATACCTTTCTCCATATACGGCTTCTTTTTACTGCATGTTATAGGGCATGACTGATATGACGTAAATCAACATAAGACATCACACATTCATTGAAAGTCTGAAAAGGATCGGAATTCTAAAAGTTATGTTACTGGGTTTTAAAGTCATTCGATCGGCGTGGTTGACAGTATAAAGAATTTACTGCTCGTAAGAAGCACCCATCTCCACATAAGGCATTTTTGTCACTGCATGTTATATGATATAACTGACATAATGTAAATCAACATAAGATCGTGTTCCTTGGTGGAAAGTTTGAAAACATTGGAAATGTAGCATTTACGGTACGAGTTTTAAATTTAACAGTGTAAACAATTCACTTAATGTAAGAAGTACCATAGTGCGATTGAACGGGTAACTTCACGCGAGATCTATAGCTAACGCGATATAATACGAGAGGTGAGGGAGTTTACAATCCCTGTATGTATAAGACCCTGGTCTGAATGCAAATATTTATTTATACAATTTCTGTGGCCTCGTAAAAACATAAAATATATTCATGTTGATAATTTTATTGCAATGTTCTGCAGTGGACAGATTTTCATCAGACGTGGCGCATTCAGGCACGTGGACCTGGACCGACGCTATTTAATGCTACGTTAAGACCTCAGAGGCAATATAAACAGCCGGAATTTACAACGGTGATCTTCATATTGGGAGATAATCCGGTCTTATTTTTAACAGAGCCGACATATTTCGAGTGAAAGCAACGTGATCTTTTTCACCAATTGGCATGGTATGTATCAAAATCGTCCGTACCGACATGACCGGAAAATATGAGATTTTATCCAGTCTAAGCGTGTGATTCTCTAAAGCCCGTTTGGCATACGATATGGAAATAAATTGTCCTGTTTGCTAATGACCGTTATTGCCATCTTTCATGGAAGACGGCAATAACATAAACTACTACAGTTATGTGTTTAGTAGCATACTATGCAGTCATGTGAGTAATTACATTATATCGATGGAGCAGCAGAATACGTCATGATACAATGACTATCAGAGAAGAGAAAAATCAAACTTGCCGGCTTTTCTATGCACACATTCTATCAGCGGATAGTAAACATTAATAGTTTCTTGGGTTTTTTTGTGGGGTTTTTTTGTCTTTTTTTTTTTTGTCTTTTTTTTTTTTTTTTTTAAATCGTAAATCGTGCAGTTCCAATTACCGAAAAAGACTATATTTTGTGAAGATTGAAGCTTCATTAGTGAAAAAGAAAATCTTAGCAAAATATTAAAATATTAGAAACAGTTACAATTATACATATGTGGTCTTATATCTAGGAAAAAGCAGATTATTGTCAGTATAAAATGATTATAGCATAACATGTGCCACATTTACCGACTATCTGCGATTAAATCTATTCTATCACATATATCATACAAAAAAATAAATTTTAAAAAAATTAAATGGAAAATTCAAACTTTTTTTATTACTTAAAAAAATCATACATCAGGGTCAAGCCAATGGCAATCATGGCTAAAACATCCATGTTCTGTAAAAGTTATAAAAGATTAATTAACAAGGTTGAATTTTCATTCAAATATAAAAGAAGTACAATACAGTATGAAACACAAATATACAGATATAGTGTCCATATCAATAAAAAAAGATTTCGGAAACATATTCCACTATATTAGTCAGTATAATACAAAATTTACAAAATTCTAAGAATGATGTAATTTTTGACAGATCAAGAAAAATGTACTTTTATATGGCCCTAAGATTGAATCTGTTAAGTATACATACATTCATCAACATATTTCTAAATGTAAATCTCACATAATGCTGATTACATCCGCCTCGATCTAGTGCAGGGAGTATTAATTGTCTGGTATTTCCTCCTGCACTTGTGCAACTTGGCAAGCTGTGTTGTGGGCGCCGCATTGCCAATTCCCGTTAATGGGCACATTTAGACATATAAAGCAGAACTTCTGACCACATCTGCAATCCATGTGCTTGCACTTGTCTACATGCTCGATAAGAAGGCCACATTTGGGACATGCTCTGACAGACGGACAGTTCTTTACACCTCCTATCTCCTTACGTTCTACCTTTCTTAGAAACTTTACACGAGGGTCAGTGCCGTCACAGTCGGGATTGCTGCATCGCTGGTAGTTGGGTGATGACCACTTCTTCAAGCAGTACCAGCAAAATTCATAGGGTTTTCCATTTTTCCCGCTACAAACTGGACAAACGACACAAATATCTTTCTTGCCTGGTTTCTCGCAGAGGGATTTACACTGTGGGCATTCCTGGAACCCCAATGATTTCTGAATGAAATTTTCCGTGATTTTTGACTCGTATGAAACCTCTTCCTCTTCAGACAGACGAACTATATTTCTAATGTCAGTGTAGTCCCAGCGCTTTCCACATGTGGGAACAGGACAACGGAAGTCAAATTTGCCACTTTCTACCTGGTTACTGCAGAACATCACCAGAGAGTTTGGACCTATAACCGGTGAAATTAGAATACGTAACTGCACAAGAAGGCAATATATAATTAGATAATAGGTATTAGGTATTATTTACATGCATAGCAAAGAGTAAATCAAGGTGCCTTCGAAAGCTTTATAAAGTTATTTGTCAATACAACACATAAAATGACATTATGCAAAGTTAGGTTCAAAAGCTGGAATGATATTATCTGGACACACAAAAAATGAAGGAAAAAAATGATTTGATATGTAGAAAGCTATCATAGTCTGCAGACTATTGCAATTATTCCATATTTGATGGACATTTTTGGAGAAATTTGCTGAATATTAATAAAAAAATCAGTAATGATTATTTGATTCGTTTAAAGGTCATTTACTGTGTAATAATATATAAATCGAAACTGGACATTTCAACAAAAGACTCAGCTCGAGTTACTAATCCACAGCGTGATAAGTGAAAGATATACAAATATACACACAATATAAAAATATTCTACTATCTGAAATTGGCATTTGTCTTAATCAATGGCCGCAGTTTTGGAGCAAGTCGACAATGTCAGATCATTCAAGATATAATTGTTATAAAACCCCATGACTTATTCGGTTATTTTGGAAAGAAAATTAAACTAAAGTGTTAAGAAGCTAATTTGACCTATATCCTACAGTTTGGTTAAAATTTTTGTTTTGTCTTGTTTTTCCATACGACTCACTTCTTCACGCGTATTTCATCTACTTTAGTCCATGTTTTCATAGTAAATGCTCCGAAATCGTTGGACGTTATCCTATATTTACATTTTTATGACTTTATTTTCAATCGGCACAGCATAACCAGTATTGTGCTGACCTACCGTAAATCCTAATACATACATGCATTTATGAAATTGACTAGGAAATGATTTTTAACGGACATACTAAAAATTCCTTTAAAAACAAGATACATTCTTTCCGAAATATTGCACAATGTATAATTTTGTTACAACTCCATGGTCTGGGATAAAAACTCTATGGGTATAATATGGCTTGGGATTTTATTGCCTGTAACTCGGCCTATGGACATAATTTAAAACAATGAATTGACGGGCGAACATTGCAGGTTCCCCGCAGAAAATGTTGCACTTTCTTGGTATATTATCTTAGAATTATATCTTCGCATATAGATTCACGTTAAAAACATTATTATTTACCAAAGTAAGAGACACGTAGCTCTGAAACAACAAAACAATATATAAAATAGACCAAATCAACCACCAGAAAAGTATATGTTCATGTTTAACTAAAACAATAGAATGCTATGATCCAGTTCGATGAGAAAAAAACCGTGGAATAAAAGCTAGGTTGTTTCAAGGTCCAAATTTTGTGAATCATTATGTCCGTATCAGATTACTTTATTAGTGATATGTATGCTAAATTTACATGAGTCTGATATCCGCAAGTTTAACATCTTTCACAATTTTAAATTGACATATTTACCAATATGTCAAACAAAACAAGGAGCAACACTATTCATTACTGAATTAATCAGAGGTCATATTATAATAATACCAAAAGCCAATTGTCAGAGAATTAAACTAAATTGCCGTCCTAATCCGAACACGGGCCTTGGGACATAACAGACACACAACCGAAGGCCCAATATCTTTTATGTCCTACTTGCCATCAATTAATCTCAGAAATTAAAGAGTTCTCGTGTGGACAGATTGAGGAAATGCTTACTGCGCAGACGCAGAATGGTGTCCTCGGATAAGGGGGAGGAGCAAACGAATATTTTTTATGACCCACAGAAAGTTCTTTTTTACAGAATTTTCATCCGCTTCTTTCTTCTAAAACGTCCAATTTTATTGTATTTTTCAGAAAGCTTTAAAAGTTCATAACATGTTATCAGTAACTAAGTAATACAGTTGAGAATTTCAAAATTTGCAACTAATGTCTCTTTAATACAATATTACAATCGCAATTACATTGGGTAGACGTATGTTTACGACTCTTTAAAACATCTCTTGTACGTTTGCCTATCATAATGCATAATTAGTCATTTATCCCCCTTTCAAACAGTCGCCCAAGAAGCTAAAATTTATAACTGTAACTAGATACCAATAGCATGTCCACACGGCATAAGCGCTCTCTTTGCTTGGTCATCATCTATTCCCAGCATATCTGGAAGATCTGTTAATCGTGCACTGATGGCAAAGCGTCTTTCCTCTTGAGATCCTCCGCGGAGACGAAGCACCATAAAGACAGTACTCAAATTTTCAGGTTATAGTCCTTCAGATACATTACCTTACGGTTTTCGTGTGTACGTAAGTCTTTTGCTGGAAAACGATAAATAAGATGATACAATTTATTAATTCACTGATTGAAAAATCGGACATTGGCGACTCGATCATTTAAAGGCAAGATTTTTAATTAAAAAAAACCCAACAGAATTTAGAAAAGATGGTGGCAGGATAAGTCAAATCCGACTCTCCGTCCCTGATCAACGGCATCATTTAAAGCTGCATTCCCTAACAAAAAATGGGTAACATTAGTTAATTGCATCACATTATTGTTTGGCATCCCTACTGAAGAATAATGAAAAAGAAGGCAAAGATGTACAACAGAGTACATAAGAGAAACCTCGTAATACATGAGGGAAACCCCGTAATCGTGGAAATGTTTTTTAGGATGTACATAAGGTATGGTGATTTCCAAGATGTGACATCACATCGTAAACAAACTGGTACAACGGCCAGCGTGGCATATGCATTTGTAAAACAGCACACTCATAATAAAATAAAACGTTGTCAAGCACGTTTTTATTCCATACTAGTGTATCTCATAGACAATTTGCATGATTATTTTGCCGGGCCAACTAAAGCCGTGGAATTGACCCCATGATCATATGAATAAGGTACATTTTTACAATTGTAACTTAAATTGGGTCCGCTACGGAACGGAGTTTCAGTAAAAAAAATATATTTTTTACTCCGCAGCATAAGCATTTTCCAAAAAGCAAACAGACAAAGCCAGACCATCTGAGTGGTTCGGTGGTATGACAATAAGTTAGGAGTTGCAAACATGTCAATTTAGAACTGATTTAGGAAGATAATGCAGCTTTAAATTCAGCTTATTTTTTTATTCAAACTGAAATTCAAAGAAATTTGTATCCATTATTTGTAAATTAAAAGTGAACAATTTTTGTCGGTGTTAAACCTAATGTTGTGAGAATTCTGTCACGCTGCTGCTGAGCCTTACCTTATTTTTGGTAATGAGTGACACCTTTTCATTACAACTACAAACTATATCATAAGCAAATAAAATGAATAAAATATTGTTAAAAATTATAGTTTCAAGGGATAATGAACGTATTTACAGTGAATGTTGACTAAATAAAGTAGAATGGAAAACATTTTATCATTATTTACAGTCGTAAAAGTTCTGAACTTTATGCTATTTACTTCAAAGTGTTTAGATGAGAAAAGAATAAATAACCTATCTATCTGAACTTGATAAGTAACTTTTTTGTCACCACCATTACAGATTTAAGTGTTGGTGCCTTCCTGTTGACTCTGGTGACAATCAGAACAAGGTCAAGGACATTACAAGCTGCACATGAATTAAATATCTAGAAGAGTATGTATGTATGTATGTATGAATGTATGTACGTATGCATGCATGCATGTATGTATGTATGTATGTATGTATGTATGTATGTATGTATGTATGTATGTATGTATGTATGTATGTATGTATGTATGTATGTATGTATGTACGGCACATCATAATCCTGTGCCTCAAAGAGATAACAATAATCCCGTCTGTTTCAAAGGCTATAACAGCTGTGTAATGCTCCTATCTTTTCTAATCCTATTGCCCCTATATATGCACTAAATTATACATTCGGCCGAAGTCATCACAAATATCATTTGGTTGGTCTTTCTAAGAGACATTTATAAATTGTTAAATAAAATCCCATAATAAGGCAGCGTATAAAAGACATGGATGATTGGTACTTGATTTTGTGAACTTGATTTGTTAACTTGAACGATAAAAACAAAATGTAATCGAAAATATAAGCTGATTTTAACTCATATATTTTTGTCTTGGAAAGACTTACAGCAATATAACAGTCTCATCGAATCTCTGTCTTGAATATTCGTGCGTTGTGAAGCTGCGACAAAAAGTTCTTCGATGGAAGCATCCTGTGAAAATTCGAAATTTTTTCACTCATCTGAAAATTCAAGACTTTCAAAACATTAAATAAAGCTGACTATTTCCAATATGAGTAATCTGTCAATGGAAGAATTGTAGTATTTTATCGTTTTTGTTTAACCGCTGAATTACAAGTAGGTCTGTAAAATTTCCATGGACTAGAGAATTAATAGCACTCGTCCAACATATCTTAGTTTCATTATGTATTTAAATAAGTTGTGTTCATTTAGGAAATTTATATAAATTAATATTAAAGGATATTTTAATTGATACAATGCGTTACAACCATAGTTATTTCATAGACATGCTACACGTATTATATATGTTATACGTGTGAAAATATAAGCACATGAATATTGGGTTGAGTACAAACCAACGTTTTAGGCAAAACAATGTTAATATGTCGAACCTTAGAAGCTAAACTGCATATATTCGTTTGAAAACAATCTTTTTTTAGAGATCGACAAAAACTGAATTCATAAGGACAGGAAAACAATACTCTTTTGTGATTATTACAGAAGGAATCAATGTAGAAATTGAAGATACCGCAATGCCTCAAAAGAGTATTGTGGGACATCTTTAAATTCATTTCACTCTATCAGATATAGTTGACAATAGTTTGAAGAGAAAAGAAGAAGAAGAAGAAGAAGTAGCAGTAAAGAAAAGAAGAAGAAGAGAAGGAAGAGTTAAAGTAGTATGAACAACTAAAGTCATTTAGTCGTGACTGAATAACCGAGCTTCTAGGTGGGTAGTTTTAAAATAGTCAGATATATGTATACATACCTTATTTATGTCAATCGTGAATGTTTTCCCATTAATTCCCTTTAGAAAAATCTGGATAATGTCTCCACGCATTTGTGTGTCTCCTGAAAGACAGTTATGTATAACATAAAGATTTATAGTAAAGCAAAACACTTTGGTCCGCAGAAGGGCGCCACTGGCGAACTGGGTGATATCACCTTAAGACAGCCAGCAAAATTTTAAACGATGTTATATTTATGCCCCACTTTACATGTTTATCAACTATATTAAAGGTAAATAATAGCATGTAGGAAGTATTAGTGTAGCCGCTAGCACTTGCTAACGTAACTCAACTGAAAGATTAACCATAATTAACCTGAATATTATTATATAGACTAATTGCAACATTTAATACATATCCAAAATGAATGCAAGAAAACACAAAAAGATTAGAATATACAGCACTTAAAAAAGCTACAAAGAATAGCAATGTTAAACAGTATCTTCTGGAAATGTAAATGCGAAAATACTTAAAGCGAGACTTGATAGACATATTCTCAGACCAACAGACAAAATAAAAGTAATGGTAATTACGTCAAAGACTGCTAACTTTCGTTTATTTTTTTGTCATTAAAATGAAGCACATTATTCAGAGAAATTAACGTGTAATACAGGCCATTCAAAAATAGTAATAAAGGAATCTTCTTACCCTGTTTACTCAAGGCTCTTGTTTCCATCTCCATCTTTCCGATCTTAATACTGAGCCCTTCCATCTTTTTATCCGTCTCCAACTTGGGATCCTGTGCCTCCAACTGAGATTTATTTCGTTGTAGAGAACGCAGCTTCTGGTCCGCCTCAAACTCCGCTATATATATATATATATATATATATATATATATATATCTATATATATATATATATATATATATATATAGATATATATATATAAGTCAATATTGATTACTTGTTGGGGTTTTTCGCTAGGATTTTTGAATATCTTTATAGTTGTTTCTTTCGTTAGAAAGGTGCACCATTTTCCGTTATATTCAACTAATGACTAATGACTTACTGCTTGAAGATAAGTGTCCTATTTAATGTTCTTATGCGAAATATACGTTATCTCAGGAAAACAGAGCTGAGAGTTATGCTCCGGAAACGTAAGTGTAGATAATAGACGGATGGATGGATGGATGGACAGAAAAATGGGCAGAAACATACAAAAGAGTGAAACTGATGAATTGTGAATACCAAAATGCACATCTGGACAACTAGTCCAGTATGTGTACAAATTCTGAGAGAGATACCTTGAACGGTTTGTTTATGCTCCTAAAACGAAAATGTGGATAATAGAAGGATAGATACACTAAATAACGGACAAAGCATAAATATTGAACCCCAAGAACTGTGAATAGCAAAAGGCACATCTGAACCACTAGTCCAATATATGTACTAAATTTCACAGAGATATTTTGTAGGGTTTTAAACTTATGCTCAGGAAACGAAAATGTTTACTGACACACCTAAAGACAGACAGACAAAAGTTAGCTGTATCACCCCGCATTGCATACTAAAGGAGTAAAAAGCAACAGTACGCAATTTTTTCTACAAAAGTAGGTCAATAAATGATGGCAAGAAATTTAAAGAAAAGTAATGACTAATAGCTAATACCAGGATACCAGTCTATGACGGAAGGAATAGTATCAAATAGATGGAAAATTATGGGACATATAAAGATTCACGATGCAATCGCAAACTTCTCGGTCATTCCTTGTTTAGTAAATATCAGCGTTGGTCCGAATGGCAGTTATCAACATACATTCGAGGTATGATCTATAGGATTGACAGAGAATGCCTTACCCGAAAAGCTGCAGTAAGGAGCAGTAATTCCCAAAGCGACAAGGGAGCTAATAGAACAAAAATATGTTTCAAGGGAGTTAATAAAAAAATATGCTAAAGAAACTGTGTATCGCCCTCTCTCTCTCTCTCTCTCTCTCTCTCTCTCTCTCTCTCTCTCTCTCTCTCTCTCTCTCTCTCTCTCATTGATACACACACCCACACAAGAATTCCTATAAACTGTACTATCTTGACAGAACACAATAAATATATAAATTTAATTTGACGGGATCTTCCCCTTTCCAATTCACACACCCTATAAATCGATTTTTTTTTCATTAATAGCAGGAATAATCTGTATGAAGAAATGCTCAGACGTACATGACGAGATTCGTCGCACACGTCTATAATTCAAATTCAGTCATGAAGAAATGCACCATATGTTGTTTCATATTTTCACAACTTAAATGCCGCTTTTTAAATATTTTGAACCTTGACGTTTTCCATTTTCGACTGATAGTGGTTCCCTCTATGACAATAGAGATTTAAGGAATAAAGTCTGACCGGGTGAAATGGTTACAAAGTAGATGTCTGGCTTCAACACATATCTTCCACAAATTGTTTCTTTCGCAACATAACTGTGTGTGTGTGTGTGTGTGTGTGTGTGTGTGTTCTAGAGTGAACTGGATATAGAATACAATGAATTGATGATATCTCACAAAATCAGATCTTTTGATTTTTATAAATTCTTAATATATTAAAATATAAAATATTGTAAATGTTTAAAATCTTATTGCAAATGTTCAAATAGGATAGAAAGAAAACAGTTAACATCTGCAGTATTTTCTGGATATCACTTACATGTACTCTTAGAATCCGAGCTTCCAGAAGCCATGGTTCCACAACTTTGAAAGTGCTGGAATGTTATGACTTATTAGTTTACCTGTGCACAGTATTACACATTGACAGCGAGTGCAGTAACGATATATGCTAGAACATGGACAAAACCTATCATTACACAAAGTGGTACACGGTTTGTTATTTAAGTTTGTATTGCTCCTCTCCGTTTTATTTATCATCTTACACGTTTACAATTACGCTTTTACGTATTCGCACAAATATTTAGTAGTGGGTATATCTATATTTAGTTTCAATATGACGGGAATATTTTGTGTCAAGTAGGAGATTCTCCACATTTTTGTCAAATAGAATCTTCCTGTCATGTCTCATCATGTCGTGTGCTTACAAACACGCCTGTGCTGGTTCGAGTTTATCGGCGATGGTACAAAGTGTACATGTGATTTCTTTCCTTATTTCGGAAACCTTCTGCTTTATTCTTAAGGTATTCATTTATAGTCTCTAAATCATAAATTATAATGCTTTATTACAACTATGTTAAGAATCAAAATATAATAATAAAATCGTGGTGTCAGTCAGTTTTTGAAAAGATTATATCATAATTATTTAGTCTCTTATTACTCCAATTCTTTACATAGATCTGTGTAACAGTGTACCCTCGAGTGCAAATATTTTGATATGGCTATCGATGGATTCGCATATATGGTAGTGGTCACTTTTAATCGAGATGGTTTGAACCTTCCTAACAACTCTAGAGTTGTTTAATCAAAACAATCACTGTGATGTAGGCAGAAGACGCAAGATACGTTAAAAGGTTATCAATGGTGCAGTCAATCCTCTATGCCTGTTTCTCTTCGACTGTGGCCTGAATCACAGGGGCTCGTATAGTTGCTTACAATTTACCTATACACATGTACTATACATATAATAATAACAAGGGGAGGACACTAGTCTGCCTTATCGCACGACCTATTTAAGAATCAACGCTGCTTTGCGCTGAAACGCTTCTTATGATGTCTAGTTGGTCATAATTGAAAATGGTGGGAATCTGACCGACAATATGGCCACCAAAATGGCCATCTTGAACAATCTTGTTATAACTACTTATTTTAGATTGCTGGTCATATCGACGTTGTGCTTTCACAAGACTTCTTATGATGTGTAGCTGGTCCTAAATGGAAATGGTGTGCATCTGATATTTAATATGGCCACCATGTCAGCCATCTTGAAAAATCTTGTTATTGTTACTCCTAGAAAATCTTGCTATGACTGAAGAATATCAGAGATGGTGTCAACACTTAGCAGTTAAAAGGAGCAAATGATCTTTACTTGAATTCCTGGCAATTCTTTTCACCCAGTACAGCATCAGTTCTGTCTAGGAACTTTTATTTTCTTTTTTCATTCCTTTTTGTAAGCTAGGATTTTTTTCATGATCTTGATGCAGTGTTCAGGACCGTACAACTGCTGTGTACTGACTTTGTTCATTAGTATAAACAGTATGGTGTTTTTACTTGGTCATTTGTCATGTGATACTGACAAAATACTTTTTACTGACATTAAAATTCACTGTCTTGAGAAATTATCCAACACAAACTTAATAATGAGTTCATGCTTTATGGATGTAATTAAAGTTAAGTTTGTCCATATTTGCTTATCATGGATACATGTAGTATCATATGGAAGGGAGGCCATACCATTTTAACTGCTATGCACATCTGAGTCCTTCACAATAACTTGAATTATATTAAAAGTGTATAAATAATTTATTGATCTCAATAGACATCTAAACTCTTGTATCCGTAAATGTTAAAGTCTCTTAGACTGATATTTGTTTTGGACAATGGAATTTCTGATTGATCATAGACAGAAGCTACCCTAACCCCATTTGTTGACATAATTTGTATATATGTATAAAGGGGGGGGGGGGATAATTGAACAAACCATGAGTATAATGCTGCATGTTTTGCATACTTCTAGCTTATAACATGTTGTACATACAACTAGTTCAAAACATGTGCATACTTCTAGTTCATAACATGTTGTGCAGTAAAGGAAATATATTTACAGAACCAGACATGCAAACTATCATAAATATCCACATTTTATATTTACTTTTAACCCACTCCCTCTACAATATATACCCTCGGGTCTGCGTCCAGAATCCAAAACAGCATCTATTATACCTAAGTGAAAGATACTACCAAATGTGATCAAGCTTCCTTAGTCATTGTAGATAGAGTTCTGCTTACAAGCAAGAACTCATATTACCAAAAAATATGCACAACTTTTTAATGCCCATTCCCAACTCCAGCGGCTGCATCCAGGATTTGAACTCTGTTGCTACCTTCACAACTTAACACAGATATGAGACTTTTCCTTTTTGTTAGTGGATTTCAGCTTTTTTCTGATCAGGTGGAGTCCTGAAATTAACATTAATTCGCACATTTGCTCAAACAAATGGCGCGGGAGTGGGGGGAGGTCATCATTATTCCATTGCCGTGTGTTGCCAGGTCACTAATGGAGCGCAGCCAGTAAATAGATTAATATGTCAAGTTACTGTGTTATTGAACTAGTCTGCACCCGCAGGTTGTCTGGATTAATGTGTTCTCTACCCTCTTCATAACACAGGAAAAAGTATCAGTATGGCGGCAACTGCATAATTGAAAGGGGGAAGAAAATCTAAAAAATATTGACTGGGGTATTAAAAAATGTATGGAACTGAGAATTGAGGGAGTAGGAAATTGAAGGCCAAATGCTCATTTTTGTCTGATAAGAGTCAATATTCCCGAAAAAGCATACAGCATCTTGTGTCAAAGGATGCAAATTACACTTCACATAATAAAAAAAATCATTAGAGAGCCATGTGGAAATAAATATTCACAAGTCAAAACTGAGTCAAAGACATTTCATATTAAAGGTATATTTCATACATGACTTAAAATGTCTTGGTTATTCAGTTTTTCTTCCTTACCAAGTTTTAAGGTTGGCACTGAAGGATAAAAAGAGCAAAGTATTACCTATTTGTTAAAAATAAATGAACAAAAAAGGTAATAAAGGTATCAGGAGAACCAGTTTAGATGGTTTTTATTTCCTGAAAATAATTTCAGCCAGGGGGCTGCCTCTGTGGGCCTACCAGTAATGGGGCACTTCCTCCTCAGACTCCAATGGGGCGAGGACCTCCAGACCCCACTTCCAATTTTCAGATTTTTTATATAAATGTCCCAGTCTCATAACTGAAAAAAATTATACCAAATATGAGCAGTCTTAGTGTATAATGAGAGTTCAGGTTACAAGGACAACTGAAAAACAGATTGCTATATGGATAATTGGATGCACGGATATGACTGTTTACAACATTGTATATTTGCTAAAGTGTAAATGTGAAAAGTATGTATTCACTTATCTTTGTCATTAATATCAGTCAGCTCTCAGTTTATGAGCAAACTATTCACATCTTGCAAGTTTTGTAGTATACGGTATATTATTACCTTTATCTAATCATCCATAGGTCCATTTTTCTAATTAAGTTTATTCCGTAATTCCAGGAGCTTTTTGAAAAATGAACTTTTGTTAAAATTTGGAAAAGCCTTCATAGTCCAGAACCTTAGCCAAAATTTGGCTAAAACCCAATAGTCAAGAACTTTAGCCAAAATTTGGTTTAGCCATAATGGTCCAGAACTTTAGCTAATATTTCTCTAAGCCTTCATAACCCAGAACTTTAACCAAAATTTGCCTAAGTCTCAATAGTCCATCTCATGAAAGTAGCTGCCCCAATTCCTCTCAGTATTTTTATGCATTTGTATCACACCCACCCACCCACGCCACCTCCCCCCCCCCCCATTTCGCCATATATGAGTCTTCCCTTTATGATTTCACAAGTATTCCACCGTAAATATTGCTACAGTACCGGTTCAAAAGTGAATAGCCACTTACACTGACGTCATAGGAGGTAAACTAACATCATTACTGTTTCTCAAGAATGTACTGACAAACATATGAAAAAATTTAGAACATACACATTTAATAGTTGGTAACTGATCTCTTAGCTCTTATCATAGCATGTAATCACTTGGGTATAGAGTCATGCAGTCCTCTAATAGATTGATTGAGAGACCCACAAATGTCAAGAATAAAACAAATGTGATCAGACCTAGATTTTATTTCATGTAGTCTTTTTTCAAGCATGGATTTCATTGTTTGCCATATATTCTTACTAATATTGAGGTCCACGGTCTGTGATCGCCAGGTATGGATTCGTTTTCTACTGATTTGTCCTCCTATGAATATGGACCAAATAATTACCCACCTTTAAGGTCTGTTCCCCATTTGGAAACTCTTTTGCAATAGCAGTCCAAAATGTTTAAATAAATAATTCTTGTACACTGTCAGAGTCAATTTTCCGTCCACTGGGGTCACATTTCCAACACCGTTGCAGGTAATGCATCCCTAAAACATGGCTTTCAGATATACATGTAGTATCGCGGTTCCCAGATAAATAGATATACAGATAGAGAGTCAATTCAACAATGACATATCTTAAACGCAGAGAGAGAGAGAGAGAGAGAGAGAGTTACTGGTATAAGAAAAAGAGCATAAACTAAGTCAAAGACCCAAACCACTTTTATTTGAAAATAATTGGAATCGACTACTTCTTCAAAGGGGAGTGGGCGGCGTGTTTAGGGTGAGCACGATGTTTAAAGCGCATACATTGGTCTGTGTATGTGCTAATGTTCACACACATCCCTTGGAAGTTTATCCAGAGAGCAACACAAAAGTTTTTGACCTGTTGTTTACGAAGTCGCTGCTGACTTTAATCGTTGATACTCTAAGATGACCTCTCGATATTTCCCGTAGCTTTCAGATCATCCTAGTTTATTTTAATTAGAAAATGATTAATAATCTACCATCATAAAAGCTAATTATTGTATGTTAGACAATTATTTCGTTGTTCCAGTTTTGTAGAATAATCATTGTTGTGAAATCTGTGTGTTTCATATCTGAAAACTGAATCTAGATCTTTGCAAGGTTAATTTTCCTAATGCCTGTAAAACTCGCGTAAGCCATTTAAAATAAAATTGAGCATACATGTTTCCCATATACAATGTCTAGTTGGTGGTAGTCTGAAAATCCACGGATTTCATAGATATTTAGTACAGTTTTCATGTGCGAATATACCAAAACATAGAACCGTACTCAAATATATTGTGATCCGTATTGATGATAACTGATCTTGTTAATAAATAGTAACTTAACTGAATTGAATTCAGTTAAAATGTTATGGAAAATCAATACAATAAAACAGCATTTACAGCAAATAAGTAAAAAATATAAAAAGAAGATGTAGGTAATCGCGAAATACATATAAGAACTACATACAATAACAAAATATATTATTCCGGGGCAGGGACTGATTTTTTAGCGATTCCAAGCAAACTTTTCATTTTGTTTTTATTTCTTGCAAAAATCAAAAATGAATCAACGGCATCAAAAGTTAGTTTCTAATAATAGTCGTCTCTAAAGAAGTATAGTTCGTGGATTTTGACTAGTGCAAGAATGGTTCTATTTTACCAAACAAAAAAAAAATATTTTAAAAATTCTTAAGAAAAAGTGTGTTGCAATACTGTGTGAAAAAACTGTGGAGCGCAACCTTATGACAAGGACAAAAAATGACGAAATACATATATAGGATCAAATGCTAAATTTAGACGAAATTTAATTAGTAGCATCATAGTGGTAACTGGTTTTGGCAATCAACCGAATAAACCTATTTACTGCATGATGGATATATAGTGTTATAATTGAGAGGAACTTGTAGAAGTTGTACAACTTGTTTCCAATCCTTTTGCCTTGTAAGATTACAATTTATCAATAATATAATCTTAAACTTAACATTAAAAAATAAAAACAAGAGTGCTTTTTGAGTATCTTTTGCGAGCTAGTCTTAAAGGTAAAGTTTGAATACAGTGGAATATAATTTATTTAAAGTCTATCTTGTATTACAAAGCAAAAGGAAATGTTTGCTTGATTCATCATTGGAACTGTTCCGTGACTGAAAAATATTGTTAAGAAACAAGTTTTCTTGTGTCGACCTAATCGAACAGAGCACGTCACTATAAAGGTCTTTAACCTGGTTGACAATATAAATTTAACTGACCCCAACTTTGACGAGTAGTAATCAGTAAATGTATGAAGCAATTGTATCAACCCTACTAATCGCTACTTTAGATCTTGTTATATGACAGCTGTATGTATTTCAAAGGAATAGATTATTTATTGCTTGTCTAATAAATGGGTACACTTCTACAATCCGGTCCATACTCGGTTGAATTGTCAACTGATGTTGATATTAATAATGAGTGATACCAAAAAATAGGTAAATATCTGTAGTATGGGTGTCCCACCCTGCTAAAGATCATCTTGATATAGTTAAGGGCGATATAACCGGGAAGATAGATTACATTCCATCACCTTCAAGGAAGATATTAACAGGTTTATCTCTATATCTACAGATATAAAGTGATGTTCAGGAAATATCGATAAAGTCATATGGGTAATAGATTAAAAAATATATAGAGAGAGATGATAATTTGAAGGACAAAAACAAAATCAAATTAAAAAGACACCACAGGAATGCGAGTTATTGCAGATTTCGAGGATAAGGTTTGCTTAGATTTTTTTTCTTCGGGCAGGTGAAACTACAACTCTGGATGAAAGAACACGACCGTTTGGGCTTTTGTCCTTGTTTCACAGATGAACCTGTAAATAAAAAGAGTAATGAACTGAAATCAATATTTGTATTTACAATTAGAATAGTTGCATGGATGGACGTTTCATTTATAAACACATCGAAGTAATTGCTAATTAACATTAAACATACAAATAGATCTGTATGATCTGATGATTCCTGCCGATCAACGCCAGTACAATTACCAGTGGCTGTTGCACACATGGAATGACACAACGTCAGTCCAATTACCAAGTGGCTGTTACACACATGGAATCACACAACTACATACCAATTCGGGTAACAAATCAACGAGGAAGGGTACTAGCGACAGAGGGTAAGCTAATGACGGAGGTAACCGGCAGTACCATGCGGTATGAAATTGACAGCGACGGAGGATGCAAATGTGCAGCTTACGACGGACGAATGAGCCTCTGGCGTAAATTGTATTCTGTACCCTCTTGTCGCTGGAATATTTATATTATATGATATTACGGGTTCGCTCAGTCGTTGTTTTTTCTTCTTCTTTTTTTTAACCAATTGGTATGCAGTCTGTGAAAATTTCAACTGAAGAACAACACAAATGTAACTACACCCAGTAATGATTAAGTTTATATAATTTTGCACATTTGAGTTTGTTAGGAATAAATGTGAGAAAAATTGTATAAAAGTTTATAAATTGTTATCATATTAGTGTTTAAAGGCTTAAAAGGTTAAGATAATAAGTTATGATAACATGTAAAAACAGCTGTCCAATTACCGACTTGACGTGGTAAAAATTTCCCGTTGCATGACTGACACACTCCATGTCTGGTGGAGAAAAAATGCGTACTTTTAGATGTTTGAGTAGTATGGAATTGTCTTAGAGTTTGGAATGATTGTATCTCAAAAGTATGTTGTTTAATTAGATGTACTGAGGGATTGGCATCTGCCAAGTGACCATTATACATTTTGGTAAAAATTGAACTAGACCGTCTCTGTTCGAGAGTAAGCCAGCCAAGGCTGCGCAGCATCTCGTACACACAATTAGTAATGTGAATAATCATTCTTAACCCAGCGTGCGACATTTATCATTTTGATGTTTGTTTTATACTTGGGTCCAAAATAGTTTACCAGTAATTTCCAGTTCTGTTTCTTACTAATGTTTTTTCTTTAAACACATTCTCTGTATTTCACTTAATTAAGCCCAAAGAGCGATTTCCAATTAGTATTTTTATCAACATGTAAATTCCCAACGCACCTGTCGACATCGACTCTTATGTAAAACGCTGATAAGATAAGCTAGTATTGCATCAAACGAACAGTTATCATGTCGAAACTTTTAAATATATCTGTCTAGTGCTGTGTCAAAGGTTTTGGTGTGTTATGACATTGAACGTTTAACAAGCTGATTACCGTATATGCTCATATATGACTCATGAAAAGCTCCCAACAGCGAAGACCCAAATCTGCCGTTACAAAAGTCGCGTGCTGATCAGGGTTCTATCTATATTCACTGCAATCATTTGACCAATGAAAAAACATAGACTAAGGCTCTATGATCAGAGTATTTGTTATACAACTAGAGGCCTGGGTCTGTACGGTTCTTAATTTTGTAAAGCGTTATACACTGTTAAATACGATATATATATATTTTATATATAGTATATATAATATATATATATATATAGTATATATATAAATAAAGACAGATTGTACATATAACACAGTCATTGAGCTATATGTATTCAGGTGTTGTTACATTGACGTAAAAACACCCCACATTGTTGTATGACCGACCTTAGCTCTAAACACATAGGTTGAAATTTGAGTTTTCGATATCTTCTCTTCCGTCATTTGCGTAATAGATACTTGCTTAGCTGGAAGTACTTGTCTCATTTAGTGACGGAAGAACATATTAAGAGGGGAGAATAGTAATCTAAGAATTCCAAATGTACATTTTGACTTAAATTAAAATTTAGACTAAGCCATTCAAGAATTATTAAAATTGAAGAAATAGCGTATCTTTAGTATACATACATAAGCCCCTATGCATAAAATTCAAAAGGTCTTAAGAGACGTTATGCATGTATTTATGTATGTATGTATGTATGTATGTATGTATGTATGTATGTATGTATGTATGTATGTATGTACGTTTGTATGTACGTTTGTATGTATGTATGTGTTTGTATAGTTTAGGCTATGTATGTGGTTTTCACCAGAAGACTCCTTATAATGTCTTGTTGGTCCTAAATTAAAATAATTCTGATCTGATGTCCAATATGGCCACCATGGAGACTATCTTGAAAATCTTGTTATTAATACTTTGTCTTAAATGGAAGTCATTTTGACATGGGTCTTCATCAGTAGAGTTCTTATGGTGTCTGGTTGGTCCAAAATGAAAAATATGCAAACTGACCTTGAATATGGCAGCTAATTTGAAAATCTTGCTATCACTGAAGAATATCAGAGATGGTGTCAACACTTAGCAGTTAAAAGGAGCAAATGATCTTTACTTGAATTCTGGCAATTCTCTTCAGCCCAGTACAGCATCAGTCCTGTCTAGGAACTTTTATTTTCTTTTTTCATTCCTTTCTGTAAGCTATGAATATTTTCATGATCTTAATGCAGTGTTCAGGACGTACAACTGCTGTGTACTGACTTTGTTCATTAATATAAACAGCATGGTGTTTTTACTTGGTCATTTGTCATGTGATACTGACAAAATACTTTTTTACTGACATTAAAATCACTATCTTGAGAAATTATCAACACAAACTTAATAATGAGATCATGCTTTATGGGTGTAATTAAAGTTTAAGTTTGTCCATATTTTCATATCATGTTATACATGTAGTATCATATGGAAGGGCGGCCATACCATTTTAACTGCTATGCACATCTGAGTCCTTCACACTAACTTGAATTATATTAAGAGTATATAATTAATTGATTGATCGCAATTGACATCTAAAAATCTTGTATCCGTAAAAGTTAAAGTCTCTTATGACTGAGTATTTGTTTGGACAATGGAATTTCTGATTGATCACAGACAGAAGCTACCCTAACCCCCTTTGTTTGACATAATATGCATATTGTTATGGGGGGGGGGAATACTTGATCAATCCATGAGTATAATGCTGCAATGTTTTGCCATATCTCTAGCTTATAACATGTGCTTACAACTAGTTCAAAACAGGTGCACACTTCTGACTCAAAACATGTTGTGCATACTTCTAGTTCATAACATGTTGTGCAGTTGAAGTAAAGGAAATATATTTACAGAACTAGACATTGCAAACTATCATAAATATCCACATTTTATGTTTACTTTTAACCCACTCCCTCTACACCCTCGGGTCTGCGTCCAGAATCCAAAACAGCATCTATTATACCTAAGTGAAAGATACTACCAAATGTGATCAAGCTTCCTTAGTCATTGTAGATAGAGTTCTGCTTACAAGCAAGAACTCATATTACCAAAAAATATGCACAACTTTTTAATGCCCATTCCCAACTCCAGCGGCTGCATCCAGGATTTGAACTCAGTTGCTATATACACAAATTAATACAGCTATGAGACTTTTCCTTTTTGTTAGTGGATTTCAGCCTTTTTTCTGATCAGGTGGAGTCCTGAAATTAACATTAATTCGCACATTTGTTCAAACAAATGGCGCGGGAGTGGGGGGGAGGTCATCATTTATTCCATTGCCGTGTGTTGCCAGGTCACTAATGGAGCGCAGCCAGTAAATAGATTAATATGTCAAGTTACTGTGTTATTGAACTAGTCTGTCACCCGCAGGTTGTCTGGATTAATGTGTTCTCTACCCTCTTCATAACACAGGAAAAAGTAATCAGTATGGCGGAAACTGCATAATTGAAAGGGGGGAGAAAATCCAAAGATAATGACTGGGGTATTAAAAAAATGCATGGAAGCTGAGAATTGGGGGAGTAGGAAAATTGAAGGCCAATATGCTCATTTTTTCCGATAAGAGTCAACATTCCCGAAAAAAGCATACAGCACCTTGTGTCAAAGGATGCAAATTACACTTCACATTGTAAAAGGCATTAGAGAGCCATGTGGAAATACATATTCACAAGTCAAAATTGAGTCAAATAAAGACATTTCATATGAAAGATATATTTCATACATGACTTTAAACTGTCTTGGTTATCTCTTCCTTACCAAGTTTTAAGTTTGGCACTGAAGGATAAAAAGAGCAAAGTATTACCTATTTGTTAAAAATAAATGAAAAAAAAAAGGCAAAGAAGGTATCAGGAGAACCAGTTTAGATGGTTTATATTTCCTGAAAATAATTTCAGCCAGGGGGCTGCCTCTGTGAGCCTACCAGTTAATGGAGCACTTCCTCCTCAGACTCCATTGGGGCGAGGACCTCCAGACCCCACTTCCAATTTTCAGATTTTTTATATAAATGTCCCAGTCTCATAACTGAAAAAAATATACCAAATATGAGCAGTCTTAGTGTATAATGAGAGTTCAGGTTACCAGGACAACTGAAAACAGATTGCTATATGGATAATTGGATGCACGGATATGACTGTTTACAACATTGTATATTTGCTAAAGTGTAAATATGAAAAGTATGTATTCACTTATCTTTGTCATTAATATCAGTCAGCTCTCATTTTATGAGCTAACTATTCAAATCTTGCAAGTTTTGTAGTATACTGTATATTATAACCTTTGTCAAATCATCCATAGGTCCATTTATAATTATGATCATTCCGTGATTCCAGTATATAATGTCAACAAGAAAATTGATCCAAATAATTTTGCTACAGAAATTAATGCCAGTAATGTATAAGTTAAGCTATATTTTACAGGATTGCATACCTTTATAACCTCATCACTGTGAGAAAGTTTTATTTTACCCTTGCCAATGAAGTTGGGACGAGATAGAGTATTTTGCCCATTCATGTGTTCTTGCATGTGCATGCATGCTAGCGTCTGAGTGTGTATTTACATTCCTTATGGCCTCAATATCTTTGCCTCTACTTCACCTACACATGAAAACTTGGTATGTGGATGCAGTTCAGGTACAGTAACTTGGCCATAGAAAGGTATATGTCACAGTGACCTAATTTCATACCTGAGTGACCTGTGTATGTGTCGCTATTAGTTATTTAAACAATCAATATCTTGGACCCTATTTCACTTGCATTCATGAAAATTGCTATGATTATACACCTCAATGAAAGTAGCTAAACCATTCCAAAAGGTTGGTCATTGTGACCCAATATTCACACATAAGTGACTTTTGTATTTTCAGCTATCTGTTTCTTATATCGGCAATGTTTTGGACCCCTCATCACAAACACTAATGAAACTTGATAAGTGGATGCATCTCACTGAGAAAAACACAGCCATTCACAAACTAGGTTACTGTGTACCACTTTTCACACTTGAGTGACTTTTGTATTTTCATCTGTTTGTTAATTACATTCTTCAATATCTTCGACCCATTTTCATCTACACTTTATGAAAATCGATATATAGATCCCTCTCAAAAAAAGTAACTCAACCATATCAAAATTAAGTCACTGTAACTTAATTTTCTTGCTCAAGTGACCTTGATATTTTCCTCCAGTCTGTATACTGATAGCTACTTCCAAGTGTGCTCCTGTTGGGCGCAGGGATTCATGTTTGCAAGGAAACACCTTATTAATCTTAAGTTTCTGCTTAACATTAGCAAATGGCAGGACCAATATAATCAGTTTTCTGGCAGTGACAGCAGCAGCAGCATACACATTTTTAAGATTATGTGTTGAAATTCAGTATTAAGATTTTGCAAGTGTTTATGCCATGGGGGGTACAGGACTTAATAGCTCATGGGGGGGGTTCACTATGCATTGGGGTTACATCTATCATTCTATGGTATTACTAGCGTGTGCATCATGAGGAAAGTTTACACTCATAGGCACAGTTCACTATGCAAGTGGGTTTAACATAGTAGTTTTCACTATGCAGTGGGTTACATCTAGTCATGGTTCAGTATGCAATAGGGTTAAATCAAAGCCCTGGGGGTCACAACAAAGCCTTGTTCACATATCCAAGTTGATATTACAAATCATAGCCCAGTTCACTAATGCAGTAGGGTTATATTCATAGTGCAGTTCCACTATGCAGCTGTGTTTACATTATAGCATGCTTTACAAAGAGAGGCACTGGGTGAACACGAAACCCTTTAAACAGTTTATTTTTTACTTACCATAAATATGGATTCAAGACATGGGGGAACTGGCCCCCTTACAATATATCAACGTATCTTCTTTCAAATTAAATTTTTCAATGTCTTTTCTTATTGCTTGATAACAATGACTGTTTCGGTACATGCATCTGGTATTAAAATTAAAGTCGTAGAATTTTCCTTACATGTCTCTTGCCTAATTCCTCTGAGAGAATTCCTCAACTCTTTTTTTAATAATATTAAAAAGGTCTTCATGTCTTACATTTTAAAAACTAAAAGTGATTTGCTATACTTTCCACTATCTTTATCTCTGATAAAATCTATTGATGTTGCACGAAGTTTCGCAAGCAAGGTAATGTAAAATGTCTAACTTGGTGGAGAAATTGAGAAAATTTGAGTCAACCAGTACCCTTTGTAGTTTATAATTGCTAAAATGTATTCTTATTTCAGATAATAAGAACCAATA